>OZ010787.1:595727502-596403820 GCA_963932465.1 Maratus speciosus
GAATAATAATCGCCAGGATGTCGATGCGCGGATTTGAGACTGTACAGTATTGTTAAATCTGTATACGTGTTCTGTGAGAGTTATTAGAACACGTTGATATAGCGCATTCATTAGGTTTTATTCAAAAAGTCTGTTAATAATAAAATATATCAATATATATAAAATATAAGTCTGTTAATAATAAATAATAGAATAATTAAAATCATTCACAGAAAAAAAATTCCAACGCAGAACAGCATACAGAATAGATCGAAGCGAGGCGAAGTTGTCCGCCACGTGACGTAATGCGTGAGCAGTTAAGAAATCTTTAGAGTTGGCGCATCGCACGAATGGTACCCCCCTGAAGTGAAGTGCTACGAACAACGAACGTTTGAAAGTCCGAGCATGAAAACTAGACTTCCACGCATCACACAACGCCCTCTCACGGCCTTGACATCATGCTTCTAGAAGTTTCGTAGTGACGATATCAGATTTGCATAAGAAAATCACGATCGTATCGAACTGCTTACGCCCTCTAGTAGAGGCAGGAAAAACAACTTTGAAGTGAAAGAGGGAAAAGAAAAATATCATGATGCGTACATAAACAAATGTATTTCGAAATGGAGGGAATCAATTTAAGAGAATGCAGATAGCTGGAAAACTATTTCAACAGGTAAATACAGGAAACTTATTTTAATTTAATTAAATCATTCATTAGATTTATAGATTTAGTTTAGAATATAATATACAACTTTAATAAACTTAAAGAGGTAAAAAGAAGAATGAGTAAGCTGTTTCAAATAAAGGTAAGTGGGTTCTATAGATTTAATCAAAAGGAAATGTTAAATAGGAATATATAAATGTACAGTGACAAGACTAGGGTTGCACTTTCCTAACAGAAACCACATCAGCGAACCGCGCAAAGTATGGAAAGAGATGTCGATGCATGCATAACACAAAGCGCTTCCGCACAAATAAATATGCAATTAAATTTAAACAGTATCGATGTGCAAGGCCTAAAGGAAAAATAACAAAAATAAGCAATGTGAGATTTCCTCTCGCGCAGGGGGCCAGGGTGTTAACTGGAATGCAGAAATAGGGAACAACTAAATAGAGAATGGGCCCCCAAAACGAAGACAATTAGACTAAAAGGGGGAAAGTTATTACCAATTTAAAGCATAGCAACTTAAACGGGCCCAGGGAGTTCGGACCATAAGAAATTAAAAGTCTGAACCTCAGGTGCATCAGGACCTGTCTTGTACTATCCTCACCTAAATTTTCAGACTTCTACGTGCGGCAGATTTTGCTAGCCATCGCACACAGACAGAGCAAAACTTTTTTTTTTATAAGTGTAGACCAGCTAACACATCTCTGACGTTGCCCGGCCCCGTTATAATAAACTTAACCTCCTCAGACCCAATGTATCCTATAGGATACACAACTTTACAATTTTTTTCACGTATATAAATAATGGCAAAAAAAGGGGGAAATTAGTGTGTATGGAGCCTTACAGACAGCAGAACTAAACAAAATAGCAATTTGTTTCTTATAGTGCTTTTTTAGCGAGATACGTATTATATCAAAATGGCTTGCAGCAAAAATGGACGAAATGTACAAAAACGAAAACGTAAATAGTTTTCAGTACGTAAAGATACCATTTGTAGAGTCCATTAGAAATAAAAAATTATTAAATGTATAATTATTTCACGTTTTACACTGTTTTTAACCGACTTCAAAAAGAAGGAGGTTATCAATTCGACCTGTATGTATGTTTTGCCCATGTTCACGCATAACTTTCTTAAATATGAACCGATTTTGATAATATTTTTTTGGTTTGAAAGTGTAAGTCACCCATTTGGTCCCATTCCAATTTCATCAAAATCTGATGATTAGAACATTTTTTTTAAAATAAAAACTTAAAAATTCAAATCATTTTTAAAGCAGTCGCCCATATATAATCACTCATCTTTCATACTGTTACTCTTTCACAGGTACGAGATCTTTCAAAGTGCGAAAACTTAGCTGGACAAGGGCCGAGATCCAGATAGATTTTTCGCTGGTAGTGAAACGAGATTTACCAATCAGAAGCCTGCAGTTTTGCGAACTTTTCGCTGTTTGCAAAAATGCAGCCTTCTGATTGGTCGATCTTGCTTCGCTAAGAGTGAAAAATCTATCTGGATCCCGGCCATTCTGTCATCCACCAAACCGGAAGGCCCAAAGAGACACAAACCGATATCGGAAGTCGGTGTCGAAAAGTTGAAAATCAACCTTTAAAGTTTCTCATATATCAGAGAACAAGTACAACGCCTAGAATAAATTGTGTGAAAATCTGCTATCCAAACAGCACTAAACAAATGTATTCCTTAAATGTGCAATGATGCTGTAATCCAATGAGCCGATCGCAGCGACATCTGCGTTATATTTTCAAATTTCAGTGTAAACATTCTATTATAACAGCGTCTAGACCATGGAAGAAGGAATACATGGAAGGGAAACAAACCCCTTTCCCATTAGAAGCAGGGAGAGACCACAGACTTCTAATATAAGTAGACTCCCAATCCCATTGTTCTCTCGAAAAGGTTTTGACTCCAACATGTTTTGCTTTCATCGCCAAAAGGGTGCCGTATTTTGGCGGTAATCCCTTTATTGGCAACTTTCGGATTTCATCCTCGCAATAAAATAAATGTAAACATAGAAGCGAAACTACAAGCTGACGCGAAAGTTGTCATTTTAAAAGCTAAAATAAAAAGTTCTTAAAAGAACTGTTAAAGGGTAAATTAAAAAGAAAAGCAAAAGTACGGTCAACTCAAGACAAAAGCAGACAAACGATGTTTCGGCGGGAAAACTGGAGAGAGATTCCGAGGAGATTTTGGCGGGAGAAAAACCGGTTTGGCGCGCTAAATCTGCCTTCCATCACGTGATGGAGGGCAGAGATGTAGGAGACAAGAAAAGGTTGCCGATTGGGAGTCTACTTATATTAGAAGTCTATGGGAGAGACTCGATGCCACCGGATTTCTTTGAGGGTCCCTCATTACCCAGAATTCCCTGAGAGAATGGCAATAGTTTGGCGCGCTTATCGCTTATTTGGCGCTTCTTACACTCGACATTTTGTTCTTTTTTACGTTTCATCACAGCGTCAAAAAGAACGTGATATTGTGTTTGTTTACAGTATAATAGATTATTTGACGTAGCGGAAACGAACGTTTGATAACTATCCTTTCAAAGCTATTTTAACAGCTATGTATCTTGAAATTAACTATATAGAATTAAGACTTTTTAAAAATAATATTAATCGGCTGCTTTTATATTTCACTAGATATTTCCAACAGATCTAATTTATTTTAAATAACTCATCCAAAGTAAACTTTGGAGAATCAGTTTAAATTTGACATATGTTTTTTAACTTTATTATTAAAAAGCTTATATACAAAATACAGCAACTTATAAAAATAAACGCAGACGTCTCCCCCCCCCCCCTACCACCCAGTTTTAATAAAGTTTACCGGATTTATTTACGAAATTTTTAAATATATTCAGTTGTACATTGAACCCAAGTTATAAATAGGTCACCTTAAATTGTGCTTCTATAACATTTATGCGAAATAACTAAAAAAACAATTTCAAAGATGTAGTAAGTACTTTAATTTGAATGAATATTCTGTTACAAGATTTGCATATATCTCCCTTGATCTTTTTTTTTTTTGGGGGGGGGGGGGGGGGGAGGAAGGAAATTTATTCTTCACAAGTGCCTTCATAAAAAAGATATTGTTTCCGTTCTTTTTCAAAACTTCTGATAGTAGGCATGAAATTGGGAAAATTTAAAAAGGCAGAATTTTTTTTCCCATCTATACTAGGACGGGAAATTAGACACATTTTAAAAGTTATTTATACATTAAAATGAAATATAGCTACCGGGTGTCCCAAAAAGGACTGACTGATTTTAAAATTCAATAACTTTTAAACGGTGACAGATATTTAAAAAATTCTTGCAGGAGGGTTATGCATAAGGTCAAAAGTTTTATTACAGTGATTTTCGATTTTAGTTCGAATTACAAACAATAGATGGCGCTGTAAGCAATAGTCGCTAAATACAGGCTCGATTTCTGGTCCTTTCTCTTGTTCCATGCTGAAAAAGGAGATGGAAATGTATTATCCGGGCCACGAAGTACCAAAAATCGAGCCTGAATTCAGCGTCTATTGATCGCAGCGCCATCTGTTGTTTGTAATTCGAACTAAAATTGAAAATCACTGTAAAAAAACTTTTGACCTTATGCATAACCCTCCTGCAAGAATTTTTTAAATATCTGTCACCGTTTGCAAGTTATTGAATTTTAAAATCAGTCAGTCCTTTTTGGGACACCCGGTATATGTATCATTAACCTTATGAAAACATCCTTTCATTTTTAAAGTCTAAAAAAACTTCACTCTGGAAAGAGCTTTTAAATGAATCCATTTAGATGACTTTCAGATGCTTATAATCAGGGGCGCGCCAGTAGTATCCAGCGCCTGTGTGCAGAATTTCAGTTGGCGCCCTTTACCCCCCCCCCCCACCACCACCCCACCCTCCGACAATAAATCTTTATAAAAAAAATTCTTTGAGTATCTATAACAGCATAACTGCCATCCTGCTGGAGTTTTATCCCAGATCAAATAAACTTCCTTGAACCAGAAAATTTTTTAATAAAATGTGTCTTGTTTCTATAGGGTTCGTATTTTATTTGATTTATTAAACAAAATTTCTGGTTTCAAACATTTAAATTACTCGAAAAATAAAGGAGATTGGCAGCTATGTAAATAAAATTCGAAATACAATAAAGCCCGTGAAAATAAAACCTGTCTGTATCAGAATCCTGCATTAAATGGTAAAATTTCACTATCCCAGACAAAATAATACAATACAGTAACAATAGATTGCATCCATACTAATGAAATAAAGAGGTTTGCCATCTCTAATTTGCATATCGATATTAATAATAATAATAAAAAAAAAAAGATGTTTGCCTTTACTCTGCATGTGTTAGCGATGGCTAAGAAAATCTACGGAACATAGAGGTCTGAAAATTTAAGATAAGGATAGGCGATGGTAGGTCCAAATGCACCTGAGGATCAGATTTTTCATTTTTTGATAATTAGCCGAAATATAATTAAAAGCCATAATTATAATCGCAAAATGACGAGCTTCCTTTCTTCAAAGTAATCATACCTTTACATTTCTTCAGACTGACGAAGGCGTAACGTTCGATTTTTACTGCATTTTGAAACTGCGATGGCCGGGACCCCGTAGAGTTTTTAAAAAAATTGTCTTATCTTTCCAATTCAAATGGTACCTTTCGTTACTCTTTCAAAAAATCTTTTTACTTGGCCGCGATTCAAGTCAGTTTTCCAGTTTTTCTGAAGTTTCAAAATTTCAAAATTAAAAAAAAAACAAAATCCTATTAATGCATTCTTGGTATTTTTCCGAATCTAACGATATCGCTGGTGTGAACAAATATTAATATTTAGTACTATTTCAAAAAAAAAAAAAAAAAAAAGTCTAAGTCATTTCAAGGATTTGCCTGAGATGTTTTTCTCCCATTGCAAATTTTCTCAAGGTATCGTTTCTTGTCTCTGTGATATGTGCTTGTGCTTTGAATATCGTTTCGCGTTTCAAAAATTAAGGGGATGGTACACATTTTATATTATTTATGATTTATCATTAATTTTTGGCCAGAATTGAAATTTTTATATATCTAAATGCCTGAAATTAAATACAAATTCGAGGTTCCCTTGAAAAATCAGGCCGGAGCGTGGATACCCCCCCCCCCCCCAGTGTACGCTGCAGAAGACAGTGGAGCCCTCAACTCGATCTACGTTTGGATAAATTTTCATTTAAAAATGAAAAATCCGAGCTTGTACCCTGCCGAAGGCAGTGCTGCTGACAAGATTAAGCTCGTTTGGAAAGATTTTCAAAAAAATATATAAAATCATATATAAAATCAAAACAAACCGGAGCAGCATATGCACAACCGGTGCATATGCTGTTGAAGACATTGCACCCCCCTCCCCATCTCTTGGTTCGTTTGGAAAAATGTTCGTTTAAAAATATAAAATCATTCAACGTTTGATTTTAGACTATTTAAAGTTATTATAATTTGAAATGCCGGGCAGGTCGGTTTGTAGGGCATAAACACCGGAATTTAAAACACTTTTTATAAATCTATATTTTCCCATTCATAATATGGCTATCATTGTAGTTTCTAACTTATTTATGTCTAAATTGAACTTTTTTTTTTTTGCCATTCTAGTCTCTGAAGCGTCTAAGGTTATATCTAAAGCTAATAAGTGCTCATATTTCAATACTTTTAATTTCATGTTCTGTATTAAAATGAACAAATCTTATAATCATCACCATTATTTATTTAGTATGTGATTAGACACGAGCGTACGAAGGGGGTGCAGGGAAAGGTCGCTTCTCACAATCTTTGAAAAAGTAAGAATTTATCGCCAAATTCAGCCTATTTTCACCATACCCTCCTCATTAACAAAAATTCTATTTCCGCCATGGTGATAGGTTACAGAGTGCAAGATAAAAAAATACAGTCTGTTACAAAATTATAAGACCACTTAGAATTTCACCTTTTTTCAACAAAGAAAATATTAGTTTGAATTTAAAAGTAGTTGTACGAAAAGACATAACTCTATAATGTTTATTTAGCTCAGGAAAAAAAAAGTTTGAATAATTTTTTGTTTCGTGCCAAACGATTTTACGCAAACCCACTGTTTCATAAATATAAGGCCACTCTTATATTATTAATAAAGCAGACAATTTTATTTTTAATTCAGAATTTAACTGTAACCTAAACAATCTGTAAAACTTAAAAAGAAGAATAAAGTGGAGAAATTCTGAATAGTATCTGATTCTTTGAATTTATTAGTAAAATGCCTCGTCGGAGTGAGCTGTCTGAAATAGAAGTGAGAAGAGTGTGGTCCTACAAAGGAAAAGGAAAGTCTGAACGTGAAATAAGTAAGATTCTTAATCGTTCTAAAACTGCGATTCATAATGTTTTAAGTGAAAAAGAATTGTATGGATTGCATAAACGATCTGGTCGTAAAAAGAAGTTATCAGATCGTGATAATTTGCGGATTGTCAAACTGGCAACGAAAAATTACCAATTGACTCGTAAAATAACACAACAGATGACTAAAAAGGTATCTCATGCAACCGTGTGGCGAAGTTTGAAATCTAATGCCGTCGCAAATTAAAAAGTAAACCACTACTCCTGAAATGTCAAAAAGAAGCTCGCCTTAAGTGGGCAAAAAATGTCATGTCCTGGAACTCTGCATGAAGAAATATATTGTTTTCAGACGAGAAAAAATTCAATCGAGAGGGCCCCGACGGCAACAATTACTACAGCCATGATTTAAGGCAAAGATCTCGCGAGTTTTTCAGTAGGCAGATGGGAGGCGGTTCCGTTACCGTGTGGGGCGATTTTCATATGCAGGAAAATGCGATCTCCAAGGAGTTGAAGGAAAAATGAACTCGGACAGTTATCAACGGATGCTATTTCGAAGTCTGATACCCTTCGAACCACTTTTAGGAGGTGCAAAATGGAAGTTTCAACAAGATAATGCTCCCAGCCATTCATCGAAATCAACAAAAGAGTTGTTTAAAAGAGAAAAGATTGATGTTTTACCTTGGCCAAGTCGAAGCCTCGACCTAAACCCCATAGAAAACTGGTGGGGTTATTTGTCTCGCCAAGTGTATGAAAATAACAAACAATATCATTCAACATATGAATTAGAAATGGCCATTATGGAGAAATGGGACACTATTCCCAAATCTTTCCTTGAAAAATTAATTGACTCTATGCCAAATAGTATGTCTGAAATTATTTAGAGAAATGGTGGAGCGACATCTTACTAAATTTGAGAAAACTGTTTTTTTATCACAGGTAGTCCTATAATTTTGTAACAGTTCTTTTTGACACTTTTTTGTTATATTGATATTTTATTTTTTCCGAATTAATTTCATTTCTCTAAGTTCCTACATTTTACTAAAAACTTGATGTACTAACATAAAATATTCTTTATTTTGATTGAAATATTTCTTTAATTACCTAAACAGCAAAATATGATGTGGTCTTATACTTTTGTAACAGACTGTATTTGTTCTGCACGAAGGTCTATGGTCCCCCCCCCCCCAAAAAAAAAAAAAAACCCACAATTTTTGCCCAATACATAATAGTTTCTACAAAAGTAACCATTTGTAGGAGCGCTGAAAAAGTATAGTACTTCGGCCATCTAAAGTACACTTTACTCTAGAAGCGTAAAACTTAGTGTTAAACCTTAGTAAAGGAATGCCATAACTTTCTTTAACGGTTGATGGGTTGATGCTTTATTTTACCACTTAAAATTTCTTCCATAGCTGACGCCAGTCTCTCCAATCTAAAATCTCTACATAACAGCACACTCATACAAGTTCTGGTTTTATATTGCTTCTCTATTCAGGGTAGACAGAGGTTTACCCGGCCCGGAAAAATGAAGGCAAACTTTTAAACGAATCGAGCTGAGCCGGCGGAATAAAGACATTTTAATAATAAAGACAATTTTTTAAAAAATTTAAAGACAATTTTGACATTTTTTTTTTTAATTAAAAAAAAAAAAAAAAAAAAAAAAATTGTTGTAAAGACAATTTTTTTTTTTTAAATTTTTAACGGCCCGTAAAAAATTAAACGGGCCAGCCGCAGCCGAGCCGATAGAAAAATTAGACCATATCCAGCTTAGAGATCGGCATCGGACAGCTATATCGTGCCTGACACCGGGCTTAATTTTTTCAGCAGACTCGGACCGGGTTGAGGCTTACATTTATCTTCTACATAGTCGAGCCGGGCCAGAATTGGACTTAATTGTTCCCAGGACGTGTCAGGCAGGCAATATATTTTGTAAAAATAGTAATAGCTATAATAAACTTCTGTTAACGGAATCACTGTAAATATACCTTAATAAATTACAGAGAAATATTTTCAAAAATCTACTTTTATAATACAGCTTCAAAAGTTGTGATGCTTTTAACCCTCTTTTTTTTTCTTTTATTCTACACTACATTAATTTTTTCAATGAATCTTTATTTGAATGTTGAAAAGTCTAAGTAATCATTAATGTTGCTATTGTGTAATTCCTGTTTTGGAAACACATAGCAATCTAACATTTCTTCGTAAATATGTATGCAGTATTCTTTAAAAGAATTTTAATTAAGAAAAATCGGAATTTTTTGGCCTGACTTAATTTATTTTTGAACGGGCTGGGTCGTGTCTGTTTTCACTAAATTTTGTACAGGACGGGTCGCGAAATGCAAAAATATAAACGGGCCGGGCCCTCCTGGTCTGGAAATTCCGGTCTCTAATCTAGGTCTGTCCAACGCATCTCTCGCGGTCGCTATGGGGGCACCCATTAAAATATTTCTATTAATAGCTGTTTTTAAAATTAAAAATCCACTTTAAAGTAATGTTTTCTTTAAATTCAATAATATTTGAATGGTATTATTTTAATTGATACCAATGACCGTTATTTAGTGTTAATTGTATTATATTATTAATTTGTTATTTAGTGATTAAGAATTAGGGCAACTTCACTTACAAAACTTTTGAGATATAAGTTGGCCTTCTGAAAAATTTAATTTTAAATTTACTATGATTTATATTATTTCTGCAAATTATTTTTAAATACAGTTTCTGAGTCGTAGGGGTCTTATGGCTATCACCATGAGATGTACATGCATCATATAAGACGCTTGTAACACATAAGTCTACCACTATTCGTGGCCTGATTATCGCAGGGGACATTTTTACCAATATTTCCCAATTGTAATTGTCATCTTATTTATGACAGAAACAGAGCTGCCAAGTCTCCGGCTTTTTGGATACCAGTATTTTAATGAAGAAAATGTTGTTTTATTTAATTGGAACATTTGGTCAATTTAAAAGAACCAGAAACCAGATTTTCTCTAAGATAAAAAGCTGGAAACTTGGCAACTGTGCAGAAATTCTGCAATAAGAAGAAGATTGCTATTTAAAAATAAAAAAGAAACCAGTGGAATTTACCCCCTGTGGTAATAAAACTGTACTATGCTTTATCACTACTACAGTGAGATAATAGTGTTGCATGTTTTCAGCCATTTGAATTATGGAGCCTTTCATTATTTGCAACTACATGAGGTGCGCCTTTTTTCATTGAAAGGTTGGACAGGTCTACGTCTAAATCACAGGAGACTCAGAAGTAGAATAAAACGAAATAAATAAATAATAATAGAAAAAGAATTAAATATCTATAAAAAGTTTGTCACTGGAAAATCTACAAAACATAATTAAGATGTCGGGAAAATGTAATAAATTTTAGCGTAATTAAACTAGGGATTTTTTTAAAGTATTTGCTCCTCAATTGAAACCTTTGGCGCCTTTATTACTCCGGCGCCTGTGTGCGCCGCACACTTTGCACACTGGGTCGGCGCGCCCCTGATTCTGGACAAAAGCTATCGCCATGAATCTTGAAGAGCTTGCCATTATTGCCAAACTAATGCTTATTAAATTGTCCGCCACTCGTATAATCAAACTTGTCCAAGCTAGTATCGCCAAGTTCTGGAATAGAAAATGTCTAGTTTTGCCGTAGTACAGCGTCTAGAATACCTAGTGTGAAAATATGCTACCCAAACAACGCTAAAAATTTGTATCCCTTAAATGTGCAACGATACTGCTAAAATCCCAAGTGTCGATCGCAGCGACATCTGCGGGATTTTCGTATTACATTGTATAGACCATAGATTAACATACAAGATCGGACACTCCCATAGAACGTAATGGAGGATATTCCATCTACGCCGTGATTACGTGATCAAGGAAAAACGTCTAGCGTAAAGAAGGGAAGGCTCCGTACACTTGTAATGTAAATCCCCACTGGCCAATGAAACAGTTCATGAGGCAAAGCAGTAGTAGCTTCCCTTCTTACCCAGATAGCATTTTTTGCTTTTTAAAGCCTTTTTTCAACCATGCTACGTAAATGTTTGAATGCTTTTTAGAGGCTTTGCATGAAAAGTTTGTAAATGTTTTGTAAAGGATTGAAAAAGGTTCCTAGTTGACGCTATCCGAGGGAGTTTGTAAGTGTTTCATGATAAGCATGTGAAAAGGAAGAAACGAAAGGGTAGTTACAGGAGTTGCAATCAAAGATTGATGAAAGGGTTTTATTACAAGCATGCATAAAAAAATGAAAATGAGGTTTTTATAAATCATGAAATCTTATTTGATAGAAAAATGAGATAAATAACTCAACTTAGAATTTTTCTGAGCTGAGCATATTTTTTTTTGTTGTTGTTTGTTTGTTCCTGTGGAAAATTAAATTTTAGTCAAATATTATCTATACATTGAAAAGTACTGGTTTTTATTAGTCCACATGTTTATCAAATTGCTTATTTTAATTAATATGTTCATTTTTTACCTTGAAAGAAATTCTTACATCCCTGTCTTTTACTATGTATGTATAAAATATATGTTTAATTTTTATCAATTCGCTGCATTATTAGATCCTATTTTAATAATAAAAAAAGCTTAATAATGTTAAGAGACTACTTCACTCACACAGAAACACCTGATTGCTAATGTTAATCCTCTGTGAGATTTTTTTTTTAATATCTCGCTTGCGTTTTTTTTTTTTTTTTTTTTTTTTTTTTTTTTGCATTGCATTGCATTGCATACCTGCAGTTTTGATACAAAGGCCATTTTTCGACTTTGTTTTACAAGGTTTTTTTGCTTATTAGGATATATTCAGAACTGCTTTCGAAAGCAAAAATACTCTAGTGAAAAAAAAAAACACATTGCAAACAAAACTGAAAACTTAAAAAAAAAAAAGGGTGTTTGTACAGATTGACCACAAGTAACAAATAATAAAATTTACAATATTGAAATGCAAACGAGATATTTAGAAAAATTCTCCCATAGGATTAACATTAGCATGCAAGTGTCTACGCATGAGGGATGTGTAATCCCATTAAAAAAAAATTTCTTAAGGAAAAACACTTTCATTTGAATAAAAACCATTCCAAGTAAAATTTTAATTAATTATCAGCAGTGAAATTATTGAAGATTAAATACGTGAAATTTTTTACATTGCTAACTCGGCGCAAATCAACAGTGCATTGGAGCGCTATTTCAGGGATCCGGGTTCGACATTTTTCACTCTGTTTATTTACGCTTAGTTAGCAACTTGAAAAATTTAACGTATTTAGTATTAAAAAATCATTCTTATACACATAGGCATAGAGTCTTGAAAATTATTGGTAACTTAAAATTAAAAAAAGGAAAGGGATTTTTTTTTTTTTTTTTTTTTTTTTTTTTGTCATTTATCCTTTAACAAAAGGAAAAGGAGAAATTAAATAAAATAAAAAAACTAAAAGCTTTTTTATATTAGAGGGTAAGAAAAAGTATTTAAAATGTTACAGGGACTTGAGAACATACAACTCTATGTCTATGCTTATACATAGTAAATTTAATTATACTTTCAGTTACTTACCTTTTGAAAACAGTTCACTATTCAGGATCAGATAATTTTTTATTGTATACATATATAATGAAATCTGTGTTTACCTACAATAAATAGCACATCAAATATGTGGAATTCCAATATAGTGTACATTTAATGACTGTAGAAGATTGTATATTTTTTATATTACTACTTCATTAAATTTTTTAATTCTTTCATTTATTAAACTTATTTCTTAGAATTTTCAATTATTATTGAGAGAATATTGTCAGATTTATAAAATAAATCCCCCATAGGATTCTGATTGATGACCACAGGAATATATTTAGTCTTTTCTCTGAAAATTGTTTAATGATGCAAAATGCAAAAGAATTTTTTTTACAAATTCAATGATCTTTCCAGCATTTTTACATAAAAATAGTAATTTCTTGCTTGTTTAACAATGTAAATTACATATTACAATAAGACAAATTTTAAAAATCATCTGCCTTCCTCCCTTCTCCAATGTTTTTCTTTTACCAGAGAAATATTATCCTATGTACAACAGAGCAAATACTAAACTAACATTATTTTTTTTTAGTTCTTTAAAATATAATTTAACTCACTTAAATTATTCTTTTTCTGATTGTAATTATTTTTAATAACTTAAGACTGAAGCAATAAAAAATATTTCTCAGTATCAAGGAAATAGTCTCGAAAACAAATGAAACATCATTCAGTTTATAAAATTCTATTTATTTACATATAAAGAATTAATATAGTAATTTATTTGCATATAAAGAATTGATATAATTAACAGGAACTTCATTAAATTTTTCTTCTTGATTCATTCTTTTCTCTCTAGAAAAAAATAAAAAATAAAATTATAAACACACAAATTACATACGTATAGTAAAAGTAAATAAAGTACAGTGTGTCCTCAAAAATCCAGCATCAAAGTCATCTCGCCGCTTTTTTTTTTTACACTTCCACCTTATAGGAGAAAGAAAAATAATAAATCGTTAAACAATTAAAAATTTCGAGATTGAAAGCGATGGATTGGCTGACAGTGAGATCGCAGATGCTATGCTAAATTGAATCCCTTCCGAGTACAGAAGAAAAAGTATCAGTGGAAAAATGCTTAAATTTGACTGGAAAACTAACATCTGCTTTAGATAAATAAGACTGTATTTTCAAAATCAATATTCTACATTTGTGTAAAATTAAAACTTGTTAAAAAGCTGTTCAAAGAATTGAAGCAAATAAAATTGACATCGATATTTAGGAAATTACACGAGAAGAAATGATATATATTAGATTTTTTTTTTGTAACATAGAAAATATGAATAGAAACTTTTAATTTTAATATTTTTTAAAATATTTAATTTTCTAATTTTCTCAAAGACTCTCTCTATTACTTGGGTATGAGTTAAATTACGAATAACGGCACCATTAAGACTATTAAAAGTATTTTTGAAGTCAGAAATTCGGCATCGTCATGGTCCTGACAATGCCGGATTTTCGAGGTAATACTGTACACAATAGAGAGTGACACAGACAGAATCTTCATCTGGGATTGTTACTCATAAAATGAACGTTTTGATTTTGTGACACACACACACACAAAAAAATCCCTACATAATGAAAAGCACAAATAACGATAATAAATCTAGCCTTTATGTGTTTAAAGGTTTCATAATAGAGCATTTTCTTATATCTTCAGATGATGGAAAAAAAAAAAGAAGAGAGTGAGAAAGAGTAATAATTAGTGAAATAGGTGAAAAAAAAAAAAAAAAAGATTATATTCTATCAGCAGAGGGTATACACTAAAGAGTAAACACTATAGCTACAAACAGCATGGTTCAGTGATATATATAAATGGATACATATCCGATATTTATTTTCAAAATATCATGAAGTTTGATATTTATTTTCAAAATATTGTGTATATTTTCAGTCGAGCAAGAGTAAATGGATTTTTCGACTTTGTCGTTCTGTAGATAAAGAACTTTTGCTCTGGCAATATGACAATTTTAGCCCCCCCACCCCCACCCCCAAAAGAAAAACAAAAAAAAAACAGTAAAGTACCAATTATACGTCTTTCAGGAAACCTTTCTAAAATGATGCATAACTGAGAAAGGCGTATAATCGAAATTTTAGTCGGCTAAGGTGCAAAATCTTTGACTGTAGAAATACAATGCTGCAATCGCACAAATTGAATTTTCATACCATTTTTGATTGTTTTAAATACATTATATATTGAAAAAAAGTTAGCCCTTTGCACTCGAGGACTCCAGAGCGGAGCCATTTAAAATTTGTCTTCAAACTTGAGGGCTCCGCTATGGAGACAATAAAAATAATTTTGTGATACCTTCAGGGTTCGTTGATATATATCAATGGATAAATATCATGATATATATTTTGATATATATCCGATATTTATTTTTAAAATATCAAGATTTTTGATATTTTCGATATTTTCAAATTCTTGATATTTATTTTCAAAATATCAAGATGTTTGATATTTTGTATACTTGATATTTATTTTTAAAATATCAATGTGTAAAGTAATTTTGATATTTTCTTCAGTCAAAACAAATGTAAATGAAATTTTCAACTGTTATTGACTGTGCCATTCTGTAGATAGAAAACTTTTGTCTCTGGCAGTGACTTTTCTAGGCAAAGAATACAAGAAATTTTTTTTTACAAATATCTTTTCTAAGCTTTATGTTTGAAACTTTTATTTTTAAATGTAGAACTAAAGATTATGAGAGACAATTAATTCAGAACAGCCATTGAAAGAGAAACTGTAATTTGCATAATCTTATATGCAACATTATTAGAAAAGAATTTTCTGATTGTGGTTTAATTGAGTCTAAACTGTACTACAGGTTAGGGAATAAACAATAAGACAAGCTTACATTTATGTTAAAATTCTTCAATTAAAAAAAAAAAACTAATTTGTATTTAAAATTTTATTTTATAAAATATAAAACTTTCTCGATACTTGATACAAATCCTATAGTTTATATACATATGCAAAATGTATGCAAATATATGCAAATTGTATCTGTTTTCAAATAGTACATTTTCAATTTTGTTCTAAAAAAAAAAGAAAAAAAAAAGAGAAATGCATTTTAGAATGCTATTGTTTAAGTTTTGTATGTTAATTGCAATATGTTTTAGTTTCTAATTTATATTATGCTTGAAAATATTCATTATCAGCAGTAAGTTGACTATTTTGAAAATATCGGATATATATCAAAATATCGGATATTTTTGATGTTTTCGAAAATATCACGATATTTACGAACCCTGGATACCTGTCTAGAAAAGCCAAGATTACATATTGGCAATTGCTTCAAGAGGTATCACACTTTACGATTACAAAATGTAATAATTTTATAATTTTTAGTTTTTTTTTTATGTATCATAACATTTGTATTCGTATTCATAAAGAATTAAAAAAATAATAAGATATAACTAAAATCACTTTGAGTTGCTGGTAATACAAATGAAAAAAACCTTTGAGTGCAAAGGGTTAAAATATTTAAAAAAATAATTAAATAATTTCTAAAACTGAAAAATAAAAGTGAGAATTATCAAACCTTTTATATCAGTTGCATACCTTGTTAATTAAACTAATTTTTAATCATCCTTTGACATGCCGATTTACTTTAAAGACATTACTTTAAAGACAAAGCATTATTTCAAGAATCAGAAGTAAATTTGCTTCATATACTTTTTATGCTTTCTGTATATTAGTAAAATATAGTAGTATAGGCTTGTTTACACGTAGATGTAATAGTTTTTCTATTTATTGAACATCATACTGTATATTATTCATAATTTAAACTATGCCTAAAAGTAGAACTTTTGTTTATACAAGAAGTTTAACATAAAAGAAGGTAGAAGGAGGAATGGGACATGTTTAATTCTTTCTTTTTAATAAGATGAATGTAAATTGCTAATATGCAAATATTTTTAGAAGGTAATATATTAATTATAACATTATAAATATATTCATTTACTTCAAAACATAAATAAATTGAACTGATGATTTTTTAATGCTATCTCTGATTGACAATCCTGAATTTTCCTTCCAGTGATGAAGGTACTGAAATTTGATATTGTAGCACAGACATCAACCTACAATCTTTGTTAGACTGTATATATAGCCAACAATAGACTATTTACCCCTTATCATACATTGTTTTATAGCTGTCCCATACCTCCCTGTTAGTGGGAAGGTATGGGACACATTTTGAAATTTATAATTTCTTTATAAAATTGTTTCTGCAAATTATGTTTCTATATTGTTCAAGGACATTAGAGAGTGTTTCATTTTGTATTCTTTTTCCTTATTTAATAAATTTATATTAAATAAGGTAAAAATGGTACTTTTTAGTTAGCCGGGCGCCAGTGTTATGTATACAAGTATATATATATATATGTATATATAACACTGGCGCCCGGCTAACCGAAAAGTACCGTAAAAATTACCATTCCGATATAGTAATAGTTACAAGGACTGTGTACACACTTTATATCACACATATGTTGTCATGAAGGGCTTAACATTACAATACATTTTGTAATGTATTTTTGTACCAATTTATATTTATTATTTATTATCAACTACACCGGTAGCAGAAAGTTAGAGATGGGAGTCGCAGATTTTCTTTTTTTGTTTGTAGGTTATTTTTCTATTGAACTCTTATTTCGCTTTATATTATGTTTGGCTCTTTCTTACTTAATACAAAAACTTAAGATTATTATTAGTAAAATTAATAAAATGCATAATAACATTTTTTTTAAAAGTGATCGTTTGATTAACACTTCGATTGTAAAACTTGCAACCTGTGAAACCTGTTTTACCTGCAGATTATTTTCTGCCTCTGAAGTATCTGTTGCAGACACTTGGAGGATTTTCTGCTATTGGGTCAACTACTAAAAGTACACTTATTAAAAGTATGTACTAACTTTATTTGGTGAAATTGGTTGTCGGGATAATCAAGTAGTACCAAAAAAAGTAGTAGTATGAATTTCATGCCCTGTCAATTTTCACACTGATCACACTGCCAGTACAGATAAAATTATGGAGGGAAGGGACAAGAAGGGTAAGGTAATTTCATATTTATTAATTAAACAATAATAATAATAAACCAAGTTTTAATTTGTATGAATTTACAAAACATTTAATTTTTAAATAATTCTTATTTTGATTTCATTTTTTCCAATTTACTATTAATAACTAAAAGTATTGATGGGCAATTTTAAAATTAACAAGCTAACTGATAAGCATTTAAGGCTCATGATTTTATAGGCTGTGCTTAATATAACGGTATCACTTCAGGGAGGTGGAGTTTGGCACTTGATATCTTAAGATATCTCTAGGGAGAGGGAGAAGATTCATTTTCGATATTGTTACCATTTTTGATTCAACCAAAATATTCATTTTTCTATTTGTAACTGTTTTTTTACATCAAAATATTCAGTTATCTATTTTTATGAAAATACTAAGTTATTATTAAAATCATTAAATGATTATATACAATTATTTCATTCTGAAATGTGGAATACCTCAACGTTTAGCTTTCCTATTTTTTTTAATATATATATTTGCATATAATCCGCTGTTGGAGAAACCAGATAGTACGTTTGAAGTGATACTTGTGCTTATTGGTAAAATAAAGAGAAAGAATGTTGTCTATCTGTTTTGTTGATAAGAGCGGCAAGAAACAATATATCTGTTGAATACATTATGTAACAAAGAGCTATTTTTAAATACTTTTAAAAAATTTTATTGATATAAACTTATTTTATATTTAATATAGTGATATTTTACATACTCTTTCTTCTTTATTAGAAAATTTGATAAATAACAGATATATAACAATATATTTGCATATAACTGAAAATATGTAAAAAGAAAATGAAAGGAAGAAAAAATAAAAAGAACTTTGAGACACTGATAACAATATGATTAGTGATGGAAGGGTGGGACATAATCCAGGAATGATAATGTAAGATATTGTAAAGGCCGGAAAGATTACAAAATTACTATAAAGTTGGTAACGTTATATATGTACAGCCTCTTAATATTAAAAGCTTTGCCGATTCTCAATCAGCTGGCATAATGACATACGAAAATTAATTTCTACTGTAAATGTATGTTTATTTTTAATAAATAATTTTTTTATTCTTCACTACACATACCAAATTTATTTTTTGAGATGTATACATGCACATGATTTAGTGGGGGGTTTTCGCAGAAAAACTTTTAAATAATTACTTGTGTTTGAAGACAGTTTTTAAATTTTACATATAGCAGCTACTATAAATATAGGAATAGCGAAAAGGGAGTTTGTGCAATAAGGATAAGATATTCTCAAATAAATTTAATGAAGGACATTATAATTATACAATTATTGGCACAGATGTCATATTCGCCCCATATTGGTGCGATTTTTTTTCGGTTGCCAATTTGGCGAAAACATCAACAGCATAAACAACATAATCCAGGTTACCACATCAAGCAAAATAACGGCACTTTGGCGCCAGTTAAGTACCCGTTGCGTATATGACATTGGCGTCAGAAAAAAATCGCACCAATATGGGGCGAATATGACATCTGTGCCCAATTATTATTGTTTAAATATGAATATTATTCAACATATGATAAAACATTTTTTTCTCCTTAAAATAAGAGCGAAGGTTGAATGCATGTTTTTTTTTTTTTTTTTTTACTTAAAATGCAATTTTTTAGGAATATATTAAAGAGACACCTTTTGAATATAAAGCTTTTTTAAATAGACTTTTAACAATTCTAATATAATTGAAAAAAAAAAAAGATTTCTGTTTGAATGTTATTTTAAAATTACAACAGAAAATCATCTGTAAATATATATAGACGCTAAAAGGGATAACAAACAATATACCTACATTTTGATAAATACATTTTAATGAAATGATCTACATGTTTTATACGCTACGCACAGCATATATATTTTCAAATGAATGTAATTTGTTGAAGGTCAAAGTCTGTTTTGATTTGTAAATCAGTCCACAGCAAGGGGGTGGTGGTGATTTTAAAACCTTAAGTATACATTCCTTATTTTTTGAAGACTTTAAGAAAAAAAGATAAAATTTATTTTTACAAGCTTAAAATAATTAAACATAAAAACAAAATTGTGTTTAAGACTTAAGTGTTTTTAATTATAAAAACACTAGTATAGCCTCGATCATAATTAAAAATGTTTTATTATAATAAAATATGTTCCTAAACACTTATTCCTACAAAAAACTCCTTACACTTTCTCGATTTCGTGTTTTATGATTCATTTACATTACCATTACGTCAATCCTATGTGTTAAAAGTATATATAACGGAACTGCAGTTATGTTATCAAAATACATTTGAAAATTGGCGATGGTTACGAAACGTGAAACGATACGTTATAACATGTTTTAAGTAAATCATGTTTATAGAAGTTAGTTTAATTTTAAAATGTAGCACGCTGTATAACATAATTAAACAAAATCGCGTTGAATCACATATTTTTTCCCCATGTGTAACTTACACAGAAATCTTAAATATAAGACAGTACAGAAGAAAAAAAGACTACAGTAAGAACGATTTAAATAATAATGATATATACTAATAAGTAAAAGTAATGGCAAACTTACCGCATTTTCTGTAAATGTTAGAAACGTAGAATAAACTTGACACAAGGAAAGCTTTCAAAACAGACGCCATTGGGAGACGCTACGCTGGCCGTGAAAAGAAATAAGTTGCGCATGCGCAAAAATCGTACGGATCATAATGTTTTCCGAACATGGGTTGGCTACACGATTATCACGAAAACCTTTGCAGGATAGTTAGAAAGTAAAGCAAAAACGACCCTTTTCGGAAACCTTACATGCTATCTGGGTTATCGGTTAGAAGTTCCTTGGGTAAATTACCGGTATCATGTGACTTTTTTCAGCCTCGAACCCATATTTGGAATATCCTCCATGGTAATGCGATTGCGATCGCAGTGCCTTTAGTGACAATGGAGAAGAAACTTCCCATTCTTGTAATAGTTTCGTTATTGAGCATCTATCATATTCTAATCTTTCTTTTTTAATGTTCATGTTTACGCTTTCAACAGAATGTTACACCAATACATGAACATAGAATAGATACTCTATTCTATATATCTAATATCTATTTTATGTTCATGCACTGATATATATATTTTTTTCGTACATGAGTGCAACGAAAAACAAGCTAAAAATTTCATTTTGAATATTATACCATAGGCGTAACTTGGGCTCTAAGACTGGGGGGGGGGGGGACAAAAATTTTAAGGCCATTTTTTAAAAAATATTTATACCCTCCCTCCCTATCACCACACACATATACTTAAATTAAGACGTCTTTTTTTTTACCGCGCAAAAACACCCAGGTTTTTACTGATTTCGTAGATATTTTCATATATTTTAGTTTATAAAAATATTTATACTCGTCTGAACATTTCGAAATTTTTGCAGGTGACGTAAATCTGGTCTATCGAAATGCTCTAAAAAGTTTCTGTTAAAATACGCACGTATAGTTACTTTTAGCATAGAAAAAATATCGTCACCGTGAGGCGCGAAGTAACCTCCGTGCCGGTATATTTGAAAGAGTTAAAATCCTTATTTTTAAAAGCCAATTATAACATCGATTAGAAGAATGTCACCTTTAAGAACATATTTTTGGTTTTGTCGGTACCTCTAAAATTGTGCCCTGAAGGGGCGAAACCGCGACGAAACACTCAGATTTTTTATTTCCATCGAATTTTTCACATATTTTATCTTGTAAAAAATATTTTATACCTGTCCGAACGTTTCAAAAATTTTGTAGGTTATGTAAATCTGTCCTATAGAGATGCTCTAAACATAAAAAAAAGTATGGTGTGTAAAGTAAAAAGTAAAGTGTGTTAAAGTATGGACATTTTTTTACTTTTAGGGTTAAAAAAATATCGTCTCCATAAAACGCGAAGTGACCTGAGTTCGCCAGTGTATTTGAAAAGGTTAAAATTCATATTTTTTAAAACCACCGATTAGAAGGTTTTAGCTTTGAGAGCACATTTTTAATTTGTCGGTACCTCTAAAATTGTGTCCACGAGGGGCGCTGCAACAGGACAGAAAAACGCTTCACGGAAAAAACGAGCCTTTTTGGAAAAAAAAAATTCGAAGGATTAACTGTGATATTTGTTTCAATTGGTTGCGGCATTTGAGGCATAAGAGTACGATCTTATAGAACATGTCATCCGTTTTTAACTTAACTAAGCAGTTTGACTGATGTAAGTAAATAAATAATGACAAAATACTCCCGAAATTCCTTCTTTTCGAACTTCATTTTCTCCCGATGCATAAATAAGGCTTCTGCGCGTGCGCCACCACTTTTTCCCTTTCGCAAGGGCCGAGGTGAGTTATTAATGAGAGTGATTTGCGAATTTTAATTAATAACTCAACTAATTATTAGAATTTTAAAATTCTGAAGTCTCAGAAGAGACTTTGGGCTACTTTCATAAAAATTGTCAGCTTCGTACTTACGCTAGATTTTGCTAGCCATCGCATACACAGACAGACACACACACACATCACACACACACACACACAAAGCGAAACTTTTTTTTATTAGTATAGATTGTCCTCAAATTGGGCGAGCTTTTTTGACATATCCCCTTAATAATTCATTTGATAATTATTTCTTCTTTTTCATACCGATACACATTTATTAAGGGAAAAAAAACAAAATTAGCATACAGGAGAAATTTGAAAGGGATTGGTTGAAAAAATAATTCCTATGCGACATCTTAATCATCGGTTAGATTTTAGAGCTGTTTAAATCTAGTAACATTAATAGTTCATTTTTTTTTCAACTGGCGGTAAACTGTTATAGTCCACTAATTTCCAAGGAAATTCCAGATAACTCGTTTTTCCCACTCTTTTCGTTCTTGACTATCAAAGCTCTGAAACAACCTCAAATGTAGTGTGAAAAAAGTAATTAATTGGGGAGTTCAGAACCCGTTATCAGAGAAACATTCTGAAAGTCAACCGCCATTCTTAGCGAAAAATACTTTTGATACGATCCCATTCATTCTGGTTTAAGATGAATCCAGATAATTTAGCAATACAAAAATTTAAATTAAACCACATTTTCTAAGTGGGCTCCCCTTAAAGACCGAAATAAAAATATTCAGTATTTTTATGTAATGTTTTTACTTTCAAAATATTAAATACAAAATTTTATGTAATTTATAGTATTTTGATGGAAGAATGAAGAAAAAAATGTCAAGTTTTCTGCTTCGATTTATCTAAAGCATATTTCCTTTTTTACCATATTCTTCAATTGTACTTAAGGCTGGTCTCAAATCCAAAGGGTCAACTTTATGACACAAGTTTTCATTTATTTTTGTTCGGAAAAGCATGGAATAGGCAGGTGTTGTTATTCAGAAACTATGTAATCGAAATACGTTTTCCATTCTTTGGTAAACGTAAATGATCTTTCAGAGAGTACCATCAATTGGAATTTTGAACCGAATTTCTGGACGTAAGGAGAAAACCAGCCAGAAAACCATAAAAAAAAATCAATTATGTATTATTTTATCCTAAAGAAAACAAGTGGGTAAGTGCGATATGCAGAGGATTTCGTTTAATATCTCTTTCAAAACACTTTATCCTTAAATTAACAAACCAAAATTGTTAATAGAAAATTAATAATTCCTTGCATAAATGGCAGCACTATTATATTTAGGAATGCGTCCCCCTGAAAATTATCCACTCCCATATTTCAGTTTTTTATATATTATACAAAGTTTAAAACAAAACGGATACTTCTATCAAAAATTATCGCGTTACGTATATACATACGTATATACAGAACATGCGGGCACATTAGCTATCAAGCTTTGATAGTCTGGGAGCTAACAAATAAACGGTAATAAAAGCTAAATGATAATGCATGTAATTAATAAATAGACGTAACCAAATGCGTAAAGTTTTTTTATAAATCAGATTAGCCATTTTTTTCACGGAGCCCTTGTTCCCCCCCCCCCCCCCCACACACACACACAAATTCAGCTCACCTTAAATTCATAAAATTCTTATTATGTTTTATGAACTATGTCAAAGTTTAAAATCGATCGGTTCTTTAGTTTTCCCAATTTTAACAAATTCCCGTCAATTGTCTGTACGAAAAAGCATCCTTTTATGTTTAAAAATCGATTTTTTCATAAACCGGAAAGTTGTGGTCCGATTTTTTTTAAATTTAGATTTTACGAATCAGCGTACGAAATAACATCCGGATGCGAAAGAACCAAATTTGTAAAATCAATAGTTAAAAATATCTGTACTGCGATTATGTACAAACATTATAAGTGTTAAAATAAATAGGGTTCTTACTGATTAATACTATGATAAATAGCAAAAAATAATATTTTATGAAGAATTAAATAATAATGAATACGTAACATGGTTCATATACTCGAGAACAAATACTATTCCAGCACACTTTTAGATACGTGCATAAAAATGGCATAGAATAAACACATAAGGAAAATAGTGACCACATTGATTATCTATTTCACAGAAATCTTATCAGATCTTTCATATATAATAAGAGATATATTAAGAGAACAGAGCTTTATTTTTTTCTTTAACTGAAAGGAAAAAAAAAAGGTATTTAATTTAATGATAAGAATTTATCATTACAAGAGCAGGAGTCAGGAATAAACTAAGCTAAAATTTAGGAATTCTGCACATCCGTCAGGCGTCCTTTTGACGAAATTTGAGTTTTTACCGCGATCCTTTGGCAGAAAATTGCATTTTTCGCGATCTTATGATGAAATTTCGCGTTTTCCACGATCCTTTGACGGAATTCGTGTTTTTTCCTCGAACCTGTGACAGAAATTTGCATTTTTTGCGGCCCCCCCTGGACGAAATTCACGTTTTTCCCGAGATCTTTTGACGAAATTCGCGCTTTTACAGCGATCCTTTGGCAGAAATTTGCGTTTTTCGCGATCGTATGACGAAATTCCGCTTTTCCCCGCAATCCTTTTAGATAAATTTGCGTTTTTTTTCGCGATTGTTTGACTAAATTTGCTTTTCTTTATCGCGATCGTTTGACTGTATTCGTGTTTTTTCCTCGATCCTTTGACGAAATTCAAGCCTTTTCTGCGATTTTGTGATAGAAATTTGCTTTTTTCCCCGCGCCCATGGAACGAAATTCATGTTTTTCTGGCATTTTTGGATAAAATTCAAGTTAAAACAGCGATCTTTTGGCAGAAATTTACGGTTTTTGGGATCTTTTAACGAAATTCCGCGTTTTTTTCAGCAATCCTTTGACATAAATTTGCGTTTTTTTACGATCATTTGACACAAATTTGCATTTTATTTTGCGATCGTTTGACTAAATGTGCATTTTCCCCAAAATCGTTTGACTAAATTCAGGTTCTTTCCGCGATCCTTTGACTAAATTCGCGTTTTTCCGCGATCCTGTACTGTAACAGAAATTTGTATTTTTTCCACAACCCTACGACAGAATTCATCTTTATGTCCAGGATCTTTTGGCGAAATCTACGTTTTTGCAGCGACCCTTTGGCTATAAATTACCGATTTTTATGCGACCACTTGTCGAATTCACGATATTTTTTGTCAGAATTTTCGTACTTATTTTTTTTTTCTCTTTAAGGAAATCCTTTTTTTTCAAGTTGGCAAATTTATCTGCAAGGTCCAAAATAAATCTGCGACGCACGTCACGCACTTTCTGCTACCGGGTAAAAATGTAACTCTTTTTCTTTCCGTGTCACTTGGCCTGCCGTGCAAAAAATTCAATTCTGCTTTTAATTACCAAAAAATTAATTATCTTCGCTTCTGATTATCGAAATTAAAAAATAAAGACATATTCTGAAAGAGAATGAAATTTTACGTCGGATGGCATAAAAATCATAGCTCGAAAATCTATATTTAAATTTGGTCTTATATAAAAATTCTGAGTCGGTTTCTGACCGCAAGATCGCACCTGTTTCATATTCTCTGGTTATCGCCGAAATTCAATTCATCAGACATCTGTCGCCTTCACAAATGAAGGAAAATAAAAGATTTTTTTCTCGATTTTTAAAGAATTTCAAAGTTTTTATGGTACGATCAAGATAATTTTTAGAATTTCTGAAAACTGTTTTTTTTTTTCCCCGTCTTGTGGTACTAATTTCGAATTTCTGGGATGAGTAGAAAAGAAATAAAAGCGCCTTAAAGCAATCGCTACACTGTAAAAAAAATACTGCCAGTTTTCCGGTAGGAATCGGAAAAATAGTTGCCCTTATCGTACCGGAATAATTTCCGACCCAGCTCGGAATAAAATCCGTAAAAATAAGGAAATAGTCAGTAAAACGGTATTTTACGGATTTTATTCCGAGCTGGGTTGGAAATTATTCTGGTACGATAAGGGCAATTATTTTTCCGATTCCTACCGGAAAACTGGCAGTATTTTTTTTACAGTGTAGTCCTTATCTGCCGTTAAAATGACACCTGGTTTTAATCGATGGAAGAGATAGTTTTTATAATTTGATTAAAAAAATCTATGCTTTTGTTGAAAAATGAATGCCTTTCAGATCTTGTAATTGGGTTTTTTTAATTAACAACGTCCATTAATTACTAGTTTTTCAAATTTTTACGATTTGTCGTTTGATGTGAGGTCTTCAGCTATAAGTATGCAAAATTTCAAGTCTCCAACATATATAGTTACGAGCACTGTGACAGACGGACAGACAGACGAGTGAGACGAATAGGGTTTCGTCAGATGAAGGAAACTCTAATGACAATAGTCAGAATCAAAAGATAGTAATCAAGAAATCTGTCCCACATGTGCATTTAAATAGTTCTATGAAAATAAAAAAGGAAAAATGGTTCCGCTTTTCTGAAAAATAGAGCAGAGGAAATATTCTTACTTGAGCTTTGACTACTGCATCAGAAATTACTTCTATGAACGTGAAGACGTTAATTCTGGTTATTTTGAATTATCCAATGCTTATGCCAGTTCGTGCGCAAAATAGCATATAAATGGTTAAATTAAAAAAAAATTGAAATACAAAGCTGGGCTTTAACTACAAAGCGATACAAAAACTGTAGGGGTAAAAGGTATTTGCCCTGTTCCTGAAAAACTAGGCGGTATGTGATCCTCACTTGCCCTCACCAGATTACGCCCAACGGTACAACCGGGTACAACGCGACATGTGCAAGACTCTAGTCCCTGATGTACGCGAGAGAACGGAATTGTATATCCAGACGCCATGAGAATTTCCTCAGCTCACCAGTACTGGACTGACGCTACGAGTATATTCAAGGAGCGTCACTATAGTCGAGAGCCCTGAGGGCCAGGAAGTTCTTGTTTTGTGCTTATATTATCTTACGAAAAAGGACAATGGTCAGAGTCAAGACACAGTAATCGTGATATCTATTCCCACCTCTTCCCACACGTGCACCCCATCCCCAAAAAAAACATCCCTGGAAATGAAGAGGAAAATAAGTTTTGTACTTTGTACAAAAAGGAAAAAAAGGGAGACGGAAAAAAATTCTCTTGAACTGTTATTATAGCAGAAGGTTTTGTCAAGACATAAGAAAAATTACTTATGTCAACGTGAAAACATTAATTCTGGCTTTTTTGATTTTGCTGTATCCAATTCTAGTTCAAACCCAAGATAGTAATATAAATTATTAAACTAAAGGGGTAAAAAAAAAACGCGAAAAAGGAAATACAGAAATTTGTAAACAAGACAAAAAACTGGAGGGGCAAAATACATGTCTTGCCCCTGCTCTTAAAAAACTGGGGGGGGGGCATATCCCCCCCCCTTGCCCCCGCCAGATTACGCCCATGTATTATACGTCAAGTAAATATGATATAATTGCATTTGAAGCTACATAAAGCGAGGGTGTAATGTAAAAATATACGAAATATTGCACTCTACAAATCCCAGAAACTTTCATGAATATTCCCATTTGGTAGAAAAAATTTTACAGATGATGTTTTATTAATTTATGAAGTTTAATGTATTAAAAAATCATTGCAATAATTTTTAAAAATTTACGCATTTTCCCTTTCTCACAGATAAAATAAAATGATTGTTTTTAATCTAAATAACATACATCAGTTCAATAATATTTATGATATTAACATATAGGAAATAATAATAAAATTATAGATAGCGAAAAATTCCTTTTTACAAATTTTTAGAATTAAATAAATCTAAACGTTAAAATAAAGATAAACATAGAGATACTGATAAAATTGTATTCGATGTGAACAAATTAACACAATACCCGAGTTTAATTTCTTACAATTTTATTTGATTAACTTACATATCTACGTTTTCAACAATATTTCCTGTGGGTTTTCTTTTATATTATAATTATCATTTTGTAAGTTAAAGCTGAACGAACAAGTACAAAAAAAAAAAAAAAAAAACAGCGACACAGCTAAATAAATCAAACATAAATAAAATATTGTCTGCCTCTAGTTCGTTTAGGAAAGAATAGATATTCAAAACATAGAGAGTAAACATATTTCATCAACTTTGGTAAATTTCGGAGACTTCTTAATTCTTCCCCATTGTTGGTAGTGACGCTAGTACCAAAGCGATATAAGTAAGCGTCCTATCTTAAATGGGAGAGGTAACCGCAAGATTAAAGGCGAGGTCACGTCCATCAAGGTCATACGCCACCCAGCGGACGGAGTGAACTACAAGAGGATTATTAACTTCTTTCCCCTTTGTGGATGATCTATAAGTTCGATATCTTTGAAATAACTATGCGCACGCGCAGCCGTGATTTTGTTCGTTTGTCGTCTGCAATACTTAATTTGTGGAAGTATAGATATAATTCGATTTATTTATTCGCCATTATTTAATTTATTAATTGAAGTTAGTTATTTAAACAAAATCAGTTCTTTTAAGAACTTATATTATTTGGGAAAATGCCACGTTGGCGTTCTAATTATTGCAGTTTTCAAAACTGCAAAAATAACTCTCTATCCCAGAGAACTCATTTTTTCGCTTCCCAAAAGAGAAAAACAGGCTAGTTTTGTGTTTTATTATAATTTATAAAAAAGTTAAAATATTATTTAATATATATTATTAAATGTCAGTGATTTTAATACGTTATATTTGAAATATGTTTTTTGTAATGCAATGAACAAGGACTTATAAAAATTAGTTAATGTATGTTAAGATAGAATTTTACAGCAGCGTTTTTAATTCAATTCCTGATAAGATAATGTTATAAAAATTACATAAACATGTGTATTTCCAATGAGAATTAAACGTTTTATTACGCTTAGAGCTTAAGTATAAATTATTTAATTAATTTTAAGGCATATTTTTTATTTACCGGGCGCAGGCGATAAATTGCCAAATATCCTCTTGATCGAATTGTATTTATAATATTTAAAATAGAAGCATTTCATTCATTCGATTTAAAACTCATTTAATTTTACATTAGGATCCACTTTAATTTAAAATGCAAGCAGTAATTCTTGTACTATTAAACCAGCAATAATTGATTATTTATAGTTTTAAATATTTTGAGAATTTTAGACAATAGCTTTAAAATAATTCCTAAAATCGACAAATTACTTTTTTTTTAAATCTAGAAATATGTCGGTCATTGTGTCATATCCTGGAAAAATAGTTTTCATGGGATACCTGCACAGATGAATAACATTGCAGAAAGCATACAAAGTATAGAAAAAACTTAAAAAATTGGAATAAAATATAAAATATTTACAAATAGTACGTGGTATGCTCAATTAAATATTTATTATCTTACACCGGTTCTTCGCGGTGGTAAATTGGATAACTTTCCGTAATCAGGCCGATAGCCATGATTGGCGTCAAATGAGAAAAATACTGTATAAAAGTTAAATAATGGTTAGAAAATGAAAGTAACTTTTATCGAAATAACCCAATTGCGGAACATTCTCCAAATTTGAAAAAGGCTTATGAAACACACAACAATTGCCAATAACTGAAAACTATAGACTAATAATAAGCTCGACGTAGCAGTTGTTTGTCGGTAGCCAATAATTTTAAATTTCCTTTTTAATTTTGTTCGGTTTCAATTTTTGATTTTTTTTTTTTCAATCTGGCTTCCGCAAAAGAGTCGGAATAAGTAGTAGAAAAAGGGCTGCGGACGGAGATGGACCAATTGAACGTATTAAAATCACTGACATTTAATAATATATATTAAATAATATTTTAACTTTTTTATGAAAAATTATAGGGCTGAAAATCACGTTTAAGATGCTTAAAGGTTTTAAATATTTCTCTTTTGCAATTTCCTAACCAGCTGGTATATTTTAGAAATCATAGTTTGTTACATAAGTTACTCAATTGTTGTACTTGTATATATACAGTTGTAACAACCATAAAGAATGTTTAAGGATTTATCAGCTACGTTTAGGTAACGTAAAATTAATTTGCTAATTTATAATCAAGTTGTAAAAATACTAAAATGTTGTATTGTTACTAGAAACACATCCATGTACATAATTTTTATTTTTCTAGTATATCTGGGAGGGAAAAATCGATTAAAATTTGTTATCTTTTCATAGATATGAACAGGGTTAGATTTAATAAACAGTGTAAAAAAGTACTTTTATGTTAGCCGGCCGCAGTTCATAAACGTCAAATATTTTCCCCCATCACCAGCGTTTATGTTGCATTCATTTCATTCAAAATATAAAATCATCATTTTAAAAATATACTCGTCATTTGAAAAACATAACTTTATTTAAAATACATACATACTGGTATATTAGATCAATTTAAACACAGGCTCTTCGCTCATTATACATTTTTTTTCTAATAAATAATAACATAAACCCAAGGTGGGCAAGTTTCTTCCAATCTGGAAAAAACCATGGAATTAAAAGTTACGCCTATAACTTTTATAGAGCTGTTCACATCACGTGACTTTTACCGGAGAAGAATGAAAATAGCTGTAGGACACACAAATAGAAAAAGCATTGATATAGGTAGCGATGTCTGTCCTACAGCAGCAACAAAAACCTGTTCGTGACGTCACCTTGCACAGCTCTATTAACAAAAATGGTTTTCTTTTAGCCTGAATAGCTTGCATAAAATTCAGGTCTATTTGAAGATATTTACAATTTAAGAGTTATAGGCGGAAAAGCAAACAAAGCCTTTTTAGAGAATACCTGCTACAATTTTAATCGTGAATTTCAAATATTTACTCACTCATGGAAGATTAACCTTGTTTAACAGATTTATTGCAAAATATTGTTGTTACAGCTTGTTTTGATAAAAATATGTGTATTTAAAAAATAGTTGCAATGTCAGTTTAGTTTCGGGGCAAAAGGCAATACTGTTTACGTAGCATTAGTGCTTTTTTCTCCCGAGATTAAAATGACATTGCGATTTTTTTTTAAATACACATATTTTCATCAAAACAAACTGTAACAAAAATATTTTTCAATAATTAATCTGGTAAACAAGGTTCATCTTCCATGAGTGAGTAAATATTTGAAATTCATGATTAAAATTTTAACAGGTATTCTCTAAAATAGCTTTGTCTGCTTTTCCGCCTATAACACTTAAATTGTAAATATCTTCAAATAGACCTGCGCACGAGATGCGCAGATGGTAGATATTCTGTCATATATGACGTCATACAAAAAACCCGCGTATTTGCGTTATTCACTCCATCCACAAGATGGCGCAGCTGTGTCAATTTACGGCAGATTCCAGCATTAACTTTGTACGCTTACTTATAGCGCTTTGGCTAGTACTGTTGCCATTACAGATTTTGCCGCAAATCTCCCATCTTGTGCTTCAATCTATTGTATAGACTAGCAGTACCTTGCAGTTGTAGAACATATCCTGTAGATGTCGCTGCTATCTGTATATTTCAGCAGCATCGTTGCACATTTAAGGGATACGATATTTTAGCACTCAGAGCTGGCGGTATGATGATCTGTTATTCTAGTTACTGCACCGGCAGAATACCAGTATGCGCAGGCGCAAACACCGCTAGCAGACAACTTTAGCCTTGACCCAGGTTGAGTGCATGCATTTTGACTAAAAATTTGCAAACTTAGGGGATTTTCTCGCATACAGAACAACATTTTGAATTTAGATTACAATATATTAAGTATATGCTGCTGCATCAAAGAATTTTTTTTTGCGGTATTTTTAACAAACAAGCATTAATAACTCACACTCCATAGACTGCTATGCTAAACACCGCCAGTAAATACCGCCAGCAGACGAATTTTAGCCTCGACCTCAGGTCGCGTGCATAAGGTCCATTACAGAGATAGCCAGTTTCCACCATAGATTAACATCCAAGATAGGACACTCCCATAGAGCGTAATGGTAATGCGACTGCTATCGTAGCGCCTTTAGCGACAATGGGGAAGAAACTCCCCATCCTTGTGAAATTTTTTGCATTGAGCATCTACCTTATTGTAATCTTTCTTTTTTTAATGTTTCATGTTTACGTTTTAAATAGAATCTTACACCGTTGCATGAACATAGAATAGATATTCTATTTTATATATCTAATATCTATTCTATGTTCATGCACGAATATATGTTTTTTTTTTTTTTTTCATAATGAGTGCAATGAAAAACAGGGTAAAAATTTCGTCCTGAATGCTACATATGAAGTAAATATGATACATTTGGACTTAAAGCTACATAAAGCAATATAAAAAAAAATCCCTGCCGGCCCGGCCTACAGGCAGAGGTAGATTTCGAAGTCAAATATACTAATTTCACAAACAAAAACTAAATCATGATTATAGATAAATCCACTTTAACAATTTTATCTGGCCGCTCTTGATGAGTTTTTATTTCATTTTCATATAATAGCTGGTTTTATCAGAATCATGTTAGGGCGGTATTCAAAAAAATACTTTCCCATGCTCAACAACTCGAAATTTTCTGGCATAATTCCAGATTCATTTTTAATAAAAAAAAAAATATGAAACTTGCTGACGTGATTTTTGAAGAGATTTATAAGCGACCTGTGTTTTTATTTTTTGTTCAATTAATTAAAACTTGATATATAAACAATTATTTTCTCAGAAGGACAATATTTTTCGTTTCTAACACAATCGCTTCGGGAAATTCCGTTCAAAATGTCCACTTTAACATCATTTTTTGAAATATATTCTGCCTCTATCTAAAAATCGATTATTACGGTACATTATATAGTTTCTGAATAAGCGAATCTACCAATTAAATGCGTTTGAGAGCAAAAATGAATTTAAAAACCAGTCAGAAAATAAGCAGTTTGGATTTAAGCGCATCCTTAATACAATGATTTTTCCAACACAATCCGCTTCGGTAAATTCGGTTCAAAATGCCCTTTTTAACAGCATTTAAAAAAATATATTCTGCCCCTATCAGAAAATCGACCATTACGGTACATTATATAGTTTCTGAGTAAGAAAACGTACCAATTGGAAGCCTTTGAGAGCAAAAATGAATTGTAAAATGAGTCAGAAAATAAGCAGTTTGGATTTGAATACACCCTTACTAAGATCATTTTTTACTTCAACCGGTATGTATTTTTAATTTGTTTTTGCTCTAAGAATTGGTCCTATCCAAAACTTGTCTATATAGATGTTGTAGACAATATTAAGAAGATATATGATAAATTCATGGGGATTTTATATCTTTTGAATTGACGGAGTTATGGATTTTTTTCTTCTTCAAACCCCCTTTTTGTTTTCGTTTTTAATTTTTTTTTTGCGGTACGAATTGGTCCTATCAAAAACTTGTGAATATAAAAGTTGTAGATAATGTTAAGGAGATTCATGATAAAATTAATTGGATTTGATATCTTGAGAATTGACGAAGTTATGGATTTTTTTCTTCTTCAAACGCCCTTTTTGTTTTCGTTTTTAATTTTTTTTTTGCGGTACGAATTGCTCCTATCAAAAACTTGTGAATATAAAAGTTTTAGATAATGTTAAGGAGATTTATAATAAAATTAATTGAATTTGATATCTTGAGAATTGACGAAGTTATGAATTTTTTTCTCCCAAAAACCCTATTTTTTGCGCCCCTTGAGCCCATTTTTAACTTTATCAAAAATCTGTGATACATAAATTTTTGGCCCTATTTTTAGAAGTAATAAAAACTTTAAACTGATTTGATATGTACAAAAATTAAGAAGTTATGGGGGGTTTTCTGTTTTCACAAAACCCCTCCCTATTTCCCTCCCCTTGGTCCGATTTTGCCCATTAACGAACTTGACCGAGATTTTATGCCCATTGATTTTATGTATCAGTTTGGAACAGATTGGTGCAGAATTACGAAAGTTATCGTGTCCAGAAGAAAGTGATATATATAGATAGATAGATAGATAGATAGATAGATAGACAGATAGATATATATATATATATAAAGTTTTTTACTGAGGGTGGTTTTGGGTTCTAGGGGTCATGATCGGTGTAGATCTGCAAAAATTTTTCAGAAATTCCAACATAGGAACGATCCCAATAGGTAGTATTTCATACGAAATCTACCTAATATACCAAATATTGCACTCTGGGCCTTTCCATTGTGACGGGTGTGACATCCAGACACAATTTTAAGAGCTTATATCTATATTTTGGACAATAAATTAGCTAATAAATCCCTGAAAAGTATTTAAAATATATTTGTCCATGCATATGCTTGAATAATTGTGCAAACTTCAATGAACCTTCAATAGCTTTCTTTTTTTTTTTTTTTTTAATTTTTAAATCTTGTGACGGGTGTGACTCTTTCCGGACATGAGTTTTCACTAGCATGCACATTTGTTAAAATTCCTGTGAATATTTAAATGTTTCATTATTAAAACAATTTTTTTCTAATAAAAGAGATTCAAATTAAACTTAATGCATAATTTTCATAATAAATTTTAATTATTTTAACGTATAAGAAATTTTTTTCTTCTGTGACGGGTGTGACATCATGCAAAGTATACAATTTTAAAGTTATTTACAAATAAAAAACAGCGATCGGTATTGACAGAAACCTTGTCAGTAGCTAATATACAAACAAAATTTAATAAAACTAACATCTTTATGCAGTTAGTTTAAAATCTGTAGTGTCCCCTACTTGTTGTAAGTGATGGAGTAGCTATTTTTTTTTTCAATGGCTAAAATATTTTCAATTGAGACATCACCTTTCTCTGGCCAAATCCAGTGTTGTCCACTGGTTTAGATGTATTTCAAGCTTATTTCTTCCTTATGGCAGTTGATATTCAAGACATTGCTGTAGTACAAGGTACAAGCTATATTGCACTTTTTGTTACTGGCCAGGAAAACCACAACATAGTCTCAGATATTTAAATCTGATGTTTTCAAAATCTTTCTGGGGGGAGATTCGCAATTAGCAGTAACTTACCTCCCTCAGTGTTGATTCTGTAGTTTTTCCAATCAAAAAGTTGGTATTTTCAGCACTTACCTTAAAGTGGTGATAAGACTTGACACCTTCCCATCCTTCTGTCAGAATTTGTTTAGTTTCCAGTATTTTCTCTGCTGACACATACAATGTCTTTATTGCACCAATCTCCTGTGCACATTAAAAAAAACAAGAGCAGAATTAACTATTGCTTTTCTGGACTTAAGCAAAACCCACACTCTTGACTGTATCAATCCCCCAATTCCGTCAACTGCTCTTTTACCATGAGAAGTGGCCTAAACGTTCCATTCACATGTTAGCTTAAAATCTTTGATCAAGAAGCACAAGTTCAAAATGTTGTATTTGTTTTTAAACAGGGCTGCACAGCCATCAGAAATTTTTTTCACTATTTTGAGTTGGGGAAACTGTTTTCAGACTAGTAGTAATGGCATTAAAAATTCCATACAGCATACTTATTTAACATGATGCAATTCATTATTGATTACTATATTATTATTGATTACTATATTATTACATAATAGCAAATCACAATTTCTTTCAACGATGCAAAGCATGTAAAAATGGTGATTTGAGGATTAGTCCAGTGAGCACTCTGGATCTCATTTTGAGAGAAGCACTACAGTTTTCGGCAAAGTCACTTGTATTATTCCTTCAGTGTCTTCCACATTATTTTTGTCTTCAAAATAACTGGAATGAGTTACAGTTATGTAAAGAATATTAATAATAAATTTCATTTTCTTGAAAATCTATCAAAAGTTAAAGTCACCAACTCAAAATTTGCTAAAATAATTCAAATATATATATTTTATGATTTATCTTTTTTTTTTAAAGCCACATTTGTCTTAATATGTTCAGAAACAATAATGATTCAATCTTTCACTTCATTTAAGAAACATTTAAATATATTTCTAAACAATTTAAAATGGTGTCATACCTGTCACAAGGATTTTGTCACACCCGTCACACTTAAATTCCACACAAAATAAAAATTTAATGAATTTTCAATATTTCATATTTATTCAGACTTGCAATAATTAGACTTTCAGAAAGTTTCATGTATTTTTTAGAAAAAATGAATTTTGTATAAAAACTTTAGCATCTTTTTTGTGACGGGTGTGAGAGAAAGCCAGTATAAATATATTTGTTTTAAAAATCGGGTCTATTAAATTATTTTGAAAAATTAAGTGTTTCAAAAGGTAAACAAAGGTCACAAATAGTAATATATGCACATAGAGTGAAAATGCTGCTGTTTTAAATATTGCATCTGGCAGAATGAAAATACCTTATTTTACATTCTTTGAAAGTTTTTGAAATTTTTCTAACTTTGACCTTAGATAAATTATAAAAGAATACATTTTACAGCTTAGTTCTCTGTAATTTCATATGTGTCATATATTTATCTTTAATTTGATATATTACTTGTAATAATAAAAGAAGTTTGAAATTTCAACCCTCATGTCCACTTTTTCATGGAAATGCCCCTCTACAAACCCCAGAAAATTTCATAAATATTCTCATTCGGTAGCAAAATTTTTATAGCCGATGTTTTATTAATTTATGAAGTTTAACGTATTAAACAATCGTTACAATAATCTTTTAAAATTTACGCATTTTCACTTTCTTACAGATAAAATAAAAATATTCTTTTTAATGTAAATAACGTATAATCAATTCAATGATATTCATAATATTAACATATAAGAAATAATAATAAAATTACAGATGGGGAAAAATTCATTTCGGCAAATTTTTAGAATTATATAAATCTAAATGCTAAAAATAAATAGAGGTACTGACATGACACTCAATAAAGTTTTATTCGATATGAATAAATTAACACAATACCTAAATTTGATTTTTTACAATTTAATCTCATAAACTTACATATTTACGTTATTAACAGAATTTTCTAGGGTTTTTTTTTTATATTATTACTCTAATTATCATTTTTTAAATTAAAGACGACCAATACAAGAAAGGTAAAAAAAAAAAGCAGCTAAATAAATAAAGCAAGCATGAATACGAGTAGAATATCGTCTGACACCTGGTTCGTTTTAGGAAAGAATATAGATATTCAAAGCGTAGAGGGTAAACATATTTCTTCAAAATAGGTAAATTTCGGAGGCTTGTTAATTCTTCCCCTTTGTCGTTAGTGACGCTAGTACTGTTGCCATTACAGATTTTGCCGTAAATGACCTATCTTGGTCCTTAATCTATGGTTTCCACACTATATATTCTAGGCGCTATAGCCGTAGTGTAGACGTCTGAGCATTGTATGTCACTACTCTCAAATAGAGGCACCTTACATGAGGAAACAATTGATGGAGATTATCGGAAAAGAATAATGTAGAATTATGGACCACATGATTGGTTTATTGAATACATATATCTGACCTGTGTGTTTAGCATCAAGCGCCCGCTTATAAGTCATCGTCAATATACAGGAACGAGATAGCACAAGGAAATTTACAGCAGCATAGAATTATATCCGGGAGCTCCACAAAGAGTGTGCAACGGAGCAAGCGAGATTCGAACCCACAGCCACCCACGCCGAGACCCACGCTCTCAAGCGATTAGCGGCGTGATGCCTTGACCACTCAGCCACGGTGGGCCCTAGACCACATTTTCAAACCTGGAAAGTCTACAGCTTTTTGGATGCCAGTATTTTAGTACAGAAAATTTTGTTTTATTTGATAGAAGAATCTTTGAAATTTAAAAGGACACACTCTATAAAAATTACAAGTTCGCAAAAAGGCAGGCTTCTGATTGGTCAATCTCATTTCGCTAGCAGCGAAAAATATATCTGGGTCCTGGTCAATATACTTGAAGAGTCAATACTAATATTGCTACATAGTCTGCATTTTGATTCTTGACAACGGAGTCCTACAAAAAATAATTGTTGAATGTAGACCGTGGCTGAATGGTTAAGGCACCACACCACTAATCGCTTGAGAGCGTAGTTGGTTTGCGGGTTCAACTCCCGCTGGTTCCGTTGTACACTCTTTGTGGAGCTCCCAGATAGATGTAATTTTCTGGTGTTGTAAATTTCCTTGTGCTATCTACACCCCCCCCCCCCTTCAAAGCTCAAAGTCCTTGTGCTATTTCGTCCTTGTATATTAACGATGACTTATAAGCGGGACTCTTAAGTCAAGTACACTAGTCAGGTGTATATTTGATCAATAAATAAATGAATGTAGACTGTTGTGAATACAATGTGCTTGTTTAAAAGAATATCATAAGTATTCAATGCTAATAAAATCAATACCTCTAATGAAATTATAAAGAATTTATTAAAAACTATTTGTTTAATAAATAAGTTTTCTAAATTATAATTTATTTGACAAATAATTTACTTTTTCAGCACATGTTGAAATCCGGATAATTATGTGTTAAGGTATGAATAACTAAAAAGTAGGAAATAAAATAATCTTAAAAAAAAAAAAAAAAAAAAAAAAAATATTAACCGACTTCCAAAAAAAGCACTAAAAGAAATTAAATAATTCTTTAAACTTCTCTGATGACGAAACGTTATCCATTAACTGCACATCGGACATCATGTATCGGCATAAAAACGTTAAATTCAATATATAGGATTTAATATCTACCAAACATGGATTTTCCTAGAATGTTTTTTACAAAAGATTAATTTACATATTTATGATTTAATTTACGAATATATACATATAAAAAGTAATCAATTACTTTTTGAAGTTGGTGCCAAACATTCACAATCGATAATGATTAAACAAATAATTTGCTGAACAAATAGAGCATTTTTTTAAAATTTTGTATCATGTTTTCCATCATCACTTTATTCATGGTAATAGCTACAATATATTCACAATTTTACTATACTTAAGATAGGTTGGCACCAACTTCAAAAAGTAACTGATTACTTTTTATATGTATATATTCGTAAATTAAATCATAAATATGTAAATTAATCTTTTGTAAAAAATATTCTCTAGAAAATCCATGTTTGGTAGATATTAAATCCTATATATTGAATTTAACGTTTTTATGCTGATACATGATGTCGGATGTGCAGTTAATGGATAACGTTTCGTCATTAGAGAAGTTTAAACAATTATTTAATTCTTTTTAGTGCTTTTTTTTTAAGTCGGTTAATATTTTTTTTTTTTTTTTAAGATTATTTTATTTCAATGCAATGCAAAAGAAAGTAAAATAAAAAATCCTAAAATCTGTCAAAAAATATATCTTCAGAAAATCTTTCAAATGAATTTAAGTTTCCACACTGTAAAAAAAACGGACTAAAAAACGAAAATACTACTGGCAATCTAAACGCCAGTACTATTTCCGTTTTTTTACGGTAATTTTTACCCATAAATTACAGAAAAATTTCCGTTTTTAATCAGAAAAACGGAAAATTTTCTGTAATTTATGCGTAAAAATTCCCGTAAAAAACGAAAATAGTACTGGCGTCTAGATTGCCAGTAGTATTTCCGTTATTTTTGTTTTTTTTTATAGTGTAGGCTGCTCTGCCTTCAACAGCATAGAATGTTTCAAAGGAATTTACTTTCCGGGTTCCAATGCCTTCGGCAGCGTCTAGTGTGTTCCGAACAAATCTTTTTAACAACCTGGGCTGCCGCCGCCTAAGACAGCATATATAATCGGAAGTGCTCCTCACGCACCTTAGACAATTGAAAATCAAGTTGAATGAGCCAAATCCAATACTAATCGGGCCCATAGAACCCGAGGAAAGAATGCGCCCCCAAGCGATGGAAGGTGCCCTCCCCTGTAAATTTAACGAATTACATTTAACATTAACGTGATATTTAATTTACGTATGAAATCCACCCTATTAAACCACTTACCTTGAACAGCAACGCGATTTTTAATTTACGACTGCAATGAGTAAACGTAAGTTGATGTCGAAAAAGAAGATTAGTACTCGATAAAAGTGGTATCTGGGATATAAAGAAATTTTTAAGTAGTTTATAAAGTAGCCGAAGGTCCCTAAAACAAAGAAAATTGCAAGAGAATCTGATCATTTTTAAAGAAGCTGCACTAAGAGCCACAAATAGGCGATTAATATTCAAAGGGGCACTGACCGACCCCTAAGGGACCAGGATCTTAGTTGGGGTGTAGAAACGGGGGGAATAACTTAATGGAAAGGGCCCCATAAACGAATATTGGATAAAAAGGGAGAAATTTGTTAGCAGTTTAGGGCACAAAAGCTTCAAGGGGCCCCGCACCGGACCTCGGGGAACAGGGACTTATTTGGAATATAGTTGGGTATAAGGAAATTTTTTAGTAGTTTAATAACGTAGCCGGAGGACGCTAGAACTATGTTAAAGAAAATTGCATGAGAATCGGATGTTTTTTTAAAGAAGCTGCACCAAGATCCCCACGTTGGCGGTTAATATTCAAAATTGGCGGTAGCAAAAGTTCGAGATTTTCTTTTCTTGTCGTTTACGTAGTAGCAGAAAGACCCAAGAATTTGTTAGAAAAAAAGAAAAGCTAGTGAATCGGACCATTTTTAAGGGAGCTATAATAGGGGCCCCAAAAGGAGCCAACTGAAAGTTAAGAGCAGGTCCCTAAGATGAAAATATGTTAAGGGGTCCTAATACTTAGTGCTTTCGATATTCAATCAGTCAAAATTAAGCATCATTAGAATAAAATGTTTAAAAAAATGTGCAAAAAATGGAGGGAAATGTTTAAAAAGGGGCTTCGGGCCCCAATGAAAATATCAGAGTATTGGCGCCAAGAGAGGAGTCGAAGACTCAACTTAGAGATTTTATTTCAACTTAGAGATAAGAAGATTTTAGGAAATGCAATTGTTTCATTTTTTCTTTAACTTTAACCCCTTCGCGACAAGCGTCCTTTACAGGATTTTTAATCTTTTGCCGTGTGTTTTCAAAACAGAAATTTTCACCTAATTGAATCGCAGAAATACTTGGATTAAATAAGGCAAAGTATAAAATTAAAAATAACTGGTGTTGGTGGGAATAATCGAGGATTCTGACCACATTAAGCGGCATGTATACGTGACGCTCGTCCCCAAGGTGTTATTAAATGTTTTAATTTCAACTTGTGCTTGAGTATGAGTAAATTTGACTTGAAGAAAACCATTTTTTAACTGTATATTTTTAAGTTGTTTTGAAAAAAAAAAAAAAAAAAATATATATATATATATATATAGGGTAATTCTAGGATAGATGGTCATAGAGGAGAGATGGCTAGCCTAAATATTTCAAAAATTTTACCATAGCTATACCACAGCATGAACTTTGTTCGTGAGAAATAGTTCAACGTGTTCATTCATTGAGACATGCAATTGTGTTTTTCAGTTATAAAAAGAGGGTGTAAATTTTAATGTTTATTTAATTTAGTGGGTTGGATATTTTTGTTGAATTAGGTATCTGAATGTTTTGCAGTACCTATGTTCAGAGTCCGACAAACCCCGGGCGACTAAAAAATTCCGCTTAGCGACTAACTTTTTTAACTACTTATTAATTTTAATTTTTTTTCTTTAACCTATTAACTGCTGGTGTTGCGTTGGCTCAACAGTCAACATAAATGCGTATGAAAAAATAGCTATCAAACAAATTTTATATTAATAGTAATTTTTGAGTAGGGAACATTATGGTTAATAATTCAATAGAAAAATATTTTCTTTCAACATTTTTTTTTTCTATTTAATAAAAAGTTCGAAACTTAAAGCCGTTTTAAAGGAAAATTTTCACGTTGTCGTTTTCGCAGAAGAAATGTAGTTAGACAAATGTAAGCTTTAGATTAAATCTATTTTCAGTCAAGGTCAAAATACATTAGAACTTTCAACGAATCAGTTGCTTTTGTTTTAGTGGGGGAGGAAGAGAAAACAGGTGTTGCGTTTACGCAACGTCAGCGGGAAAGGGGTATTTCTATTATTCACTCGTGTCGTTCGACTCTGTGGAATTTTTTCTTATTCTGTGCTCATAGAAATGCTTGCAACTAGATATCTTACGTTAGAGGAAGGTCTTCAAAGAATTTTTAATAAAGAATCATGTAATGATGACGGGAACAAAACTGATATTATCGTTATTTCCTCAGAAATAGGAGATATTATTGATGAAGAAGAAAGAAATTATAATATATCACAAAATAGTAATGATATTTTACCATGCGCTACTGCTGACGAAATTGAAATGTGCGTAAAAAAGAAGTTTGTATCCTCTAAAAATAGTACGAGTCATAGATTAAAAAAAATAATAATAATAAATGGAGATTTGAAGTGGATAAAGATGGAAATATTATGACTCAGCCAAAAAGATGAGGAAAAAATAAAATCTTGACAAATGGGAGAAGATGTAAAGATTATGTTCGAAAAAAAAAACTCTCACGATTGATTTCAGATGTGATGTTGCATTGTACCTTTTGCAGACTCCCTTTGAATGTAAAGAGTTAGCCATGAACAGATCAGCCACAAAAAGGGCACAGAAAGTTCCCCATGCAAAAGCCATTACAGGCAGAAAACGGACATTTAACCCTTTCCCAGGAAAAGCATTTCAATTTCTAAAATGTTGAAATTAATGAATGACACCGGAATTTACGGACAATTACATAATAAAGAAAAATTACTTTACCAAAATTCTGGTGTCATTGTGGCATTTGGGCAATAAAATTAATTGGTTTTATAAATACACAACTGCCACTGAAAGGGTTAATCGACAATTCTGATGACAGCAGAAGACTGCATTGTAAACAATGCCATAGCCAGAATGTTTATCGCTGCAATAAAAATCTGATGTTGATTCACATCATTAGTGTAGCGAATATTTTGATACTTGAAACTGTTCCTTGGATATAATCAGTAATTTAGAAAGAAAAAATAAATTAAATTTTAATAATAAATTAATTACCTTTAATGTGATTGTTTGCTTTCTGAATTGTAACAAAGCTAAAAAAATCTTCCAGTACCCAAATATGCAATAAAACCCAGCTAATGCTCAGTTGAACTCACTAAACATTAGTACTCTTATTCCGCTGACGTTGCGTGAACGCAACGCTCGATTTTTTGTAAGCTAACTCAAATTTTGTTATTTCCGCTATAAATTAATATTATATATGTTCAAATGAATAAACAATATCATTTGTATTAAAAAAAATAAACCCTTATAGTTTTGGCGGGTAATAGGTTAACCAAAAATATTTCATATGCAGAAATATTTATTTTTAATAGCGCGATTATTTGCAGCGGAAGAAAATACACCATATCGGCGCAACAACTTTCCCTAATTTTTCAGAAATCAGAGTTTTTGCCTTCTCATATCTCTGTAGGAGATGAGCAGAGCGGGGCGCCAATTCTTAATTTTGGCGATGTAATCACGTCCTCGAGTTACGGCTTGAAAATTTCGCACATTAAAGGAACGTATCAGTACAATAAGAATATTTCAGTCTGCCTCCTCATATCTTGGTACGAGACGAGAAGAGCGGGGTGCCAATTCTTAATTTTGACGGTGTAACACGTCATCGAGTTACGACATGAAATCTTCATGCAGGACAAGATTATTAGGAGTAGATAAAGGAATGATTGGTCTGCCTCAACATTTCGTGGTACGATATGAGCAGCAGCGGGCGCCAAGTCGTCATTTAGGCGTCACTATCACGTCATCGAGTAACGGGTTAAAACCGGCGCCAAATTAAAGATAAAATATATTCTTTTAAGAATATTTTGGTTTGTCTGCGCATATCCTGGTAGAAAACACCGGCAGACTAAAATCTATAACAAAAAATACGTCATAATGTACAATTAAAACCCTATAAACATAATATTTTACATTACGTTGCCATATATATTACTTCGAATGGACTTTCAAGATGAATTAAGGGTTTAGGAAAATTTATTAACAGTACGCGAGAAAAGGACTGATTCGGCATAACTTTTTACAAAGGGAGTAGAACAGGGCGCCAATTCCCTATTTTACAGTACTATTACGTCATGGAGTTACGGCTTGAAATTTTGACACATTAAACATACCGATTAGTAGAATACGAATATTTCAGTCTGCCTCGTCATATCTTTGTAGGAGATGAGCAAAGCGGGGCGCCAATTCTTAATTTTGTCTGTATAATCACGTCCTTGAGTTACGGCTTGAAAATTTGGCACATTAAAGGTACATATAAGTACACTAATCATATTTCAGTCTGCCTCGTTATATCTTGGTATGAGACGAGCAGAGAGGGGTGCCAATTCTTAATTTTGGTGGTTTTAACGCGTCATCGAGTTACGACAAGAAATCTTCATGTAGGACAAGATTATTAGGAGTAGATTAAGGAATGACTGGTCTGCCTAAACATTTCTTGGTACGATATGAGCAGCAGCGGGCACCAAGTCATCATTTAGCGTCATTATCACGTCATCGAGTTACGGGATAAAACCAGTGCCAAATTAAAGGTAAAATAAAGTCTTTTAAGAATATTTTGGTCTGCCTGCGCATATCCTGGTAGAAACCTCCGGCAGACTAAAATCTATAACAAAAAACCAAGTTATGCCGAATCGGTCTTTTTCTAACGTACTGTTAATAAGCTTTACCATAACTCTTAATTCATCTTGAAAGTCGATTCGAAGTAATATATATGGCAATGTAATGTAAAATATTATGTTTATGGGGTTTCAATTGTACATTATGATGTATATTTTTGTTATAGATTTTAAGTCTGCCGGGGGTTTCTACCAGGATATGCCCGAGCAGACCAAAATATTCTTAAAAGACTTTATTTTACCTTTAATTTGGCACCGGTTTTATCCCGTAACTCGATGACGTGATAGTGACGCCAAAATGACGACTTGGCGCCCGCTTCTGCTCATATAGTACCAAGAATTGTCAAGGCAGACCAGTCATTCCTTAATCTACTACTAATAATCTTGTCCTACATGAAGATTTCATGTTGTAACTCAATGACGTATTAAAACCGCCAAAATTAAGAATTGGCGCACCGCTCTGCTCGTCTCGTACCAAGATATGACCAGGCAGACTGAAATATTCTTATTGTACTGATATGTGCCTTTAATGTGCAAAATTTTCAAGCCGTAACTCGATGACGTGATTATACCGCCAAAATTAAGAATTGGCGCCCCATTCTGCTCATCTCCTGCCGAGATATTACAAGGCAGACTGGAATATTCGTAATGTACTAATAGGTATGTTTAATGTGCCAAAATTTCAAGCCGTAACTCGATGACTTTATAGCACTGTCAAAATAGGGAATTGGCGCCCCGTTCTTCTCGCTTTGTATCAAGTTATGCCGTATCAGTCATTTTCTTACGTACTATTAATAAGCTTTTCCTAAACCGTTAATTCATCTTGAAAGTCGATTCGAAGTAATATATATGGCAATGTAATGTAAAATATTATGTTTATAGGGTTTCGATTATACATTATGACGTATTTTATTTTTGTTATAGATTTCAGTCTGCCGGGGATTTCTACCAGGATATGCGCAGGCAGACCAAAATATTCATTAAAAGACTTTATTTTACCTTTAATTCATCACGTAATTCATCACGTAATAATTTCATCACGTAACTCGATGATGTGATAGTGACGCCAAAATGACGAGTTGGCGCCCGCTGCTGCGCCTATTGTACCAAGAAATGTCGAGGCAGATCAGTCATTCCTTAATGTACTCCTAGAAATCTTCTCCTGCTTCATGATTTCATCCCGTAACTCGATGACGTAGTCATTCGTGCCGCCGCCACCGCCCGGTCTAAAAGCCATATTATAGTGCCTAGAAGCGATCACTTCTAGGCACTATAATAGATGCTTTCAGTGTGACGTCAGCCGTCCGTGACGTTTTGCTTGGAAACTGACTCCAAACAAACGATTGCTATGCTTCATTTCTTATTAAATATAAATCGTAGAAAATGTTACCAGAGCATATAAAGCATTAAAACACATATCTGTGCGATACAGCTGTAAAATGCAGCTATAATATAAGAAAAGTAGAAAATACAGCATAGCAACTGTTTGTTTGGAGTCAGTATCCAAGGAAAACGTGATATCTGACGTCATGACTGAAATCGTCTATATGGCTTTAATTGGAATTGTTGAAAAACAAGCAAATTTTGAAGTGCCGCGAACGTAAGTTCCCCTGCAGAAAAAACAATCAGCTTATCTCAGGCTGTAGCTAACTGTAGACCGAGATCCAGATAGATCTAACGCTGTTAGCGAAACCAGATTGACCGTTTGCAGGCTTCTGATTGGTCAATCTCGTTTCGCTAACAGCAAAAAATCTACCTGGATCCCGACCTATCCTGGTTTTGTGCGTATCGCACCATCGCGTCAGCTTACGCTTAATCATCTTTTTCGTTCTCGTAAAATATCGAGATACCGCAATATGGTTTACGCTTTATTTATATTGAAAGATAGAATTTATGAACTACCTCGATCAATGCGGATCTAATGGGGGGGCGAAGGGGGATCCCCCCTTGGTCTAATAAAGGGTTTGCAAAACGAGATTATGCATCTTCACGGGAAATAGCTTGGGGCAGAGTTCGAGACCGGCGGGACCCGCCAGTTTAAATCTACGACATTCGGGCTGGGTCAGGTCTTCTATCTTTTAGAGCCGGGCCTGATCTTAAATTTTTCTACAGATTCGGGTCGGGCCAGACTTCTTTTTCTTCTAGGTCGGTGCTGGGTCGGAATAAAAGCTAAACGCAATAAAAAATCAATTTCGTCAATCTAAAATTTACTTCAATTTCGTCAATGGATCGCGAAAAAAATGCAAATTTCATCAAAGAATCGCGAATTTCATTAAGGGTCGCGAAAGAAACGCCAATTTCATCAAAGGGACGCGAATTTCGTCAAAGGGTCGCAAAACATCTCAATTTTCGTCAAACAATTGCGTAGAAAACGCGAATTTCTTCAAATAATCGCGGAAACAAGCGAATTTCGTCAAAGAATCGCTTAAAAAACGCGAATTCCGTCAAAGGATTGCGGAAAAAACGCGAATTTTGTCAAAAGGTCGCGGAAAAAGAACGCAAATTTTATCAAACGTTAGCGAAAGTACACAAATTTCTTCAAAGGGTCGTGGAAGAAACGCAAATTTCGTCAGAGGGTCGTGGAAGGAACGCGAATTTCATCAAGCGGCTGCGGGAAAACGCGAATTTTATTAAAGGGCTGTGAAAACATGCCAGTTTTGTCAAAGAGTTGAGGAAAAACGCGAATTTCGTCAAAGAGTCGTGGAAAAAGTACAGTGGTCTCTTTAGAAAACAGCCCACATACATACATCTGTGTTTATTATTATAGGTATAGTTTATAATCTGAAATAATATAATGAACTAACTTTTGAAAAATAACGGGTTAACCCAAACTCAACTTGCAGGAATCTACACTCAGCCTGAAATCGACCCGAATTGAAAACAGCTAACCAACTCGACCTGCAACAAAAATTAGTGCCAGGAGGGGAATCCCCCCCCCCCACCCCTGCTGTAACCTTTCAGAAAATTTTCTTTGAATTTCAGAATTTTTTTACAAAGAATTACCCCTGATCAGGAGTTTTTTACTGCGATTCTTGATTATAGTTTAAAATAGCAACGATAGATGGCGCTGCAAGGCGCTAAATCTGTGCCCGGAGGAAGAAGGTCAGAAATTGGGCCCCGATTTAACGACTATTGCTTGCAGTGCCATCTATCGTTGCTATTGTAAAGTAAAATCAAGCAATCCAGTGAAAAATCTCCTGACATCTTACATAATACTATGTTCACACTACGATACTTAAGATATCTTAGGCCGCCGAACTCTCTTAATTTTGAGGTAGTACCCTCCCGGAATTGGAAACCTGTTCACATGGAAAAACTCACTTAAGATAATTCAGTGAACGTCACTGTGTTGTTTGCGCATGCGCTTAAGATAAAACCGCCCGCAACACCCAATCAGTTAATGCGAAGCTTTACAGCCAGCGAGAGTGAATGGTCGTGACCAGTGGTGTAGTCCTGGAAAAAAAAGTGGGGGGACGCTCATAGTTTTGAACATTAGGGACTGCATCACCCATAGGGCAAACTTTATTTTGAATTTTTCTTTTCATTTTCAATTGCAGAGAAAAGTAATTGGAAAATTAAATTTTAATTTAAAAAATAAAAATGTTAATTTAAATTAATTTATTTAAGTTTATTTGTTAGACATTAAATAGCTTTGCTAATGAATTCAAGAAATTAAAATCTTATTTCATAACTGAAAAATTTTTATATAGAATTCGTAATTCTGTAACACTAATTCAAGTAACGAAATTTTTAGTAGAATTTTATTTTTTCATTATTCATTTTGGAAATAGTTACAAAATAACTGTTTTCACTGAGAATGTTGAAAAATATTGCATTTTTACTTTATGGTCAAATATAATGTAAGAAATGTATTGTAACCATGACAAGGAAAAATAAGACTATGAAATTTTGTTATATCTCTACTTTTTGAAGCCCCCTGAATCCATTATGCCTATTTTTACAACAGTTCTCTATATATGTTCGTATACATGTCTGTATGTTGATATTTCCATTCAGAGTCACAAAGTCTGTTTACTCATGAGTGTTTTTGAACATGCTAGCATTTAAATAGTGTTTTCGACTGAATTCAAATTTTGCAATGTTATGCATGATGATTAGACTATTTAATATTCTGAGACTATATGCCACAGTGCAAACTGTAATTTTGAATTTCGAAGAAATTCGACACGGGTTTTGCATCTAAGCAATTTTTAAACCATTTTTTGACAAGAAATAAAAAAGAAGTACTGTTTGTGTGAGAAAAATGATAAAAAAATGTGACCAAGGCCGAAGATATCGATAAATAATGCTTTTTATTGGCCCGAAGAATACGTTTACGCCCCGAAGAATACTCAAGTGCTGGCCAAAATCGGATTTTTAAAAAATATGAATTTACATCTAATGTGTAAATGCAATACGTTTAACGTGAAGCAGGAGATTTCGCGCGCTAGGAGAGATTGCGCACAAAAAAATACGACGGGAAGGAGTAGAGTGCGCGCACAGAGACTCCAGGTAGTTGTACAGCAGCATTAGTGCAGTGTCTACATGAATGTGCATATTGATTGTTCCAAGAGTCTTGGATAAAGCAGTGCTATTTTTTTTTCAAAGTAAGTGCTTGAATTTTCCTAACTGTTCGTCAGAATTTTTATAGAACGTCAGTAATAGAAAATATTTTGAACTTAAACAATTTCTTATAAACTACTAACCGAACTGCATACTACCTAAGTATGCGAACACCAACAATTCATTTTAGAAGTGGCCATATTTAAATAAAAGGCCGCGAATAGGAGAGTTTGCGCATCTGCTACTTAGGAGAGATGGCGCATTTCCCCATAAGTAGGAGAGATTTCACAGCTTATTGATAAATTTGTATGAATTGCAAATTACGTGTAAAACGTATGAATGAATCAATTTGAAATAATTTCGGAGAAACACATAATTATCAAAACTAAATTTGACAACAAATTAATTTGCAGAAAAATACTTTTGCAGATAAAAATTTTATTAATAAATTAATAATACAGTTGCTATTAAATTAATTGTATGTAATTATTTTTTAAATCAATTAATAATATATTTGTTAATAATTTAATTAAATATTTATATATATTTTTTTAATTTATGAACAATTAATTTGCTAATATATTAATTTTGTTAACTAAAATAAATTTTATAATACAATGTTTTGGAAAAGCTTTCACCCATTCCAAGTAGTGTAATGCCATCGAAATCAAAAAGAAACAGAGTTCAACTAATGTTACTGATCCACAAAATATACATGAAAAAAGACTTAAGAAGGATGCCGCTACAAAAAAACTGCTGAAGACAAGGTGCTTCCAGGGATAAAAACAAACTAAAGGAAAAAAAAACGAAGGTCACAAGGATGAGTGCACTGAATCATAGGCGTAGCGTCGGGGGGGGCACGGGGGGGCACGTGCCCCCCCAACCTTCTGTACCCCGGGCGCCAGAACAGAAAGCTTAGGGGGCGCCAAATGAAGAGTTTTTTTGGTCTTTACATACAAAAATGTATAATGTATATGTACATATATCGAATTCGCATAAAAATGTCTCACAGCCGGAAAATCCAAAAGGAAAACTGAACCAAATGCATTAAAATTTACAAATATATAAAAAGATTCATCTATAACAGAAGGCTGCAAATGAATTAGAAAAAAGAACTGTTCTCCAATTCCAAATGTAACACCTTCTATCATTTAAATCCCTTCCTGTGTCAGGAGAATCACTAACATATTCCAAGGTCAGTCTCCACCCCTATCTTCTGTGTGAAACTGACCCTCACCGATAATTGCCAAACGCCAACCAATTTCCTTGGGAGGGGGAGTGCAGAGGGGGCATATGCCCCGGACACCAGAACGAAAGGCGAAGGGGGCGCCAAATGAAGATTTTGTTTGACTCTGACTTTTCTGATGAAAAGATTCCATGAAGCCTGTTCTATTTTTTTTTTATCTCTCTCCCTGAGCAGCTTTGAACTTTCTTTTTTCCCGCCTTGCTTTGGGCGAGGTCGAGCGGCTGTCCGGGATAATAAAAACAAACGAGAGAAGGAGTCAGGGCGAAACTAAGGGGGGTAGGGGTGTGGGGGTGGCATGTGCCCTGGGCGCCACGCGAAGGGGGCGCCAGATGAAAATTTGTTTTGCCGTTTTATGCAATATATATATGTGCATGTGAAATTTGTGTAAAAAATATTTTCTAGCCGAAAAATCAAAAAGAAAAGCTGAGTAAAATGCATTAAAATTGTCAAATAGGTAAAAAGATTAGCCAGCAATATACAAGACAGCAAATGAATAACCCATTCTTTCTTTTATAATTACTTTTTACATGCATATCACCATATCTGAACTTGGAGATGGTGAGGTCAGGTGACTGCTGGGACAATAAAAACCAAGCGGTCGAAAATTCACAATATAAAAAGTAAAAACTTAATAATTTTGTTGTTGTTGTTTTGAGTCACACATAAATTTGAAAATTAGCATTAGGTTCAGAAAAGTATGTAGAATATCAATCTATAAATAAGAAGAGTGGTATCAGTGATAATTCCACAAAATTGGTGTAGATAGTACAGAATGATATTTTACAATACTGGAATTCATTTTTATGCCTACAGGAAATCGTGGTTTTTTTTAGTTCCTAAAACGATGTGACTCATATCACTATTACATTAAAGTGCCTCAATTGTGATAATTTTTAATGCTACAACAAGTAAAATCTGGAAAAATGAAATGTGTCTATAATGAAATCTTGTCTTAAATGAAAAAAACTACATGGTTCCAACAGAAAGAATACCAATAGTTATACCTGCTAAGACGGAAACCTGTATCAAGCGGAATTATTTCCGATTCCTTTCCATTTTTTCCCCAGGTTTTACTGAATAAATATTTGACAAAGCTGGTTATATATTTCAATATTACGTATTTTGTTCTTACGTATTTTACTGTTACGCATTAAAAATTTTAAAATAAGTCCGCTAATAGAAGCTTTCGTAAGTTTCTCTTTGTAAATTTACTTTACGGAGGAAGGGGGGGGGGGCGCCAAAATCCATGTTTGCCCCGGGTGAAAATATAGCTAGTTTCGGCCCTGGAAGGAGTGCACAAAGTAAAATGCTTTAGTAAAACCATTTAAAAGAAAAAAAAAAGAGTATAGCATTTGCAGTGGTACAGTAAAAAATCTCGCACAGGGCACCATGGCTAATAAAGTCATCCCTGCCTTTATCCCTCAAAATGATTATTTCTCATCTTTTTGCTATTTCCAGGCGTTTTGCCACCCTAGGCAGAAATTGATAAACTCCGCTCTGTTCCTTTTGGTGCAATTATTTTTTGCATTACTTTTGGGCAATTGTTTTTTACAACCAACTAGATCCAGCCTTAGAGAGACGAGGCGAGCTTGGGCGACTGCCCGTGATAAACAAAAAAGGGCGCCATGGCGCCCTTTTATGTTTGGCACCCGGGGCGCCATGAATAGTAAAACCGCAGCCGCCCCTGCTTTTACCTTACCAAAGTACATTTCTCGTCCTTTTGTCATTTCGAGGTAGGTGACAACTGAAAAATGTCGCCCATGCCTTTTACTAAAATTACTTTTTTTGCATCCAGATCCGGCCTCAAAGGGCGCGAGGTCGGACAACTGTCAACGGCTAAAGACTAAGGGTTGAAATATATGCAAGATAAAATAGTACCTACCTTTTTTAATGTTTTTATTTTTTTAATATAGCCCAGTCCGAAACAAGGCGGGTGCAGAAAGAGCATGTGCCCCAGGTGCCAGAACAAAAGCGAAGGGGCGCCAAATGAAAATTTTGGTTGTTGTTGCATACAAAAATGTATATATATATATATGAAATACAAAGAAACTCGCAAGCTAATGTTAAACCTATGGGAGCGTTCTTTCAAATTTCTCACTTGCATTTTAATATTTTAAAAAGCTTTTTTTTTTCTTAGGATTTTTCTTTAGATTGATCTTTAGCATTGCTATACTTTTAGGTTTCGAAACCGGTACTGAAAGTGAAAGTAACTTCGCTCAGGCTAATGTTAATCATATGGGAGCGTTGTTTATATATTTTCTGCTGTAATTTTAATTATTAAATGATTTTTATTTTTTATGATTGTTACTTATTTATTTTTTTGCATAGGGTACCTGAGGTCGATTACTTTTATTGTGAGTGAGGAGATGGGGGGAGGCGGGGCGCCAAAATCCATGTTTTCCCCGGGCGCAAAAAAAGGCTAGTTTCGGCCCTGAACGTGCGATTGATATAAGATGTACTCAGGGCCATCGCTTTAGACGTTTTGTTGGTGAGGGAGAGGACCTAAAATTTTCAAGTTAAATTTCAGTATTTGCCAACTCATTGAGAAGTAAAAATAAATAGTTCTCGATATTTGCCGACCAGTTTTATTATGTTACCAAGCTACCACAATTAGAAAATGTAATATAGTTCTTATTTGTAAAAAGCTTAATAATATTCCCAATTATATTTGTAACTTTTGTCAAATCTATCAGAAATAGAAAGTGTTTTATAGTTTTTTATTAAATTTTTAAACAAATTTGCCAACTAAGTTTGTAAATCTGACAAGTGTAACAGCATTCGCAAACGTTTGGAGGGGGTCTCCACCCCCCATACTTCCCTTTGAGAGGACCCTGGATGTACTTATTGTGTAAATTATAAAAACATTCATTAGTCACTTTTTTAAAAGAATATGTGATTGTGTATTATACATGAGATTTTCAGATAAATTAATGTGAAATTTATATTCACATATTTTAGGATTGTGATTTATTGAGACTTTTACAAAAACGATAAATGGCAGTGATTTTTTTTTTTCTTTAAGATGCAATCAAATTTAAACCTCTTTAGTATGTAGCATTCCACCCACTCTCCTTTCCCCCAAAACAAAAACGCTTTAGTACTCAACCATCAATACGGTGCTGGCCAATCATTGATATTTGGTCAGTAGTTGTAAGTTGATCGGCAGAAGAAAAACTTTTCCTAAATGCAAAGCTCTATACTATTTTGTATAGTGTCCAGTCACCCGCGTTGTTTAATTGCAGTGGGTAACATGGTCACACAAAGAACTTCTTTGACCTCTGAACTCGTGTTTCCCTCTTGTGCAAAGTGAGATAGTAGGAGCGTCTTTACCTAACCCCCCCCCCCCCCCTCCATCCTACACACACTTGGTTTGGTCTAATCTGGTCATTTGTGGGAATGTGCTTGAAGTTAAATGTTGTTATTATTTTTTAAACTGATCAGGAATGAATGACCCACGCAAAAAAAAGCGCGATAAAAAGTAGGAATGTTTTATAGGAAACTCAATAAAAAGAGATGTTACGGAGCAGGCCAGGTTTTAAATTCATGCAAGTCTGGCTTCAGAAGTACGAAAACGGAACAGAAGGTAAGAATTTACATAATTGTTTGTTTTAGTAAATTAATACGTTTGCAGAAAAAAACAAAAATCCCCACTCAAAAATGTGATTATTTTTGACACATTCATAAACTCATTTCTATTACTTTTTGCCTGAAAATTATAGATTTTAAAGTGTCAGGTGCTTAACCCCTTGAGGGGCAAGCAATTACGTTTGTGTAATGCTGAATTCCCACCGGAAAATTAGAAAATTTTTATTTTAAAATAAGGAAATGCAATTTTACGACTTTTTTCCACCAAAGTTAGAAAAGTAAAATTTCATAAAATTTCTCTGGTGTAAATCTTCATTAATGGTAGGTGGGATAAAATATATCCCACCACCCCTCAAGGAGTTAAGAATCGAGTAGCGTTCTCCCTTTTCCTAACATTTTTCCTAATTCGAAGCAGCTTGATTTAAAGCGGATTACTAAATGGATCCGTCTTGTAATTGTCAGCCTTCGAATTCGGAAATCAAAAGTCCAACTTTGATGTTATTTTATAAAAGAATCGGAGTTTTTTAAAAAAAAAAAAACTTTATTCTATTTCATAAAAGCATCTCAATTGCAGGGCTGCCACTGCCGAATGACAGTGAAAATAGTAGCCTCCAACAAAAAAATAGTAGCATTTATTCGAAAATAGTAGCCAAAATAGTCGTATACCCATCACTTTAAAAAAAGGGAAGAAAAAAATGTATCCATAATAACTGAAAGGACTTTATGAATGTTCACATCTTATTTCACAGTTTATCAATCAGTCACTCATATCACTGAATAAAGAATAGAGTGATTTTTTCAAACGAGAAAGCAAGTTATCCGGAAAATAAGGCCCTAATGTTTCAGTTATGAAGCAAGTAAGCTTGATCTTTCAACAATAATAATAATAATAAAAAAAAAAAAAAACAGTGGCACTCCGGGAGTGCCAATAGAAGTGAAAACTTCAACAATTACGTGTGTGTTTTTTTAATCGTCAGGAAATGTTTTATGCGTTGAATTGTGTAGCAGCACTAATGAAAGCATCTGGGGACACGGCAGTGCCCCTGCCAAGTCTTGAAAGCACAGCCGTAAGCATCTTTTTCTGGAAGCAACTCAGGGTACTTTTGACCCCCCAATATCTTTGTGTTGGTGATTCCCAGAAACTTGAAACTTCGTAAATCTAAAGTAATGTGGAAATGGAACTAAATGCTGAAATTTCACGTTTCTATCTTTTTTATTTCAGAAGATATATGAACTTAAACTTTCGCCTTTTCGACACTGATTCACCGATCATCAAAACTCAGAGGTACGTCCTGTATCCCTAGAATCTTGAAATTTGGTATGAAGGTAGTGTTTGGAATACAATGAAAGGGAAAATTTAAAAAATCCGGAAAATTTGGATAAAAAGTCGAAAAATCAAAAAACCGAGAATTTGCAGAGATGTGATATACGAACCAGGTTTGGCGCGATTTTTTAACGTCAATTTGGCGAAAGCCCGTTTTCCAATACCAGTTACAATATATATTTTTAAATTATTTTCTATTGTTTTAAAAAGTAAACAACAATAAATAAACGGTAATTTCATTAATAACTATAGAACAAAACAATTGTACAATTTCAAAAAATAAAATAAAAGTAAATGAACAATTTATTAATAAATAAGCAACAGTAGCCGGGTTACCTTGTAAAATAAAGTAACGCCATTTTGCTGTCAATTAGGTACCCAAGTGCGTATCTGACATCTGTGCCCCGTATTTTATCTTCCGTAATCGAAATTCCCGCCAATACTGTTGGTCATTGACCAGACCATCAACACGATAAAATACAGCGTTATCGGTTTTTAGTTACACGAAATAGGTAGGTCACGAATACGGTATAATTCATTTTAACTGACGAAAAACAAAATAATAATTTGTTTTAGCAATACGCCGGGAGAAAAAGTGAGTTTTAGCTTCCTTCTTCTTTTGCGGATTGAGCTGAAGAGGGAAAAGTTCCTGTCATTCACCGCTTGGCGCGCTAGTGTCTATGTGTCAAAATGCTAGCATGTCGGTTACGTTACAGTGTCTCGAAATCAGTGGTTTTTCCCCATCTCAAGAAAAGCTCAACGCGCCTAAAGAAGTTTTCACTTCAATTATGTACAGCACCAGAAAACATAGCGGCAAAAACCTCTTGGAGATTATCCCCGATACTATTTTCTATCAGGCCTTTCATTTCAAGAATTTCTTTGAGAGAAGAAAGGAAAGTTTTAATTAAGAAGCAGGGCTAGAAATAACGTGTGGGATACCGCATTTTTATTTATTTATTTTTTTTTTTTTTTTTTTCGTAAAAGCCACGATTTTTTTTCTTCGGGAATTCCGTAAAATCAATTCATCAAACAGGCACGAATTTTGCCAATCGGTAGCGAAAAACATCGCAGATATCAACAATTGGTCGTAGAAAAAAAAGTTTTCCATCCGTCGCAAAAAGACTTGTAAATTTCGCCTAAGGATTATGGAAGAAAATCGAAAATTTTGTCAAACTCTCGTGGACAGGAAAAAAAAAATACCCGCGAATTTAATCAAAAATTGAGCAAAAAATCAAGAACTTCCTCAGTCTGTCGACAAAAGAAAAGACGAATTTCGACTAAACATAATGGAAAAGAATCGCGTATTTCGTCAAAAAATCTCTGAAACAAATACCGAATATTAATTTCATCAATTGGTCGTAGAAAAACCCACGAAATTTGGCAAAGGATAGTGTGTAAAGAAAATCGTGAATTCTATGAAAAAATACAAATTTTGATAATTCATCGGGAAAAAAATCGCAAATCTCCTTAAAGGACCATGGAAAAATAACTTTAATTTTATCAAAGGTTGCGGAAACAAATGGCGATTTTCGTTATTAGATCACGGAAAAATCATCGCAAATTTCGTCAAAAGAATGCACAAAATATTACGAATTTCGTCTAACGATCAAGAGGAAAAAATGCCAATTTCGTCAACGTGAACAGAGAGACGGCAAGAATGATTCCGAGTAAAAAAAAAAAAATCTGAAATTCACAGCAAATTTTCTGAAAGGTTACAGCAGAGGAGGGAAAGAGGGGAAATCTCCCCCGGCGCCAATTATGAGTTCTTTCCGAGGTCCTTTGGCAAAATTCGCGTTTTTTCCGCGATCCTTTGGTGAAATTAGTTTTTCCGAGATTCTTTAACAGAATTCGCGTTTTTCCGCGACCCTTTGACGAAATTCGCATTTTTCCACGATCTTTTGATGAAATTTGCGTTTTTTGCGATCCCTTGGGGAAATTTGTGTTTTTTCTAGATCCCTAGACGAAGTTTGCGTTTTTTCGCGATTCCTTGTAAGAATTCGCGTTTTTTCCGCGATTCTTTAGCGAATTTCGTTTTTTATGCGATTTTTTGAAGAAATTGGCAATTTTTTTTTCTGTGAACGATTGTCGAAATTGATTTTTTCGGTGACCATTTGCCCTAATTCGCGATATTTTTTATGCCCGAATTTTCGGACAGATGACCGATTTTTGTTTAATTTTTGGAACCAATGCCTTAAACTTTCGGAAAATTCAGAGCAGAATCACCCCTGAAAAGGCGCAAATTTGGTCAAATAAACCCGTAAAAAATCGAGAATTTAAACAAATGATTACACGAAAAATCAAGAATTTCGTAAGTCGGTTTTGAAAAAAATATCACAAATTTCGACAAACTATCGTGGAAAAGAATCACGAATTTCGTCAAATGATATCTGAAACAAACAGCGAATACCACCAATCTGTCGCGGAAAAAATATATACCGTGGAATTTCGACAAATGGTGGCGAAAAAAAATCGCCAATCTGTCGCAGAAAAATTCGAGAAGTTTGCCCAAGGATCTCCGAAAAAAAATCGTAAGTTCCGTGAAACGATCGCCGGAAACAAAAACGTGAAATTTGGCCAAAGGACCACGGCAAAAAAAATTGTGAGTTCCACGAAACAATCGCAGCCCAAAAATCGGGAAATTTGCAGTAGGTCATAGGAAAAATTGCGAAATCTCTTTCAATGATCGTAGCAAAAGATGGCGAAAAGAAATAACTATTTTCGTCAGTCGCGAGGAAAATCGCCCCCTAATTGGAAAAAAAATCGCGAATTTTGCAATTTGTCGCGGAAAAAATTGCAAATCTCCTCAAACAACCGTAAAAAATATCTTGAAATTTACCAAAGGTCGCGGAAACAAATGGCGATTTTCGTCAATCGGTCGCGGAAAAATCATCGCAAATTTCGTTAAAAGAATGGACAAAAAGTTGCGAATTTCGTCTAACGATCACAAGAAAAAAAATCGCAAATTTTGTCAAATGGTCGCGGACAAAAAAATGCAAATTTGGTTTAAAAAAGAAAATTGAGAATTTAACCAAATGATCGCGCAAAAAATCACGAATTTTGTAAGTCGGTCGTGAAAAGAAAATCACGAATTTTGACAAACGATCGGAAAAGAATCGGTAATTTCGTCGAAAGATCTCTGAAACAAATAATAACTACCATCAATCGGTCGCGGAAAATATGTATCGCAAATTTGGACAAGTGATGGCGAAAAAAAATAAATTTCGCCAATTTCTCGTAGAAAAATTTGCGAAATTTGCAAAGGATCGCGGAAAAAAATCGCAAAATCTCCTTCAACGATAGTATAAAAAGATCTCAGAAAGAAAGAGGTATTTTCGTCAATCGATTGGGGGAAAAATCGCGAATTTTGCAATTCGTCGCGAAAAAAATCGCAAATCTCCTCAAAAAACCGCTGAAAAAGTGCGTTTGGGAAGATGACTTTACAAGCGCTTTGAAGAAAAAGATCGAATATTTTCAGTAAAAATAGTCGCTTAAATTCGAAAAAAAGTCGCCTGTTTTCTTGAAATAGTCGCTTTTTAATGGTTTTCGGCCTAAAATAGTTGGCATAGCCGCTGGATGTTTAAAATAGTCGCTTTCAGTAGCATTTTAGTAGCAAGTGCAGCCCTGCAATTGTATGCTAAGAAAAATCAGAATTTTATGAGAAATTGAGTCGGGCCGGGACTGGCCATAAACTGTGAAAATACAAACGGGCCAGGCTCGGGTGGAAGTTTGAATTTTTACGACGAGCTGGGTCCGAGCCTTGAAATTGCGGTCCGTGCAAGTCTCTAGTGTGCCTCTCCAGGGCCTTGCAAAGAGGGTGCTAAAGGTGCGGTCGGTCGCCCCGGGCGCAAAATTTATGCTGCGAACCACGGTTTTATTCAGTTTTTGGCCGCCGATCATTTTCCGGGGAATTTCTTTTTCTCTCTTGATCCTTTTTTTCCTGTCTCAAAACATCATGAACCCTCTAACAAATAAGTGCAATTTTCCCTTATGTTATTTAGTTGTTCTGAATTTCTAAATTAAAATTAAACTTTTTAAAGTTCCAAAATAAACGCGAAATATTTATTCAATACAATTTATTTATGTTTCTGCACTTTATCAATTTTATTACACCCATCACAAAGTTTTTATTTTATTTATTTATTTTTTTTTTTTTTTTGGGGGGGGGGGGGGCGCAAAATTGAAAGTTCGCTCGGGGCGCAGTTTCACGGCCTTGGTGCCCCCCCAAAATTTCTGGTCACGCTACGCCTATGCACTGAATGTCTGGAACTGTACCAGGAGACAACTTCGACTACTGACTGGATTCAATGTATTGCTTGTTGCAAGTGATTGCACGAAAGATGCACGATTTACAACAATAAATGCATCGATTGTGGACGACGACAACTTCATTTAGCAAACAAAATACAATGAAACTGTGGAAATGGAAATGAAGCAATTTTCCAGTTAAACATGTTATCAACTAGATTAATGTTATTTGGTAATCTTAGTAGGGCTTGCTTTTTCTGATATTTTAATCTTCTTAAATTAAAATTTTTAACTGTTGTTAAAATTCTTAAATTCTTTCTTTTATTTATTATTTCAACATTTGGTTGAAATATTCACTCCTAATACAATAATATTTACTCACAAAAACCTTTCAACAATGTCGATTAAGTGTAATTATTATTGTTAACAATTTAATTCTAGTTATTATTAATAACAATCTCTTCTACCTATGCGCGCAATCTCTCCTACCCATGTGCACATTCTCTCCTACCCATGTGCGCATTCTCTCCTACCCTGTAAGGAGAGATTGTGCAAAATAGTTTTCTTGGTTTTATTACTGCTGTTCTATTAAATTACAGTATAACAACAAAATAAGAATGGAAATGCATAAAAAACAAATGAAGTCAAAATTATTCAATCATAGTTTAGCAAAATATTAATATTTAGATTTTTTATTATTATTCTTTTGAAATGTGCGCAGACTCTCCTCGCTTTACGTTATACTTTTTTTCTGCAAAAATTAGAATTTTAACAGTGTGAAATGCAGAAAGAACATTCTAAAATTTCAGTTTCATCTTGAATTCTCGAGAAACTTAAAACATAGCACTTATGTACAAAACTTACATGCTCGCTTAAAAAGTTTTTTAAATTCGCATTTTAAAAGGGTGAATTGATGAGTAAATCCTCTAAAGTTTTCTCATCACGATTTATCTGAAGCTGTTTTTTAGAAGAAACTTGAAAAAAATATAGTGGTAAGTATTAACCCATTAACCGCCAAAACTATAAAGTAGGAATTTTTAAATTTCTTCTTAAAAATCGTTTGCCACCGAAAATTCAGAAAGGTAACTTTCGATTTATTAAAATTGCGAAATTTCTGCCAATAAATAAGGCAATTTTTTAAATTCTAAAATAGTGGTTCAAAAGTAATTTATTTAAGCATGGGCAATTATTTTGATCATTGCGTGAACGCAACACCAGCAGTTAATGGGTTAACATGTAGATGCTCACGAAGAAAGGCTTTTAAAATTTTCGGAGTAATGAAATAAAATGAACTGAAAACTGTCTATAAATGTTATTCTTCTGAAACTATCAGGGCTAGAAACTTTAAATTTGATATAGAAGTTGTTTTTAACGCGTAACTTATTCTGATTGAAAGAATGAAACAGGATTGAAACTTTAATGTGTGAATTGGCGCAATGTATGTCACCATATTATTAGTAAGAATAAGTATAAATTTATTTGAATTAATGGCATTCGATAAAGTGTTCAAAGAGTAAGGCAGAAATTTTTTAAAGATAGAGTTTCGAGTTCTTTTTGAAGTAGAGTTTCGATAGAAAATAATACTTACATTTATACCAGATGAGTTATTTAAGAAGCCCTTTCAAATACATTAGTTTTAAAGTTAATAAAAAAAAAAGTTTCAAATTAATTTCTTTTATTTATTAAATATTTAAAAAAATGTAAAAAATCAGTTTAAAACAACGCTATATTTAATTTTGTCACAGTTTAATAATATGCATTACTTTTCCTCTCGCAAAAGAACTTTTCAGAAATATTTCTTCACATAAAAGTTCTCAACTCTTTATACTTTTCTAGATTTTGTGTCAGTAGCCATTTTATGATCTTCCATTTTCCAAATTTTGACTACACTGTTAAAAATATCCCTATAAAACTACAGGCCGGCAACAGAGATTCCAGTCATACCCCGTGAAAAAAAAAAAATTCCATGCCCATCATTTTGTGCAGCCCGTAATTTTACGGGGCAAAAATATAATGCACTTCAAAGCACAATACCACTTTACTTACTGTTTCGTAGCATGTTAGATAACATCACAGAATCTCTTTTTTGAAGGGTTAAAAATATGTTACAGTCGCAATTAAGTGAAATTATTTTTCGAAACACGACTAAAATGAAGAATTACACCCTAGCGGAAGAAAATGTATGGGGTCGTACCGTATTTTTGCTAACAGATGGGCTAGAACTGCAAGAATATGTGGATTGCCCTTAATTTTCTAAATATCTAAAAATATCCCTGTAAAATTACGGGCAGAGGCCGGCAGCAGTGATTCTAATCATACCCCGTAACAAAGAAAAAAAAATCCATGCCCATCATGTTGTGCAGCCCGTAATTTTACGGGGCAAAGATATAATGCACTTCAAAACACAATAGCATTTTCTTTACTGTTCTGTAGCACGCAGCACGTTAGATAATCATCATAGAATCGCTTTTTTGGCGGGTTAGAAAATATGTTACGGTCACGGTTAAGTGACATTATTTTTCGAAACACGACTAAAATGAAGGGTTACATCCAAGCGGAGGAAAATGTATGAGGTCGTACCGTATTTTTTAGTGGATCAGACCGTTTTTCATCAAATAAGTCTGTTGCCCATGAAAATTGAAGAGCAAACGCTCATAAATTTACAGTTTTTATGAGAGTTAAAGCCTGTGGTTTTCGTTTAGATAAGAGTGAACCGTTACTGATTAACATTAGAAGATTAGACAGATTATTCATTAAAATTAAATTACTAATATAAATTAAAAGCACAGATTTTGTCACTAAAAGTATAAAGTTGCAATCAAATTCTCGCAATCTTTTAGACGAAGTCTTCAAGTTTTACCTAAGGTCGGCCTGTACAGTGTGTTCGAAAAAATTAAACACGCTTTACTTTTTTACTTGTTGAAGATAAGTAAGCAATGTAGGATGCAAAAACGGTTAAAATAAGGTAGAGAATATGCAGGTTGCAGTGGGACGAGAACTATAATAACAAATTCGTAAAGCTATGCGATATTGCAAGAATGAGACAAATGGTTCCTTTTAGTACCCCTTTTTAATATAAATGACACCCTGAATCTCCCTTTTAAATAAAAATGACTCCTTTCCCGCTTTTGGAGGACTAAAATGTGTTGGAAGCCCTGATAATATAATCGATAACGCGTTTAAGCAACTGAACCCATAGTGATGGACACTTTTGTGTGGTTTTGTAAAAGTACTGTACAATTTTCACACACCGTTTCCTATAGTTTTACATGCATTTCAAATAATTATCGTTAATGGATCATGGTGTTTGGAAATATTTTTAATGTCCCTGTAAACGAATGATAAATGCTATGTTCGATAGGAAACATGTTGTAACGAATTTCAAATGTCATTTCCGTTATATTTAAAATGTTATAACTTCATTAATGTCTATTTCAAACAATTTCTGCCAATAAAGCGTACTATGAAGGAACTCTCTTTTTGTTTTCGCGTAAAGGAAATACCAATGCTTATACACATCATTTACGATAGTGATATATTACATTGAACCTAAAAAGCATACATAAATTTTTGATGCAATTCAAGCAAAGTTATATGGAAGTCAAAATGTGAATGGGCGAACCAACACTGTAAACATTTTTTAACTTTGTTGAAAAGTATTAAAAATCAATACCTTATTTCTAAAGTTGTTAATTTATTGTTGTATTCATTTAAAAAAAAATAATAATAATGAATTGGGAAGTCTGCGTCCTCCCGCGTCTCTAGCGTCCCCCTTGAAAATATAAAGTAAGGGGACGCTTGAGATAAAATAAAAAAGTGGGGGGACGCCGTCCGCCCGCGTCCCCTCTCGACTACACCACTGGCTCGTGACTGTCTCTAGTCCGAAGACAGTTCAAACTCTCTCAGAGAGTTTAACTCCCTCAGAGAGTTCGGAGGTTTAAGATAGTTCCGATAACGCAGTGTGAACAGGGTATAACCCTCCTGAAAGATTTTTTTTTCACCATTTGCAAGTTACTGAATTTTAAAATCAGTCAGTCCATTTTAGGGCACCTGCTATGTTTTTTTAAGTTTCAAAGCATTCTTTACTGAATTACAACTGATCTTAGATATAAAGAGATGAGCAGTCTTATACAGTGCCGAAACCAGCCTTTTTTGCACCCGGGGCAAACATGGATTTTGGCGCTCCCCCCCCCCCCCCCCTCTTCCGCAAAGTACACTGCTCAAAAAAATTAGGGGAGCAAGCAAAAAAGTGAAGAGAACAGTGCAAGACAGCCATGTATAGGCATAAAATGGATAGTACACGTGTATCAATGCACAATACAGTAAAAAAAAGACGCAAAAAAATTGTAAGGGAGTTTTTATTCTTTGAAAAGATGAAAAGAACATGAAAAGATGGTTTAAGGCAACAATTTAGTTTCATGTAAATGATAAAATAAACTATTGTTTAGAAATGATGCAAGATTTTTAATATGGCGTGTGGTCTCCTCGAACAGCCAAGACTTCTGCACACCTGTTTTCCATGGATGCGATGAGGTTATCGATAAGACTTTGGGGAATACTGTTCCACTGCTCAAGAATTGCAATCTCCAAGTCCCGGACAGTAAATGGAGGCCTCGGTCTCGTAGCAATGCGTTCTCTGAGTATGACCAACAACGTCCACTACACTTCGTTGTGCTTCCCCAAATTCAACTGTCCCGGTAATACGCCAAGCCATGGATTGAGGTAAATCATGTTGTTGTGACATTTTCAAGCCACCTTTTCTCAAAACACAAGCTGAGCAATTGAATTTTACAACTGAGGCAGTGAAACAGACGTTTCTGCAAAATCCCGATTTCTGCACTTATCTCCTTTTACTAATTTTGACGTCATAAACTTTAATTTACATGTGAAGTTTTCTTTATCTGTTTTCTACAACACTTTAAATTATGGATGTTTTATTTTACGTTAGTTATCGGTGTAAATATTTGCGTAATTTCGTTAAAACCATGTGCTTGCCTAATTGTTTTGAGCAGTGTATATTTACAAAGAGAATTTACTAATTTTCTAATAGCCGACTTATTTTAAAATTTAAAATATGTAATCGTAAAACATGTAATACTGAACTACGTAATCTACAATGGTGGATCAAAGGGAGAGGTAAATAGTCTAAAGATCATTTTTAAAATGAAATATACAGTAGAGCCCCGATTATCCGAGTCCCCGCTTAATGGAATTTCCGCTTTAACCAAGTTATTTTCTTCTGATGAACTGATGGCTTCTATTATTATGAAACAGCCATTATCAATGAAGTTTTAGGTGAAGATGAAAGAGCAGTCGTAAAAAGTTAGAACTCTGATTTTCTGGTCAGAATGGGGAAAAAATGGCCATAATTATTTTTAAAAGTATGGCCATTTTTTTTCCATTCTGACCAGAAAAATCAGAGTTCTAACTTTTTACGACTGCTCTTTCATCTTCACCTAACACTTCATTTATAATGGCTGTTTCATAATAATGGAAGACGTCAGTCCATCAGAAGAAAATGATCCATTTCCAAAGGTATAATCCTTCATTTGGCGCCCGGGGCACATGCCCCCTCTGCCCCCCCCCCCCTTAGTTTCGGCCCTGGTCTTATACCAAATTAGTATTTTTTACATAATCCTGAAAATTAAAAAGTATTCCTAAATAATTATTTGGGCGTGCCCGTTATGTAGTTTTTACTGTATATAGTTTTTATCTTCAAAACTATTTAGACTTGCTTTTCAAAAATCGGGTCAACCCGAATCCTTCTCCCAAGAGTGAAGACCCAATCCAAAACTGACCCAAACCCGAAATAATGTGTGTCGATCTGCGCCAAACCCAACGAGCTAGGCACAGCTAAAAAGTAGAAGTCAACCCGACCCGCAGCAGAAATGTAGAAGTCAACCGGACCAAAGCCAACCCGCAGCAAAAAAAGAAGTTGACCGGACCCAAACGCGACCCACAACAAAAAAGCATACGTTATCCCGAACAGCAGCAAAAAATAGAAGTCAGCCGGACACAAACCCGATCCACAGCAAAAAGTAGAAGTAACACGGCCCGCAGTGAAAAAAACTAGCCCAGACCCCCGCACATCAAATTGGAGTCTCCAAATTTCTAAAATCGCCCCGCCCCCCCCTTGAGGACTCTCCAGATCCGCCCTTGAGCGGACGCACCTCAATCCCGTCTAAAGAACATTTTTCGGAACCCTTGTGAAAACCTATACAAATTCAGAACGAGATTAGATCAATCAGAAACCAGCATTCTTTCAAACAGGAAAAGTTCGGAAAAATGCGGGCTTCTGATTGGTCATTTCCTTTCGCTAACAGTGAACATCTAGCTGAATTCCAGCCATGGTAAGCGCTGTAGCCATGGTATAGAATTTTCGCAAATGATCATGGACATAAAGCCGACTAGCCGACAGAAAGCGAAAGGAAAAAGTGAAAAATCCCCATCTGCTGGGCTGCTCAGGGAAAAAAATTCTCCGAACTCGTATCATGTCTGCCACGACATGAGAGTTAAAAGTCTCATATGTTTATCGTGTAAATGTATCAACTTAAAAATAAAATGAATGATACACTTTAGTTTTTTTTTTTTTTTTTAAATATGAATTAGACTGTTATAAACACGACCAGTTTGCTGCATGTTATGTAGAAAATCGGTATTCATTTGAATATGACTGGCCAAATATTTTCGAATTAATAAGATTTTATGTTAACAATATTAAATGTTTATGTACCTTATTGTAGACTCAGCTTGTGACCGCAAGAGTACAAACAACAGTATTAAAAAGGAAAAAAAAAAAAATACATACAATGATTTTTATGTTTGTTGATATGATGAGTGATGATCTGCATAAAATTGTAGCTTTTTCTTTTTAATTTATCGTCTATAACTTGTGATATATATATTTTTTTTTTCATTTTGAATCCTTGAATCGTAAGCATTCACATCTCATTTCTGATCGATTAATGTTAAGTGTTAACTTTATCAAGGTGATTCCTTCTCTATAATGTAAAAAAGTATAATACAATTTTTACTTTGATTATGATAACTGCTGAACTAGACTAGTGAAATAAAGGCTGTGTGAATAAAAGTAATCAGTTGTGAATGAATAAGAATGTGATGGAAGAATTTTTTCTTCCTTATTTTTCTAGAAAAATTGCTTCTCAGAGATCATTAATTTGTAAGTATAAAAATGAGTGTATTTATTAAATAAAAGTATCTGTGCAAGATCTTTCAGATATCGTTTTTATCCATATGTTTTATATATTTCATTCATTTCATTTTATGTATCTTATTTCCTGTTATGCTTTAAAAACTACTGCATCTGTTGTTACTTTAAATGAAGTCTATACTAAACCATTGAATTTCTGATTCTATGTAAAATATATTCATTTTACTTTATAAAACATAGGGTCGATGTGCCAGTAATGGACACCCCTTGATGTTTTTGGTTCATAAAAAATAACTAATAAATATTTAGCTTTATTTTTTTTTTAAATTCCCCCTTGCATGTTTTATAAAACTGGGTTATTGTTGACACTTTTAAGGCTGTTCTTAACTGCTCTGCTCAACAAGTGCAAAACGTTTTGACACATTTACAAATTCATTTTTTAGCAGAAAGGTATAAAATTGGAAAGCCTGGCCGTGGAAGCGATTTGGAATTGAACTGTTTTTTCCATTTTTTGATCAATCAATTACCTATTGAGTTATAAGGAATTTTGATCATGTGACAAACATGTTTTTCGCCCGCTCTTGAGTCTCTTTCTTCCTTCGTGCGGAAATTCGATTCAAAAAGCCCACTTTGACATTATTTTCTGAAAGATCTATTGCGTTTGCAAAAAAAAAAAAAAAAAAAAAAAGAAAAAACAGCTCAATTAGGGGAGAGTGGTAATGAATGGGCCAATTTTTGGTTTTTAATTTTTGTAATTTTTTCTAATATTTTTTTTTTTTTTTTTGGCTTAGAATTGGCTCTTCAGTTACTTTACTTATTTGGTTATATAAAAAAGTCATAAAAATTGGATTAGAAAATGTCTATAATGAATGATAATAGAAAATAAAAATATAGAAATTTGGCCATTCATCGCCACCCATAGGGTTGAATGGGCCACTAAATGAATTCAATGAAAAAATGTGGAATTAATTTTTTATTCACCAAATATGACAAAATGAATGGTACTTGACATGATATGATCAAAGCATACTGAAATAATAAGTAATAAACATTGCTTATCAAAATTTATGAACATCAAAAGTGATATTATTAAATTACATAATTGTAGCAGAAAAATGACAAAATAATGAGATTATAAGAAAGAAAGAACATAAAATATACATAAAAATAATAGATTAATACACATTATGATTTAACGAAATTTATATATTTCAAAATTGATATTAAACGACATGGTTGTAACAGGGTTGGAACTGCCTATTAATTGACTATTTAGTGTAAATTTCTGGTATTATCTATTCTACACTTCAGATTCAGAATATAAACAATTATTCTAATTTTTTATATCAAATGGAAAAATACTTGTAGGTGTGGTCAACGACTGGACAGTTCACCTTAATCATTTATATAATTTAACTTATGTTTCTAATAAATAACTGATATTTCTTGGGGTGAAAATGTGCAAATTATTTTTTAGACTTCACTATAAACCTATTCTAACTAGACAGTAATTTAATCTAAATCCATTACAGTCAGTTATGTTTCATATTAAAGAGAAAATTAGAAAAAAAGAAAGAAAAACCATATTTTCATGATCAAAGCAAAGGTGGCCCATTCAGCCCCACCTATACTTCTGGAATATATTCAGGTTTTTTTAATACATTAGATTCAAATAGCATCTACATATGTCATGAAATTAGTTTATAGATATGCAAAGACTTGCTAATATACATATCTGCAATGAAATAATAGATACTTTTTAGCTTATTTATTTTACTGAAAAGGGAAAAAATTTACTTTTCAATCAGATTCTTGACCATCCTACTCTAGTGGGAAAATGGCTTCTCCCAAACAATGGGAAATTTGATGAATTGGGTAGAACAAATAGCTTCATCTATTGGTGGCATCTAAAATAATTTTATGCAAATACTTTTTCAAATTTTGTTAATGGCCCATTCATTACCACTCTCCCCTACATCAGGGGTCTGTCCAGACTTTTCTCACAGGGTCCTGTTTTTGTGAAATTGTGAAGTTTTTCTTATTTTTGTGAAAATTCTAGTCATAATTTTGTGAATTTTAAATTATCGATATCTTCATGTCCTATCCTTCATGTATAAAAAACTAAATTATATGCTCTTTGGTGAGTTAAACTGCTTACTTACAGGCCAAATTTTATTTTTAAATGACTGAATTTGTGAAAAGTTCAATTTGAAAGTGAAAAAATTCTGTGAAAGGTCTATTTCAGAGACAAATAATTTTGTGAAGGGTCCTGTTTTGGGAAAAAATGTTTTGTGAAGGGTCCTGTTTTGAGATAAATAATTTTGTGAAGGGTCCTGTTTTGGGATAAAATGTTTTGTGAAGGGTCCTGTTTTGGGATAAATAATTTTGTGAAGGGTCCTGTTTTAAGATAAATTATTTGTGAAGGGTCCTGTTTTGGGATAAATAATTTTGTGAAGGGTCCTGTTTTAAGATAAATTATTTTGTGAAGGGTCCTTTAAAGGACCTAAAATTTTCCTAAACATATCCCTGCCCTACATAGTTTCTGAACAACACCATCAGCTAGTTTCATGCATTTTCATACAAAAATAAATTAAAACTTATGTCAGAAAGTTGCTCTTTTGGATTTGAGAACACCCTTAATCAAACCAATCAGGAAGCAGAAAATAATGTTTCAAAGTTTCACTGTTTTTCTGTGAAAATCTTAATGAAGATGCTAAGAGCTGTCTTCGTTTAATTTATATATTATTTATTTTCTTGCAAAATTTGAATGTTTTTGTTTGAGTAGCAATAGAAAATTCAGAATTTTATATACTAACGGCCATTTACAAAATTTCATTTATTTTTAATGTTTTAAGAGAGGGTGTCCATTACTTGAACTGAGGGTGTGCATTACTGAGCTTTTGGGTGTTGTGACATATTTCTGTTATTTAAAATTAAATTTCGATTCATATTGGAAAATGAGACTATAAGAATGGTTAAATATTGTTTATAGATTAATATAATATTCAAAAAACTGGAATATAATAAATATAATTACTAATAAAAAAAATAATTTTAAAAGTAATTCCTTAAGGGTGTCCATTACTGGCACATCTACCCTAGATCTTGAAAATTTCAGAGTGGTTTGAGGTCTAAATTTTCTCTTGTCCTAGATTTGAGTTTTTGTGAATGCAAAATCATGCAATTAATGAATTTTTTTTTTAATTTGAAGCATTTCATTTTCCATTTTTATACTGTCTCTTTAAACTTCCCAAAACTACTCACGGCACACTTATTCAAAAACTAACTCAACTCAAATAATGTTGACATTTTCAAGCATGAAAGGATATTGTCCAGCATTGCCTGGGACCATGATAATTATTTTAAATATATCTAAAATCAGTGTTAAATGATTTTATATTTTTCAATGAAAATCTTTACAAATGAATCTAACATTGGAGGCCCCCAATTGCTTTGGACCAATGCCTTCAACTGCATGTACCTGCAAATTTGTATTGATCATATTTTTAAATGAAAATTTATTCTACAAAGTATGGGGTCTGCATTATAGTAACTGCCGATTTAATTTCTGACATTTAGATATATTAAACCTTCAATTCTGATTAGAAGTCCATAAGAAAACCTAAATAATATAAAATGTTCTTTCTCCCGCTTTTAGAACGTGAATATGATAAAGTAGCAAGATGTGTTGTAATGCAACATGAAATCATAATCTGAAAAAATACTGAGAAAAAAGTGTTTGGTGAATTTGTGAAAGGACTTCTAGAAAATATTTGAAAAATAGTAAATATTAATACTTTTTTGTTACAACCAGTAAAGTACCTGTATATGTGGGAATTTTATCTATTTTGGGAACAACTTGCGAATACACCCGGAGTGTGCCATCTTGTTTCTTTGTTGATCATCGCCGATTTTAAATTTCTTTATTTGGATTTATTTATTTTTGTTGTTATTTATTTTTGTTGTTGTTTATGTCGCTAAATTAAGCATAAAGTGGTTATAAATGACCAACAAAGAAACAAGATGCCGGACTCCGGGCGTATTCACAAGTTGTTCCCTATTTTGATTTGGAAAGTGGATGCAGATTTTTTAAAGTTGTAGAAAAAAAAAAAAAAAAAAGATGTCAGCATTTAGAAAATAATTTTTTTGAAAAGGTAAATATTAATGTTTTTAAATAGAGACATTGTTAGAATGTCAAAGATACCATGAATAAGTGGATATGTTTTGTATTTTGTTCAAGAAAGCAGATATGTAGACTTCTTAAAAAAAAAAAAAATCAACATTAGTAAAATATTTTTTTAAGATCTCTATATTAATATTATTTTAAATACTGTGGGAAGAGTTCCATATCCTGTGCCGCGGAAAAATTTGGTGAAAAAAAATCGCGCCAAAAAGCCGTTTTGGCGACATGAAAAATTTTCCAAGATGGCGGAAAAACATCGTTTCTAAATGTTTATGTTATTTATAAATCAATGATTTTGCACCATTTTAAAAAATTGAAAATTTGAAAATGATGTAAAAACAAGGATTTATAAATAACACAAACATTTAAAAATGATGTTTTTCCGCCATCTTGGAAAATTTTTTTACGATGAAATTATATAAATTTCGGCAAACTAAAAAGCAATAGCAATAAAAGAAACAAATATTTGTTATTGTCAGGGGGGCTACCGCCCCCCTGAACCCCCCGTTAATGAATCGATTTTCACAATAAAAAAGAAAAAAAAACTTACCAGAAACTTTTAAAACAGAATTTCTAGGGAAACAATTTATTGATATATATTAACGAATATTTAGGGTAAAATCTCGCTCACAACTGCCCCCCCCAAAAAAAAAAAAAAAAAAAGTAAAAAATGTAAATAAACATCAGGAAATGGGACGGCGATTCAGAAAAAAGGGAAATTTAATAAAAAAAAAAATTTAAAAATATATAAAATTAAACAATATTTACAAAAAAAAAAAAAAAAAAATCATTAAATCTTTACATCCCTAAAAAGGGATCCCAGTCCGGGTCTGAAACATCGTCAATGAAAGGTACCTCATCATCTAAATTTTGATGGGAATTTTGGGATTGTTTAAATTTTGGCAATACACCCCCGATGTTTTCAGACTCTGCCGTTGGTCTTTCAAAATCCAAAAGTCTTAACCCCTCAATCCCGTGCCCTGGGTAGACTTTAATAATGTCATCTATGAGGACTTGAATTTTTTCGGCAGCCGTTTTTAAATGATCTAGCTTGCGTCGGCGATAAAAATGAAGAGCCATATATTGTGACAACATTTTATCGTTCCTGCGACATTTTATAGTATTTTTAAACCAACGATTTTCATTTTCTAGATCATTAATGGTGTTCGCTTTATTTGTTTTTGACACGAATTCGCGTTTACTATGATTAGTGACCTCGTGCGTTGTCCCACTGGAGAATAATTTTTCAACGTCATTGTATTGTTTGGCCGAATCTGTATAGACAACGCACGTATCTTTATGACAAAAACGTGAAACGTAAGGCCAAATATCACTTTTTTTTTTGCTATCTACCCTAAAAAACAGCCCCTCTTTGTCCTCTCTACAAAAAATGCCCAAAACAGTCAAAGTATGATTTTTTTGCATCCGACCCCTACCGTATTTCCTAATGGTTAAAAAAGTCTCATCAATTAATATGGATTTTCCCGGGCCCCCCAATTCAGAATACAAATGAGAAGAGTGAATTTCGCAAACTTCTCGAAGATAAGAAAAATAATCACAAAGCGTTTCTTTTGACAGGGTCGGTTCATTTCTAGCTTTTCTCCAGTTACACAATTGGTCATACAAAAAATTTGTTTGAATTTTCAATACAAAGGAAAAAATAATAGCCAAAAGGTCGCGAACCGGAATTTTAGAATTTTCAAACACAGTATTATGCACGGGATTAACGGTGCCGGAACAAGGATTTGGGTTAGAATTAGTCTTACTGCGAAGACAGCAGACCCATCTCCACTTCAATTTCACATCCTTGTTCGCATTTTTTTTCATCTGACCGCTACATTTCGGGCAGGGCGGGGGAGACGAAGGAATAAAACCAACTTCAAGCGCAAATTGGACTGCTGAATCTTCCGTCCCGATAATGGCAAACCATGTGAAAATGGAAATGTTTGCTAATAAAGGGTGCATATCGAAATAGGTAATCCAAAAAATCAATAAAAAAATGAAAACAAATTAACAAAAAATCCAAAGAAATCAAATAAAAAGGCAGTTGCAAGCAAGTCTTACCTCGACACAGCTTCGGATAGGAATGTGACGCGGCAAATTCGTTATCCAACTCGTTCAAAATTACGCTGAATAATCACTCACGTGACTAATGAACCAATAAGCTTCAAGATTAGCGCTCCGTCATCAAAGGAACTTTCCGGAAAAAAAGCAACCCTAAAGCCGTTCAAAATCTTTCAAAGTCTGACGATCAAACGGCTACCATATCGAAAAATTTATCGCCAAAAAAATCGCCAAATCTTCCGGCACAGGATACGGGACTTCTCCCAATACTGTTAAGGCCAGAATCAGTAGCTGCTTTTCTTTTTTTTTGTATTTCAACATATAAAGTATATGCAGCCGCATCAAAATGCAGAAAAATATTACTTTTTCTTGCTTCTTTTTGTTTGAAGAAACTCGGAAACACTGCTTCCAGCCAGGCAATGGTGACAATGTGCCATTTTGCTATGTTCATTATTGTTTTTAATTAATATTTTGGCTAATTATCAAAAAATGAAAAATCTGCTCTTCATGTGCATTCAAAGCTGCCTTAGTCTATCCTTGTCTATATTTTCAAACCTCTATCTGCAGTAGTTATTCCTAATCACTGTGGACACACATATACGGGCAAATATATTTCTTTTATTAATACTATATGTATGGAACAAAGTAAACCATGTGTAGACTCCCTCAAATCCGCACAGCTTGGGACCAGAAGTTGTGTGGATTTTAGAATTTTGTGGATTTTTGGTCATTACTTTGTTTAAATTTTTAAAACAGTAATTTGAATGTAATTAATAATGCAATCAAAATTATAATGAATGCTTACAGTGTAGTAAAATATAAAAATAATTAAGTAATAAACTAAATAATAAAAAATTAGATAATTTTTTTAAATGATTAAAATATTAAAAGCAAAGGTCAAGTAAATAATCAATAATGTATAAATATTCATTATAAAGATGAGATGTATTTTTCCTAAATTATTCAAGAAACTTTTCTCATAAAGGTACACTACTAATTCAAATCAAAATCATAAAGTAAGGAAGTTTTATTTCAGGTTTACCCGGAGTTAATAATCAAAAAAGCTTGATTAATCCATAAATACATTTGGCAAAAAAATTGTGATTGCCAGTGATGCCAGCAATATTTTGATTTTTTTTTTCAGAAATAAATTTATTCTTCCTTCATGAAAAAGCACAAATTCAGTAATATTAACAAAAAATATAGATTAAAATATATATGGAATTGATATAAAACTAAAAAAGTCGAAATTTTGTCCCTACATCTGAACTGAAAGTTTCATTGTTTACATCTGCAAATTATGTGTGGATTTTAGAGAGTTGCAGATTTTAGGGAGTCTACTCTATTTCCGGGTATAAGCTGAGAATTTTTGGATATTTTTTTGGCCCCAAAGTAAGGGGTGGTCGGCTTATACACGAGTCTAAGACAATTTCAGAAATTGATATTCTGAAATGAAAAAGAAAAAATGGTAAATATAGCAAACATAAAAATTACTTACAAATTTCTATAAATACTTTAAAACTCCATTCTTTTAAAATGAAAAGAATTACTAATCCTCATTCACTATCCAAATCATTATCAGAATTTTCAAGCAACTCATCGAAATCACTTTCTTTCATTGGTACATCAGTAAGAATATGACAGTGTCTGATTCATAATCATGAAAATCGCCATCTTCATAAAAAATGGCAGTATCCCCAGTTCCATCCATCGCATTATTGATGCAATATTTTTTGAAAATCAAATGATCATTTCTTGTGGTAATTCAAGCTGAAAATAGGAAGTTTAGTTTTTATGTATGAGCACGTCATAACAGAATGAGTGGGGACCAATTAAACAGATTTGGCAACGTGCCACGACAGAATAAGAAAGAACAATATTGTATACAGGTTTCCGATTTTGGACGATTTTTCACTGAAAAGTCTTATACATGGAAATATATGGTGATTAAAGTTTTTTATGTTTGAAGTCAAAAGTAACTTGTGAGATGTATCACATTCGATTAACTGAAAATTTTGACAGTAATGTTTTTTATTGTCATTTATCAAAACTGAGAAAACTATTTTGATTTGGTCATTTTTAAAGATATTTAAACTTGATCTTAATGACAGATAGAAAAGTATGTTTGTGATTTATTCATACAGTAGAAGATTTTTATAAGACACACTTTCAGACAAGAGCTTATGCATATTACGGAATTTTACGTAATGTAAATCACATTTCACACATCATTACCGTTTGAGTGCGGAACTAATTTTCTGGATATGTCAAAAATGCGAATGTGTTTGAGAATATTTATAAAAAAATTACTTGTAAGCCGACGATATACATAGAAATCGTAAGCTTCACTCATGCAACTTCGCTATTGCTTAAATGCACACCAAACTGAGACAACAAATAGGAATGTTATCACCTTTTCTGCAATGTTAGCATAAAACAAGAGGAGCGCAATAGCGCTCTTCCGCACTCAAACAGTTAAACTTGCCTTGTAATTGTAACACAGCCAAATACAGGATGGTTAAAATTAAACTGATGGTACTCAAAGACTCATAGCTCCGGTTCTACTGAATGCATCCGAATGAAACTTCAAATATATGTTATGTAAATCATGTGGCCAAGCAGAGCTGTATAATATAGGCGAACGCCGTGTGTGGAAAATGTTCCGATAAATTCGCAACTTTGTGGAAAAAAGTTAAGAAAAAAAAAACGTATTTTTTGTTTTTGTAATTTTTTTTTATACCGAAAAATTAAAATATTTCCCAATTGTATGACAGATTTATATATGTTTGACCACAATTCAAAGTGTAAAGACTCAAAACATTGTTGTGACATCACAGACCCTTTTATTTCTATTTTCCACAAAATAAAACTTGTCATCGATCGGTTTTCCATAGGCAGCTACAGTAACTTCTTGGACCGGCGATGGCGGTTAAATCGAATAATTTCATAGTGTTATAAGAGTGACTGGCATTTTGTGCGAAGAGGCCACAATATTAAGGATTTGGCTGTTTCTAAATGCATTGACAAAATAACTGAAAAGAATTCACCCCTTCCTATCATGGATTTTTGCTTTATTATTGTTTAATTAAAATAATTATTCTTTAATTAATATTAATTAATTTTTAACTTAAATAGCAATTATTTGAAACTATGTTTTTTAATTTATATCGCCAAAATAACATAACACGTAATTTTATTAAACATTAATTTGCAGAAAAATTTTGACCCAATATTTATGTGTACGGTAAGTTTTTGGTTTTATACAAGTTTGCGGCCAAGGTTTTCGTAAAAAAAAAAAAAAGTTTGAAATTTTGTCACCTGGTTGCAATTTAACAACATAAAAAGACAGATAACAGTTCAAAAATCAAAGAATAAACAGAATATTTTATTTATTTATACACCTGTGAGCTCTATGTGCTTATCTTGTCGGTCAACAGTATGCTGAAAGCGTACCATCGTGTTATCAACAACCGCACACTACAAATCAATAAGGATGAGGGGGACATGACATACAATGCTAACTTTAGAGTCCGCTTCATTAGTTACTCATCCTTGATACACACAATCTTTGAGAAAATTTCACAGTCAAAAGTCATAAAGGTTCAGATTGGGTGACCTTGCTGGCCAGGCAATCGTGAAAGTACGTGAGATGACATATTTATCAGGGAAGTTAGCTTGAATTACATTCTTTACACATCTAACCATACGAGCAGTTGTTCCGTCTTGCATGAACATTGTGGTGGCCGAACAGCTTCTTTGCCTTAACGCCGGGACAACATTATTCTCCATGAGTCTGCTGTATTGGTCACTTGTGACTGTACACCTAACAAACCCATTCATTATGACTTCCTCAAAGAAGTGAGGGCTCAAAATGAAATTCGCCATTACTCTACATCATGCCATGATGTATGGGGAATGTAGCGGCTGTTGTTGCATAGCCTGAGGATTGGTGTAACCCATATGCAGCATTTCTGTGTGTTCATAGCACCATCTAACAAGGAGAGCGCCAACCTTGTTAATTACAGATTTTGATTATTTTAATATATGTTGTTGGGTAGAGACCCCTTAGTGTCAGGCTCAATGGATTGTATACAACGCTCCTTAGTTCTTGAGAAACTGGGGGGGGGGGGGGTGTGTGTCTAATAGTAGTACACAACTTAAATACTTTGCAACCAAAATGATAGGTTGGTCGTTGCTCAGTTGGTGTGGTGTTTAGCGGCTGATTCGCGGGCCCGGGTTCGATACGTGTACATGCTACATTTGTTTTTCTCATTTTTTGTTTTATAAATATACTTGTAATTATAATTTAATAATCTCATTGTCAATTAAAATTTATAATATTGCATATCAATTATAATTTTAACCTATGTAATTTTTTACTTTTAACTGAACAGTTGTATAAAACATCATAAAACTTGTAAGTGAAAATGAACCTCGTCTGCCCATAAGATATGCGATGGCCAGTACTCATCCACTTGCATCCTTGCCAGAAAACGCAAAGCAAAATCAAGACATGCAGAGTTATCTTGTGGTTTCAACTGTTGCACAAAATGCATCTTGTAAGGGTAGAACTTCAGATTTTTGCGTAAAATTATGCACATGGTTGCCCATGGAATTAAAGATGAAAATAAGGAATTTTGCTTAGTGGCCACGGGCCGGTAGGTTGATTTTTTTTAGTAGCCAGTTACTGGTTAGTGCGGATAATTTCTTTAGTAGCCAGTAAGTACATTTATGTCACTGATAAAAATATGAGTTTAGAGTAAGTAATTTATGTAATAAATAAAAATATTTTAATTCATATTGTTTTGAATAAGAAACTTGAGATACTAATTTCCAATCTATTTTAAATTAAGTTAACAGCAAAGTTATATGCAACATACTTATATAGCTAACTACGTGTCTCACTATGCTTAGGTACTTTTCAAAATCAAAGAAAAAATCTAAAATTTACAGCAAATTTTCTGAAATGTAAAGGGGGGGGGGTCCTTCCTGGGTACTAATTATGCATTTTTTTCACGATATTTTAATGAAATTCGCATTATTCCACGATCTATTGGCGATGTTTGTGCTTCTTCCATGATCCTTTGACAAAATGTGCATTTTTTTCATGATTCTATGATGAAATTCATGTTTGTTTTCGCGATTCTTTGATGAAATTCACTTTTTTATGCAATTCTTTGAGAAAATTCACGTTTATTTCACGATATTTGCGTTTTTCTGCAATCTATTGTCTAAATTCGCATTTTTTCCGCAATCCATTGATGGTATTTGCATTTCTTTCGCGATCCATTGACGATATTTGCATTTTTTTTGCGATTCTTTGACGAAATTTGGGTTTTTTAGCAATCTTTTAACGAAAAACGGGTTTTTCTGTGATCCTTTGACGAAGTGTGCGGTTTTTGTCACGATCTTTTAACAAAATTATCAGGTTTTTTTTCCATGATTCTTTGACGAAATTAGTGTTTTTTTTCACGATCTATTGATGATATTTGTGTTTTTTTCCGCAATCCATTCACGATATCTGCGTTTTTTCCGCAATCATTTGACGAAATGTGGGTTTCTTAGCGATCCTTTGACGAAATTTGGGTTTTTCTGCAATCCTTTGTCGAAATGTGCAGTTTTTCTTTATCTTTTCACAAAAGTCTCTTTTTTATCACGATTATTTGACGAAATTCACCTTTTTTCACGATCTTTTGATGAAATTTACGTTTTTTTTTTGTAATCCTTTGACGAAATGTGTGTTTTTTCGCAAACTTCTGACGAAATTTGCAGGGGTTTTTCCATGATTCTTTGACAAAATCCCTTTGGAAAATCTTGCATTTGGCCGGTACTTTCCATATTTTTAATCGCCAGTTTTTCTCGTTTAGTCGGCGACTGGCGAGTGCTTATTTTCATCTTTGCATGGAATGTCCAGTACTCGTTCTATTGAGCAACCACTTACAGTATAATTTGAAGAACTTTCAATTGCAATTTTCTTCTCAATCGCCAGCTCAGTTGCACGTTATCCTCTTCCTGATGCAACATTCAGAGAACTGTTTTTTTCAAACTTACAAATCATGCCTTTAACTACATTTACATGGGTCCTCTCCTTAAGTTTTTTATCCACTGAAAAGCACAGGTTGCTGCTGAATCATTGCTCTCATTCTGATAAAGTTTTACGATCAGTGTGCGTTGCTTCTTGTTCAGCGGCATGTTCACTGTGGACGAATGATTTCTTTGAACCATATGTAATGCTTTTATAGCAAAATTACAGTTTAGCAATTAGCTAGTTATTTGCATATGGTTTTAGCAGTAGAGCATCATCTGGTGGTGAAATTTTTTTTTATGAACACCTCGGCCACATGATCTACGTAGCATATATTTGAAGTTTCATTCAGATCCATTCAGTAGGACTGGAGCTATTAGCTTCTGAGTGGCGTCAGTTTAATTTAAACCCCTATGTTCTAGAACATATCAATGTACAGTAGAGCATCTTTATATTACATTTCTTGAAAACAGAAGTTATGCAGATTATTATTATCATTTTGCATTTGATCATTTCATACAGTTTTTAATTTATTTTATAAATATGGTGAAAATATGCATGGACCAAGTCATTAATTTTAAAACTTTTTAATGCAATAGTAGCAATATTTTTCATTAAAAAACTGAGTTAGGGAGATAGAGCTATGATATTTGAATATAAAAAATTTCATAAAAATAACCTTTTTTCCACAAAATGGGAATAAGGAAAAAAACCTGCTGCGATTCCTGCATGCTTTCATTGAGAGCTTAAATAGAGCAAAAGTGTCATAAAATGTAAACAAATTAAAATCTTTAATAAACATTTTGTTCTTATGTTTATGAAGTTTGCTATATTTGATTGATTTATTTATTGCTATAATACATACTCTGTATTTCACCAGGTACATTAACATTGCTATGAAAAGTCCTTTGTGTGATTATGGAAATCCAAAAATATGAAAATCATGACTCATCTATCGAAAAACAGCAGCATTTAAATGGAAGTGCATTAGATTCAAGTTCATCCAGCATACATGAAATAGCTTTTGAGGAAGGAAATGATGACGACTCTAATTCACTAAATAATGAAGGAGAATCTGAAGTATTGTCATTATTACAGCTATGTAGAAAAGTACATCAACAGAGACTTGCAGATGTAGAAAACAATAAAGATTTAGACTTAAATAGTAAATATGAAGTAAGTTTTTCTTTTTTGTTACTTTTTTATTGTTTACATTATGTGAAGCTTTTGTTTAATGCTAACATTTATGTTGTCTTAGGGCAGAATTGCCAGATTTTTCATGGGTAATTAAAAATGCAATTTTAGCAATGATTTTTTTTAATAATGCAGTTAATAATTCATATATTTATTGTACGGAACCTTCTGGGGGCGAGTAATACTCACACTTGACCATTTATTTAATTTAATTTTTTATTGAAGCCCAATAGCTTAGTGTTTATTGTGCCACGTTACTATGCTATAAGTCCAAAGCATAGCACACTGTTCTTTAAATATAACAGCATATCCCCTATCCAGCGTTCGAAATCCTTGGTGGTCTGCTGGTCCGAGACCACTAAAAATTCAATCGGACCACTAATTTAAAAAATTTAGTGGTCCGCAGGACCAGTAACTTTTTTCCCTGTCTGACAGGTAAACGTAAATTTTCCCGTCCCTGAGAAAACTGCAACCAAACACAAACCACATAATTTTATTTTATTTAAATAAATAAATAAATAAATAGTTGCACTAAAACTTAGTCAATTGAAATAAATAATCAGAAATAAAATACATAATTAATAATTTTATAATTTATGTTCATGTACTGTTTATTTAATTTTTAGCAAATTATAATTTTGCGTTTTATTATGCCGAAAATTTTGGGTAACTGAAAGGAGGTTTGGTTTATATTCCAGGAGGAGGAGAAGGAAGTCACTCAAAGGGTTAAAGGTACTTAATAGAATTTTATGTAGCGGGCTAGTGACGATGTCTGCGGACCAGTAAACTCTGATGTTTACTGGTCCTTTGGACCAGTGACTTTTTTTAATCAATTCTACCGCTGAATTCTAGCAATTGTCAGTAAATTAGTTTTCAATTTAAGAACTAATAACATGTCCTGCACGTCAATATTTTGTAACTTGGTATTAATTTCAGCTTTGATGCGAGCTTTTCCAAGACCAGTTACTTCTGTGGTTTCATAATTTACAAGACTAGGACTGTTCTTAGGCATTATAATTTTAGTATAACTCAAGTTAACAGATTTTGAGTCATTGTTATATAAATGTCATGTGCACGTACTATATATGCACCACAAATTTTCCATATTACTTTTTGATTTTGTAAGTGCCTGAGATGAGTCATTTGCACAAGTAAATAACCCTTTAAGACCCGATGTATTCGTAAGCAAAGCTAGTCATGCCTGTAGAAAGTAAAACATGGGCTGCAACCGCTACCTGTTGATAAAAAATGATACTTTACTCTATCTGCAAACCAGAATGATCGTTCGATTCGAGTTTTTATTACATACTACTCAGGAGCAAAGATTTAAATGAATGTCCAACCTGCATGATCGTGCGGGTTGGGTCTTAAAGGGATAATCCAAAAGTGTTTCATTTATAATAAAAAAATTTTTTGTAATTATCACATTGACTAACACAGCTGAATTTAAAAGAGACATTTTCAAAGGTTCATTATCCTGTTTTAGATCAAAGTTTTTTGAGTTAAATTTTTTTATTGAAGTCCAATAGTTCAGTGGTCATCATGTTGCATTAATTACTATGCTACAAGTCCAGAGTTCAACTTTCCATCCCTTCAGAGTCAGTAAAATGCATACCAAAATTGCTTAGGAGCTACACTAAGAGTCCTGCAATAGGCTGACCGCTTGACTGGGACATGTACTATATAAGACCTCAAGGCTGATGGTCAAGAAGATGGTCAAGACTGGGCATTGTATGCCATGATCATTGATGGATTGTAGCACTGCAGGTTTAGTTTTATTATTATTCCATGGAGGTTTCTTTCAAGAATGTAATAAGTCATGAAAGCTTCTGAGTTGCCACTTTGTCATTATACTGGTTGGGTGTTGCTTTCTTCTTATTTTGATTCTGAGTGACTCAGGTTTTAGGAGTTCATCTCAGGATTCTATCCACATCAAAAATTTTCAAAACATGAAGATAGATTATATCAACGCTTAAGAGCACTGCTTTGTCCAATTTTGTAATTTATAGAAAATTTATTGTCTCTTGCATAACTTGAAAACTAAAACCAGCATCCTATTTTAGGCTAATTTACATTCCAACATTGTAGAAGTATTTTTTAAATCAGAACCGGCATAATTTAGACAAATAAAGATTCTTATGTTTTCTGATCCTATCAAAGGTTGAATGGGTGCTATCTCATTCCCGGTAGCCATGGTTGCTTTCTATGACTTTTAAGTCGGTGGTATCCAACTTACCAATAGAGTTTATTGCATAGTGTAAAGCAGAAAATTCATTTTAGTAGAGATTTTACCCACCACATGTACCTCTTTAGAGCACAACATGTTCAATTTTTCATGGCCAGAGTTATTTTTTTAAACTTTGAAACCACTATTTCTAAACTATAATATTCTTATTAAATTTTTAGTAGAAATAGGTTATGCCTGGATATAGTGCAATAATGAAAATGGATTTGCAGGGACATACAATTTTTCCTTATTTTTTTATTTTGTTATTACAAACTGCACTTGATATGCCTCTATAAGTATTCCAATTTTGCTAAAATCTCAAATTCATAAAAAAAAAGCCACAACTGTTGCTGGCGAGATCTAGACATCCAGTAAAAAATAGATTACAATATGTCTTATTAATAATGAAAACACCTTACATGAACTAAACAAAGATGTTTGGTGCACTTTTTCCCCCGAGCATACCTTAAAAATATCCCATAGAGGCTTCTGATTACAGAAGACTTGGTGATCGTAAATTGCCTGGTTAGACAATGGATAATCTGCGGTGATTATCTAAAAGAGGTCATCATAAAAAAGAAAACAAAGTTATATGTGATTTTAGACGATTACCTAACTTATGGCTCATTAATTTGATGGGAATACAGTAGAAGATTTTTATAACGCAATTCTCCATATAACACACAACTTCTCAGATGTAAACAATGAATTTAGCAGTTAAAAAGCACCTGCATTTTCACATTGTAAAAAATTGCTATTCTTTAGAGGACCAAATTTGATACATTAGTTTAACTTTATCTCCTAATTTAAGACCTTTTTACTGAAAAAAAAGCTATTATTAGAATAAACATTTTTGAAAATGTATATTATAAGGGATGATTTGGTCAGATTTTTGTGGATCATGTTTATAAAATAAATATAATAATGTCTGACCAATATTATGCAAAAATTTATAATTTGGATAACTCTTGGTAACAAGGATGCAGTATAAAGATACTCTAATGTATTTTGATATGTTTCAGACATATTTGGCTATGTTTACAAGGTAAATTTAATTATGTGATCCATATAATGCAAAATTCTATATAACGCACAACCTTGCATTTTTAGGTTTGCATTATAAAGATCTTCAACTGTATTAAACTAAAACACCCTCTTTTAAACAAACCAACTTTGACCATACTCTTATAAAAGTGGTCTAATAAAATTATTAGGCATTTAAAGTGAAATGAACTGGAGACAACTTTTAAAGAAAGGCAGGTAAGAAATTTAAAATTAATAAATGATTTATTTACATAAAATTTCAGCATATTAACCCTTTAAGCTCTGGGGGTGAATTTCTTCAAAATGCCCTAATATCACATTGGCACCAGTATTTTGTAAACAAAAAATTCTGCTTATAATGTACACGAAAAAATGCATTAATCTATTTTCAAATAAATTTGGTGGAATATTCCGGCGTCAATGTGACATTTGGAGAGTAAAAGTGGGAAGAAATTCACCCATCAGGGTTAAAATTATGCATATAGAATAATACATTCTTTCACCAAAAAAGTTAAATCAGCATAAAAACTAATTTTGAAAAAATATCTCCAACCTGATGAAGATCCACTACTAACTTACCACTTATATTTAGGGTTAAGCATTCATATAATGATTTTTACCATTATCAAAAAATATATACATTAATAATAACATTGAGGAATTAGCTTGGTTTAATTTAGATGTAATTCAGAACAAGACAAGTTCTCCTGGGAATTTGGAGCTGACCACAAAACATGTGGTATTTCTAGTTACAAATTTACATACGAGAACATAAATAAATAATCATACCTTCACCTACTTGGATCACAGGATCTTCTGTAGACCGAAATCTTGAATGGTATAAATATCCAAATTATATCAAAAGTCACAAGTATGATCTCTGGTAGATTAAGTAGATTCATAAATGTTATTATAACAGCTCATGTCTGAGCAAATTAGTAGATGACCTCCGAGAGGCATAGGCTTCGTTAATCTCACTGTCTCTTGTCCATTGATAGACATAAGAAGAACTAAATTCACCAACCAGCAAAAGTTAACTCCGAACATCCAGATTATTAGGGCTAGTAACATACAACTTCTGTTCCTCCTCAGAGCAAAAAAAACTCCAGGGTATCAAAAATTTGCATTTGAGGCCCTGAGTGGTGGATACGAACAGGGGTCTGTCCAGACTTTTCTCTCGGGGATCTTGTTTTTGTGAAATTGTGAACAGCTTTTTTACATTTGTGAAAAATCTAGTCCTAATTTTGTGAATTTGAAATAATCGTTATATTCAGGTTCTTTTTTATATACTTTTAAAAAGATATATGTATGTAAAATACATATGTTTTCTTTATATATATAAAAATGATGATTCAAATTTTACTTTTGAATGATTAAATTTGTAAAAGGATAGTTTAGAGCTGGAAAAATTGTGTAAAAGGCCTATTTTTAAGACAAAGGATTTTGTGAAGGGTCCTTTTTTTAAGGTGAAAAGTTTTGTGAAGGGTCCTGTTTTGAGATGAAAAATTTTGTGAAGGGTCCTTTTCAGGTCCCTGATGAATTAACATATTCGACATAATTCAGTGTCCAGCCACTCGTAGGGGTTTGGTCACACCTCCCTGAAGTCCAGTGATCAGCGGGTCCCCTGATGCCCTGGGTCCTAGCGACCCCCTTGCATTTGATGCTATGATCCCAACTTTCTCATGTGACCATACTTCTAGGCTCCCACACAAAGACCTTGCAGCTGGTACCTCCATAAAACATGGAATCGTAAACACTCTCTCTCTTGTATAAATGTGTCCCTTTTTGACATTATTGCCTTGTAAATCTTCATTTTATAGATAGGGGAGCTGGGGGATGAATGGGACAAGGGATGGAAGGGACATTCTCAATATATCATGCAATGAACTTTTTTTTAGTTGATTTCTATTCTCATATATGGCTCTACCATAGTGTGCTTTAGAACCAAAATCAAAACCACATGGCTCTCTTCATTTTTTTGCAAAGTTGCATTTTTTGAAACTCTGTTTAAAAGTAACTTTTTTTTTAATTTGAAGTTGTCAAATATTTTATACAATATAAACAGATAAGATATGTTGTAGTTATTTATTTGAAGGTTCAGTATTGGTAATTAAAATGTGTGCTTATTTACCAATGTGACAAAATAATTTCTGAGGCAAAATAGCAGACAATTGAATCTATGTATCATAGAGATGATTGGAACAATTTAAATGGGGATGAATGGGACAGTCTTTTTCATCCCTAGAGATGTTAAAACATTTATTTATTAACTTAAAAATATTATATAGGTTTATAAATTAATGATTTATGTTAATTATTAATATTAAACTGTACTCATATTATACAGGTTGTTTATTATTAAAAATTATATTGAATCTTAATTATTGTATTGTAATAAAGGTTGAATAGTTTATCAAAAAATTGCTATTGAAACATTATCAAAATAGATAAAATTGTTAAAAGTAGTATATGTTTATTGATCAGATGGGGTAAATTATACCGAATTTGAAACTTATGCTTAAATAAATTCCCACTCGCACCTCCCCTAACATAATTTCATTTGTGCATAATATCTAAGATACATTGAATTGATATTTATTAATAAGTTGTGAATGAAAAATATTGGCTATGCCGTATTTCAAAGACATTTTTCACTTTCATATCTAAAATGTCTCGCAAGTGGGAAAGGGCAACAGATAGACAGTCAAAGTTTGCATCACAAGTTAAAACGGCAGTAAAAGAAGTGATTAGCAATGCTGAGATATGATAACCATATTATAAGATCATACATTACAGATATAAATGCATATAAGTTTATAATTATAAATTTTAACTAGGTAACATTGAATACAGGGAGAAAAATATTGGTGTCCCATCCATCCCTATTAGTGTACCATTCATCCCTCCTATAGAGATGATTGGGACAGAGAGCAAAGTTTTTTAAATTTTATAATATTTTACTGTATTACAATAATCTAGACTAAATATGGTGCATAGATGTAGTCAAATACCTAATGTATGAAATGTGATATATAATATTGATAGTAACTTTAAAAAGTATTAAAACTAAACATTTTTGTAAAAATGTCCCATTCATTTCCCACCTCCCCTACACTTAGCAATTAAGCTGTTTAACCTCCCTTTAGCAAAACATTTGCCTGGGAAAATACTTAATGCTATTTGTTAACATCATAAATAAGAACAATAATAAAACACTGATACATACATAAATGAAAACAATAATAATACACTGATATACCTATATTAAAAATAATCACTTAAATAAAAATATTTATATATACAAACATTATTAAAAAATATATATTCATATATATATCCCTTTTAAATTGGTCTAAACATAAAAAATGGCAGAATTATGCCACCAACTGTGCTATAAGGTGTCCATATAATAACATCAGAGTCAGTAAATCATTGATTTTTAGATCCATTTCTGAGAAGCCTGCCCACAATATCAAAGAATCTTCCTAAGTGCTTCTCGCATCTTTTGCTAAATAAATTATTTCAGCTTTGAAGCTTTACAAGCAGGACCCTTATATTTTGTAAATCTTCTCCAATTTTTTCCAAATTTGTGATGACTTTTTACAGTTCTTAATTTGTTTAAATTCTGATGAAGAGATGCAAAGAGGGTCCACTTTAATGAAATATCCACTTTAGCTTTTTCAACCATGTTGATCCATTTATAGAATTTTTGTTTTGAGTTTACATCATTTCTATCATTTCAGGGTTTAGTTTCAAGCCCATTACATAAGTCAAAAAATATTTTTTTTTTCCCCTCTAATAGAATTTTCATTTGAATTTGCCATGCTTTGAAAATATCTTTGTTCAACATCTCATTTCTTAATGTTGCATATCATGCCATTGTGAAAGAATTTTTTTTTTTTGAAGCATAATAAAGTCTATTTCTGCCAAATAAAAATTTCTTTTTTGCTTTGCATTACTCTACTTAATTCTCTCAGCCCGTAATCTGTTGGGCTAAACAGTAGAAATTTTACAAATGTCACCAACTGTTCATGCACTTTATTGTGCAAGTTGATGCAGCAGTCAACAGTTGATTGAATCTGCTTACGTTGGAGAGTAATAGTAAGGTATTGAATGAAATACAGTAGACTCCCTCAAATCCACACAGCTTGGGACCAGAGGTTGTGCGGATTTTAGAATTTTATGGATTTCTGGTCATTGCTTTTACATTTTTTAACAGTAATTTGAATGTAATAATGCAATTGAAATTATGTTGAATGCTTACAATATCGTAAAGTAATAAACTAAAATAATAAAAAGTAAGATATTTTTAAAAAAATGATTAAATTAATAAAAATAAAACCCAAGAAAATAATTAATGATGTATAATTAAATGTACAAAATAAAGATGAGATACATTTTTCTTGAATTATTAAATGAAACTTTCCTTTTAAAGGTACCCTATTAATTCACATCAAAATCATAAAGTAAAAGTTTTATTTCAGATTTAGCCAGTCTTAATAACCAAAAAAGCTTGATTAATACATAAATATTTTGTATAAAAAGATCATGATTACCAGTGATATCAGGTATGTCTTGATTTTTTTTCAGAAATAAATTTAAACTTTCTTCATGAAAAACCATGAGTTCTGTCATATTATTGAAAATAAATTTTAAAATGCCATACAGAATGACATAAAACTAAACAATTTTGTAATTTTGTTCTTGCATCTGAACTGAAAATTGCATTGTTTATATCTGTGATGATGTGTGGATTTTAGGCATTTGTGGATTTGAGGGAATCTACTGTATAATGAAAAACTTTTGTAATTTAAGGAGCATTTATGAAGAAGTTCTTTTAGTCAATTATAAAAACACAAAATGTAATAGAACAAAACACTTTATTTTATAATGAAGTGCAAACCCTGAACTATGTTTCAACATTATTGTTGTCTGTGATTTATCATAATGAGACTTCACATTTTATATGTCGAAGAATGATGCTGCCTTTGAGATAATCATGTGGTATCAGCTTGTTTTGATAGCCTTTCCATCCTAGTAACTGATTAGTAAAAAGGAAAACACTGGAGTGTAAAAAGAGATAAATATCAGATAAAGTAAGATTCTGGGCTGTAAGGGGGTGTGAAAAATAGCCCGTCTTATTCTATATGCAGGCAAGCATTGTTATGATTTAAATTATCACCACAGCTCAGCATACCAAAGTCACTTTCTTTGGATTGTTTAATGCAATTTTGACTTTCATCTTTTTCTTGACTTTTCATCAAAATGTTAAAAAGTCCTCTTTAGAGTAATTTTGCATTTTCTAGAAATGTTATTTATTATTATTTTTTTTTTTTTTGCCTCAACCCAGTCTGTCCCTATGATGGTCAAGTTATTAGAACTATTTCAAAGCATCAGATGCAATCTATCTTGGAGCTTTCATAACTTGAACAAACTTGCTGCCTTCTGGAGAAAATATCATGATATCTGATATCTTCAGGGTGTACTGTAATTTCTGGCATATAAGCCGTGGCTAGTTTGTCTTTTTCAAACCAGAAATCTATTTAAAAAATAAAGTCAAATAAATGCGTAGCAGAAGCAAGTTACATTTTATTTTTAAAAAATTCTGGTAGGACACAGAGTCATCTGAGCCACAGTTTATACTCTGGAAGTTATGGTAGTATGAGAATTGCATTGTTCTGAGAGACCATTACCACAAAGCTTAAACAAGGTTTTTTAGTGAAGTCCAAAGTTTATTAATCATGTAAAGTTAATACAATTTTATCGTTGGTGTTTAGTAGTATCTTTTAATTTCTGTTTGGACTTTGTCCTGTTTTTTTACCTTTTATATTAATTGGAATATATGTACAAATATTTAAAGATCTCATATGCAATTTTTTTGCATTTCCAACAGGAAAAGCTTTCAATTCTACAGTCTTACTTAGAACAAGTTGAAGAGCAAAATGATGTTTTGGCATCAACTATGGTTGAGTTAGAAAAAGAAGCACAAAAAAGAGTCAAGCAAATGGAAAAGAGATTAAAAACAAGTGCAAAAACAACCATGGTGAGCTCCTTTAAAAGCAAAAATTTGATAGCATTCTATATAATATTTGTTCTAAAACTGCTGTGTTCATAGATTTTTTTAAAAAGTATAATAAAGTTGTTCATAGTATTCCCATAGGCATGGCAATTATATTGTCTTGTAAGGGATATATAAATGCTATGTTAAAAAAAGAACATGTCTGCATTAATATAAGAAAGATGTTTGTGTGTGTGTTGGCAATGGTTTGGGAAATCTATCATATGTAGAGGTCTGAACGTACTTAACACTCAAATTTTTTTATTTTATAATTAGCTAAGATATTAATAAAAAAGCAATTAAAATTGCAAAATGATAATGCTGCTGATTGTGTCTGTGCTTGTACAGACATTCCTCAGTTGTTTGAGCAGACAAAAAGAAAGCATTCTATTTTTTACTTAATTTTGAAATCTCAATCACTGGGTCACTCATAGAGTTATTAGAAAAAAAGGGAAACACAAAAATTTTGTGTTCTAACGGAATCTTTTGTGTAAAAAATATTGATGTTTACTACTTCAAAAACATTTTTTCTGGAGCTTTATTATGTGTTTTCATATTTTTAATTTTTTTTCCAAGTTTCAGTCTTCAAGTCCAGGGTGGAAAATAAAATGAAAACAAAAAACACCTACATATTAGGGTATTTTTCTGTTTCTAACTGTGCCTTTAAAAAATATATTTACTTAAAAAAAAAAATACTTTCTGATGTTTGATTTCATGTTTTCGGATTCAGTTTCTTTTTTTTTCTGCATTTTGAAGCAGCTATCCCAATTTCTCATATGAAAATGCAAAAAAACAAAAACAAAAATCCGTACTTATTTGGGATATTTTTTCTATATCTAATGATATCTTTGGTTTAAAAACATGTTAATATTTACTTTATCAAAATAATTACCTTCTAAAAGTTAGTATTGACTCTAAGCCGCTTTAGCAGGGTGCAGCGCCCGGCAGCCTTTTTTTTTTTTTGCGCCCCGCGGCTCTTTTAGACCCTTCCTATGTGCCTGGCTGCCCTTTTTAACACTTCCTATGTGCCCCGTGGCAATTCAATTAATCCCGGGAAAATATTGCAAATTCTAGGGACTCTAAACAAACCAGTTTAAAGTATTTTTTGTGAACAAGGTACAAGTGTGTCCTTTTTTTAGAATAGTGTGCCTTTTTTGAAAAAATGTACTCTTTTTTAGAATAGTTTCCTTTTTGAAAAATTCCCACCTGGCGGCCCTTGTTTTCTAGAGTCAACACTATAAAAGTCATTTCACAAATTTGTCAGGTACTTTTTATTTCTCAGTGTCCTTCCAGATATCATTTCGCATTTTAAGGTGGTTCTCCAAAAAAAAAAATTTTCCATGTTCAATAGTGCAAAACCTTGACACATTTATCGACTCATTTTTAAACTAAAAACCGTGGCACTTGAAGACCTGACTACTGCAGTGATTTGGAATTGAATGGTGTTTCCATTTTTGACAAATGAATTATTTATTGAGTTATAGTATTGTCTTGTGATAACAGGTTTTTCTCTTTTCCTGTGCTAGGTTTTTCTTTTTTCCTGTGCTATTGTGTCTGGAAATTCAGCTCATAGTGTCCAGTTTGACATTATTTTCTGAAAGATCTTCTGCCTTTACCCTCCCACCCCCTCCCCCACAACCAAAAAAAAAAAAAAGGAAAGCACCAATCAGTTGCATAGTTTCTGAATTGCCCATTTCAAACAAAAATGAATTCAGAAAATGCGTCAGAAAGTAGCTCATTTGGATTCGATAACAGCTTTGAGAGAATTGTGCTTTTGATTGGGATAGGGAAGATTGATATTTTTTTTTAATACATGAACAGAGAAAGGGGGGAGATTAAATTAATGGATTTTTTCATGCTTTTTAATTTATTCACTTCACTGCTAATTGACTGATTTCAATGTTTTTTTAACCTTTTGTTTATTTAAAGAGAGGGAAAAATAAGATAGGTTGCATTGCTTTTTATTGGGTCATGCAGAAAGTTCTGCGGTTTTATTAAGGCTGTTCTTAACTGCTCTGCACAACAAGCACAAAACTTTTTGACATACTTACAAATTCCTTTTTTAACGGAAAATTATAAAATTGGAAAGCTTGGCTATGGAAGCGATTTGGAATTGAACTGTTTTTTCCATTTTTTGATCAATCAAATACCTATTGAGTTATAAGGAATTTTGATCACATGACAAACACGTTTTTCGCCTGCTCTTGGGTCTCTTTCTTCCTTCGCGTGGAAATTCGGTTCAAAATGCCCACTTTGACATTATTTTCTAAAAGATCTATTGTGTTTGCAAAAAAATGAAAAAAACAGCTCAATTACATAGTTTCTGAACAACAACACCAGCTAGTTTCATGCATTTTTGAACAAAAATAAATTAAAACTTATGTCAGAAAGTTGCCCTTTTGCATTTGAGAACACAATTAAAGTGAAGCTCGGTTTCGTCTAATTATTTTACTACTACTAATAAGATACCACCTTGAATGACCCAGACATGTATATTCAGTATTTTCTGCTTGCGCTGCATAATTCTGACTTGTATTGTCACATATTTTTTACTTCAGTGCAGTGCTAAGAATGTAGAACCAAAAAGTTAATTTTCAACATATGATACTCTTTTATTTCGAAAAAGGTAAAATTGCTATTTTGACTGCTCGTAAAATTAGTGCTATAAATGAACAAAGTGCTATTTCAGATGATACAGTTTGAAGGTGGTTTCAGAAGTTTGTGTGAAAATTTAAGCCTCGAAGATGATGCTCGCTCTGGACGACCAACATCTGTAATGGAGGGCCTCTTAAAAAAAAGCTATCGCTGAAAATTAACGTTACACAATTCAGGAGCTATCACACAGATTAAATATTCCAAAAAATACAGTGCATGATCAGTTGAAAAAGATTGGGCATGTAAGCCGCTATGACCGTGTGTGTACCCCATACTTTAACACTACAGAATATGCTTGCTCAAGTTTTGGCATGTGATTCTTTGCTGAAATGAAATGAGGAAGTTCCTTTTTTAAAACAGCTCTTTAGTGGAGATGAGAAATGGATATTATACAATAATGTTATAAGGAAACGATTATGGGGGAAGTCAAACAAACCTCCCCAAGTAACATCTAGAGGAGGACTGCATCCCAAAAAAGTAATGCTTTGTTTGTGGTGGGACTACAAAGGAGTTATTTATTATGAATTGTTACCACCAAATTAGACAAATTCGTAAAAATACTATTCCCAAATGTCAGTTTGGAAAGCAAAAATCAAAGAAAAGCGACCAGAACTGACCAATCGCTGGGGTGTTCTGCTCCTACATCACAATGCCCGACCCCACATTGTAATGAATGTCAGGCAATGCTTTATTGAGTATGGCTGGGATGTTTTGGGTCACCCAACATATTCACCAGACTTAACCCCTCAGATTTTTACCTTTCAGATTTTTACAGGTCACTTCAAACTTCTCTGAATGACCAGAAATTCATTTCCTTGGAGTCCGTCAAATAGCACCTTGATCATTTCTTTACGACGAAATCTAATAATTTTTTTTTTAAAGGGAATTTTTCAGCTGCCAGAATGATGGCAAAAAGTCATGGAACAAAATGGTGCTTATGTGATTCAATAAAATTTTCTTGTGTTTTTGTACTTCTATATTGAAATTTGTCATTTAAAAAACCCGCAGAACTTTCCAGATGATGCAATACTCTTCAGGTTTTTCTCAAGAACTTTTTTTGAGAATTGAAAGTGTAACATATCTAAATACCAGAAATTAAATTGGCAATCAGCATAACAGGAACCTCTTAGTTCATTTGGAAAGATTTTTGTTTAATAAATATAAATCTGTACAAATTAGAGGTTTATTTGCATAAACAGACTGAAGCATGAATAGTATAGCTAGTGTACAAAGCCAAAGACAGTGGTGCCCCCAACTCTAGGTTCATTTGGATAAATTTTTGTTTAAATGTATAATAATACATGAGGGTGTATTCTGTCAAAGCTGCAAAATTGCTCCTGGAGAAGAATATCTCAATTCACTCCTTTTTTAGGTGTGTTCGTAATTATATAAATAAGTAGCACCTATAGTCATCGTTCGGTACATCTGTCTGTCCGTCCACATATAACGGAGCAAAAATTACCCAATTGAATGGTTTGAAATTTTAAATATATAATTGTTGCAAATTTTGTCAAATCATTTCAAATTTTATGAAAATCGGATGTATAGTTTAATTACAGGAACAGTCAAAAGTTTCCGTTACATTACGGCCAATGGGAAAAGATTATTTCAAGTGCATTTTAATGATGTTACAGCCTTTCAAATAGAATGAAATTGATATGCACTTATGAAGTGCATTAAAATATACATTCAGTACAATATGTGGTGTAAAAAATATTTATAAAACTAGTTATAGTACAAACGCACCTCATTTGCTATGTTTGATGTGCAATTGCCAACTTGTTTTAGGTATATTTAAGGTTGTTATCCTAGACTCAGGCAATGCTGGGTGAGATAGAGTTAGCTAGTATAAATATATATCCAATAATATCCATGTGTTGTTTGAGAGTTCCTGGTTGCATCATGTGTTTTAATATGGTTACTTGGACATCTTTATAAATTAATTTTGTGACTCCAATCGGCATTGGGAGGTAAAAATGTTAGATGATGTTTTTACTTTTACTTTACTTTGTTAGTTTGAACTTCTGATTTGAATTAAAAAATTTTAGTAAATATATCTTATACTTTCTGAGCTTTTTGTTACTTCAATAACTTTACTTTCTTGTCAATTTGAATTTTTGCAATTTCACTATTTTTTTCTCTCTCTAGTTGCACAAGGACTAATTTTTAGTAATTCATTTATTAAATTGTATATCTAAATAAATCTTGGACACTTATTCTACTCAAAATGATAATCATCTGGCATGCTAAACCCCTTTGAAGCTTGAAGCTTACTAGCAAATGTAACAGACACACTGTTTCAAACAGAAATAGGATAAGGGAATTGAAAATTAGACAGAAATAACTGGCAATATAAATGAATTAGTTTTCCTGTAGATCTGTCTTAAAACTATTTGTTACAATTTTGTTATTTGATGGAGAATCTTTGTAGCTAGTCAATATGAAATTAGGAATTTAAATAATAGTATTATTCAGTAATAAATTCAAATTTTGTTAGAGAACTATAATGGTTTTTATATGTATTATATAAATTCATTTAAATGTCATAATATTGCAGGTAGATACCATAATATTTTTCTTTATAGGAAGCAGTTATTAATATCCATGAGTGTGAAAAGGAAATGAGAAGACTGGTTGAAGAACGACTGTCCATGGAGACTCTTGTTCATGTATTTATTGCTACTTTTATCTTATTATCTATAATCTCTTATTGTTCAAAAGGAATTGGATACTTGTATTATCTTCAGCTTAATTGTTTTCTTTTTTGTTTTATTATTCATATAGTATTTTATATCCTTAACCTCTTCTTTGTCACGAGTACTTCTCTTGGAGTCTACTATTTCTGTTTGCTTCATTGATGTGAACATATTGCCCACCCGCCAAAAAAGTGACACTTCTCGTCAAAAGAAAATTTGCATGATTTTACTTTAACATGAAATTATATCACTTAGCTCTATATGCAGGAGTAAAAATGTGCATAAAAGCCTTAAGAATGAAGATGTAGATGACGTTTGGAGGGTTTACCTCCTCACGCAATTCCCCCAGTTCTGTGGTCACGAATGGATGTATAGCATAATAAAGTGATTTTCTGTATAACTACACATGAAACTTTTTCTGTAGCAAGATGCTATGACAGCTCTATTAGTAGAAGGAAACGCAGAATGAATTTTTGTGAGATGTGTCACTTTTCTTGCTAGTGAGCGATATATTGTCTGGGGAGGAACTGGGCTAACAAGGAAGGTCTCCATAAGCACATACTTGGAAAAATGTGAAAAAAATTACCGAATATTTTTATAATGGAGATATATATGTCTATAAAAAAAAGAAAAAAATCCTTTCAAACTCAATCTAGCATCCATAAAAAAAATGATTTTTTGTGCTTTATTGCCTGCTGGCAACACAATAAAATTTAAAAATATATGCTTTTATGAGGAATTCTCTTTAAGGAAAGCCTTTTTCTATTTTTCATAATGAACTAGTTTAAGTGTGTTTAAATTAAACAAATATCTATAACTGCAGTTTGTCATATACATTTATATATATAAATAATGAAATTTAATGATACAATTATATGGTTTAGAAAAAAATTTAAATTGATTAAAAATTGTTTCAAGCTCAAAATTAATGTTAGATTCTGAGCACTGTCAATTTGTCTTCAATATTGTTAGTGCAGGAGACAACAAAGAACAGATACTGTTGCTATGGAAACAACAACTTATTCAGTATTGAAATTTATAATGACAATGTTTTTAATCCAGGGTTGGACGGTATTTACCACCTGATGGTTTTAACTAGTTTTTACCATGCTTTTTACCATCTTTGGAAAAACATGTTTTTATCAGGGTTCTTACCACCTATGGAAAACTTACTTGACTGTTTTTGTCACTTATATGAAAATTTATCTACCAATTTTTCATTTTCCAAGGGATGAAAGTTTTCCAGGTATTTAATACCATAATTCCATGTAACAATATTCATATAATTTAGTTTATGATTAGGTAAGTAAAAGAATACTATACAAAAATAGTGGTATCTAAGGAATATAAAAAGCCCGAAAAACTTTCATCCGTGTTTTGCTCCTACAAAAATTTAAAATTTTAAAGATATTTTTGTACATATATCATTATAAAGCCTAAAACTTATTATAACTATTATTATGAGAATACACATTACAATATTTATTATATTTATCTTAATGGAGACTGGTTTACTAATTTTTACTTAAAGCAAAAGGAAAAGAACAATTATAAGTACACTTTTATCATGCTTAAAAGCATTAATCATTTTAATAAAAACCAAATGCTTACAAAATATTGTCACATACAGTAGTTTGTACAAACTTTAATAGTTACGTCTTACCAATCTATGTCCTTGGAGCCTCTTAGCATTCTATAAAAAAAATATAAGCTTTACAGCTTTCTGAACACCAAGTTTATTTCTTAATTTACTGTGAAATGTGAAAAGTTCGAAAAAATTCTCTCTATGGGTGAGGAAGTACAAGGTATGGAGTGAAGACGTACAATGTATGGTGTAAAGATTCACCATTAAATGTATGAATTCAGGATTTATTTCTTTGTTATTTAACACTTTCCATAAAACTTTGGATTTTCCATCTTTTGTTTTAAAGAAGCTTCTTGGAAATGGTCAGAGTACAAGTGGAATGGAAACCTACTTTGTGAAATAGATGGTAAACATCTGTTGTTCTATTTAAAGACAGGGAATAGAAAATATGGTAAAATCTCTATGATTAATGTGCTGTATCAGCAGCTTTGGAGAACTGACTCTAATTCTTTATTTCCTATCTCTTTATATATAATATACTAGTAAATCTGCAGATCAGGAGCCTCAACATCAGCTCTGCAAGTCATTGTTTGGTAATATTCAATTTCCTGCAAACCGCAATTTAAAGTTTTCAAATTATGTAATTATTTATAAGAATAAAAAATATGAAATTTTCAGACATTAGAAGCATTAAATTAAAAACGTTGTTATGGAAGGATGTTTTGAAATTTTCATGAGCTACTAATTCTGGTATTTATTTAAATAATAAAGTAGATTTCTTCAGGAGGGTTCCACCCCCCTGAACACCCTGTGGTCTCATTAATTTACATATGTAACTTTTTATTGATTGCACTAATGGTTATCGTAAATCTTAGATTTCTTTTTACACTTTCAAGCCTTATTTTTCAATACTGGTGGACAGAAAAGGATTTACATTGATGCAATTGTATTAAAAGTTTAAGTTTTATGAACGAAAATGTAATTTCCTTTTAAAAATAAAATAATTTTCCTTCATATTTTCTGAAATGAGGCGGCATAAAGAAGTAACACTCGTCAAAAAATATTTTTTTCAGGCAATCTAGTTAATGGTTGGTTTTTAAGAATGAAAATATTTATTTCCTGATACAATGATGTCATTTTCGACAATGATAATTTTGCGGTGCATAATTTTGACATTTACTATCTATTTGCTTTTCAAAAGTTTTTTTTTCTCATTGAAATTTTTGATTAAAAATTAAACATTTCTATTAGTTGTGTTCAGACAATAAACCATGAGATATTAGTAACATTTTTTTTTTAATAATAAGAATTAATATCATAACACAAGCCCCTTTTATTTCAACCTCAAAGCGTATTCATTTTATTTTTGATATATGGGGTCAAATTAACCTTCTTTTCGTATTTTCATTTTATTTCCAATATGAAGATGTATTCATGTCTATTTTTTATTTCATTTTCCCCTTGCACATGAAAATCTTTCAAATCAAAATTAACTGTTTAGGATAAATTATTATTCCGGAATCAGATTTTCTTGGCAATGGTAAAAAAAAAAAAAAAAAGATTGCTAAATTTTATAGCAAAATGTCAATTTTTTCCTTATGAAAATAATGAACTTTTTAATAAAAAAAATATTTGAACAAAATCAATAGAACATAGTTTTTTTTTTATTTCTGGGGTAAATTCCATCTATATGTAAAGACACAAAGGCATAAATTCATCCTTTTGATGTTGATTTGACTTCAAACAATTACACATACTTTCACATTTACGATATTTCTAGGTGTAGTTACATTGCTAGGTAACAGTTAAAAGAAAATTAAAACAATGAAATATGTGCATTTAAAAAAGTAAATTTATAAAAGAAAATATTTTATATTATTGGAACACACATATAAAATCCCTCCATAAGTTATACACCGGATTTAAAAACTCTGACAAATGTATACATAAAATTTCAAACTAATATGAATAATGTATGGTTCTAATTAGGAAATTTCATCATCCATAATTTACCATTTAAATCCTTCAATCATATGAGCCATTTCCTTCCAGGAAATAAAAATGGAAAAATCGTCTGAATTGCTATAGGAAAGCATTAAGATGCAAAATAAAATGTTCTATATATTCCAAATGAATGAACCAAATTTAACCAAAAACTATACAGATAAATCTGGGGACCTCACCAACATGCATCCTTAATTTCAAGCTAATCGGATGCTTTTTATGGCAGTTATCGTGGGACAAACAGAATAACTAACTAACAAACAGACAGACAGAAACCAAAAACTTTTCGGGTCTCCACAGTAAGCCTTCACTGATGTTTCGGCTATAAACACATCAATTACATGAAAGTAGAGTTTTTATAAATAGTATTAACCCATAACTGGAGACATAAATTTCCTTACGTGATCAGAGACATAGAGTCAAAAAGATTCCAATGTTATTTTTCCTTTTTGTTTTTGTATACAGCATTGGAATTTATTTTGGAAACGCAATGTATTCTGGAAATCATGAAATGATAAAAGAACTACTTGATGGTACTGAGGAGACTATTTTATTCAAGGAGAAAAATCATGTGATAATCAGAGTAATCTTGACTCCCGTCTCCAGTTACAGGTTAAAATAAAGTTTAATGACTAGTAGAATTTATTGTATCCTGAGGTTTTTACCACTTTTTCTCAAATTTTTACCAGTAAAAAGCCAACTTGGTTTTAATCGGCCGTCATTTTTAAAATACACTTAAAACTTATCCAGCCGGTGAAACAGTAGGGTGCAAAATGATAGGAACGATACAAAAACAAAAAAAAATCAGTTTGTGTTTGCTATGTAAATGCACAAATCTTTATTTTAAAATTAAGTTAAATATATAATATTCCAATTCATATTAAAGTAATTATTTACAAAAATTGTATATATATATTTTTAATATATTTAAACATATGTAGTTTGCTAAATTTACACAGGAGCAAAATAATAACACATTAAATATTTCGAAACCACGGAATGCTGGATATTTTTGCATATCATTTAAAAGAGATTCTGAGCACATTCGTTTAATTCGCAAAACATTTGGAATACAGGGTAAAGCAAAATGCTTTTTGACTTGAAAAGAGGGCAAATTCTATCTTATAACAACATCGGAATGTCATTTCAAAGAATTGCTTATAAAATTAAGTGTGCAGAGACTGTCATTTTTAATTTCTTACAGAATCCAACTATTTATGTTACAACAAAATCTATAGGGAGGCAAAAAATTATTTTGAAACGATCCGAAAGTTTGATTGTTCACACATTTCCAAGTAAAAGAATTACAGCAAAGGACACTGGAAGCCAGGTAACGACGGCAGGATCAGTATGGACTGTACGAAGAACAATAAAAATGTCGGGAGTTTAAAAATGTAAAATCACATCGGTGTCCGCGTTTAACATCTGGCAATAAAAAAGCTGCATTCTGTTTGCAGAGAAACACCTGAAACAACAAAAGATTTGGTCTGAAATTGTTTTCAGTGCTGAAAAAAAGTTTAATTTCGATATTCTGGATTGTATTAATTAATATTGGCATGGCCTTCAAAAGAAAAAGCTTGTATTTTCCACACGCCAATTAGGTTGAGGTTCTCTAATGGTTTGGGATGCATTTTTCTCGGAAGGTAAACTTAGAATTGCTTTTCTAGGTGGATAAACAAAATAGCCATACCTATATTCACATGTTAGAATCTCATTTTTACAGCCTGAATGGAAAATTACTGGCTTTAACAAAATTTTCAGTATGACAGTGCCTAAATTCACTCTGGAAAAGACACAAAGAAGTAGTTTGAAGATAAACAAGACTCTCAAACTTAATTGGCCAGCCAATAGTCCAAACCTAAATACCATGAAGAATGTTTGGGGTATTATAGTGCATAATATATAATGAAAAAGGGTCAAATCATACAGTATAAATCGAAAACAGAATTAAAATCTGGAATTTGGGAGATATAACATGTTTTGTCATTTCAACAAATTCAAAACTATGTAAACTCTATGCTACAATGTTGCATTGAACTTATTAAACACAAAAGAAGCCCAATTGACATGTAATATTTCTATCATTTAGAAAAATTTGTTCTGTTCTTATCATTTTGCTCCCAGTGCATATTGAGTAAAAATGCAATGGTTTATATTATATTTATAACAATTGTTTTAGAATGTTTTCTATATGTTTATATTGACTATTTAGTTTGAGAATTTAATTTATATAGTTTATATGTAGATTAATATAATTATATCTTTTATTTGGACAATTACATGATCGTTCCTATCATTTTGCACCCCGGTGTATAAGCTTAAAGAAATAATAATAAACTATTATTTTGTCTAAGTTTAAATTCATTAAGTACTGTGCATTGAAACACCCATTTAACAAGCAATTTTAAATTGCTTGCATTTGGTGAGGAAAAAGTGTTTCTCACCAAATTGCATCTTTTTTTCAGCAAATACTCATTATTATTTTTTTCTTTTTTACAGAGTTTCTACTAGAATTCCACAGCTAAATTTGACTGATTCTTTATAACACACAGGAATAGTTTCATTAGCATTTGTTTTTTCAAAATATTTTGAGAATAAACTTTAAGGAAACCTTTCTTTGTGAGTCTTAAGCTCAGTCTTTCCTTCAGAATTATCTCTCACACAAAAATAAATGAGCCAATTTCCATTTACTACTTTATAGCTGTTGCATTAAAAAAAAAAAAAAATTAATTGAAATTTTCATTATTACATACATTTACGTTTTTTATTTTTTCAGTTATTTCTTGAAAGTTACATTGTGTCTTCTGTATTAAATGTATGGATATTAAAATAGCATGTGTACTTTAAGTTTATACATTTCTTTTTAGAATATGCAACAACATGTATCTTCAATCAAGGTAGAAAACAGCTTTCTTCAAGATCAAAATTGCAATTTGAACCATGACATTCAAGCTTTATTGCATGTTATCCATCATGCTCGCTCTACAGGTCATTGGGAGGTAGATGATTTATTTATTACTACACACACTTTTCTTTTGTGTTTAGTTATTCACATATTTTAATAATATGACTTATAAATTAGGGTTTACAAACTTGGAAAAGTGCATGAAATTAAAATTATTTATGATGAATGAATATGTTTCTTTCCCTTGATGACCAGTCAGTTAAACATTATTACTAAAATTTATATAATATAAATTAACCCATTTTACATAACTGCGTCAATGTAACATTGTAGTTATTCACACAGTTAATGTTTTTTTTAATTCCATAATTTCTTTTGTATGGTTTTTGGGTTTTTATTATATAATTTGATATTTTCTTATGTAATAAAGCATAATCATCTTGTGATCCTCAAAGGTTCTCTCAGTGTCCATGAAAAATAAAGTAATTTGTTGTAATAAAAATAGTTCTTCATTATAAACATTAAAATACTTCTGCATGAAAATAACATTTTTAAACTGAAGGTTGAACATTTGGTCTTGAACAATTCAGTTTAGCGTATGTTTTCCCCTTATCTTACACGGTATGATGGAAAATTAACTTAGAAATGTTTCCATCAGTATCTTCTCTGGTGTGGCAGCAAAATTTGCTGTTTCCAAGGGTACTATTTTTGGGAGGCTAGAAAGGGCAATTGTCCCCCCCCCCCCCCCCTCTTCCAATTAACTTGACGTTTTAGAACCTATTAGTTATAAGCAGGTCAACATCAACTTTTTTTTTCAAAAATTGCACAAAAACTAAAAGAATTTATCAGGTTTGACTAAGATAGGCACAATACATTAAAAATGCTCTAAGCACAGAAATGAATAATTATCAGTAATCATATATTTTAAAACACAAAGGTAAAAATTTAAGTATGCCAAAATTGGGACTTCTGCACATGTGTCAGTTCTTTTTTGAACCTATTCAATTTAGAAGTAAGTAGAATAGAAGTCCACTAACAGGGAGCTATGGGACAGCTATAAAACAATGTATGATAAGGCACAAATAGTCTTGGCTATACATGGTGTGTTCACAAAGTTTCAAGACTGGTCTGATAATTAAAAATTTATTAAACATTTTTGTACTGTGAACTAACATTCTTTGAAATATGACCCTTGGGCATCAACACACTGCTGCCAGCGTTTTTTTCCATTGTTCATAGGCCCCATAGAAGCCTTCAAACGAAAGGTTGTTAAGGGACCTCGTCGAAGCTGCCTGGATCACTGGAATCCTGACAAATCGCTTCCCTTTCAGGTCTTTTTTGATCCGGGGGAAAACAAAAAGTCCTGGGAGCGAGGTCAGGCCTGTAGGTGGTTTGCGGCGGTATAGCCACGTTAAAGATAGCCAAAACTTCGGCAGCGGCAAGCGACGTGTGAGAGGGTGCATTGTTGTGGGGAACAATCCAATCGTTTCTGATGTCTGAGCAGACACAACGGGTCAGGTCAGTTTTTCTCTGAGTGCTCCATCAGTTTTGGCTATATTTAATGTGGCAATACTGCTGCAAGAATCTTACAGCCCCAACCTCGGTCCCAGCCCCCGGGTCAAGAAAGACCTGAAAGGGAAGTGATTTGACATGATTCCAGCGATCCAGGCAGCTTTGACGAGGCCCCTTAACATCCTTGCATGCAAATACTTCTATGGGGCCTATGAACAATGAAAAAAAAAAAACACTCGCAGCGGTGTATTGATGCCCAAGGGTCATATTTCGAAGAATTTTAGTTCATGGTACAAAAATGTTTAATAAATTTTAAATTATCAGACCAGTCTTGAAACTTTGTGAACACACCATTTATATACAGTCTAACAAAGATTGTAGGTTGATAATGTCTGTTCTACAATATCAAATTCCATTACCTTCATCACTCGAAGGAAAATTCAGGATTGTCAGTCAGAGAGGACATTAAAAAGTCATCAGTTTAATTTATTTGCATTTTGAAGCAAATGAATATATTTATAATGTTATAATTAATACTACCTTCGAAAAATATTTGCATATTAGCAATTTACATTCATCTTATTAAAAAGAAGGAATTAGATACGTCCCATTCCTCTCTTTGCTGGCATGTTCCATTCCTCCCTCTACCTTCTTTTATGTTAAACTTCTAGTATAAACAAAAATGATGCTTTTAAGCATACTTTAAATTTGGGATAATATACAGTATAATATTTCATAAATAAGGAAACTATTATTGTGCTGTCCTCTAAAAAAACCCCACTTTTTGAATTTTTCTCTATATAAAATTTAATAAAAAATACAAAACAATTTGAAGTAGCTACATTCTCACAGCTTGTTCTGACTAAGATTTTAATGTATAGTATTTTTGATTTTGTCAATATATTACAAAATGGCAGTCAATTAAAGAAGAATTTGAAAAAAACCCACTTTTTCCTAAAAATAACCCACTTTTTCCTAAAAATAACCCATGTTACCTAAAAAAAACCCACATGTAAAAACAATTCTAGAAACCAAAATATTAGACAGCAAAGTATTTTTTTCATTATTAATTATTTTTAAAACACAATTCTGGAAAAAAAGTTTTTTTTTTCAGTTTTTTTGCAATCAAATCCAAAGGGGCAACTTAATAACTTAATCACACAAGTTTTAATTAATCTTTGTTCAGAAAATAGAAATGCCTGAAATTGGCACTGTGTTATTCAGAAACTACAGAAATGTTCTATTTTTTGGATCATTTGAAAGATCCATAAAAGATCTTTCAGAAAATAATGTCAAAGTTGCCCAGAGTTTCCCCCAGGTTTAAAAAAGGGCAGGGTGCTTCTTGTAGGAAAAGGGCACTTTTGGATTCCGAAGGGCATGTTTTGAATTCTTAAGGGCACTTTTTTTTAATTTTTAAAGGCATTCTTTTGATTTTTAAAACTACTTTTAATATTTAAGACAGGATGCTATTTTAAAGACAACAATGAGTCAATCTTTACTATGCAAGTAAATTTTTTCAGCTGGGGGCAAGGAGGGTGCTATTGTTTTTCATCAGGGGCAAGAGGGGTGCTATTTTGTAAATGTAAGGGCAGGCAGGGTGCAGCACCCTACTAAAACTGTCTAGGGGAATCTCTGAAGTTGCCGTTTTTAACCAAATTTCCAGACAAAAGGAGAAAAACCACCCAAAGAGAGGGGAAAAACCAGTCGTCATGGGACCCAAAATTGCTTGTAACTCGATAAGTAATTTATCAAAAATGTAAAACTCATTTCGATTCCAAATCGCTTAGTCAGCCCTGTCAATTTTGTACCTTTATGTTTAAAAATGAGTAAATGTGTCAGAAAGTTTCGTCCTTGTTGAACAGTGAACTTGAGAATCGCCTAATAAAATTTGCATAAAAAAGCAAAATAATGATTCAAATAAAATAAGCTTGTAAACATTAAAACAATGTATGATATAAAAGTAAAAGGATATCTTTGTGCACATAAAAAAAGTGGATGGGTTTTATTTTTGCAAAAACAAAGGGGAGAGGGGGGGGGGGTGTATGACATAACTTAAGTACAAATTCTTAGAAATGCAAAATATGCATTAAATTTGCATAATTTATTGTTTCTTTCCCTTTTAATTAATATTTTAAAGAAAAAATGTATGCTCCACCATTTATTTATATTATATATAAAAAAGTGGGTTTTTTTTAGTTCCTGCATGGTTTTTTTTTACCTCTGTTTTCAAAAGTTCACAAACTGAGCCAAACATAATATACTCAGCTGAAAATGGTGCATTTTATTCACATATTAATGGTTTAACATAAAAATATCTAAAAACTGATGTACATCATTGTAACATGTTGTATTATAACAAGAAAAACTGTGAAAATGAAGCTCTTTTTTTTTTGCTAGAATTCTGTATTATTAGCTTATTTTTAAAAAACTAAATAAACACTTCTAAAGTAATTTTAAATAATTTTATTATTGTAAATGGCATATAGAAACAGGACAAAAAGAAAATTTTACTTCAGTGATTTTTTTGATGAAGTTCTAGGGTGGTTTGTTTAAGGATACATTTTCCCGTGGGTTTTTTTTAAAGGACAGCACTATACACCTACGCATAAACAAGTCATTAATAATAATAAAAAAACCCATAAAAAGTATATGAAGCAAATTTACTTTTGATTCTTGAAATAATCTTTTTCTTTATACAATCGAAAGCTTATGCAGATCAGCTACTTTTTTTAGCTGAAGCTTGGGACACCATTGCTTCATCTAATCTGTGATTGATGAAATGATTAGAATGATACATAAAGAGAAAAACCTACTGTCCCATTCCACCCCACTCTCTCCTAACTATCTAGTATCTGTTAAAACCTTGGTATTGTAATATTCTCAAAGTGCGACACATTTATCATTGAGTATTTTCGCTGATTTTAAAAGTGTATGGGAGAATAAATCTATCAATTTCTTCTCAGATGTGCATTATAAGATTAAAAGGAAAAATACTGCACCCTCAAAGGAAACTTTGTTCTCCCCCATGAAAGTTGTGAAATGGTACCTTGTCGGATTTTTTGCTAAATTGTTTTAATCTGTACCTTTTTTTTTCATAAAGTCTAACTCTTATTGTATTGTGTTTTTATGCAAAATTCTTTTAAAGGTTGTAGGGGGATATTTTTAAAAGAAATATCAATTAGAATAGTTATATTTTTTTGTATTTAATAAATATAAGGCATTGATGCCTTAAAAAATAAACTGCATCATTTTAGACCTAATTTGCATGTTTCCATTTAACATTTAATTAAAAAAAAAGCATATTACAATATCAGGAACATCAAATTCATTATTTCATTAAATTAGTTCAAGGTCAAAGAGAGATACATTAATATTCATAGATTTACATATATTTTTTATACTATTTTGTTCTATCATTTGCTGCTTAAAATTCAATGTGTAAATAGTGTTCATTCTAGGAAGAAAAAGTGCAGGGTGCTAGTTATTAGAAAAGGGCTTTATTGTTAGACAAAATGTATTATTGCACTTAGTTAGGATGAAAAAATGAAAGGGGATGCATAATTTTTAGGTATTATGAATAAAATAACATTAATTTTGAATGATTTTATGAATTAAAAATATAAAGTACAGTTAAATTGCAACATGATTGAATAATTTTCTGTCTTTTTCTTAAAGAAATGAGAGAGCTAATTTTTCTCTAGAGAGCTAATCTTTTTTTTTAAATTCTTGAGCACACAGATTTAGAAACACTGTGGTATGGAGAAATTCTATGCCAGAAATTATTAGGTAAAACTATTGGTGCATTATATCACTTTTAAAAAGGGCAGGGTGCATTTTGTCAAATTTTAAAAAAGGCATGGTGCATATTGCCAATTTAAAAAAAAAAAAGCAGGGTGCTCCTTTTAAAAATGGCCTACAGGAAACACTGTTCTACTTCTGTTAAAAGTACGAGATATTTTGTTTTATATGCATAAAACTTCTCCTATCTGTCAAAATGTTCACATTGTTATTCTCTTACATCATAAACAGTCTTCAATTTTAAAATTTCTACTATTTTCATTACAACCATAACAATTCACTTGCATTATCATACATCACCATAGTTTTAGAAAACAGCTTATTATAAAGCTTTCAGACAAAGGTGTTTGCTAAAATAGTCTGAAAGTATCATAACTAAATATCATTATTTCATTATACAGTAACATCTCCAGAATCTGAAATCTCTGCAGACTCAATAATTTTGGTTTTTAGAAATTCCTGAATATTAGAGATCATAAAATGGGTTGAATTTGATGGAAGAAATGACATATTCAGTTTTAAAAGATAGTCACTAAAAATGTAAATTGCAATTTAAATAGAAAACTTACTTCTACCTACAAAAGCCTTTAATTTATTTTTAATGGGTTTTTTTTGCCGTAGTTATGGCATATCTGCAATAACATTTTCTTTAATTCTGTATACAAACATCAATTCATGTTCATTGATGCATTTTTTTCCCAAATCTTTTAGCATTTTACTTTTCAGTAACAGACAGTTCTAGGTAAATATAGGCTGGATAATATTTTTCAAAATTTCTGAATTAATAACATTTTAGCCATACTAGCCTCATTACATCTTTAATAGTGAATAATCTGAGAAAATTTAAACTACATATCACAAATTCACCATTGGAATAAAACATCATTGTAGGACTAATATAATAGAATCTCATGTATAAATTTCTCAAAAGTTTCAGCAAATTGATTGATACTGCCACCTGAAGCAGCAAAAATGGGAAAAAATTAGAATCGGCATTTATGCATTTCAGATTTAAGGTAGTAAACTGTATTCTGTTCTTTTCATTCCTATTTTAGTTTATATTTTTTGCACAGTCATTGTAATAGCTTGTTAGAAACTTGCTACTTGCAAATTTTAATATTGATGCAACATAACAGCATATTGAATGAGATTCAAATCTTCCTTTAGTGAGTTATTTAATAATAACATGTACTGTCAGTAATGTTTTAGGGGTATAAAATGATATTAATTTTATCCTGTTTTTATTAAACATAAAATGTCTTTCTTGAAAGAGAAGTATATAAAAGAAGAAAAGTAAATGAATTTTTACTTTCATCCTGAACAGATAATAACCCAGCAGCCTAATCCAATAATAATAATAATAACATATATAGCCGGAACTCATCATCAATATAAAAGAATCTTGCTATGCTGAGAAAAAAAAATCTTTTGAAAGTGAATCTTTCAAAAGTAATTATTCAGAAATGTATATGAAAATTTAGTGACAGAGCTGCGATATGCCTTTTACGATTAGATATTCATCTATTTTTTTATACTCTTGTCATTCAGATTTACATTAACAGCAACTATTTTTGTGGGTAGTGGAATCAATACAATGTATACTCAGTGTACTTAAATATTACATACAATTATAATCATGTTATATATATTTATTTTTTTACTTTTTAGATGAACTGTGTTACATTTTGTGAAGTTACTCCTGAGCAAATATTTGGCCCTGTCCAGTCGATATCACAGCTGTAAGAGTTACTTTTCTTTAAAAATCTTTAACATTAATTTCAGGTATTAAACTAAGAGCATTTCCCAGAAGTATTTTTACAAAAGATATGCAAATGTCGAGCCACCTCTCTTCTATTTTTGTAAAATAACTCGGTATTTTAGCTAATATTTCTTAACTGGATAAATTCAATTGTCAATTTTCACTAGTAGAAATGTCAAATGAGCAACATGGATCATAGTGATTTAGAAAACAAAACAGAAGTTTCATAGAGGATTTTTACATTAAAAGATTAGGGAGTGAATGTTTATTGTCATGTGCTTAAAGCCTTAGAGCTGGAGTTTTAGTCCTTGACAGACATTAAATCTCTTAAATGAATGTACTCCCATTGGTCAAATGCTGTATTAATGATGGGTATAAAAGCCTTACATTTTCTTTTTAGATTTTTGAGCTTGAACATTTAACTCGGTCATTGTTTGTCATTATCACCAAGAACATATGCCCCATCCTGAATTTAGTGGTTTTTGTTTATATAATCAAGAGCATCTTCTACTTATTTCTAAAGAAACATGTATGGACTTCTCTGCTTTTCCCTGCACATACCTGAATAAAAAACAAATCTTGTCTATGCTATTGGCAATCATTACTTTTGAATCATCAAATAATGTTTATAGTCCACCTGCAATAACTTGACCAATGAGTAATGTAAATTTTGGAGAACTTATTCATTAAGGTGAGAATCACTGCTATCAACTAGCAGAACCTAGTTTTTAACTAACATATTTTCTGTGCCATTTCCTGTATGTCAGCCCCCCTTTTTTTGCATTAACACCACAAACAGTTTCAATATCATCAGTCAAGTTATCATTGGCAGACTACGCATGTTCTCTCTGATAAAGCCACTCATCACAAATCTGCACTAGTAATCAATGAGCTTAACCTGCCCTTTTAGAAAAATAAAAATATGAGTCAGTTCATTACAATATATGTATGTTATCAGCCAAACCCGATTTCAGGCCAGACTGGTTTATCATAACACACTTAGGATAAACTGTTTTTTCCTAACGTACTTAGGCCAAAGTAGTTTTTCTTTGGGCCAAACTAGTTTGGCCTAATGCGTATAGGATAAACTAGTTTGGCCTGCTATTGACTGGATTGAACCAATTTGCCTTAGGCCATTTGCCCAATTTGCCTTAGGATAAACAATTTATCTTAGGCCAAACTGTTTTATCCTAACACACTTAGGATAAAACTATTTTTTCTTGGGCCAAACTAGTTTATCCTAATGCACTTAGGGCAAACTAATTTTTCCTAGGGCCAAACTAGTTTGTCCTAATGTGTATAGGATAAACTAGTTTGGCCTGCTATTGACTGGTTTGAACTAGTGTAGCCTAGACCAATCTAGGCTTATTCAATTTGGCTTACTGTTATTGATCCCAGTGACCGTTCCGGCACCAACATTGTGCAAAGTAGTATTGACATCAATCCTGTATAATATATTTTATCTGATGGGAGGTGGGACACTGTTCCTTCTCTTCCCAATTTGACTTATTGGTAATTACAAAATATGTTCCATGTGGTAAATATTTCGTTTTTAAAAATAATATGAGCTTTAAAAATATTTCGAAATTTATATAGAACATATTTCATTTAAAGAATTTACAAAATGTGTTCCATATTGTTAATATTAGTTTTGAAAATACTATGAAGAATTATGATTTAAAAAATAGTTCAATACTTACATAGAGCATATTTCATGAAAAATAGCCACATTATGTTAAATTTTTATGTTATGTTATATTTTTACTCAAATAATAAATTTATTTAAAAAAATAAGTGCATTCTATTTAAATGCGATTAATGGTTATTAGCAAGCTGCAACTAATTGAAATTCAATTTATTTCAATTGCGGTTAGGTTGAATAATAAATAATAAAATTTAGTTATATAGAGGAAATTGGGGCACAGTGGACCACTTTTGCAGTTTTAACTTTTTTTTTCTCTCTTTAATGGAGAGACCAATCTGCCTGAAAATATTCTTGTATATTCTTTAAACCTTTTACATGCCTCAAAAATAATGACTCAAGGAGTTATCAACCAATTTTTCAAAAAAAAAAAAAAATTATACTCATAAAGGGAACCAGTGTGTCCCAGAGACGAAGCACAGTAGAGCAATTTTAGGTATTATCTTAAATACAATATAAATCAATTGTTCATCAAGCTAATTCTTCTTTATTTTCTCTTTACCTTAAAAAAAAAAAAAAAAACTAATACAAATTTGCAAGTAACTTTTTGAAACAAAAGACACACTCTCACACACACAAAAATAAGATATTTTGAAAATAATATCATATTAAGGTATAAGAATGATTGCAAATAAGGTGGAGCTATTAATTAATTCAGGAAAAAAAATAAAATAAGAAAAAATCAGCGTACATTAAAATTTGCAAATGAAATTTAAAAATACGCATGAGTAAGAATGAGCCTAGAATTTTCCTGAATTTTTTTTGTTCTGGGAGCAACATTATATCACTGACATCAATAACAGATTCATCTATAGTTTTTGGAAAAATAAACTTTTTCTATTCAGTTTTTCTTCTCATAAATATGACTTGAATAGAATCATCATGAATTGGGCTACACTTACATTTTTTAAGGGCAGTAAATACAAAGCAAAATATTTTTTACTATGTTAAATAAACTGTCTTTTTTTCACTTACTTTATGCCTATAATTTTTATGTTATGTTATATTTTTACTCAAATAATAAATTTATTTAAAAAAATAAGTGCATTCTATTTAAATGCGATTAATGGTTAATAGCAAGCTGCAACTAATTGAAATTCAATTTATTTCAATTGCAGTTAGGCTGAATAGTAAATAATAAAATTTAGTTATATAGAGGAAACTGGGGCACAGTAAGAATATTTCTTTATAGAGAATAAGCAGTTATCAAATATTTTGAAAAATTTTACATTACTGGAGTAGACTGAATTGTGGACCACTGTGGCCCATTAGTGGGTAGTCCACTGTGCCCCATGTTCAATAAATATTCATGTTAATATTTTTAAAGCTTTCTTTTTAAGCATATTGATTTTAAAATTAAATAAAAAGAAGTAGGGGAAGGTGGAGCAAAATCGGGTACCATAAATGTATGTTGTTCTTAAATGCAATCAAATGAGAAAACAAACTCTGAACACCGTTTTTCATTTTAAATGAATCTTTGGCTATATTAAAACATACTTTTTTCAGTAAAAAATGTAATGGATTATATAAAAAAAATAGCTTTTTTCAGACATATGCAAAAATCTGGTTTTACCCCACTGGTTGGGTAAAACCGGGTACCTCTTTAAAACTCGTGGAAAACTCAATTTCTTTTTTAAAAATCTTGTTTAATATAGTAAAAAAAAAAATACATTTTTGTTATATTTAACAAAACAAAATCGCACCTGTGTTCTTCTATGTGTCAAAAATAAATCTGTAGCAAATTATCTACATTGTATATGCCTACTTATTTTACACTGGAAGTCTTAGAGTTATTTTAACTGCAAAAAATCACTAACAAATTTATTATCATATTCTCCTTCATACTACATGCTTTGTGCGCCCATCCGTGACATTTCACACATTGTATCCAACTTTCTTTGGATTTAGAATTGGAGTAAAGCTCATTGCAAAACATTCAGGTTTCATTATCTTCTTCATCTTCTGAGGATGCCTCATAACCTTTTTTGGTTTCTTTCTTGTTGATTCTTATTTTCTTTTTAAGAATCTTCCTTTTTTGTTTTGCTGACTGTTTGGCTTCTTTCTCTTTAATATCTGTTTCGAGGGTGAAGTTCGAGTTTCGAGGGCTAATTTATAGGGTGAAGTTGTTAAAATAACAGTTTTCACTTCTTTTGACAGCTTTTTTCTCAATCTTAAAGCCTTCCTGGGGAGGGGTTATAACATTTTAATTGAAATTGGAAATGCAGATTGCTGGCTACACAATATCTGATCTCGATAGAAGAGGCTGGATGTGTGATGTCGACACTTTTAAATGTGGAAAGATGAGCTTCATTATGATATTTCAGAAATATTTATTGCTGCAGCTATGCCAGCCGATGGCTGCATAGATTTATGTGTTTTATTATTGACTTTCATGAGTTTCTCTATAATTTCTGAAGAAGCAAATAGATCCAGGAAAAACATTGTTGTAAGGAAAAATCCCTGTTTTCTCAAACCGTCTGATTGGGGTTATAACTACTGCTCTAAAAAATGCAGCTTTGAATGATTTTCTAACTTAGTAAATTGTTAAAGATCACCCAGTATTGGAAATAACCCCATTTTTTCACCTCTTGTTTGTAGTATAAGTTTAGAGGTGAAATGAATAACACATCAAAGGGTTAACAGTACTTAACAGCATTAAATTGCAATTTAAAACTCCATGCTAAAGTATTAACTATCCTAAAAAAAAACATTCCATGAGTGTAGGACAAAAATGGGTATACCCGGTTTTGATCCACTCTTAAGTACCCGGTTTAACCCCAACATGACACAGATTTTTAAACATGACGTCATTACTCCCAGTCTTATAGTAAAAGATCAGAAAAACTGTTAAAATTCTTGCAAGAAAGCAAATAATTAAATATACTACTTACCAGTATTTAATATTCTGGCAAACAGTTAATGTATGCATAAAACCTAGAAACAAACAAAATAATTTTTTAAGAGAAATTTAAACGCATCCCATCACACAAAAATAACCGCACACAATAGTGCTTCGTTCAGCTACAAATGCCGTAATGACTTTCGACAAGCAATTCCTGGTGTTGGCCAACAGATAAAAGTTCAAATTAAGGAGGAACCAGCACTACCCAGTTTTGTACAACTCTCCCCTATCTTACCTTTTCAAAAAAGCTTTTTTATCTTATTTATCTGTAAACATTAATTACTAAAAAATAAAATTATGAAGATGAAAAATTTTACTTTTAGATGCTCAAAACAACCAATCAGGATAAAATAGTACATTCTGAGCTAACCATGTGCTCAAATGGCTATAAATAACCAATAACCTCCTGAGACCTGACATTCATTAAAATGGATATTTTATAATATATTTTATTTTGCTCAGGTCTCAGGAGGTGATAGTGCTGCTGTCTATCAAAATATTAGGGGGTAGTCCGCTATGATCTAATGTGCCCTGATCTCTCCTACTGCAATTAAATCATTTGCAGTTAAAATATTTGCAATTAATTAAGTGGAAGTTGAAGAGTGCATTTAAATGAATTACGATAGTATTCTAATGACGTTACACATTTAATATCATCATTTTAGTTTTTATTCAATAAAAGTCCCACCCACCCTCCTCTCTCAGCACACAAAATTGAAAATTTTTAGAATTTTAAAGTTCCATATTTTTTAAAAAAAATCTGCCCTATTTATTTATTTATTTATTTGTCCGAGTTTTTTTATATTTTGCTTTGATATACTAATACATAATTAATCAATCCTTTAAATTCTTCTTTTAACTCAAATTTATGATAACCTCAACCCCCATCCAGAACAGTGTCCTCCAGAACAGTGTTTAAAATTTGTAACTCTCATTAAAAAGGAAAACAGATCTACAGTGTTTATTACTTTGATGTTACAATAAAGGAGAGATCAATGATCAGATACACCACATCCTTTCTGTTATTTAAATCCTTTTGCATCCTCAGCACATGAATTTTAAAGTATAAAATTCTTTCATTTTTGAAATTTACTTAAATATTTGATGTTATTTTGGAGGAAAAAAAATTATTTAAATCTTCTTTTAAATGCTCACTGCCGGGCAACGACATTGTTTTATGATGATTGATGAGAGAACTGACAGCACATTCTCTCTTACGGCAACTTGCCAAGGTATCCAAAACCAAACCGTGAGTCTTCCAGAAAAAGCTGCCAGAATGATCATTTGATTCAATAACACTACACCAAATTGAATTGGCCTAAGATAAACAAAATTGGCCTAGGCTAAACTAGTTCAGACCAGCGAATAGCAGGCCAAACTACTTTATCCTACGTGTGTTAGGCCAAACTAGTTTGGCCTAGAAAAAACTGCTTTACCCTAAGTGCATTAGGATAAACTAGTTTGGCCTAGTAAAAACTAGTTTATCCTAAGTGCGTTAGGATAAACCAGTTTGGCCTAGGAAAAACTAGTTTATCCTAAGTGTGTTAGGATAGGCTAGTTTGGCCAGAAATCGGGTTTGGCCAGTAACACACACACACACACACACACATATATATATATATATATATATATTAGAATCTGTTTCCTTTATACAAAGAATAATATAGGCTGTCCTAAATGTATCTTTACACTTTAAAAATATAATTAAAAATAAACAAACAATGATATGTACCTATGATTTTTTATGTTCTATAAAGAAAATATCAAAGTTTTTTTGCAATGTTTTAGCCGTCAATGCCACCTAGATCTCCAGACATAACACATTTGGACTTATTTTTATGGGAATACATGAAAAACATTGTTTACCAATCTCCAGTTCATGACACTGAGAAACTGAAAAGTCAAATTACAATGGCCATCCAGACTGTGGATTCTAGAATGCTTCATAAAACATGGTTAAAAATCTCGTATAGACTCGATGTGTTGTGCACAACTAATGGTGCACACATTGAAATCGTGAAATAAAATATTACGTAAAAAGTTTGATATTTTCTTTATGGAACATAAGACTGTAAGTGCATATCATTGTTTGTTTATTTTTAAACATTTTTTTAAAGTGTAAAGATACATTACAGACACCCTGTATATCTATTCCTTTTACCTACTAAATGAATCAAATAAGTTCTTGTTTTCTAAAGAGGTAGTAGATGCAGCCATCTACATGCCCCACCCTTGCTTCAAAAAGTGGCATAACTCAAAAAACTTCATTTTTCAGGAAATGTGAAAAACTTTTGGGCTGTGGAAGGGTCAATTGCCATCTTGCAAACACAACTGCTACCTGGTGGCTGGATTTTCAGTGCACTATCTGGTACTTTAGTTGATTGGTAGAGGTGTAAAAACCAAGTGGAATGGCAGCCATAACTCAAAGAACCCAGTTTTTGAGTTGACACTTTTGAAGCAAGGGTGCAATATAAAATTTCCAAATCTCAACTCTATGATTAGATTGTTGAGTCTTCAACAAAATCTAATTCAGTGAAATCATTTACATAAATAATTTTATAATTATGGTATTGATATCTTTTATTTAAAATTCTGTTTCCCTCTTTTTTTATTACCAGTGTTTAAATTTTTCCATTTGTTGCTTACAAATGTTCTTCACATTTTTTTTTTTAGTTATATTATACATATTTTATTAAATTTTAATTTAAGATTAAATTCCTTATGCTATAAACATATCTTTCAGATATTCTAATGACTCACCCCAATCAGACTATCAAGCTCAAGAAGGAGAACATAAAGTAGGGTATTATATATGTATATATATTTCTGTCAGTGCAAAATTAAAATTTCCTTGAATTTTGAACTAAAAATTTTTCTCTGTTGCCTATTTGTACAGTTAAGTTCAGACTTAAATATGAGGTGTAATTTGGAGGTGCATCAAATATTTGGTATGTATTCAGTATTTGGCTTATCAAGGCTGTCTAATACTGCACATGTGTCATGGTGCTCTTTGAATGATTCCTGTTGCTACATGATTCAGACCTGCCAACTGCTACGAAAAAATCGTAGTTGCTACGATTTGGACCTATAAACTACGATGCTACAAAAATCGGTCTTAAACTACGATTTTTTGTAAAAAACACAACACATTTTTTGTTTCTAGTTGCAGTTTTTATCCCGCGCAGCATATTTTCCAAGAGTGATTCTGTTCCAAAATTTCCAAAATTTCAAAGCATTTCCGAAAGTTTAAAAAAAAATGGTCATTAGTCCAAAAATTCGGACATTAAAAAATACTCATTTGAAAAAAACAATCTGAGCTGCAAAACAAACTTCTTAACATAAAACCCTCTTTATGTATATTAAACACAAGTGAATCGTGTTTCTGTAAATATTTATACAGGCATTACCTTCCTTAGAAACAGAGGTGGCATTTTAACCCCTTGATGGGTAAGCAATTACGTTTGTGAAATGCTGAATTCCCACCAGAATCTTTGAAAAATTCTATTTCAAAATAAGTAAAAGTAATTTTACGGCTTTTTTCCACCAAAGTTAGAAAAGTAAAATTTAATAATTTTTTTTCTGGTGTAAAACTTCATTAATCATAGGTGGTATATAATATATACCGGTGCCCCTCAAGGGGTTAAGGCATTTTGAGAGAAGGGGGGGAGGTGGTTCTTTGAGAGGCAAGGTTTGGAATAGTGTGCAAAATCTCACGAATTGCACATGGAAAAGGAAGGTCCTGCATAATAAAAAAATGCTGTGCAGTATCTTCCCCTGCAAATTCTTCCACAGACCTATGATTCTTTTGCGAGTATATTTTGAAATTTCTTGGAAGTCCGTGAATTTTTTTTCTTTTATGGAATTTCCCCAAATTAATTTATGAATCGATCGTGGAAAAAAATGAAAATTTCTTCAAATGATCATGTAAAAATATCGGGTATTTCGCAAAGATCTCAGAAACAAATAGTGGTTATATTCAATTGGTCGCTGAATAAAATTGCTAATTTCATTAAAAATTCAGAAAGAAATGGAGAATTTCGTCAAAAGGTTGCGCAAAAATCACGAATTTTGATAAACTATCGAGGGCAAAAATATTGCAAATTTCGTCAAAAGGTCGTGGAAATGAGTACTGAATTTTGTTAATTGGTCGCAAAAAGATATCGAACATTTTGCCGATCAGTTGTGATAAACTATCACAAATTTTGAACAAACGACCGTGTAAAGAAATCAATTTCATCAATTGGTCGCAGAAGAAAATAAATTTTGTCAAAGGATCGTGATATAACCGTGAAGTTTGTCAAAATATCGCAGAAAGAAAACACAAATTTCGTCAAAAAAAACAGTAAGAAAATGCAAATTTCATCGAAAGATCAGTAAGAAAACGCAAATTTCACCGAAAGATCGCGGAAAGAAAACACTAATTTCGTCAAAGGATCGTGGTAAAAAACAGAAAATTCGTCAAAGGATTGCAGTAAAAATTGTGAATTTCGTCAAAAGTTCATGGTAAAAAATGCTTATTTCAACAAAGAATCGTGATAGAAAGATGTGAATTATGATTGTGGGAAAAAAATTGTGAATATCGTGAAATGATTGTGGGAAAAGAATTGCGAATTTCATCAAAATGTACTGCACTGGGCTAAAAAACTGGAACTAGGCTCCTTTTACAAATGTCAAAAAAACGCTTCAAAACTAAAAGAAACTCTAAAAATCGTATAAAAATTTTCAGAGGAAAAAATTTACTGTGTTGAATTCAAAGACTGAAACCTTATTCCTTTTACGAATGTCAAAAGATGGCTGCGAAAAAACATGAAATCCAACCAACCAACCCCCCTCTAGACTAATTTTAATTTTGTGTGCTACGATTTCTCATTTTCAAAGGTTGGCAGGTCTGATGATTTTTTATTTCAAATGATGTTAAATTTTCATCTCATTTCTCTACAAAATATTTTAATAGGCCTCTCTCACAGGAAAATTTGATTCTAAATTTACTATAATTCTGCAATCATTTTCCACATCGATCTCTGCGTAGTAGGGGGCCTTATGGTTCACATTGTGAGGTGTCTATTCATCTTATAAGATGTTTCTATGTTGTTACTCCCTACCAAGGTTACCAGTATGGCCTCTTTTTTTACTCAGAAAAATCTTAATTCTGAATAGTGATTTTTTTCTATATTTAATGAGACATTTTAAGATTATTTAAAGTGGAAATTCTTTCAGAATTTCCATTATGAATTCGGAATTTCTGAATAAGAAAGGAGGCCAAACTGGCAGTGCTGCCCCTTCCTATAGTGAGGTAATATTGTTCTATTTTTTCCAGACATGTGAATAATGGTGTCCTTCTATGTTTACTACTAGATGAGATCTGTCCTTGCATACTGAAAGGTTGGACAGCCCTGGTCTATACTACTGAATATTCAATTTGATGAAATATTAAATATTCAGTCTGCCAAATACAAGGTTTAGCCTAAAAAATACATTTAAAAGATTTTAAGAAATATTTTTTACATAACTGGTATTTTTAACTGTCGATAAATCTAGATATTAATTTGGAAAGATTAAGAAGTTGAATAACGTTGTAATGAAAGAGACTACTTTAACATTATACCGCTCACCCATAAGAAAAGTGACACATCTCGAAAAAAGTAAATTTCACAGCAGAGAGGCAAAAGAAAATGTGCATGATTTTACTGTAACATGAAATTATAGCGCTTAGCTCTGCATGCAGGATTAAAAATGTGTATAAAAGCATAAAACCCTTCAGAATGAACACGTAGGATGAGGTTTGGAGGGTTGGGTAATTTTACCTCCCCACACAATCCACTCTTCTTCTGTGGTCACAAATGGACATATAGCGTAATAAAGGTATTTTCCGTATAACTACTGTTATGAAACTCTTTGTGTAGCAAGACGCACCTATGACAGATCTATTAGTGGAATAAAACGTAAAATGAATTTTTGCAAGATGTATCACTTTTCTTGCGAATGAGCGATATATTTTGTTTGAAAATGAGACTCAAGAAAATTAATTTTATTAATGACAATATTCATAGATATTAAAGATGTTAGGAGAAAAGTTCTTTTTAATCTATAACAATAATTAAAAAAAATTAAGTAATAAGGACTTAAAAATCTTAGACTTATTGTCTTATTTATCATACAAATTTTTTGCTTTTTCACATACATTGTATTTCTGTACTAGTGGTATAAAGTTTCAGTTGTTATAATATGTATCAAGATAAACAGTTTTTAGGGTTCCACACATCAAAAGAAAAAAAATGGATCCCTTATAGGATTGCTTTATTGTTTGTATGGCAAGACTGTTTTTTAGGTATGGCTGAAGGTATCAAGTTAAAATCAAATAATAAAGGCAATGGCTCCATTGTTGTGTAAAAATTATATTAATTTGCCATTTATTAATCCTTTTATGCATATTTATTCAAACATTATTTTCTTTGGCAAATTTATTCAAATAAATTAATTTAAGAAATTGAAGGAAGATTGGTCTTAATTATACAAATATGGCATGTGAAAAGTTAAAAATGCTATTAAAATTCTATTACATGTTATACAATTAACAGTATACTTCCTTCTCAGTAGAAATTCACATATGTGTTGTTTTTGTTCATTACAGCAAGCATTAAATTCTGACTTTTCATCACAAGATGTTTCAAATTCTAGTAGATCAAGTCCAAGTCTAAGTCAACAGTTGGAATTATCAGTTTGTGATGCTGACACAAAGGTATCCTATACACCAGATGATCATTACACCACGGTAATTTTTTAGCTCATTCCTCATCCTAAGTTCATTACGTGTGAAGTTTATTATGCTGGTGTGATATGGGGCATGCAAAATGGCTTTAGAGTTAGCCAAAGATAATTTTCTGCCTGGGGTGTGAAAATACACCAAATACTTGATTAATAATACTGGTCATAATTTTTATTTATTTATTTATTTATTTTTTTGCATCCCTGTGAAACAAATATGTGACCTATATAAATGTTGCATTAGGTATTTTGAACAAAAAAGAAGGAATAAATTGGCAGCACTACTTCCCGTTTAATTGAAAATTGATAGCATCCTAAAAACCTATATTCTGGACTGCGAAAACTAATAATTATACTATAAAAATTACCCGAAAACATTTCCAAAAGACAGTGGCAACAACAACAAAAAAATTGTTTCTATAAATTATTCTTTAAATCTCGAAAATATATATTGATTTCTGAGGTTTCTGTAGATAAAGAAAGCTTTTTGGAATGGTGGTTAGCTCAGAAGAAGTTATTGTATATGTTCCTTAGTGGTTACTTTACATTTTTGCAGATTAAAACTTTTTCTTATGGTTTTTATCCTTTTATATAATTAAATTTCATATCTTTGTTTACTTATAATCTTCTTATATTTTTCCATCAATAAATATTTTAACAAGGATCTTTTTTCTGAGGTCAGTTTTTTAATAATAACAAATAATGAAGGATTCTTATGTTCATTTAGAATGCTAAGTAGGAATTAAAACATGACAAAGGTATTTTTGTTATCTTAGATAACAAATTAATAAAATACATAATGAAAATATATTTTATGTTGATATTTGTCTCATCGATTTTTCTTTCATGCAGCATCCACTAATATATTTGAATTCTTTTTGCCACTGTATCCTTGCTAATGTTTATACAGTTCAAAGTCCAGAATCTTCTGGGGGTCCTGATCAGAGAAAATGTATTGAAATTTTCCATAATTGCATTTCTCCAGACAACTGCAATAGGTAGCTTTTTACTTTTCCTAATGGAAGCTGCCTAAAAATAGTAAAATTTTTTGTGATTGAAATTATCGTTTCTATTCTGCAAAATACCTTGAAAAATAGAACTCTGTTTCATTTCTTCATGTTCTCTTCATGTTCATGTTATCATTCAGAATTTTCTGCTATATTTAAAAGCTGCATAAATAATTTATACAAATAAACATACGAGGAACAGTCAAAAGGTTCACATAATTTGGTTGTAACTCTTTATTACTACAATATAGGTGCACATTTTCTTAATTACCTTTAAAGTAGGCTCCATTAGAGCACATTAACTTGCTGCATCGCTCCTGCCATTGCTGGAAACAATGATGAAAGTCCTGTTTTGGTATCTTCCCAAGTTCAGCCATTGTGTTGGTTTTGATGTCTTCTATGGTGCCAAAACAGTTATCTTTCAGGCACATTTTGCTCTTGGGGAAGAGACAGAAATCCGATGATGCTAAATCTGGTGAGTAGTGAGGTTGGTGGAGTAGTGGAATGTTCTTTTCTGTGAGCCATGTCTGCACAATAATTGATGTGTGGGAGGAAGCATTGTCGTGATGTAGTGACCATCCTCCTTTCTATTTGGTTGGATGTTGTCTTTAGATTGCTTACCTCAGTCTTTTCAAAACTTGCACATACAAAACTGTTAACAGTTTGTCCAGCTGGTACTAATCATGGTACACCACACCTTCGTTGTTGAAAAAATGCAATGACCATCACTTTTGTTTTGGATTTGACATGACGCGATTTCTTTGGTCAAGGAGAGGACATTGTGTATCATGATGATGATGGCATCATTGTCTCTGGGTCCAGGGGCGTAGCTACCGTGGAGCAGTTGGAGCAAACTGCTCCAGGCGCACGAATTCCAAGGGCGCAAAATTAGAAAAAGCAAAATAAAGATTTGTAAAACTATTTGCACATATTTTTTTTTTTAAATTATTAATCAGATATTATAGATAAATCTTGTTACAATCAGTATATTCCTATGATATTTTAACTTGTGTTTAACATCAACTATTTCGATTTAAAACATGTTTTTATACACAGTTAAAGAAATTACTTCTATTTACGAAGTTTTAATTTTAATTGATACCATATTGCAGCCTCATGTAACTTCTCCAACTCCGTTTCAACATGCCTGATTTTCTTTCTGTAACTTTTCCGTAGACGACAGTTAAAGTTCAAATCTTAAAATAATCAAAAATTATTTACAGAGCTATCAGCTTCACTTTATTGGCCAACACTATTTCCAAACAGTAATCTTCCTGGTACTGCCCCTTCCTACCCCCACACCACCACCATCCGATATCACATATTAGCCGTCTGAATTTTCGAGTTATGAAATGAAATAAAAAATCTGCAGTTACTCCACTCAACTTTCCGAACAGTTTACAAAAATACTGTATGTACAAAACAATATAACAATGAAACCTTAGATCCTAATTTTATACAAAGGTGGGATATTTCCACTGGAAATAAAGACCTCGTTTTAAACAAAGGCTTTAAAGTAAGATAATAATAATAATAATAATAAGATTTTACTCAATTAAGTCTCATTCTGGCAGGCTCAGACTGGTCCGCCGGGCAATCGACTTGCCGGTCGGTGTGTCTTAAACCAGATAAAGCTGCGCTCTCCCTCATGTGACGCTATTAATTGCAAAATTTGCTACAAGCAGTAGAATTCAACAGTCTTTAATTATAAAAAATAATTACTTTTTGAAGCAATTTTTTTATTAATGATTTTTATTTCTCTTTGCAAATCAAAAGAATTAAATTTTTTTCTTGAAAGTTTCTTTGTCTAAGAGGACCATTCAAATGTTTTAAAACCTAATGTGTCTTTGATTCTGTCTGTTACCAATGGTGTCATGATCTGCCCAAGAATTTTTAGGCTGTCTGGCACCAAAGAGCGTCGCCTTCAGGGACGCCATTTCAAAGCTTTCTTGGGGGGGGGTGGTGGTACCCTCTCCCCTTCAAACGAGAACCAATGAGAAATTCGGTTCCAAGCAGGTTTTCATTTTAGCAAATGTAATTTCAAGATAAGAAAATGTTTATGAATAGTTTGTATTTTTAAAAGTATACTCTAAGGCTGTTAAAACATTCTTTTTTTTGTTCACATCTGAAGAGCATTGGTATATTACATTTTCAGTAAAACTTGTGGAAATGAAACCTGCCAAAAATAGAACTTTTTCACAAACGTAAAAAAAAAAAAAATGTTACTGCAGGGGTGGGAAGCATTTCAAGAGGTTCTTGGACGGAGAGGGGGGTGTTTTCTTTGAGGGGAAGGGTTTGAAATAGCGTGCGTGATTTTGCCCTCTTAACGTCTTTCACAAGCATGGAATTTTTCCAGGAATATTTTTTAATTTTTGTGGAAGACTCCGATATTTTTTCCCTTTTTTTGCGGACATACACAAAATCAATTTGCCAATCGACCGCGAAAAAAATCGCGAATTTTGCCAAATTGTCGTGGATAACATAGTTAATTTGGTAAATTAGTGGCAGAAAAAATGTAATTTTCTAAAAGGTTGGTGGAAAAGATTGCAAAGATCATGGGAACAAACAGCGATTATTGTCAATCTATTGCGGAGGGAGGGGGGGGTGAAATCGCAAATTTCAACATTCAGATACAGAAAAAAAAAGCGACTTCTTGAATATCTATCGCAAAAAAAAAAAACGAGAATTTCGTCAAAAAGTTTTGGAAAAAAAATCACGAATTTAGTCAAGAATCGCACAAAATATTCAAGAATTTCGTCAAACGATCGCACAAAACAATCGCAAATTTTGTCAGTCGGCTGTGGGGAAAGGAATCAAATTTAAACAAACGATCATAGAAAAAAATCGTCAATTTCGTCAAATGGTCGCGAAAAAAAAAATGTGAAATTCAATCGGTCACGAAATAATCAGCATACAAATATGACCAAAAAGTCACGAAATTTGCAAATTTTGTGTGCTCCATGTTGATCAGAAATTTTCACGAATGGTTTTCTGTCAGTAAAAATTTCCTTAATCACTTTCCGCCTTCCTTTTCAGACTATGATCTAAATTCCTCACAATTCAGAAATCTGCAACACCCTTGGTCTCAGGAAGAGTGCATTAGGACGGACAATCTGGTTTTTCCCAAAACTGCTACGACCCGATCCGTAGCACATATCGAGGCGAGTTGACGTTCCTTTTTTTCGTTTCGGGTCAGTTTGACTTACCATTTGATTACAGTCGGGAAATTTATACATCCCTGGACTATTTTTTCAGAGTTTCCCCCCAGACAGTTTCAGGAGAGTGCTGCACCCTGCCTGCCCTTAGGTTTACAAAATAGCACCCTTCTTGCCCCTCATTTAACAAATTAGCTCCCTTGTTGCCCCCATTTGTAAAAAGTGCCTTTACTCCTTTGTTTATTAAAAAATTTACTTGCACAGTAAAAATTGACTCATTGCTGTCTTTAAAATAGTGTTCTGTCTATTAAATATTAAAAAGTAGCTTTAAAAATCAAAAGTATGCCTTTAAAAATTTCAAGAAATGCCCTTAAGAATCCAAAATATACCCTTTGGAATCCAAAAGTGCCCCTTTCCCACAAGCAGCACCCTGCCCTTTTTAAACGTGGGGGAAACTCTGATTTTTTATTCTGCAACGTTTTGAAATCTAATCTCTGCCATACACTTATATTAAGATATTTTCCAGAATGCCTAATTTCTTTGATGAATCTACACCAAAGAATGTTTTTGAACGATTAAATGTAAAAGCAGTCGCCAATCCTGTCCTGTAATCAAAGATTAACTTATTTCTGGCTCGGGTGCGGTTTTCACTACATTGATTCAGGTTCGTATTGACCTGATTTTTCAAAGAAATGCTGAATATTTTCAGATGAAAAAACTATATTTGAACATATATGAATATACATATATATTTGTTCATATCTCTACATAAAAATAACATTAATATTAGAGATGTAATTGCAGGGTACTTTTCCATAATTGTATTAAAATACTAGCATGCTTCACCCGCTACGCTGGTCAGTTTGTCGAAACGAATTTTGAATCGAATATCGGTGATATTGAAGATTGATGAATTTGACCTTGTGTTTTGAAGCAATATGAACCTTTTTCTGTGATGTCCTTTCGCATTCCTGAAAAATATACGAATGCCACTGCGCTATTATATTTCCTAATGTATCATGCAAAATTTGGTCTCTTAAGGATAAAACCTTTTAATTGATCATTTATAGTAGGATTTGATAAAGAAGATAGGCCGATATGCAATATACTGAAAAACCATCCCTGAAAAAGTATCTACAATGCAAGTCTCATCAAAATCTTTTAAGCATAATTTTTTAAAAGTTTAATCTTTTATAATTAGGTTCACCTGATTTTTAAACTTTCCTCTATAATTATGTAACTAAGCAACGTAGAGCAATATTTTATATACTAAAACGTTTACTGAAAAAGTAGCTAGCAATGCAAGTCTCATCCACATCTGTCCATTAGAACTTTTCAAAAAAGCTAATCTTTCACAATCAGATTCACCTCATTATAGAACTTTTCCCCCTTAATTCTATTAGTTAGCAACATAGAACGTTATGTTACATACTAACACCCTCTCTTTTTTTATGAAATTACTTGTAGTAAAGAGATTGTAAACTCCTTGTCGAACCGCCACTGTCTCCGTGGTAAAACGTTGTTGTATAGATATAAGATGAGCGTGAGAAATAAAAATAATTTAATTGATATATAAGAGAAAATGTTTATCAGTTATTGCCACAGAATGGTTGACAAATAGCTTAGATACCAAACCCGTCGCCCGATTTCTTCGAAAATTAATAGAATTCTTGCGACGGATTTATAATATACCTGCCGACATCATCAAACACACACCAAATCGGCTTCTGGAATCTGAAAATGAGAAGAAATTCTAACATACGTATTGAATCATTGAAAAAATTGTGAGAACGAATTAAGAGTATATTTGAAAATGTAAAAATATACCATTATTTCTATTTATTTTTATTGAGATTACCATGCTTTCCTATTTCCTTCGTTGCATTGAATGTGTATGGAAAGTAAAAACTGCAATCTTTAGTAAAACGTAAGGGTTCTCGCTGCCGATCGTCATTGCGCTAAAATGTTTCATTTGGCGAAAAAAACTAAAAGACTGAAATAGCCAAACTGCCAGAGATGTTTTTTTCCTTTCGGCGACACTCTCAATGATGTTATTGTACAATTAAATTTTTTCTGTGTAACTCGTTATTTGTGTTTTGATATTCTTAGAGTTTCACGTCGAATCTATTTCTACTATTTTTAATTTGACTAATTTTTCTTTAGCGATTAGTCAACTTGCTCAGGTTAGTCAAAAGCCAGTGAGAACCCCGGTGTCATTGTTGTCCATTGGCTAAACCATTAGCTGTAGAAATACAGTTCCAATAGTAAAAAAGTGTCAAAGTTGTTCTTCATCCTCTTAAAAGTAATTTATGTCAAAATAGTTATTTTTGAAAAATTATAAGGTTTTCAATTTTATTCGGTCTCTGTATTTTATGAGGTCCCTTGTAGTTTTATTCTATACGCTATATTTAGAAAAATATTCTCCGTATTTTAACAGGTAAAATAATAAAAATTTCTTTTGTGTACGACCAAAATTTACCAAGTTATGATACTTTGAATTTTATGGAATTTTAGTATTTTCTGGCACTAAAAACAGAAAAACTGGTTTTATCCATATTCGAAAAGTAAAAACATTGAAAAGAAAAACACATGTTAAGGGAGCATATTGTATTGGCTCATTGGCGCATTTAAAACGAAAATGCCGCCCAATTCGCAGAAAATATTGGTAAGTATACTTCGAATTTATAATTATAATTCTTACTTACTAACATTTCGTACTTATTATAAGAATTATAATTCATTTCATTATTAATTTTAATTATAGGTATACGTTGTTCAAATACTTTGACTTTCAAATAAAGGTTTTAAATCTAATTAAGAATAGTATATAAATTTTACACTTCAAAACGAAATTGCGCAGAATCTTTTCGAGTGTCAAGAGGGCGCACAAAGGTTACTTGCTCCAGGGCGCTGAATGTGTAGCTACGCCACTGTCTGGGTCATAAGCTCACAACCAGGTCTCATCACCAGTAACAATTGTCTCACGGAATGTCAGGACCTCTGTGCTCTTTCCAAAATATTTGGCTGCAGTCAACTTCCAAGTTTCCATTTGATATGTGTTCAGCAGCAGTGTGACGAACTTTGCACTGACACATTTCATCTTCAAATCAAATGAGAGGATTGCATGAATGGATCCATGACAGATCCCCATTTGTACCAACTCGTCAATGGTCATTCTTTGATCTGATATGATTAACTGTTTCACTTGCTCGACCATTGCTTTCAGGGGTGCTTCTGTTCCAAATTTTCTGAAAATTGAGGCAGTCATTTCCGAAAATTAAAAAAAATCGGTCATAAATTCAAAAACTCTGACATAAAATGTATTGCAAATTTCGACAAATGATCACCGAAAAGATCAATTTTGTCAATCATTTGAAGAAAAATCGCCAATTTCATCAAAGGATCATGGGAAAACACGAATTTCATCAGAGAATCGCGAAAATAATGCAAATTTCATTAAAGGATCGTGAATTTCATGCAGGGATCACGAAAAAAAAACTAATTTTTGTCGAAGAATCATGGAAAAAATGCAAAATTCTTAAAGGATTGTGAAATTTCTTCAGAAGATTGTGAAAAAAACCACAAATTTCATCAAAAGATAAGAAAAAAAGGCAAATTTTGTCAAAAGGTCATGAAAAACGGCAAATTTCATCAAAAGATCATGAAAAAGCACAAAGTTTTTGAATGAGGCACAAAGAAAAAAAAACACATAGTAAGTGCCGGCGGTGGATTTTCTCCCTCCTCTCCTCTGTTGTAACCTTTCTGAAAATTTGCTGTGAATTTCAGAAATTTTTTTTTACACAGAATCACCCCTAATTACTTTGTTTCTGGAGGTTGAAGGTCTCCCACTGTGGCTCTCATCTTTCATCAATTCCTGTACATCCTGAAAACTTGAAAACCACTTGTAAATAGCAGTTTTCTTTAGCCTTTTGAATCCCATAATAGCCAAAATCATCCAAGTGCTCAGAATCCCATAATAGCCAAAATCATCCAAGTGCTCAGAATCCCATAATAGCCGTTTCTTGCTGAAAGGATTTTCATTCCCCTGAAGTGGGTTGGTGTGCTGTCAAAGGGATGTTCCCTCTCAGTGACAGATGGGATAAAGTGTTAGCATTTCTGGGCAGTACAGTGAGATAAACTTAAGCATTTTTTCAGTTTTACTTTAAAACTATCATTTGTATGTCTGCATATTTCAGAGTAGAAGTAATTTCATTTTACAAATTTGAAAGCTTTTGTTTTTCTGAAATAGATTTTAAAAGAAGAAAGGGTTTAACCCAAAAATAAATTTATGATATTTTGTTTAATTTTGATTCGGATGATTCAGACATTGATATGCTACAAACAGTATCTATCCTCAAATTTCCAGCCTTACTTTCTATAGTGCCCCCCCCCCCTCTTCAAATTCACTTTAGGACTAATATTGAGGGTTAGCCTTATTATGCTTGTCATTATTAGTTGTTTATCAGTCTTTTGTACTAATTTTTAAATAACTAACATCTTTATTCCAAACTTTGCAAAATTGTTTAACTAACAGTGCAAGTATTTTCATAAACCTGTGAGTAGAAGACAAAAGTTATGTCCCTTTTCCATGATGAAAGTTCGTTACACATAGTAGGTCTGAAAAAATATTTTCAACAAACAAAAGTAATATGGGGATACAAATTAGTGTCATTTTCACAGCATTTTTACAGCAGGTTGAATCTGCCACTTAATAATAATAAATTTCTAACCAGTGACACAGCCAGGATACAGTAGACTCCTTCAAATTCACACATCTTGGGACCAGAGGTTTTGCAGATTTCTGGTCATTGCATTGTTTACATTTTTTAAATAGTAGTTTGAATGTAATAATGCAATCAACTTTATAATGAATGCTTGCAATTAAGTAAAGTAATAAACTAAAATGATAAAAAACAAGATAATTTTTAAAATGATTAAATTATTAAAAGTAAAGGTCAAGTAAATAATTAATAATGTATAATTAAATATGCATAATAAAGATGAGATACATTTTCATTAAATTATTCAATGAAACTTTCCTTATAAAGGTAACCTGTTATTCACATAAAAATCATAAAGTAAGAAAGTTTTATTTCAGGTTTAGCTAGTCTTAATGACCAAAAAAGCTTGATTAATACATAAATAAATTTGTTAAAAAGATTGTGATTACCAGTGATATCAGCAATATCTTGATGTTTTAAAAATAAATATATACTTCCTTTATGAAATATCACAAGTTCAGTCATATTATCGAGAAATACATATTAAAATACATACGGTATGATATAAAACTAAAAAATTCTGTAATTTTGCCTCTACATCTGAACTGAAAATTTCATTGTTTACATCTGTGATAATGTGTGGATTTGAGGTAGCCTACTGTATTTGCTTGGGAGAGATTCTGAATCATTATTAATCATAAAATGAACATTTTTGTTGTTTTGCATGTTTTAAAGTACATTTTAGTAAATGTATGATGTATAAAGGAGAAAAAGCATGAACAGGCAAAATAAATTTAGAATTCATATATTTCACGGATTTATAATTCTTCTACAGTCATCATGTTTAAATAAAATAAAGGGATAAAAAGCATTAAATAATAAATCAGACAACAAACAAACAGTAGGAAACAAACTTTGTTGCTATTGTTTTTCATTATTACTTTATTTTTCACTGAAGAAGAGGCTTCTATTATGAACACTAGAAATAGTTACATGCTAAAATAATATTAGAAATTTATTGTTTACCTTTTTACTTAATTTTAGTTATGTTTTCATCTCAATGTATTCTGCATGCATAACAGTGCTCTGCAATGGAATATAATATCTAACCCTTCCCTCTCTCCATACACTAGTGTTTTTGAATAATATTTTTACATACAAATTTTTAAATACTATTTTTATACACAAATTTCTAATTATTATTTTCATGCTACGAAATATCTGGTTTTTCTATTCTTCAAGCCTTACAATTTTTATATGATAATAAGCATACAGAACTATATCGAAATTGAGATACTTCTCTATGATTTTCTAAAAATTTGATAAAAATATTTGAATAACATAATAATTGAATTAATTTCCTGCCTGCAACAGCCTAGAAAAAATGCTGTTCAAGCCCACCCAAGGTCTAATTCTAAAGAAAAAGATGTAAATACAACTCAGTCCATATCGAAAGAAAGAGCTAATGTAAAAAAAAAAAAAAAAAAAAGTAATCTAGTGAAAGAAATTTGACGTGGGCGTCTGGAGACCTCTAATTTAATCTTCTATATATTTTGTTATTATTAAAAAAGACAAATGTTTCTTAACCTAAAAAAAAATATAAATACAAAAGCAAATATATAATAACCTCTTCTTGGTTACCCATTATTCCGAAAAGCATTCTTTATCTTTAGAAGCCTAAAAAAAAAAAAATGTATTTTTGAGATTTTGAAGACACAATTTCTTTTATTGCTACTGATTTTTGAATACAAACTTTTTGAATCAGGTTATTAATCATTTAATCAGTTTTTTTTCAAAGTAGAATTTCGGTTTTTAGAATACTATCCATTCTAAGTCAACATTTTCAGCTCCGTAACTAAATTTTACATTATTTTTTATTTTAGATTACATGAACTTTTTAGTTAATTTACATATAAGTTATGACAATTTTCGTATATAGTAGTATGTTTTCAAAATATAATTATTTCAACAAAAAGATTTTTCTGGGTAATTATGATTTAAAATTCAAAAGTTTGAAAATACTCTGTTTAGTGTCACTAAGTAAATGAAAATTTACATAGAAATGGTGTGATTCTATAAACACAAAAATTATATTTGTCTGGAATTTCGACAAGAAGAAAAAAACAATGCAACACAAAAGTAATCTTTGAAATTTTTCAGTATATGTTCCTTTTCTTAATCCCCTTATCTGTAAATGAAGCACTGAACAGGATGATAAATGGAAGGATGTTTTACTTGTCAAAATTTGACAAGAGGGAGAAAGCAATTGGTTGTTTCTTCCACTACTGACCTAGCAAAGAAGGGGGTGGGGGGAAGGAGAATTTTGGGCTATTTCATTGGGATTCTAAGGTCATTCCATTTTTCTGGAACTTGCTATCTAAAGAGTTAAAGAATTATAACCTCAAACTGTTTGTAAGGCTAACAAAGTTTGAAGAAGAGTTCCCCACTCTGCACACGAACTTGATGTTCGCTTTTTGCTTGAGCTTCGACATCATACCAATCGATCACCACACCCTCCTACCTTCAGCTACACTGCCTCTTACGAATTCCGGTAATAAAAAAATATAGTGGCAGTAAACAAGTAAATTAATTATATTGTGGTATTAAAGAGTTACAATGAAATTCCATGAACTTTTTGACTGTCCCTTGTATTTACTCTCATTATTTATGTCCCTGCATATTTTTTATATCCACTACTTTTGAAAAAAAAAAAATTCACATAATTTTTACCTCAAGAATATCAGATGATTTCTGCAGGAACATTTGAAAAGAATTTTGAATAATTAAAGCATTTATATAAAGTAGCATTATTAAAAGTTAAATGTGCTCAAATTCAAAAGATTTTTTTTTTTTTTTAATTTGAGAAGTACCATTAATTATGCTGTTAAAATTTTCTGTAAAATAATGATTCATTCATCCTATATTTTACATCCACTTTTCTATTTATCCAGAAGAAATACCATTAATTTATAAAAAAAATTGTTGATCTAGTGATAAAAATGTTATCATTCAGCAGTTTTGCAGGAGTAAAATAACCATAATTTATCTTTATCCTGACCAATGAAAACACTTGATAGTATGGTTATGTAACTGTTATCTATAAATAAGGTTGAATATCTAGGCAATTTACTGCTGTTAAACTGATTATTTTCTTGTGGAATTCTTTCAGTATAGAAGAGAAAATCAGAATTAGATACACTATTTATTTTTAGGTACACGTGTTTCTATAAAAGCTTTTAAAACTTCTAAGAAGTATTCTCTCTTTTAGTTTAGAAAAAAACAAATTGGAATACTCCTGAAATCTTAATTATTATTTATTAAAATAATTATCCATATAAAACTCTATCTAAAAACTGTTGAAATTGTATACATCTTATTCTTTAGTATTAATTATTTTTTGTTACTTCAAGTTCCCCTCCAAAAAAACGAGAAAGAGTTTCAATGAACATTTAAAAAGGTTCCATAGTTTTGAAAATATTAGTGAATAAATATGATAACCAGAATAGTCTACATTTCAATTTATCTGGTGACATATCCTGTAATGTTCGAAAATTTCATATTTTTCAAACATATTAAACTGGTGACAGGATGATCATTAGATTTCTAACATATAGATGCTTCTTCTTCGTTTTTGTTAATTTGTATATCTTGAAATAAAATTTTTATTTTGGAGAAGATATTTCCAAAATTCTATTTCATTATATTTTTTATTTATTTATTTTATTTTTCTAATGTTTCACAGTATGGTTTTTATTGTGAGGTCTTTTATCCATATCTGCTATTTAATATAAAAGCATATTGCTGTAAAGTGCTTAAAAAATTCTTCAGTATAGCATATGCTTTTTAAACTTATAAATTGCAAGACTATAAAAAAAAAATAGAAAATCACCAATTTAATTAATGGTCAATAGATTATGTAAAATTCATAATTTGTTTAATATTTCAGTAGGGTTTATTTCTCCGATTTTAAAAATTTTCTTATTTTAATTTTTTTTCCCTGCCAGAGAGCAGAGCAAGAAAAGAAAATAGCTTTATTGGAAGCCAAGATTTCAGAGTTGCAACATCAATTAACTGCAAAAGAAGCAGAATGTGAATGTCACATGTGGAAGTTAGAAATTCTAATGCAACATAATCAAGTAAGAAAAGGAGGGAAATATAAAGTATTCCTTTATATTTTAATGTAACATAACATAAATAAGATAACAAAACCTCTTATTTTTTATTTTTCAAAATTTGCTTTTTAAAAAAATTATTATTATTTACTCTTAAAAGTTTCCATCTGTTATTATTTTTAGAACTGTAATATTTTAATTTAAAAGAAAATAATTATAAAATAAAAATATTATGCACCAAAGTATGCATTATTCAAGTAAATGTTAGAAAATTTTGTTTTAAAACTAGAAAATTTGGATTTTGATGTGTTGGCAAAATCTACACACTGTGTATTTTGCTTTATCTACAAACTTAAAGAAAGAAAGAAAGAAAAAGAATGGAAATGAAATTCATATTTTTACAGCAAATTAATTTTGATTTCTTGTAAATAACTTTATAATACAGTAGACTCCCTCAAATCTGCACAGCTTGGGACCAGAGGTTGTGCAGATTTCAGAATTTTGTGAATTTTCGGTCATTGCTTTGTTTGCATTTTTAAACAGTAATTCGAATGTAGTAATGCAATCAAAATTATAATGAATGCTTGCAATATAGTACAGTATTAAAATAAGTAAAGTAATAAACTTAAAATAATAAAAAGTAACATAATTTTAAAAATGATTCAATTATTAAAAGTAAAGGTGAAGTAAATAATAAGTAATGTATAAATAAATATGCATAATAAAGATGAGATACATTTTTCTTGAATTATTCAATAAAACATTCCTCTTTAAAGTACTCTATTTATTCACATCAAAATCATAAAGTAAAGCAGTGTTGAATTTAGGGGGTGCCCTGGGGGGGGGGGACATTCCCCCCTGGAGCAATGAGATGTCCCCCCCCCCCCCAGAAGATTTGAGAATTTGGGTTTTCAATGGTCAAAAAATGCAATTTCCCCCTTGGAACACAATAATGTCCCTCCCGGGGAAAAGTGTCTGAATTCAACACTGAAATAACGAAGTTTTATTTCAGGGTTTAGCCAGTCTTAATAGCCAAAAAAGCTTGATTAGCACATAAATATATTTGGTAAAAAGATTGTGATTGCCAGTGATATCAACAATATCTTGAATTTTTTTAGAAAAAAAATTATACTTCATGAAAAACCATGAGTTCAGTCATATTTTCGAGAATTATATATCAAAATATATACAAAATGTTATAAAACTAAAAAATCCTGTAATTTTTTCCTTGCATTTGAACTGAAAATTTCATTGTTTACATCTGTGATGATGTGTGGATTTAAATTTTTTAAACCTATTATTTTTTATCAACTTTTTCATATAAGTATAAAAAGGTTTGGGATGCAAGCAAGAAAAATTTAATTTTTTGTGATAATTTTGGTACTTGTAGGTAATTTTCACCAACTCAGATGAAATCAGAAGAAACAGCTGGAGAAAGAAAATTTTCAAATGCTAGCCATCTTGTGTTTTGTTTCCATAGCTTCGTATACAATCTTGCTGTCCTTACTGCTCTGTAAACTTTGAAATATTTGCTATCTAATTTAAAATCCATTGAAAACTTTTTATAGGTGGCTTTAGAGTTCTCTTTTAGTTTTTAGAGTTAGTTGGGTATCCTGCTTTTACCCGCACCTGACTCAACCTGCAGTTTGATTCAGGTCGGGTTGGCATTATATTTTGCCATTGAGGGTTGTATTAACTTCTACATTTTTTGCTATGGGTCAGGTTGACTTTTGTTTCAGGTTAGGGTCAGTTTTGGGTTGGATTTTGACTCTTGCAGGTCAAGTTTGGGTTGACCTAATTTTTTGAAAGGATGTCCAAAATATTTTTTCTTGTTAAGTCTATGAACACTTTTCAATTTGTTACACACTTTTATATTTGTATGCTTCTACGTCTGAATATTGGATAGCTCACAATTAGTGTTGCCCGGTATTCTGAATTATGTGGGATATCCCAATTTCTCAGGGGTCCCGAGACCCATTTCACAAAACCCTTACTGCAAAATGTCCTGCTTTTTCACCATCGCCAAATTACTTCCAATTTTTATGAGTTTAATCTAAATTAAAGTTTTATCCCTTAGTCTGAGACAAGAATTCAACCACATTTTGGTTATATTTTGTCATAACAATGGCCAGATGTTACTGAATACCTTATATTTTGACTGACCGCTAATGACAGGCACCCGTAAGAAATAAGGTTCAAGAAGAGACAGTGCATGTAAAAATCCATATGCTCATTTTGATCATCTTAGCATAGAGCATTTTGTGAATACTTTTATAAATGCATGAGTAAATAAAAAGGGTTTATTATTATTATTATTCAAATTAATTAGCATCAAACTAAAAGTTATTCGTTAATTTCAACATAGTTTAATTTTATATAATACTATTGTTAGGTAGGAAAAAAAAATAGAATAGAAAGAAGAATTTGAAATTTAAATTAATAAAAATTAGGATGTATAAAAATGTAGATTTTTAATTTATGAATTAAAGAGGAGAGAAGAAAGTTTACTATTAATAACTATGGCCAGTAATCGTTAGTGGTTAGTAAACATTGCATGTGAAGGAAGTAAATAAATATAAACTGAGGAATCTTCATGGTAAAATATAAATAATAAACTTTAGACTCACCTGAACTGAGAATATTTCTTGCCTGAAAATTGCATATATGTTGAATATATTTAAATTGTGCCAAGTGTTAAATATTTACTTTTAAATATTTATATTTAATAATTCTATAATATATAATTGTAACAAATTAATTTGGCACTCTATGATAATATTAAGAGACACGTAAATCAAACACAGAAAATACACAAATATATTTAAATAAACAGTTTCCTTTATTATAGTATTATTTTAATTAAATGGGGGGAATGGGGAGAGAAAAGAATAAACGAGATGCATCTGTTTTTTACAATTATATTATCAAAATATTTCATTATTATATACGAACATTCTTAAATTTTTTATTCTATAAAATATTAAAGGTGCATAGAATTTTACTTCAACAACATTGAAGATAGATTAATACTGATAATTTCAACATCGTCATTCGTTATGATCTTCTAATGAAAATAATCAAATTAATAGATTACTGCTGTAAAAGTTCCACCATATAGTTCGCTTTCTAGTTCATAGAAACCATAATTTTATGCATTTCTTGTCGAAATAAACAGTATGACTACTGCGAGATTTAAATATTGAAAAGGAAAAACGATCTCAGAAATTCTGTTGGACCACGCCCAGATAAATTGAAGAAGTTCATACCTGTTGATAGCATCTTTCAAACATATACCTTTTCACAATCGCATATTTACGAGAAAATGAACGGATGGTGTAGAACGGCACATATTTGAATTGTTGTGAAGATCGTTGAACCACATCTTGAAGTTTTCCTTTTTCATCTCATCTTGACAATACTTTTCCATCGCGTCGGTGACAACAGATTCATGTAAAGCACTATTGTGAGAAGCAAATCAGCCAATGCCCTTACAAAATTTTCTTAAATGAAAGATTTAAGTTTAAGGTTATTTTTAAGTGAGATATTAAAATGGCAATATCAAGCGAAGGACCAGTTTAGTCCAACGCCGATATGCCATAAAAAAAAAAAAAGGCGGAGCCGCCGATAGCGGAATACGTCCGCTCACCGTAGAATCCAGGCAGGAAGAGAGCGACGCTATTCCCAAAAACAGACGCTACAAAAACCCGCCGTTAGAACGGACGTTGTTGATTGGCTGATTTAAAATCGACGATGCCACACAGAGTTATAAAAGTGTTTGAATGAAATAATGTTAAATGATGAATTTTAGATTTGAAAATTATTATAAAAATATTCTATTACGGTGGAAAGTATTAATTTTAAGATTTATTATTTTATTATTGATAATTTTTAACGATCTTTTATGGCGATTAAAATAAAATTGTTTTTAAGTGAAATTTAACTGAAAAACGAACTTAACGAAAATTAATGAATATTTAAAGGTAGAATTTAAATTCTAAAAGTAAAAAAGTTTTTTGATTTAACTTAAATATTTTAAAATAGTTTTTTAAATTAATTTTAATTGGAAAGGATGTTATTATATAACAACTATATTTAATATATATTATATTAATGTAGATGAGAAATGATAATATAATTATGTATATACACAGGGATCACTCTAGAACATAAAAAAGGGCAGGGCGCATATTACAAAAATGGGCATTTTTTTTTGTAAAGGGCACATTATTTAAAAAAAAGGGTATTTTTGTAATAACTGCATACTGTTTAGAAAACACATTAATATTACTTTTATATAATCTCAGAAATAATACACTTTCATATCACGGGAGAAATGCAAATTTCGCTAAAGGATCGTGGAAAAAACGCAAATTTCGTCAAAGAATCGCGAAAAAAACGCGAATTTCATTCAAGGATCACGGAAAAAACGCGAATTTTGTCAAAGTATCAAGGCATAAAACCAAAAATTTCGTCAAAGAATTGCAGAAAAAAACGAAATTTCGTCAAAGGATCGTGAACAAAAACGTAAATTTCGCCAAAAGATCGCGAAAAAAATTCAAATTTCGTCAAAGGATCGCGAATAAAAACGCAAATTTTGTCAAAAGATCGCGAAAAAACCTCCCACAAGTTTCATCAAAAAAATCGCGATAAAAAACACAAATTTCATCATAGTATCACGAAAAAAAAAAGCAAATTTACTCAAAGGATTGCAGAGAAAATGCAAAGTTTGTTATTGGATCACGGAAAAAATGCAGATTTTGTCAAAGGGCCGCGGAAAAAACGCGAAACTCGTCAAAAGGCCGCGGAAAAAACGCATAGTTAATGTCGCGAGGGGATCCCCCCCACATTTTGCTGTAACCTTTCAGAAAATTTTCTGTGAATTTCAGATTTTTTTTTTAAAACTCATAATCACCCCTTATCTGTACATAAGTTCAAACTACATACTTATCGCAGAAATTGTGAAAAATACAGCACAACAGCTCCACCTGTTCGGGCATTTACACCAAAACTTAATCAGCGTCTGTGTCAACGTCCAACAGAATATGAAGTTTGAGGAAATTCCTTTAATTAGTTCTTCAGATATAGTTATCGCGGAAATCGTGAAAAATGCAGCACAGCAGCGCCACCTGTTGAGCGATTTACACTGAAAACTAATCAGCACCCATTTATATCAAGGTCTAACTGAACTTAAAGTTTTATTAAAATCCGTGCAATAGTTCTTGAGATAGAGCACCCATAAAATTTTTGTCACATACGGACGGACCGGCAGACTGTTTTCAAAAAACAGTCAAATCGTGTTCAGGACGTTCTAAAACGTATAAATCTGTCGAAAATTTTTACGAATCCAATAATGTCTTCTTGTAAAGATAGAAGAAAGAAAGGGGGGGGGGGGGATTCCGTCTTATCGTTTGCATTTTCCATTCTTTATTAAAGGAGCATTTTGTCACAATTTGAAAAAAACTTTGAAAAACAATTATCAGACTAATATGGCCAAAGAAATCCAGATCCGGACCATATCAGCAGAAAAAAGATTAATGGCCGGCCCGAATCTAATAATAAAAAAATCAGCCGTGGATCGTGCCAGGCCGAGCCGACGAAAAAATTAAACGGGCCTATAAGAAAATTAAGTATTTTCTGAAAGATCTTTTGTCTGTATTAAAACATCGAAACGCCATTCGATTACATAGTTTCTGAATAAGGGCACCTGTTATTTTTTTGCGTTTCTGAAAAAAATGAATTCAGATATGTGTCAGAAAGTGGATCTTTTAGATTTCAGCGTTAATAAATTATGGAGAAATACTTTCAGAAATGTTTTTATTATACAGCTTAAAAAGTTATGATGTTTTTAAAGCTACTTTTTTCTTTTATTCTAAATTATTATATTGTGTATTTTTTGTCATAATAACATGTAATCTAAAACGTACTGCAAAATTTTCCCATAAATATGTGTGCAGTATTCCTCAAAATAGTCTTAATTGTGTATCTAAAAGAAAATTGGAATTTTTTTTGCAGAAATTGAGTCGGGCTGGAAAGGGCCCGATTTAATTGACTTTGCACGGGCCGGGTCGGTCCTTTTTTCACTGATTTCTTTATAGGCTGGGACGGACCGAATCGAAGTTTTTTTCTTTCACACTGTGCCGAAGCATAAAAATATGGTCCGCACAGACCTCTACTTCCAATGCATAGTTAATTTTGTTTTTTCTTTCTTCTGATAGTAAATTCTAACTCAACTATCGTTTATTTTTATCTGACTTTGCAGATTCTGATTACGTGATATACCACGTTCAAGAAAAATGTTTGTTTATTGATGCGTATTATGAATAATCTTTGAGTACTTGAGAATGAGAATGTAGTTTAGGTATTTCATTCTGTCATGATTTAATTTATAAGCATCTAAAAGTAGTTTAACAGTTGAGCAGTATATTTTAGGAGTTTTGTTTTTGGTTGTATTATATGTGAAAGATAGGACGATAGGAGGATAAAAATGGAAATAAATAAATGGCTGGAAAACGTTTATTTTGGAAAAATCCCGTACTTGGATAAAATATATATACAGAACGCCGATTTTTTTTTTTTTTTTTTTTCTTTTGAAAGTAGGCTATTTTTGTGCTCTGTCGAGAGATTTGGGAACCAAACTGCCTTCTGATGCAGCTTTTTTGTCTCATGTAAATTTCCTAGTTAACATTTTTGCCATGAATTCCGCCATCCCGTCTCCCCTGTGCCTAAAGGAATTTATTTATTAGGGATGCGGAATCAATACTCCGCATCCCTAATATATAAATTCCATTTATCAATAATTTTAATTTGTAGATTTCGCCTAATTCATGATTAAAAATCGCTTTTACAGTTTGCAAGATATCGAGTAGAGAAGGAAGGGCGGCGGCCGTAAGACTTTTAAGACGCTACTTCCCTCACGCAAAAGCACCCGCTCGCTAAAGTTAATCCTATGGGTGAAATTTTTGAAATACCTAGTTTGCATTTCAATACATTTTAAATGATTTTTTTGCATTAAATAGCTAATATCGATCTCCATAAAGGCCGCTTTTTATTTTGTGATTTTGTTTGCTTTTTTCTTTTTTTAAATGAAGATATTTGAGACTTAAGAAAAAGATTTTATCTATTGAAAAAGATGACCGAGTGGAAGTTTAATTTGTGATGGGATAATAAATTAATCATGAAAAGACTTCCTTATGGACGGAATTTAGATCTCTTGTAATTAGTGAGGGGGGGGGGGGGACTGCTCGTGCACTAAAAACTATGAGAAGGAAAATACACAAAATTCTTGATTAAAATTTGAGTTTCTTTACAATATATCGACTGTAGGGCGCCGAAAAAAAAAAGAAACGTAGATATTAAAGCCGCCCTTCCTTATAAGAACATTTATAATTTACGTAATTTTACCGTATGAAAAGCATTAAAAATAATGGAAGTACCTTCTCGATCTTTTCCGTGAAATAATCCGTTACTTTAGCACATCTGTTTGTGTATTTAGGCTAATATCAGACGAACGTCTTCTTGCACGCTTTTTTGCTTATGTATTATGTAAGAAAAGAGTTCGTTGCCTTTAATATATTCACGTTCATTTTCCCTTTTCCTATGATTTTTGAATGACATTTTTAAAACTTAAGGTAACTTCTTCTTTTTTTTTAGAAAAACGGGTTGATTTGACTATAGAATAAAAGTAAAAATTCTTTTTCTCGATTTTTTTTATAGACTTCCTGTAAGCTATCATGTGGTCAAAGATCAGAACAAATGGTCATAATACTATTTCACCAGAGCTGGTGAGATGAATCAATGATAAAGAATTTTTTGCTTCAGTTACCCCTTTAAGTTTTGTTCAATGGAGGTCTAGTGACATACCACAGAGAAGAGAACAAAGAGAGTGGGAGGAAAAGGGGAGAATTACTCCAGACTTATCAATCTAAAAAGGAACGATAGTGGGGAATTTTTGAAAGTACAATACAAAGAAGGCAAAATTCTACCCTAGAAAAAAAGGAGGGCGGATTTCTAGCTGGAAAAGGGGCAAGAAGGGCGGGATTTTTTTAAAAAAGAGCACAAGGGCGGGCCGCCCCGCCAAACCTCTCTAGAGTGATCCCTGATATACATAAATTATTGTAAATTGCGGGAAGATGTATATTTTGAACTATTGTATGCATAGCAAGAACATTAGATCATATAACTCACTTCTACTGGAACGTGTTGATTAAACGTGTAATTCTAATTTTGTTTTCTGCTGATTGGCTTGACCTTAGTGTTTCTATTTTTGAGCAGTCTCAGATTAGAGTTTTGTTTCTTGCTTCAGGTATGCCCAATTTTTCCAAAGAAAAGTCCAGAATATTGTTTGAAATGATAAAAAAATATATTTGTATATGTATAAGTATAAATATACATTCATTTTTCTTCAAGCAAGATAAAATTGATGTTAGAGATATAATTGCATACCATTTTCTTATAAATCAATTGTTTATCAATTGTTTTTATTTTTTTCATTTGTAGTTTAGGGTTGGGTTTCAGAGACAACAAATTATTTTGGAGTTTGAGTCGGGCATAATTCAACCCATGCAGGTCTGTAATAACAGCCAAGAGTTTAAAGTTCATGTAAATCAGAATACCAACTTGCTTAAAATTTAAAATTGATTGTATTATTAGATTGAGCATTTTTAATAAAGAAATTAGTTATATCTTGGTTGTTTCGAAATAAGCATGAATTTAGAGATTTTTTTTTTTTTAACATCATCTTACTTTGTTATGTCACTGAACTAATACTAAAAAAACACTTATAGATTCTAAGCTTTTTTACAAGTTTTTATTTCACTTACATTTTTTTTTTATAATGTTCCACTTCGGTTTCAATTTCAGATTTAAATTTTGTATTTTATGAAACGTTGCAGAATTTTGCTGTCTGTGTTTTGATATATATGCGCTCTCAAAAAAATCCATGAATTTAACAGGTGTTTTCTGAGGGTGGGGGGGTTGTTTGTCAAAACACAAAAAATATTGCTTTGATTTGCCCATCTTCCCTAAAAAGAAAGAAAATTCATAAATCAAACTTTAAAATTACCTGGAATCTTCCAATCTAAAGCTACATTTTTGCTAGATCATAGGGGTGTTCTGGTAATGGTGCTGAGAGTTTCTTTTTCATATTCGTGACTAAATTTTTATGTATGTTCAATTTCTTTCAAAATACAAAAAGTTTCCAAGTCGAAACTTAAAATTTTCTGAAATTCTCCAGTCTAAAGGCAGAAATGTTTTCAAACAACAAAAAATCTCTTCCAGCCCCCGGTATGTTTTGGCAACTTGCTAGCTGCGCTTTTTAGTTTTGACAAAACATTATTTGAAAAATGTGCATAATAATACTTGTTCTTTCTTAAAAACAACTTAAATATAATGTAATGAAAAAATAAAACCCTGGATTATTGTTATATTAGCATTACTGACATAATAATACTGTTAATTATTTCAAAAGCCTTTAGTTTGACTAAGAAATTTCACATCATTCTCTTATGGATAAAGTATAATTCATATACGATTAATATGATGAAAAGAAACTTAATACAGCAATCTGTCTATATACAGAATGACTAAGGCAGAAAAAAAAAACATGCTTTATATAGGTTTTAATCTTAGCAAGTATACTGTTCCTTATAATTGTATTGTACTGTTTTAGCCAAGGTTAAGAATTTTTTCCATCTAAAGAAGGATTATGTCACAGAGGTTTTGTTTTAACAGGTTTTACTGCAGTGCTTAACTTGTCCCAATTAAATGTTTGTCCTGCTTTCTTTCTCTCCCTGTCCTGCTTTTTGTGACACTAGACCTGGCAACACTACTCACAATCATGTATGTGTGTATAAACTATCATAAATATGATATGTGTTTTTGTGTGTATCAAAAATGAAATGTTGGTAAAATTTTTCATATTCCCAGAAAAGAAAAAATTATTCTTAACTGTTTCATAAAGAAAGAATAAGCTATGATTACATTTCTTACATATATTTTATTTCTCAAACAGTAAATTGAATCTGTTATCCAGAATGCTTTTGACCTGAGATATTCTGGATAAGGGGTTTTTCCGTAATTCAGAACACTTTACTATAAGTATTAAGAATAGTACAAAATAACAGTATGAAATGTATAAAATATGAATATTATATGTAAATATATAATTACAAATTTGTTAATTTAATAACTTGTTTACACAAAATAAAAAACAAATTCAAATTAAAAAAAATTACATTAACATATAAGACTTGAGAGCAGATTCCTTTCATATGGATTGTTAGAACATTTGTATTAAGATTGGTTGCTTATAGTGTGTCTCTTGCACTAATTGCTTCTGTGTCCTGTATACTGACATGATTTGCTGTTCATGGAAGTAGCTTCTTTGTTAGATTCCACAAATCAGTTGTTCAGTTAAAAAATATAGGTAGCTCATTTAAAATTTTTTTACCTAACTCATTCTGCTGGTCATCATCATTACTTCCATTACACATATTATTTGTCATTACGGCACAACTCTCACTGCCAGTTGTCTGATGACTTACAAGAATATCCTCATCAGCAATTAGACTATCTTCTACAGACACTTGATCCAACAATTAAACTTCTAAACATGAAAGTTCTATAGCTTAGTCCAGCAGATCTATAATAATTTCCTTCTCTTTTGAAAATTTAAATTCTTCAACTTCATGCTCATTCACACCATAAAAAAATATTACATAAATAATATATAAATACCATAAATTGTATCACCAATGGATGAGTATATATCTGTCTGCTGTATCCCATGCTTGATGTAAAATACATCTTCAGTTTTTACATTTTTGAAATACTGTATATGCTCGTTCATATTGAAATACTTATTTTCATCTGGAACATAGTTCTGCTGATACTTTTTTGCAAATACCAATAACCTAACTTGCAAAAAACTATATCTGTGACCCACAAGAATTATTCTAGGATAAACCCAATCCACAGGAAGAAAATTAGTCACCTGACCTGAAAAAAGAAAATTATGTACAACCTGACCCAATGCAGGACTCTCTTCATTGATCCTGAGGTGTCTGCTATTCAGAGGTTTTACATTATTTGAATATTAAAGAATATTGATATGTTTATTTTTCTGTATAAAAGATAAAATTGGTATTAGAGATATAATTGTAGATTCTTTTCATGATTGCATTTAAAACATGATTTACTTCCCTTGCATATCGGATTGCTGGTCAATGAAAATTTTTTTAGCGGGTTGACTGCAAATGGACTTTTCGTGTTCTGTCAAATAAAACCTGGCCTGCACAGGACTCTAGGTTGCTTTTAGTAATTTCATGAGATTTATATCATTTTTCTGAGATCTCCAAATCGCCCCAAAAAAGCCTTATTGAATTTTTCTGCTTTTCATTAGCCTAATTTTACAACTCTTTGCCCATTGACAAGTTGTTAAGATATACTTGCTGCTACAAATAGGCTGTTTTTCAGAACCACACAATCTTTTTTTATTTGTTTTTTTACTTATAACCTTTGTTATGACAAAAACTTCCCATTTAATTTTTGCCCTTAAAATGAATAAAAGAATGACATACATTCTTTCTTATTAATGCTTTCCAACAAAGTTGAAAAGTGTTTATGAATTCAGTTTGTCTGACTGGCTGCCTCGTTGTGCTCTAACTCTCATAAATATACTTGGATTATCTTGTAATTTTTATTTTATTAGGGTTTAGTGTAGAATGTTTGGTATTGAAAATGAAGTGTGTAACATTTATAGTTTGTTTACAGGGACACACAAACGAATTGTTATATTATGGTCTATAGGAAAAAGTCATTTACGTTACTTTATATTGATGTTACAATATTTCAGATATAAGATTGATATACATGATACCTTAAGGGGATGTACAATATGCCTTATAAGGAGCACAGAATCAGTAGCATTTATAGCTCATTTGCAGGAATAAACAAAAGACTCATTAAATTATCGTCTATGGGAGAAAATTGATTGTGTGCATTTTAATGATTTTAAATATACTTCAAACATAACAAAATTAAGAAGGATCACAAAGATGCACAAAAAAATTCATTTGCATGTCTAACTGATCGATAATTGCTCAAAGTGCATTTTCTGCTGTGGTAAGAATCTTTAAAATTATCTCATTTTTAGTGTATAATGGGGGTGTGTATAAATTCTATAGGTCATATAGAAGAAGTTCCATGCATTATCAGATATGGACAGCAATTGCTGAAAATGGATTTTTACTACTTTAGGATTTTTTTTTTTGTTGTTTATTTAGATATTTTATTATATGAAAAGAGAATTTTCTTAATATTTATTACTATTGGAAAGTGTTTCATAATCTATACCTGATGCACCATTTTTTATTCTTGTTTTTAGAACTAAAGTCATTTCTGTCAATTTTTCTTCTCAAAATATCATTTGTCCATACCCTTTCTTTCCCCTGCAAAATTCATTTCATGAGAAAAAAAATATTTTCTTTATATCATTTAAATTTTAATCCTGAATTTATAAATTACATCTTTTGTAGAAGAAATTATTTTTACCTTCTTTAAATATGCTTCAAAGACACATACGTTTGATAACAAAAAATTTCTGTAGTCGAGATATACAATGATATACAATTAGAACAGTAAGTGTGATTGATTGCTCTGAAAGTAAAATGATAAAAGGCAAGTTTGATAACATTTTTCCAAGCTAGTAGATATGTTATTCAGTTATTCTAAACAGATTAACAATAAATGTCAATGTTATGAAAGATTTTTTTCTAATTGGTCTTTTGTCCATTATCTATATATCAATCACTTGAATATCCATGTTTGTAACAAGCTGCTGCAGATGTCATTTATCAAACTCTGACAAATCTGCAGCTGTTGGAATATTTTTCTCATTCTGTTAAAAACATTTGACAGAATGTCATTTTGTTTTTGCTGTATGTTTGATTTACAACCTGCTGTATCATCATAATTTGAATTTCAGATATTCTCATTCATCTGGCAGCAGATTATAATAGTGGCTTATCAATGTTATGTATATGGTGTGTGTGTGTATATATATATATTCTCACTGTTAGCTCCAATATAAATTATATACATGTTATATTTTTATTTCAGAATAGAGCCCAGACTTACCCTTGTGCTTCCCCAGCTATTGATACTTCTGTCCAAAAATGTATTTCTTTACCTGATATTGGAAATATATACAGCTACACCAAAGTTCTTCGAAGATCACATTCATGTCGAACTTCAGGTTATCAAGCAAATCTTCCTTCAAGACCTATAAAGAAAAGCAGATCCCATAGAAAAAGTGCTTGCCGTGAGAAACCTTGCCATTCAAATACTGATGAAAAATGTGAATCCCGGTTATGCAAATATTCAAATGTTAAAAATGATCATGGAGTTCATAAAGCTCAAAGTGAACCATATTTGTTCATGTTTGGTGATAATGTTTATGTATATAGACCTTGTGAACCAATCAAAAAAGCTTCAAATGTTGCCTTATGCAATGATTATCAGTTGAGCCTTCCACCATGTCAAAGTATAGATTTGAAATTTCCTGTAGATGAATCGAATCTTAAAATCTGTGAATGGGACTTGGTGCATAAAAATAGTGTACCCTATGGTGTTCCTGATAGTCCATATCATAAGGTAAAAAGTTTGTTTAATTTATAACTCTCTTTTGAAAATAAATATATTTTTTATAAAAAGAAAAAATATTTTTATGAAATTTCATCCTTCATACTTTGAGTAAATCATTGAATTTTCAAATTGAATCATTCATTTAATTAAAATAATAAAATTATTTCTTATGGAATTTTATTTATCCTTTATTGAGTTAAAAAAAATAATAGTTACTTGTTAAATTTAAAAGTTTGATTTTAATGGTATTACTGGGAAACATTAACTGAGATAAAAGAATTTTTTTTTCCCTATAAAAGTTTTTAAAGAAGTTAAAAAAGAATTTTCAGTTTGATCTATACTTGTACTGTTGTTGATAACTTAGTTATGTTCAAATGGGTAATCTTCCAGGTAATCCATGATGATCCAGTTTTCAAGATATGGTATCTCTATGTGTGATTTAGACTATACATAATTTTTCATTTAATATTTAGACTGCTGTAATATTTTAAAATGTTAAAGTGGAGGAATTGGACCATTATGGTTTTGATGTGTAATTCTTAATGACAGTATCTGTCAGGCAATATTGAATAATACTTTGCTACTTACCATGTGACAAAATTTTAGAATTTGCTCCTTTCATTTTTTCTGTTGCAGTGTGCTTATTCAGTATACATTAAAGTCCTGCATCGGGTTGGGTCGGCACTGTATTTTCCCATTGCGGGCTGGATTGGCTTTCATTGCTTCGGGTTGATCTGATTTTTTAAAAAGAATATCCAAAATATTTTTTCACGTTGAAAATCTATGTAAACCGCAGATCTCAAAGTTTCACAAAAGCAAAATGCGTGCCTGTCTGTTTTGTATAGTCTTAGAATTCGTTTCTGGAAGTTAATCATACTTTAATTTAGTATAAATATACTTCTTCAACTACTGGTACGATAAGGATTATAATGAATACTTCTGCACTGCTGAATAGTTACAATTCTAATTCTTGATACTTCTAATTTTGTCGGGTTGGGTCGGGTCAGGTTCAGATCAGGTTGACTTCCACTTTTTTACTGCAGATGAGGTTGAACTTCATTGTTTCGAGTTCGGGTCAGTTTCGGGTTGGGTTTTGACTAGTGGGTTGGGGTCGGGTTGACCTGAATTTAAAAAGAATGTCCAAAATATATATTTTTTGGTTAAAAATCTGTGTACAATAAGACCACCATAATGGCTTTTCTCCCGAAAGGTGGACACCTCTATTTAGTGGACACTTTTTCAATTCCTAAAATTTACGTATTTGAATGCTTATATCTGAACAGTGGGCACCTCTCAACCTACACATATGTAACATGTGCAGTGGTGGCCAAAATTATGGACATTATTTGAAATTTTCATGTTTTATAACTTTGTGTGCTTGAAGAAATAATAAATTTCACTTAAATACAAATGTTTATGTATCAAATTCAAGGAAATTTAATGTAAAATTTAATAAGAAACAATAATAAAAATACAGTCGAACCCAGTAAGATGCATTTCAAGGGAGTGGACAAAAGTCGCGTATTAAGCGGGATCGTGTATTAAACGTGATTTGTCTAGTGTTGCAGGAACTGGGCTTATTTACACATTTAATCATCTAAATGAATTTTAGAGCTTTCATTTATATGTTTATGGTCGAAATTTGTGTTTTATATGTATATTTAGTTTAAAATGCAATTGTTCTCCATTTTAAGTCTGTTTCTTTTTAGAGAACTAACTGGAATAGTAACAGAAAATAAATACGGAGTCCAGCATGGCTTTATTGTCAGTTAATACACTGCAATCAAAAATAAAACAACAACAAAATTTTCTTACTAAACTAATTTTTTTTAACACACACACACACAAAAAAAAAAATCTTTGAAGCATAACTCAGTTTTTAAAATCCTATTTAGTACTTGTAATAATGAATACCATTTTAATATGCTTATTTTAATAGAAGAAAAACTACCATGTTAATTTTTGTGTAAAAGATATTGTTAGCATAGCAAAAAGTAAAGAAAACATAAAGGATTTATCCAACTGCTGTTGTATTTTTTTAATCTTTATGAGTTTTATTTCTTGTTGCCTATAATAGGCATTATAAAATATAGTAGTCATATAACGCACATTTAAAACCTCATTAAGAACAGGTACGATCATCTCTAGTCATAATAATTTTTATGACGTCTCTGACTAACCTGAGTTTGTCTATAGCTCTCTTAAAAACATACACAAAATGACAAAGAATGTTAGGAGGCATGATCAAAGAAGAATTGCAGTTTTTCTAATTTAGAGGGGGTTTGTTTTATTAAAGTATCAACCACTATTTCCGATTAGTGATTTTTGCCTTAATTAATCTGTTATTAAATAAAGTAAATAATATTGTTCGGAAAACAGTGTTATTTATCTGAACAAAAAAATCCACTAAATTGGCAACACACGAAAAGAGAGAAGTAATTCGCATCATGATCAATGAATTCGCGTCTTAAGCATGATTTTTTTTCCTTAAAAGACCGAAATTTTATCACATATTAAGCGGGATCACATAATAACCGTTCGCATATTAAACGTGATATTTATGCATTAGCCTTATATTCAAGGGGTCGGAAAAAATTCGTATCTTAACCGGGTTCGACTGTATCTGCATTATAAAAAAAGTTACGCTTACACAAAATAAGATCTAAGATTTCATTGTATTTTAAAGGTACACTTACACTTTCAATATTTAATAGGATAATCCTTGTTTTTTTTTTTACAGCTTCACAGTGTCTTTTCATTGAGAGAACTAGTGTTTGGAGTTCATCCTTTTTAATCACATGATGCTAAGAATCAATTATAGCTTCAATAAGTTGCATTTTATTAGATAGACACTTTTTTTATACAAGGATTTTCAAACGTCGCCACAAATTTTCTATAGGATTCAGATCAGGACTGTTTCCTGACCAGGGTAATAATTGTATGCTTTTATTTTTAATCCATTCTTTGCATATTTTTGCCATATGGCATGTAGCTGAATCCTGCTGAAAGATAAATGAGGCTTTATTGGGGGAGAGCTTCCTGATGGAAGGTATCAATTTTGGTTCCAGGACAGTTTCGATGCATTTTTTTGCATTTAGAATGCCATCAATCACTTGAATGCGGCCCATGCCATCTGCAGACATATAGGTGCAAATCATGACATTTGTTGGGTTTTATGTAGTTACTTCAATGCAATCAGGATGCAGCTCTTCCCTTACTCTACGTCTTGCATATTTTCGCCCATCACTACCAAAGAGCGATATTTTACTCTCATCTCTCCAGATTATTTGCTTCCACTGATTTCCTGGCCAATTAATGTATTCTTTTGCCCACTGAACTCGTTTCTTGCGTTGCTGAAGATTTAAAAAGGGTTTTTTCCTCTGAATTCTACCTTTCAGTTCAAAACCTGCTAATCTTCTCCTTATTGTTCTTGAACTTACTGAAATACCCATTGCATTCATTTCACATCTAACAGCATCTGATGAAATTCTTCTATCTTTGAGGCATATCCTTTTTATCTTTCTATCGTCAAAAGCACTTGTGCATTTTTTCCAGCCTGATCTTGCCTTACTTATCACTGATTTAGTTTCTTCATAACATAAGCACAACTTTTGTATGCCAGATAAAGTGACTGATCCACCAACCTGTCTTGCAATTTCAGCATAAGAGAGACCATTGTCTCGCAATATGACATTTCTGCTTCTTTTTGTAGGTTTCCAATCAGTTCTTGTTGTTGATGACATTGTTTTAAATTGTTTGCATTAAGAAAAAAATAGAAATATTTTTAAAAAAACATTCTATTTAGTTACACTGGTATTCACCATTCTGCAAAATTCATTCCAGCAAAATACCACTTTTACAAATCAAAACATCACTTTTACAAATCAAAACATACTGCAGTTTAGTTACTGACATTTGTTTGGTTCTCAGAACAGTCATTGTGATTGGCTAGGAAGCTTTTATTACATCACACTTCAGCATTCATGACTAATTGTGTTTGTATCTTAGACTAAAGTAAGTGTAACTTTTTTTGTAATGCAGATATTTTAATTCTGTTTTTTAAATTAAATTTTACATTAAATTTCCTTGAATTTGGTATATAAAAATTTGTGTTTAAGTGAAAATTAATAATATTTTGTAAGCACACAAATTTATAAAACATGAACATTTCAAAAAATGTCCACAATTTTGGCCACCACTGTATGTGTACATAAACTATCAACAATATGATACCTCTGTTTTTGTGTGTATCAAAAGTGAAATGTTGATACCATTTTTCATGTTTCAAAAGTTGAAAAAATGGTTCTTAAAGGAAAGAATCATCTATGATCGCATTTCTTATATACATTTTATTTCTCATGCAGTAAATTGAACATATAGTTCTAGATACTCAAATACGTATTTATTTTCATCTGAAACATAGTTGTGCTGAAACTTTTTGTGAAACTCCCAATGATCTGAGTGGTAAAAAAACTATGTATGACCCGAGAGAATACTTCTAGTATGAACCTGATCTGCAGAAAGAAAATTAGATTCATTCCAAGCCAAAAAAAAAAACAAAATTTGGGATAACCTGACTTGATATTTGACTCTATTCAACGATCCCAAGGTTTTCCCTATATTTGAATGTTACAGAATATAGATTTATTTATTCTTCTATGTAAAACATAAAAATGGTATTAGAGATACGATTGTAGATTATTTTTCATAGTGGCATTAAAATATGATTTACTTTCTTTACATTGCAGACTCGGGTTGCTTGTAATTATTTTTGCAGATTTGGGTCAGGTTGCGGGTTGACTTAAAATGGAATTTGCGGGCTCGAGTTGTGTACAATCCGACCCACACAGGACTCTAGTGCACATCATATCTCAGTGGTTTGGAGAATTAGAATTCAATGAAATTGGCTGGCTGGCTAGCTCAATGTTCTGATTTGTTTTCCCATTGACTATCTCTACAAAAACAAACGTGAAATTATAGAACACTGGTTGAGAGGCAAACAAAACTATCCCCCAAAATATGTCAGAATTGTTGCAGGAGGAATAGGAAACACTTGCTAAAACTTTATAGAGGTTTCTTTTATGTGTAAAAGCTGTGTTGACAAATCTGTGTTATACTTTTACCATACTTTCAGCATAGCAATTTCATATTTTCTGCCATTAATGGGCATGTAATTTATTCTATTCCTCCTGTTTGTTACTGATTGAATGGTATGTTCAGCCATGTGTTTTAATTCAGGGCAAGTTTAGCATAACGCTATAATAAAATTGAGTTATAATCTTTTAATAGTATTGGATCATAATTGAGATTGAGAAAAAGTCAAAAATCAAATCAAATTTATTTATGTGTTTTTAAGTTATTTAATTAAATGTGCTTAGTTGTGATTTGGAATATTTTTAATTTCTGTCATATGATTGCTCAGATAGCAATTAAAATTTTTATTCTATATATTTTTTTATTCTATTCAATTCTTTTCATTCTATTTGTCTATTTATTATCTATTATATTTATCTTCTTATTGTATTATTTTTTTATTGTATTCTATTATATTTTTATTTTTTTAATTTAAATTAAAATTTTATTATAAATTTTTATGTTTAAAAATATTTCATTAGAAAAATCATAAGAATATTTCTTCTTTCTTTCTTTTTTGAACCTGAACCTGATGTCAAATCTGAATACTGTTTCACAGTAGAATAGCCTAAATTCTTATATCTAAGTTGTGTTAGAAAATTGCTATTTAGTTTATAAATAGCTATTTTCTAACACAACTTAGAAATATGAATTTAGGCTATTTTTCTTTCAAAAATCTATTATGAAGGCTTCCATGATTGGCTGTATGGCTAGGAATGGCTAAAGCAGGGATGTGAGTAGAAATTGTCAGGCTCTAATACAGATATGGGATGGGCCCAGTATTGATTACATGTCCTGTATATGCATAAACAGTGGGGTGTTGCATGTCCTGTGTATACATATACAGTATACTCCTTCAAATCTGCAACCTGAATATGTAATTCTTGTTAACCCTTTGGGGTCTGCTGACTCTTACACAAATTTTATTCAGTTAGCACTACTTTTTAAAAAGAAGTTACCTTCAATTACACAATTTTGAAAATTAAAATTTGAAATTACAAGTTTTATTTTCCTTTATTACTCGTGCCAAAAGTAAATTTTGCAAAGAAAAATGATCTTGTGTCAGACTCTGGCTTGGACTACAAAGTGTTTCTATGACTGAACTCATGCTATCTCATGAAGAAAGTATAAAATTCTAGAAAATTTCGAGATAGTGCTGTATCAATGTCTATTGCAATCTTTTTATCATATACATTTATGTATTTATCAAACTTTTTTGGTTATTAAGTCTGGCTAAACATGGAATAAAATTTTGTTATTTTACAATTTTAATGTAAATTATTAGTTTACCTTTCTGAGGCAAGTTTCATTGAATAGTTCAATAAAAAATTCTCATTATTATGCATTGTTAATTATTTACTTGATCTTTGCTTTTAATATTTTAATCACATTTAAAATTTTTGTAACTTTTATTATTTTACTTAATTATTTTAATGTTTTACATTATTGAAAGCATTCACTATAATTTTGAGTGAATTATTACATTTAAATTACTTTTTAAAAAAATTAACAAACCAGTGACCAGAATTCCATAATATTCTAAAACTCGGCATAACCTTTTGTCTCAAGCTATGCAGATTTGAGGGAGTCTACTGTATGTACTTAATACAGAATTAGCTTTTCATGAGTCCTTTCAACTTAGTCCCCAGTAAAACTGTACTCCTCCCCTCTTCCCTCCTGGACTAGATTTATAACATCATGTATTAACATAAAGAAGCTTTATTAAAATGATGACTTATGTTCTTATTATATTGGATAAAAATTCATACATCATGTACTTTTCAGCTTTACAGGCAAAATGAATGGCTTAAAATACTTCAGAATTTATAATTAAATCTGAATTATGTTTAACTTTTTCTGGTGTGGAGTAATTCTGTTTGTAAAATGGTCAAGTGATTGACTGATGCCGGAATTTACAGCCAAATTTATTAGAAAATAAATACTTGTTTATTTTCATGTACAATATAAAAGGAAAATTTTTATTAAATATTGTATGTAATTGATTTTTCTTTACATACCTATTACAAGTTCATTACACTGTGTTATATTTTTTAATGTTATAAAATTAGGTAGATGAATCAAGTTCATCATGCAGCTCCAATGATTCGTTAGATGAAGAAAATTCAGATAATATTTTATGCAGAGTCAATAGTTGTGTTCATGTACATCAAAATACGTGTTCTTCTATGCAGTCTGGTTGTAGGAAATGCCATCATGGAAAAATAATATACAGTTCTGATGAAGAAAACAGGAAGGATAATTTCAGTTATAGTGATAATTTTCCAGCACAAGTTTCCTTAGCTGTACAGACTGAAAACAAAATTGCTTCTCAATCTATTGGGTTACAGGCAGACATTTGTGAGGTAAATCTTAATTTTCTACCTTCTAATTGCCAATGAAAACAGGCCTCTATTACAGCATGGGCAAACTGGTCATTTGTCCAGATTCGAGGTTCTTTTAAATTAATATAATACAGTATAGGATTTGTTATCCAGAATGCTTGTGACCAATGCATTGACCTGGGATATTCTAGATAAGTTTTTCCATAATTCTGAACAATTTACTTATAAGTACAGTTTGGACGTGCTTAAGACACTCATGGTTAATATGCAGATTTTTTCCAATCCCTTGAACATCGCCCTTAAAGCTAATGCAAAAATATTACATTTAATATGCAAATGGTTATTGTGCAATCCTGCTTAATACGTGACTGATTTTCAGTCCTTTGAGACTTAAAATCATGCTTAAGACACAAACTCATAGATCAAGATGCAAATTCCTTCTCTCTTCTCCAGTAATACCAATTTAGCAGATTTTTTTAAACCACAGTTTCTGAATAGTAATATTTGCTTCATTAAACAACTAATTAAGGTGAGAATTACTAATCTGAAATAGTGATAGATATTTGAATCTCTCCCCCCCCCCTCTTAAATTAACAACACTGCAATTCTTCTTTGATCCTGCTTCCTAACTTTTTTTGTCTCTCGCTTCATTTATGTTTTTACTGTAGTAGAGACAGATAGACAAATTCAGGATTCTCAGATACGTCATAAAAATTGTTAATATTAGAGATGTTGTGTTAGTGTTTTAAATGTTTGTTTATATCACTACTATGTTTTATATTGCTTGTTATAGGTAAAAAGTGAAACTCATGAAGATTAAGCAAATACGACTGTAGTAGTATATAATTCTTTTATTTTTTCTATGTTTTGGATAGTTTTTTCTTATTATATAAAAATGAACGACAGATTATAATGGTACTCATTATCACAAGTACTAAATATTATTTTAATAACTGGGTTGTGCTTCAAACATTTAATTATTTTCTTTGTCTAAAAAAATTAGTCTAGCAGGAAAATAATTTTGTTGTTTTATTTTTGGTTATACTATATTAATCATCAATAAAGCCATTTTTGAATCCATATTTATTTTCAGTTATTATTTCAGTCGGTCCTATAAAAAGAAACAGTGTGTTAAAGTTTAATCTAAGTGTACATAAAAGTAACAATTTTTCGCTGTAAACATATAAATGAAAGCTCATTTAGATGATTAGATGTGTAAACAAGCCCAGTTCCTGCAACATTATACAAACAAGTTGGAACCTGTCAAACTTCGACGAATCAAAATGTTAAGAATGGAACTGTTAGATCGAATTTATAATAAACCTACAAAAATAATTACAATAAAAAATTCATCTTGCATTGGTTATCTAACTCTTAAAACAAAAAATGTTTTTAACTTAAATTTACCAAAATATTATTTCCAAAAATTTCAACTGCTTAAATTATTGAAAATTTAAACTGCATTAGAATACGTAATCAAGATGAGTAATTATATTGAAGTTATCGATTGAGGCTCTTATGTTTGTTTTTACGGGATGAAAAATCAGTAAAAAGGATTTCTCTTTGTCACATCCTAAAATTTCCCCCCATAAAATCTAAACTGTATGTTATTTTCACTTTCTCAAAATTTACACAATTTACACAACAAAAAGTTCACAATTTAATAGTATTTTAATGCGCAATGCATTATTATTGAATGTATTTCCAAACTTAAAGTCATGTTTGTCCGATACAACTTTTCATGTGAACATTCGCATAAAATTTAAGTTCTAATCTCAGTACCCGCGAAAATTTACCATTCAGAAATTTGCCTTTAGTTTCCATTATATTGGTCAAATATTTAATTTTATCAAAGAAAATGATCGTTTTGTTTTAAATATGACATCATTTTTACTCACTGAATCATTTTGCCTAGCGTCTCAAACTCAGCGTATACAAATCAGCGTATTGTAAAAATATTGAAATATCTTCTTCAATCTTTTGATTTATGAAGTAGAATGCGTTTTTTTTTTTTTTTTTTAATGGCTGACGTCATTTTCTGTTCAAAAATTAGAAAAAAGTTACTTTTATTTCTAATATGTAAATGGCATCAATAAGGATATAATAAAAAAAAATAAATAAACCGTGACTAATTTCCATGGAGGAAAGAGATAGTCTATCTTCCTCCATGACTAATTTCCCTTTACTTTTAATAGAAATGGAGTACCTTAGCAGGGTTCGCACAGACTCCTTAGACTCCTTGGAAACTCCTTAGAAATGAAAACACTCCCAAGTAGTACTTAGAACTACTTAGATAAGCAAACCACTACTTAGAAACTCCTTATATTCTATTGTGGCTTCGGACGGAAGCGATATTGCTGCCGAGGAAAAAAAAAAACGTGATTGAAAAACGCACGGTAAATTCTTTATGCACATCATTGAATCTGAAGCACAACATTGATTGGGTAGGGTAATCTTAATAGCAAGGCTCCCACTAAGTCCGTTTTTCAATTATTAGGTCCGCAAAGACCGTTTTTCGACAGTGTTAGCCGACCTTTATTTTAAATTTTATCGATGTTTAGCATTTAGCCAAGAATCTCGGAAAAATCGCATTTTTCGCAAATATGTCCCCCCCCCCCCCCTCCAAAAAAAAAAAAAAAAAAAAAAAAAAAAAAAACCATCAAATTTCGTTAATCGATCGCGGAAAAAATTCATAAATTTTGTCAAAGGACCGTGGAAAAACGCGAATTTCTCCAACAGATCGCGGGAAAACTCGGATTTCTTAAAAAGACGATAATTTCTTAAAAGATAGTGAAAAACGCGAATTTACTCAAAGGATCACGAAAAAACGCGAATTTCGTTACAGATCGAGAAAAAAAGAATTTCCTCAAAAGATCGCATAAAACGCGAATTTCTTCAAAAGATCGCTAAAGACACGCAAATTTCCTCAAAAGATCGCGAAAAACACGCAAATTTCCTCAAAAGATCGCGAAAAACACGCAAATTTCCTCAAAAGATCGCGAAAAACACGCGAATTTCCTCAAAGGATCGCAAAAAACACACGGTTTCCATCAAAAGATCGCGAAAAAAACGTTAGTTTCGTGAAATGATCGAAATAAAAGGCGAATTTCCCCAGAAGATCGCGAAAAACACGTGAATTTCCCCAGAAGATCGCGAAAAACACGCGAATTTCCTCAAAAGATCGCGAAAAACACGCGAATTTCCTCAAATGATCGCGAAAAACACGCGAATTTCGTCTAAAGATCGCGAAAAATACGCAAATTTCGTCAAAGGATCGCGAAAAACACGCGGTTTCCATTAAGATCGCGAAAGAAACTCAGATTCGTTAAACAATCGAAATATAACGCGAATTCCATTAAAAGATCGCGAAAAAAAAAGGAACTACCCAGAAGGTCGCGAATTTCTCCCAGAAGATCGCGAAAGAAACGCGAATTTCCCCCAGAAGATCGCGTAAAAAAACGCGAATTTCATCATAAGATCGCGAAAACAATGCGAATTCGTCAAAATTTCACCTTCAAAGTAAGCGATTACCGCTGTTCTAAAAGAATAAATTCATAACTTGTTATATTTTTTCTTGTTTGTATATTGCATTTAGCATTCTTTTTTTTTTTTTTTTTTTGCCTTTTAAAAATTTTCTTTAAGATGTATCATGTATGTGATATACATAAGTGTTTGGGGTTTGACATCTCTATTTATATGACCTAGAGGTGATTCTAGTCCGAATTTTCCGAAACTTACGAAAATGTAAGGCATTCATTTCCGAAAACTTTAAAAAATCGGTCACCAATCCGAAAATTCGGACATATGGTTGCGAAAAAAATAAATTTTGTCAATCGTTTGTAGAAAAATCGCCAATTTCGTCAAAGAACCGCGAAAAACGCAAATTTCGTCAAATAATCACGAAAACCCCCGCAAATTTTGTCAAAAGATCGCGAAAAAACCCTCAAATTTCGTCAAAAGATCGCGAAAAAACCGATAAGTTTCGTCGAAAGATCGCGAAAACCCAAAAATTTCGTGAAAAGATCGCGAGTAAACGGCAAATTTCGTGAAAAGATCGCGATTAAACGGCAAATTTCGTCAAAAGATCGCAAAAAACCGGCAAATTTCGTCAAAAGACCGCGAAAAACCGGCAAATTTCGTCAAAAGATCGCAAAAAAAACCACAAATTTAGTCAAAAAAGCGCATAAAAACCCACAAATTTCGTCAAAATATCGTGAAAAAACCCACAATTTTCGTCAAAAGCTCGCGAAAAAACCCACAAATTTCGTCAAAAGCTCGGGAAAAAACCCACAAATTTCGTCAAAAGATCGCGAAAAAACACTAATTTCGTCAAAGAGCCACGGAGAAAACGCATAGCTAGTGTCGTAAGTGGATTTCCCCCTCCCACCTGGTGTAATTTTTCAGAAGATTTCCTGTGAATTTCAGAAATTTTTTTTTTACTCAAAATCACCCCTGTGACATGACCATTGGTCACTGCATAAAAAAGTAGATTGTCAATTTTGTATTTAAACTTACGAAATCAATAAGCAATATATTGTGAATACTGTGCAATTTCAGCACTAACAATTAGATTCTAATAGAGTAAAATTTGTTTTTGAAATGTTCTTTTCTCCAAATTGGGCATTAAAAATTGGAGTGTGCACACCACATAACGTGCAGCAAATAAAAACATCGACAACAAAATAAAATGGCAAATCCTTAAAATTTTTTTGACTCCTTGGATTTTTTGGGCACTCCTTGGATTTTTTCTTCCCAACTCTGTATGAACCCTGCTTAGTTGCCACAATTACAAAACTGGTACTAAAAACTATAAAAAAATTAATGTCTCAAAAATAAATTGAGATAGAGCTTTCAAACAAATGGCATTAAAAAGTACGTTTTTTTTCCCTATACGACGGTGTAAAAATTGAAACTGTGCGATGTTTAGAAGTTTAAAAATTTGCCTTAGCGCGAATTGCAAAATCGAAATTTCATTTTAAATTTCAAAGTGTTGCCATTCGCTGAATGACGTATGCGTTATGCACAGATATGTTTGTCCTTTATAATATAGATTATGTTTAATATGCAATCCAACTTTTATGAGACTTTTGTCCACTTTCTTGAAGTGCATCTTAACTAGATTCTACTGTATTAAGAAACGTACAAAATAACTAATTTCTCTAACATTGATAAATATGAATAACATTTGTAAATACAGTATTTACAAATTCGTTAATTTAATAACTTATTTATACAAAATAAAAAGCATTCTAAATTCCAATTCAAATTTTAAAAAATTACATTTATGTATAAAGCTTAGTTTTGGTACTTGAGAGCAGAATTCTTTGATCTTGATTTTTGGAACATTTCTATTAAAGTTGGTTCTTATAGCATGTCTCTTGCACTAATTAATTGTTCCTGTATCCTGTTTACTGACATATTTGACTGTTCATGGAAGTAATTTCTCCATTGAATTTCATAAATTAGTTGTTTTGTTGAAAAGTATCAGTTGCTCATTTGAAATTTTTTCCTCCATAAAATGTGCATTCAGCTAGTCATTATCATCACTTCCATTAAGCATATCATTTGCCATTAAGTCACAAATCTCACTATCAGTCACCTGATGATTTACAGCAGTATCTTCATCAGCATTTAGGCAGTCTTCCACTACCTCTTGATCCAGCAGTTAAGCTTCTGAACATGAAAGTCCTGTGGCATACTGCAGCAGATCTGTAATAAAATTTTCTCCTTGGAAATTTTAAAACCTAAGACTTCAGGCTCATTTACATCAACAAAAAAATATTGTAGATTTAAAAAATTCTGCATTTGTATCATCCATGGATGAGGATATTTTTAGTTTTTTTGTTTTCGAAATGAAATAGATTAAATTTTGGTTATCATTTTGCATTCTGGTTTCTGCAGCATCCTGGATACAGGGATGCAAGATAAACAGATCCTATACTGTAGGTGTAAGTTTATGCAACTGATTATTAATGTAATTTGTGATGAAAGGTGGGCTCTGAAGTCTTCATTTTTCCTAGGGCCTTGGTCTGACATAATGGGTCCTGGATGATAATACTTTGTTTTTCATAATAATCATCATGGCACTGTTGACATTAAATTTTGGTTGGGTTAACTTGGTGCAGGACTCAATTGTAACATAATTGTATCTGAAACTGGCATGGCCTGCAGGTTAGGTTGGGTTGATTCAGGGTTCGTACAGTCCTTAAGGGTGTTCTCAAATCCAAAAGGACAACTTTCTGACATAAGTTTTAATTTATTTTTGTTAGAAAATGCATGAAACTAGCTGGTGTTGTTGTTCAGTAACTATGTCATCGAGCTGTTTTTTCCATTTTTTTGCAAACGCAATAGATCTTTCAGAAAAGAGTGTCAAAGTAGGTGTTTTGAACAAAAATTCTGCGCAAAGGAAGAAAAAGCACTCGAGGGGTGAAAAACGGCTTTGTCACGTGATCCAAAACGCTTTTAACTCAATAGGTAATGTATTGTTCAAAAAATGGAAAAAACAGTTCAATTCCAAATCGCTTCCATGGCCAGGCTTTCCAATTTCATATCTTTCCGTTAAAAAATGAATTTGCAAATGTGTCTAAACGTATTGCGCTTGTTGAGCAGTGCAGTTAAGAACAGCCTTAAAAGTGCTTATATTTTTCAAAAGGAATTTTCGGTGCTTAAAAGTACTTATTTTCATGCAAAATCTCCAAAAATCTTAAAAGTGTTTAATTTCACTCCCATATTATTTCTTAATCAGGAGTGAAACTTTTGCATTTCTTTTAATTTCTGATTTTATAGGAAGTCTTAATCCCCTCTTGCTTCCCCTTCTTCTGAAATTTCACTTCTCCCTTTTGCTCCCCCTTCCACAATACCAAAGTTTAAAACCTTTAAAACTTAATTTTTTTTAACTTTTTCTACCCTATATGTTACTTTGTAATAAATAAATAATCAGTCCTGAATTTCATTAACAATTCATTCCATCACATTCATTTCATTAAAATTTCATTGGAATTTCACCCTCTCAAAATTTTGTTTTCCCATCCCCCCCCCCCTCAAAGTTTAAGAATTCTTTAAAACTGGTTAATAAAAAATAAAAAAAAATCTGATCTTATTTTTCATTTTATTGTCACGATAAGTAATCAATCATCAAGATTTCTCTTCCCACCCGAAATTGGCATTTTTTCTTTGCTTCCCCTCCCTACCCCACACACTTAAACAGAACATAGAATAATCTTTAAAAATGGAAAATAACTGAAAATCTTTAAAACTCCTTAGTTTTTGTTTTTTTGTTGTTGTTTTTTTTTTTTTGTTTTTTACTTATTTGTAAATTTTAGTGAGGTAAATAAAGAATAAGTCATCTAATAAATCCCCCCTCTCCTGAAATATTAAAAATAATCTGCTTCCTCCTTTCCCTCTCAGCTCATAAAGTTTAAAACCTTAAAAATCATTGTTTTTAACTTTTTCTGCTCTATCTGTTACTTTATTGTAACAATAAATAATCGATCATACAGTTTTATTCCTCCTCCTGTTTCCCTCCCCACTGAAATTGATGTCCCCCCTTTACCAAGCATGCAAAATTTAAAGTGTTTTAAACTGTTTAATTTCCATTATTTATAAATCTTTAGTAAGTTAAATTATCAGTTATCTATTAAACGCTCCCCCCCCCCCCCAGGCAATAATAAACAAAATTATGTTTCTCCCCTTTGCCCCCCACTCCAAACTCACAAAATTAAAATCTTTAAAAGTCTTTGTTTTTATTTTTATACTCTATTTCTTACTTTATTGTAACAGTAGTTTGTCACATGAAGTCTTCCCTCAATCCGAAGTCACTGCACCCATTCCCATTTTCCTTGCATGCAAAATTTAGTCTTTAAATTAGTCTAGTTAAATTTAGTCCTTTTTTTAGGTTTAATTATAAATCTTTAGTAATGATAAATAATTGATCATTGAATAAACTTCCTATCCCTCCCACCTATAAATTTGCGCTTTTCTTAATTTGCACCCCCAGCTCACAAAGTTAAAAGTCTTGAAACCTCTAATTTTTTTAAACTTTCTTTCCTCTATTTTTTTATTTTATTGTAACAGTAACAATAATTAATCCTCTGAATTTCACACATCCAAAATTGCCTTCCACCTTCCCTCCCCTCTGCATCTTTCCTACCACATAAAATTTAGTCTTTAAAACTTCTAGTCTTCTTTTTTGTGTTTCAATTCTAAATCTTAAGCAATGATGAACAACTAAGCAATCATCTAATAAAACTTCTTAATTTTTTAAAAATATATACTGTTTTGTTTCTTTATTGCAACAATAAATAATCGCTCATCTAAATCCTTTCTCTTCTCAGATTTTTTTTTCTTTCTCCTTCTCCTGTAAAGAAATATGCAAAGTTAAAAAACATTGAAGCTCTTTAATATTTTTTTTCTGTCCTAGTTGTAACTCTATGGTAATGATAAATAATCATTTAATCAACCAACTCCCCCCCCCCCCAAAAAAAAAAAAAAATAAATAAATAAATAAATAAATAAGTAAATAAAATAAATAAATAAAAAGATAAAAATAAATAAATATAATATTTTGCTGCTTCACTACATTTTGAAGTAGCGATGTAATTAAATAATCATCTTAATTCTCCCTTCCAAAATTTTGGATTTCTCCTCCCCTTCTTTCTTTTCCCTCCTGCTCCTGCACACTAAGTTTATAATCTTTAAATTTCCTTTTTACTTTCTTCTATCTCTACAAAAAGAAAGTATTGGATTTGTGAAAATTTTCGTCTTCCAGTTTTCCATGGATTTACATGTTTTAGAGATCAGAGATCCTGAAAAACATGTTTTTTCAAAATGTCTGTCTGTCTGCTTGTATGTAACACAAATTATGTGGGCGTTCTATCTCAATAACTAATGCACAAAATTTAATACAAATTTGTATTCACTTAGTCCCTGATATAAATTGGTGCAGATTAATTTTTGATGTAAATCGCCCAACATGTGGCACTGCTATGCTGCATTTTTCATGATTTTCGAAATAGCTCTATCTGAAGAACTAATGCACTGATTTTCATCAAACTTCAGATTCAGATAGTCCTTTATATGAATTTGTGCTGATTACATTTTGGTGTAAATCACCCTACAGGTGACGTTGCTATTCTGCATTTTTGATGATTTTTACAATAGCTCTATCTCAAGAACTTTTAGCGTAACTCGCCCAACAGGTGGTGCTGGTATGCTGCTTTTTTTACTATTTCCACAATAGCTCTATCTCAAGAACTAAGGCATGAATTTTCATCAAACTTCAGATTCAGGTATATCTTGATAAATATCTTGAAAAATTTAGACTTCCAGTTTTCTTTATCTCAAGAACTAAAACACGAATTTTCCTCTAACTTCAGATTCAGTTAGATGTTGACACACGTTGTTCTGATTAGGTTTTGGTGTTAATCGTCCAATAGGTGGCGCTTCTATGCTGGATTATTCATGATTTTTGCAATAGCTCAATCTCAAAAGCTAATGCATGGATTTTCATCGAACTTCAGATTCAATTAGTTGTTGACATAAGTTGATACTGGTTAGGTTTTGGTGTAAATCCAACAACAAGGTGACATGGCTATGCTGCATTTTGCCGGATTTACATGATTTTACCAATAGTTATATCTCAAAAACTAATGCACGGAATTTCATATCTTCAGAATCTTCATGATGGGCATAGATTACCATTTAATATTGGCATTCCGATAACGAGTTTTGAAGTATTAACATGTATCAGATAGAAAAAAGTTTTGAGATTGTTACATCCAGCTACTTTTTTCTTCTGCTGTATTTGTTTCCCTGCCATTTGAATTTTTAAAACTTGTGTTTACAAAAATGAGACATTTTCTTAAAAAATGCATATTATAATTTATTAGTTTATTTAATTTGTAGGTCCTTACATTTTCCTTTTTTTTTTTTTTTTTTTGGTTTTGGTCCTTGAAAGTCCTTGATTTTTATTTAAAGAAATGTGTATGAACCCTGTGATTTTATTTGTTTGGGTGCAAGTTGGCTTTGGGTGTATTTGAATTTTCAAAAGAAAACCCAGAATAATTTTTCAGATTAAAAAAAATAATAATAAATGTATTATAAAGTTAACATCTGAGATATGGTTGTAGATTTTTTTCATTATTGTTTTAAAATATTGTATTAATTTTTGGTTGCAGTTTGAATTCAGGATAAAGTATTTTGGGTTCAACTGCTTTGGGTTTGTATTGAGTTACAAGATCAAGCTCCTAATCTGGCATTGTATATGAGCCATTATTTTAAGATATTAGTTGCTTAATATTATACTCTGGGCTACAAGAACTTTTTTTAAAATTTATTTATTACTCTAATAATTGTTGTTGAATTATTTCTAAAATTTTTTATATTAAGTTATTATACTCACTTTTTATAATTTTCTTCCAGTTACATTAAAATTATTATTGTAGATTACTATTTTTCTTATATTCTGCAGAGTTTCATTTTTTTTCTATGTTATATAACTAGTGTAGTCAGAAAGTGCTTACAGCTAAAATGTTTATTTTTTATTTTATTTATTTATTTGAAGGCAATAACATTTAAAAAAATATTTGAAAAAATTTGAATGCAAGTTGCTGTACATATAAGAAAAAAAATAATATTGAAATTAAAAAAGTAAAATATATAACAAAGTTCTTGGTTTTAAATTTGCTAGAATATTTTTTTTGTTTCAAAGTATCATAAAATTTTAGAAATTAGATGAATTAAATTTAAATTTCACTCTATGTTGCGATTTTGTCCTTAGAAAAACACTTTCTTTTGTTAACACCTGGAAAAATGTTTTCAGAGAAATTTCAAGTTACTAATTTTGTTTTAAAAATTATTTTTTCACCATAGAATGGAGACATTGACTTACTTAATGGTAATTTATTTGAACTTGATTTATCTCAATTAAGAAGAACAGTGCAAAGTTTAAAAGACAGTGTTTTAAAAGCAGAAGATAAGGTAATTCAATCTCTCTCTCTCTCTATATATATATATATCTGTTTACAAAAAATGGTATAAGTGCTTTAATTTATTGGAATTAAAAAAAAATCTGCATTTTCTTATCAGGCTGAAGCAAAGTCTATATTGATTGAGCAACTCCAAGGACATATTACATCAGCAGTGAAAGAAGTGAGATTTTATTTTAACTATTTCAGTGACTGAACTGAATTGTATTGGTATAGAAAAATTAATTGCTCTATTTTAACTTTTCAGGCTTGTAAATCATTGATGCCATGCCTGTGCTATGCAGGGTGTTCCCTCTTATCATTATCTAATAGCTATTTCCTATAATTATTTCTAAAATTTTCTATATTAAGTTATTATACTCACTTTTTATAATTTTCTTCCAGTTACATTAAAATTATTATTGTAGATTACTATTTTTCTTATATTCTGCAGAGTTTCATTTTTTTTTTCTATGTTATATAACTAGTGTAGTCAGAAAGTGCTTACAGCTAAAATATTTATTTTTTATTTTATTTATTTATTTGGAGGCAATAACATTTAAAAAAATATTTGAAAAAATTTGAATGCAAGTTGCTGTACATATAAGAAAAAAAATAATAATATTGAAATTAAAAAAGTAAAATATGTAACAAAGTTCTTGGTTTTAAATTTGCTAGAATATTTTTTCGTTTCAAAGTATCATAAGATTTTAGAAATTAGATGAATTAAATTTAAATTTCCCTCTATGTTGGGATTTTGTCCTTAGAAAAACACCTGGACTTTACCAGTCCAGGGGTAGTACTTGTCCGGATATTCCTTAAATTCCTGAAAAATGAAAAAACATCCTGAAATGTCCTGAAATATGGTAACATATCCTGAAATTCCTGAAATTTTACAAGTTTTGTACTATAACACAAACAGTCATGATTTTTCCGTGAATATGTACAGTCGAACCTCTATTTAACGAAGTCGCTAAATCCCGGAAAAAAGTTCGTTATATGGAAAATTCGTTAAATAGAGATTCACCTTTTAAAATACTTTAAACTACATAAAACAGATTTTAAATTCATAAACACTAAATATTTTTACTAAAAGTAATTAATCACATTTTTTTTATAAATTATATCGATTTGTTTTATTTATTTTACCCACCAATATCCATCATCAATTTATTTTTTCTATGTGTTTAAATCTTTGAAATCTGCAAGGAAAACAAAACATTGTCCGGGAATACACTGTATTTTCTGTTTAAAGTAAATAGTTTTACATTAAAATTAACGAATTTTAATGACATTTATTATAAAAAATAATTTTAACCATACATTAACATATGCGTCCTTAAATTTAATTTTTGAAAAACTCTGTTAATTTTGCCTGAGTTTTTTCTTTTAAAAAGTGCTTTCTCTCATAATACGTCTCGCATCTTTGCAATGCACCAAAATCCCCTTCATAGGTATTTTCTTCTAACTATAATCTGCGTCCAATTGTTTCAAATGATTTTAGGATTTCATCATACGAAATTTTGTTAATTCCTGCATCATTTCCATCATCACCCTATTCGTCTTCACTGCAATTCATTGCTGTGTTGTTTTTATTTTTCACACTGTCGAAAATATCCAATTCGGATAGGGTTTCGAGGTCTTAATTTCAGAATTAAGTGAAATACAATCATCAATCAGCACGTCATGGTTAATTTCTTCTTTTTTTCTCATCTGTATCCACATTTTTTTTTAAGTTACTCTAAGGGATTATCGTCTTCGTCCTCTGTACTTACTGAATTCTCACTGCTGACAAAGAAGGCGCCTTTTAAAACCAGTTCAAGGTCATTGAATATCATAAAATGTGTTAAAAGAAAGAATAAGTTTGAAATGTCCAGAAATATTTTGAGAAATGGGAGAAAAAAAAATTAGATCACAAGAAAAAGTTCGTTAAATAGAGAATGCACTTCGTTATTTGGAGATTATTTTACGAAGAAATTCGCAGAATGTCCTTGGTTCCAAGGAAAAGTTCGCAAAATAGAGAAATTCGCAAAATAGAGGTTCGTTAAATAGAGGTCCGACTGTATATATATATTTGTTTTTTCGAGGAATTGCACAAAATCACTACTTTGGAATTAATAGGTGCTTCAGAGTCAGAAAATAGTGAAACTTTTTGTCATCTGATGATGAAAAACTCACAAATTTCGTTAAGTGATCGCTAAACAAAAACAAAAAAAAAAATCGGGAATTTGTCAGTTGGACAGGAAGGAAAATTGCAAATTTTGTTAATCGATCATTGAAAAAAATTGCAATAGTCTTCAACCAATTTCTAAAAAAATTGGGAGTGTCGTCAATCAAGTGCTGAAATTTGCAAATTTCGGCAAACAATCGCGGGAAAAAAAGACTAATTTCAGCAAATGATTGTGGGAAAAAATTGCAAATTTCGACAAACGTTCACGGGGGAAAAAAAAAAATCTCGAACTTCGACAAACGATCGTGGAAAAAAAGTAGTATGCCTGGTAAATGTGTCCTGAAATTGTCCTGAAATATCACCTAGGACCAGTGCTACTCCTGTCAGTCCTAATTGCAAATGTGTTTCAAGTGTTCTTCATCATATGAGATGTAAATTTCCAACTAAAAGTCTGGAAGAAAAAAAGTCTGGAACAGGATTCAAACCAGGGATCTCTTGGCTGGAGTCGTCAACAGCTCTACAATCTGAGCTATCCCGGATGAATCTGGATCACCCAGCTAACCTTATTGATTAAAGTATGTGGTCTGATATCCGAATCAGCTCAACGGAATAAACAGAACTTTTTCCCCCAGTTGAAAATTTACATCACATATGATTATTTACCAATTAGAATCATTGCGTTAAAATTAATCTAGTGTTCTTCATCATATCAAAAGCCATTTTTCCAAATAGTTGTTTAAAAGTTCAAAATTTAAATTTTATACTGTCCCTCAGGAAAAACTTTCTCCAAAAAAACAGTAAAAATTCCATTATTCTATAATATAAGCTTACTGAGTTATAATACTTTGTATTTTTTATATTTTCAGTATTTTCTGGTGTAAAAATGTATTTTTTCATTTTTAATGCCAGGAAAAACTGAAAATTCATGAAAAGTTAAAGTGTCTTAGTGGGTTTTGGCCATAAAAGAATGGAATTTTTACTGTTTTACGTGTTAGAGCATGGAGAAAGTTTTCCTAATAACTTATAGTAACTACGGGTTATAATAATTTTAAATTTCCTATTTAAAAAATATATATATAACTTTTTTTACACAAATCTGTTTCAATATGATGAAGAACAACAAACTTTAATTATATAACTTTAATAATTTAATTTTACTATCTTTTTTAAAGATAAATATTTTTACATAAATCTGTGTTTTGCACTTGGAATGATACTTCTAAAGTAATGATTTAGGAATTAGCTATTGGATAACAATAAGGAGACACCATGCAATCAACTTTCCCTGGTGTACTTTCTGTTAAGAGTTTAATGCAATGTAATCTTTTTTTTTTTAAATATGGTAACCTATGTGAGAGTATGTTTAAAACTTATACAGTGTTTTGTATGTCACCCCTGTCTTATCACATGCAGTTGTTGCTGCATGGACATAGCACATTTTACTAGCTTGAAAGGTTATGTTTGTTGACCTTCTTCAGCTTTCATGCATTTTTTGTTTTTAACTTTTTTATCTTCTATCTCAATTTTGTTCATGTTATATAATTTCTTATTGCATATTTTAAAGGAATTGATTGTATATTTTTATTTGTAACTTAGATTGAAATGAAAGACAAGGCACTTAATAATGTTGAAAAGAAACTAGATTTGTCCAGAAATGAATGTTCTACTTTAAAAGAGAATATATCATCTCTTAATACAAAAATTCACCAGTTTTCAAAGGATATGGAAGATTTGCAAAAGATAAACCAAAGCTTACAACAAACGGTAATACTCATATACTTTTACTCATAATACTCTTTATTAGATTTATGCATCTTACAGTAATTTTTTTTTCAAAATTGCTTTAAAAATGTTTCCTTATAATAAAAGGCCCATGCATGAAACTTATTTTAGTTACTTAAGAAAATAAAATAAAAAGCGATGATATTTTATGTAAGTGCAAAACACGAAAAGATTTAATTTAAAAAAATGTTGGTACCTCACCAAATTAAAAAGTAAAAGGGTTGTGAAAGCAATATACATTTTAAAAAAAGTTTTTATTATGAATAAATATTACAGTCATGAAGATGTTCAGCAACTGTGGACAATTAACCTGTAGGTTAAATTTCACTTGAGAATCAATTTTGATGCTCATAGCTTCTGCATAAAAAACTGCTTGTGCTGCAGCGGTCACATGGTCGCTAATTTCGATGCTCCTGTTCCCACCAATACACAAAGGCATTCTTCCAATTCATCTTTTTCTGCTTTCACCTAGCCTGGAGAAAAATTCAACTCGGAGCCCTAACGCAATTTCTATGTAAATGTTGATGTTTCATAACCAACATTGTCGTACAATAAAAAGCTTTTTATAAGAATATTATGTATTGTGACTGCAACTTATGTATAATTACAAGGAATTGTCAAAAATCTTAACCTTGTACAAAACTTAACATTGGGATTGTGTCCAGGGTATAGAGACATCACCTCTGAAATAAGGCTCTACAGGTAAAATAAATAATTTCAGAATTTTTACTGGGGTAGCTACTCTCTCAAATTTCTTCAGATCTTAATTTGGTCATCACCATCTCTTCTCCAAAAGTCTCAAGAAGAACCTTTAGAATCTCTGTTCCTTCATCACCATCATCATCTTGTCTCCTATTTGGTCAGTCTTGTGATGAGCCTCAATCACATTCATGTGGTGTGATTGTCCTGGTCTGTAGCAGTAGTGGGATGAAGCAACTGCAGCTGGCCATCAGATTCATAAATCCCCCATTGTTGGCGGCGAAATTCATCTGACAAATAAATTTTCAAAATCCAAGTGAGATGGGAGAGCAATTAGGTTAAATAGTTTATTAAATAAAACTGAAATAGTATGTAAATTCTATTCATCATTAGAAGTTAATAATTGTTCCATAATAGTAATTCTCCGTATTTAACAGAGCCAATACAAAAAAAAATGTGTTCTCTGCTTGGTTGCAGAGTCAGGACTTCCACTATACACTCTGTATTAAACAGAGCCATGATTTAACAATTGGCATCTCTGATTACAGAGTCAGGACATGTTACATGTTCTCTGCTTGGTTACAGAGTCAAGACTGACCATTTTAAAAATGATACATATTATATAAAATAAACATCAAAATAAAAATTACAATATGCAGTTATAAATCTTCTAAATAGCTATAATATTCATTTAAATGACATCCAAGTAATTATAAAACTAATAAATCACCATCAATTCAAAATTATTATAAAGTAAATAAATCTATATTACATGACCTTGAAATCATAATGTTACTCATAAATATTGATTCAGGGTTATAAACAATTTAGATAAACAGATTAGATTTTTTCTGTCAAAAGAAATCAGTTTTATAATTATATTTCGCAATATGAAAGATAAACAGAGTTAAATTATAAACAAATAAATTTGAGGGCATTTACGCCGTAACATCCTCCGCCTCCATGAACGGAGTTCATCGAACAATTATAATTTACCAAATTTCCACTATCACATACTAAATAATCAAATATTAAATACAAATTTAAAATATTACCTTAAATGTTAAGTATAACTAAAATGAAATGCAATTAAATCCTACTACTTCTATAAAAAACAGTTTCTGGAACAACTAAAAATAGAAAAAGACATTAATATACAAAATAGTTCAGAAAGTTACAAAAATTAGACATAGAAAAAAATAATAATAATAAAGTTAGTTAAAATAAAGTAAAATTCTATTATATTAAATGTCCATCGGTAGAGGAGACAATTTTGTGATAGGGCGTTTCAGTTCACCAGTAGAAGTCTTTAATTTGACAACACGAACAATATTATCATCCCCAGGAAATAGTTCAATTATTCTGCCCAATTTCCACCTTAATGGGGGCTGGTTTTCTTCCTTTATCAACACCAAGTCATTGATTTTTAAGTTCGGGTTGCTTCTAAACCACTTTGTACGTTGCTGCAATTGTGAGAGATAGTCTGACGACCACCTTTTCCAAAAACTTTGGAAAATCTTTTGTAGCAATTTCCAACGTTCCAAAGGAGTTACATAGGTAGAGGAGATATCAGGCTCAGGTAAGGAGGTCAAGGGTGCTCCTATAATAAAATGTCCTGGCGTCAGAGCCGTAAAGTCATTTGGATCAGAAGACTCAGCGACAAGCGGTCTTGAATTTAAGCATGACTCAATTTGTGCAATTAAGGTCAAAAATTCTTCATAAGTTAAAATCTGATCACCAATTGTTCTCTTCAAATGATTTTTCATTTGTTTTATTCCCGCTTCCCAAAGGCCTCCAAAGTGAGGGGCGGAAGGTGGGTTGAATTTCCATACTATCATTTCGTCAGTAAGATACTTGTGCAATTTTTCATCAGAAGCAATTAGAGACATCATTCTCTTTATTTCGCGGTCTGCCCCTACAAAATTTGTACCTCTGTCGGAAAATATTTCTAGAGGTTTTCCACGTCGAGCCACGAATCTTTTCAATGAGGCTAGAAAGGTTTCAGTTGTAAGATCAGTGACTAACTCAAGATGGATAGCTTTTGTTACGAAACAAACATACAGACAAACATAATGTTTAAAGGGTTTCACACCACTTCCCTTACGAGGTTTGATCAAAAAGGGGCCGGCTAAGTCGACTCCTACTCTTGAAAATACTCGAGCTTGTGTCACGCGTGCTGATGGCAGATTTCCCATCAACTGAGATGAAAGGTGTGATGAATTTCGGAAACATTTCATACATTTCCTTATTTCTCTTTTCACAGCTTCTTTAGCATTAATTATCCAAAATTTTTGTCGAATTGCTGAAATTGTCAATTGAGTCCCGCTATGAAGATGTTTCTCATGAAAATACTTTATTATCAAGTCTGTAACATGATGCCTTTTAGGGAGAATGATTTGATGTTTTTGATATTCAGACAAGTTTGCATTTTTTAGCCTACCTCCAACACGAAGAACATCATTTTCGTCAAGAAATGGATGTAAAGGAAGGAGTTTGCTTTTAGAATTTAGGATCTTTCTGGATTTTAGAATTTTCAGTTCGTCTCCGAATTCATGGTTTTGAATTAATTTCACAATAGCATTTGTTGCCCTTTCAAGTTCTGGAACAGTCAAAAAACCATAGACTCGTTCAGATGGGCATGTACTATTTTTGATGAATCTGAGGCACCAAGCCGTAATTCGTTTTAATTTAGACCAGGATGAAAATTTAAATAAAAGCTCAAATTCTGGAATATTTTGGGATATGGAGCAAACAAGCGTTTTACGTTGTTCTTGCAAGACCTCTTCATCAGGTAGATTAGGTTGAGTTTCAGGGGGAAATACTGGTAACGATTCTTCCTTCAGCCAGCTAGGACCATGTAACCATACCTCGTTATTAATCAATTCAGATGCAGAGCAACCACGAGAGAGAACATCTGCAGGATTTTTTTTTCCTTTACAAAATTTCCATTGTACAGGAGCAACAAGTTCCTGAATTTCGCGTACGCGGTTTGCCACAAAGGGCTTCCAGTTGTTAGCACTTCCTTTAATCCAGTGCAAGGTAATTTGGGAGTCACTTAGACAAAATATATTTTCATTCACAATTTTAAATATTTCCTTTAAATAATTCGCTAATCTTGCAGCCGTAAGTGCTCCAAGAAGTTCGATGCGCGGCAATGTAATTTTCTTGAGAGGCGCTACTCTCGACTTTACTATTACAAATGAAGTTTCACAAGAAGAAGAATCACGTAAATAAGCCACTGACCCATACCCCTTTAAACTAGCATCAGAAAATATGAAAAGTTGAGCGGTTTCAGGATTTAATTTTGGGATAGTTACAAAATATTTTCTAAGAATTTCAAAATTTACCAAGTCTTTTATTTCATTATGCCATTTTCTGAATTTTCCACTTAAAGAATCTGGTAATGTAGAATCCCAGTCAATTCCATGTTCCCAGAGTTCTTGCATTAAAAATTTAATTCTTATCACGAAAGGGGAAATGAGTCCAATAGGATCATAAATTTTTGCCACAGTTTGTAAAACAATACGTTTGGTAATAATTTTATGGTCAAATTCTACTAAAAGTGGTTGTATGTCTATTTTCAAGGTGTCACTTTCTGTTATCCATATAATTCCCAATACCTTCGAAAGATTTTGTTCAAGAGTGTCTTCCTCAAAGTTTATTCCATGTTCCTTCCATAAAAATTTTAAATCGGAAGAATTGGTTTTAAATTTTCTGAGTTTCATATTGGCCTCACTCAATATCTTCTCTGCACCGTTTGATAAAACAAAAGCTTCATTTACTGAATCAGCTCCATGAAACAGGTCATCAACGTATAAGGAAGTATCCAGCATATTAACTATTTTTCCAAACAAATCTTTATACCCCTCAATGTGATGTTTGATGGTTGCAGAAAGGAAAAAGGGTGAAGTTGTTACACCAAAAGTTACACGGGTCATGCGAAAAACCTTCAAAATGGGATTGTTACTAGTGATATTGTCAAACCACAGGAACCTCAAAAAATTTCTATCTTCTTGTTGTATCTGGATTTGCAAGAATGCCTTTTCTATATCGGCCAAGAAAGCAATTTTGTGGAGACGGAATTTTAAAATAATGTCCAATATGTTAGGATTTAGATTGGGCCCAGGAAATAAGCACTCGTTTAACGATTTTGCCCCCTTATCTTTGGATGACGCATGAAAAACAATTCTTACTTTAGTTGTCGATTTATCTTCCCTTATTACTGGTCTGTGAGGCATGTAATACGTGTTTATTTCATCTTTATTAAACTCACATTCTTCAATTATACCCAAACCACATTGTTCATTTAATATTTTCTCATATTCCTTAAGTAACCATTCATTTTTGCACAATTTTGATTTTAATCCCCAAAGTCTATGTTTAGCTACATCAAAATTGGATTCCAATTCATTTTTATTTACTTTCCACAAAAGTTTAGTTTCATATCTTCCATTTACAAAATTTAAATTATCATTAAATAAATCAAGAGCATCTAAATCCTTTTGTGAAAATAATTCATTTTTACTATCACAAATACCCAAAGACTCTAGTTTCCAAAACTTTTGCAAATCAAAATTTTCTATTTCATTAACAGATACAAGATGAGCATTAACTGTTTCGTTACCTTTAGAGTTTATTTTTCCCACTATTGTGTACCCAAAAAGTGTATTAGCTACATATAAATGGTCATTAATTTCTTCAACGACACCTCTCTGAACATTCCAGAAATAATCAGCTCCAAGTAAAATTTGTACTTCGGATTCCTCGGGCGTAGGGTCGGCTAACCTCCATCTTTTACTTTCAATGTATTTTATAACTAGAGGGTCAGAATTGGGAACCTTCAATGTTGTTGCACTTATCAAATCGGTAGCTAGCACCTCAACATCTATAAAACGATGATAATTCATTTTACTTCGCAATTTAATTTTAAAAACATCATATTCTTCTTCGCGACCTTGATCCATGCCAAAAGCGAATACAGTTAAATGTTCTTTTCTTAAAACAGGCAAATTTAATTCACGAGCTAATGCTTTTGTTATGAAGCTTTTTTCGCTTGCAGAATCAAGTAATAATCGAACTACCTTTGATTTAGAATTACCTTGAGCAGTTACACAACATGTTTGCAATAAAACAGCATGCTTAGAATTTCTAAAATTACAATGAGAATTAGATACAACTGTTTGATTTTGATTTTCATTAATTTCCGGTTTCAAACTTTTCTTAAAGCAAAATAATTTGTTATGTTCAGTGCTTTTACAATTTAGACATGGCTTTAATTTTATGCGGCATTGCGAAGATAAATGCGATTTCAAAAAGCATTTGTAACATCTACCCTCCTTACGTAACATTAATCTTTTCTTATCATCAGCTAAATTTTTACACTCGGAAGATAAATGATCATTACCTTTGCAAAATACACAAAAAACTTTAATATTGGCATTTAAGGTATTAGCATGTTGATATTTATTTGATGTTTTCTTTTCACGAAATTCAGTTTTATTTTTATGTACAAAAGAAGAGGATGCATCATTTTTAGAACTTGTCATTGACAAAGCCTTTTCTCTACATTCTATTTCACATTTCAGAAAGGCAATTAGATCGGTTACATCTGACTCTTTGCTAGTATCACGTTTTCTATGATATTCAATCACTAATTCATGGGGCAATAGCTTTAGCAAAATAGGATTTAGCAATTGTCCATAAGAACTGGATGTTACCCCCAAATTTCTTAAACTTCTAATATTAACTTCGCACATGTCATGCAATCTTCTAAATACATTTAAATTTGAACAATTTTTAACTGGTTCCATATTTAATAAATTAGTCATGTGTTTATTAATAATAACATCAACCTTACCAAAACGGTCCTTTAATAAATCAATACAAGTATCATAATTTTGTTCTGTCAAAGGAAACCCTTCTACCACATTATAGGCCCGATTACATAACAAGGATTTTAGATAAGTGAATTTTTCTATCTTAGATAGTGATTTATTCTGGTGTATCGATGTTTCAAAACAGTTAAAAAATTCGACCCATTCTTCGATTTCACCAGAAAATTTTGGAACATTTAATTTAGGCAATTTCATGGTAGAACTCGTTTCTGTTCCACTAGCAGAACCATTCAATGAATTTACACGACTAGTTGCTATCATAGAAACATTATCCTTTTTACATTTTCTTAATCTATTTTTAATTTTAAATTTAGCACTGATCAATTGGTCAGTGTACTTTTCACTATTAGCAATGTCCTTTTCATATTCTTTTAAGTCGGATATTTGAGCTTCAATATCACGATTCAAACTTTGGAAAGCCGTTTCTTTTAAGAGAAATATTTCTTGAAGCTCTAATAATTCATCGGTTTTCGTATTATCAATGTCATCATTTAATAATGTTTCTAATTTTGTAATTAATTTCGTGAAACTCATTCGTTCAACAGAACGTTTTGCTTTCAGCTTTTCAAGATTTTCCATTTTAAATAAAGAATAATTCTTATTTTAAAACATTAACCATTCATAGAAAATGAAAAAAATATTTTCTTACCTGTTAATTCCAGGTAATGTAGATGGCATGTCGTAATCCGAATGGCACAATAATAATTCCACACTAATCACAGGTTGAAATATAAATCACACACTAATCACATGTTGAAAAATAAATCACAGTTGTTAATCACAAATCTCTTTCACAATAGCTCACTATTATTTCCAAAAAATGTTTCGCGGGTTACTCGGCACCAAAAATAAATGTTGGCGCCGAAATTCATCTGACAAATAAATTTTCAAAATCCAAGTGAGATGGGAGAGCAATTAGGTTAAATAGTTTATTAAATAAAACTGAAATAGTATGTAAATTCTATTCATCATTAGAAGTTAATAATTGTTCCATAATAGTAATTCTCCGTATTTAACAGAGCCAATACAAAAAAAAATGTGTTCTCTGCTTGGTTGCAGAGTCAGGACTTCCACTATACACTCTGTATTAAACAGAGCCATGATTTAACAATTGGCATCTCTGATTACAGAGTCAGGACATGTTACATGTTCTCTGCTTGGTTACAGAGTCAAGACTGACCATTTTAAAAATGATACATATTATATAAAATAAACATCAAAATAAAAATTACAATATGCAGTTATAAATCTTCTAAATAGCTATAATATTCATTTAAATGACATCCAAGTAATTATAAAACTAATAAATCACCATCAATTCAAAATTATTATAAAGTAAATAAATCTATATTACATGACCTTGAAATCATAATGTTACTCATAAATATTGATTCAGGGTTATAAACAATTTAGATAAACAGATTAGATTTTTTCTGTCAAAAGAAATCAGTTTTATAATTATATTTCGCAATATGAAAGATAAACAGAGTTAAATTATAAACAAATAAATTTGAGGGCATTTACGCCGTAACACCCATACCTGTCACTGTCAAGTCGTCTTTTGTTGGACAGTGAGACAATACACAAGAAAACACTGTGCATCACACCAATTTCAAGTCTTCAAACGAACAATGTCCTGGGCAACAATGGCTGCTAGTCACTATGTAACAGTACATATTTATGCAAAATTTTTAATTACACCATTTTTTTAAATACACGGTCAAAAACCATGTAATTGGGGCAAAATTAAGCCACCTAAAGGTCCTTATTCATGTCTTGATGCCCTGTTTCCCATCCCAGTGTTAGAAAACTAGATTTTAATTTAATTTTAGATTCTCAAGTAACTGATATTAAAACAAAAAAGCATTATTTTTTTTAAATAATCATTATATTAAATTTTTTACCTATAAATTATTACATTACTCTTTTAGGATATATTTTTTTTTAATATAACCTGTGCAGAAAATCAGATATATTTCAATTTCTCATTGCCATTATCTCAAGGTCCATGAAAAATTCTGTACACATAGCAATTGCCTTCTCTGACTATTTGTCAACTCAGCATCAGGGATGTAGTGGAGGGTACACTTTAGTATATGCCTTCTGGATAACTTTATAACTGTATTGTATGCTCTCTGGTGTATACCTTCTGTTTTTTTTTTTTTTTTTTTTTTTTTTTTTATGACTACACATCACTGCCTATCACTTTATGAAATACAGAAGTACAATATTAATGAAATCAACCTCTCTATATATAATTACATTCAAATGTACTAAATGTAAAAAAAAAAAAAAAGTAGAAGAAAATTTCAATAAATTAAAAAAATGTTGATTCTATTTTAACAGTTCACCTATTTATTAAAGCAAAATAAATATCTAAGGCTAATGTCAGATGAACGTCTATATGCGTGCTTTCTCTTTCCTCATCAAACCAAAACCCATGTTAGAGAATGTGTTCCTGTTTGATTTTGAAAGAAAAAGCATGCAAATAGATGTTCGTCTGACTTTAGCCTAAAGATTCTCTTAACAAATGTACAATATATATGTTTTACAAAAAGAAAAAAATTGACAATCTGACACAGCCCTAAAAAAATAAAGTTCTAGCCCGAGTTCGCCGAAAAAGGCGAGAATTTGAGCTAAACTCAGGCCGGGTCTGCAGCAACAAATAAGCCCTGTCCTGGAACCATGCAAACCTCTAATAATTGCTATTTTTTTTTTTCATCTGACTTTGTCATTTTCTCATTGTAAGGCAAAATTTAATTTGTTTTTTTTAAATAAATGGTCAAGTGAGAGTATTATTCACGCACTGAGGGATCCGTTCAATAAATATATTAATTAGTAACTGTAATATTATAAAAAAATTGTTGCTAAAAGAGGAATAAGACTTTGTAAAAAACTATACAACGTATTGTTGCTGTATATAATGTTAGTTGGGGTAACTGGGCCATAGGCTATTTTATAGAAAACTGTTGGTGATTTTTAAGTTTTAGCTTTTGTTAACATTACACACCCATCTCTACTTATTAAAACAACATGTGTCAACTCAATCATAACTCTGCATTTGCTGCGATAGGTTGCCAAAAATTTAGGTTTCTTTTTTTAAAAATAATGTCCATTTGGTTGAACTTCCTCGATTTTTTATGCAAATATGGTAAGTACTTTTATTAAACAATCTTTTTATTTAAAGATTAGACATATAAATACATTAACATTATTAGGTATCTATACATATTTACTTCATATTTCAAATGTAAGGCCGGTGTTCCAGTTACCCCATAAAATTTTCAAGAATGGGGTAACTGGACCATATGGGATCCAGTTACCCCAATTGTTATAAATATCTTTTTGAGTTTCTCTTACTACGGGAAATTAATTTCTCCATTGTTTTTTGTTTTCATTGTGAGAGAGTCATTCAATGCAAACTAGTTGTGAATCCCATAGTAATTATGTGATTAATTCTAATTAAATTTATCTGTTTTAACAGTTTGATGTTTATTGCTTTTGTACTACTACTGGGCATTGCATTGCATAAATATATCATTAAGATTTGTTATCTATGCTTTAAAAGCCAATGGTACACAGAATACGCCACCCATATCTTTATGTGTGTCCAAACCTCTGCCCCTCGGAATTGCACTTACACTCTAAAGCGAAAGCTGAGTTCCTGGGGTGGTCATCCCTGTATATCCAAACTCTCCGTGTCTTTAAGGGTTACTATCTCTGCTAATTACCAACATTTTTTTTTTCGAAAATCATTTTCTTTTATACTTCGTCGATGATAGGTACCTCCAGCGCTCCTCAACTCCCTTGCTGAACTCCCACAAATCAAAATTTGTGTGTAACTAAAACATGCAATTTTCTCAAAAACTATGTGACTTAGAGTAATCGCTATAGTTTGAATTAGTTTATAAAAGTTTAAATTAATTTATATTACCCCTAATTTTTTCATAATTTTATTTTCAGTAGGTTCAGAAGTTGAGGAGGGAAGACATATATTTGCATTTAATTTTCAATGATATCTCTGAAAATATAATACCTAAAATTAAAAGAAATGTATTTTTGAGTTTCGCGTTATGAAAGCTTTCACACGATAAACAAAGAAAATTTTTTTTTTTTCAAGCAACTTAATTAGCCCCCTACATTTTTCCTAAATATATTTTTGAATGGTTAATAATCTATAAATATGTGGTTCAATAGCCTTTATTACTTCAGCCAATTTGAACTTTTCACATTCCATAGTTTATGAGTAAAATGGCTACGACAGATGGCCAGATCTTATAATGGTTGCATTTTTACTTTTTAAGTATGGAACCCTAAAAATAACTTTGTCATTCAATTGCTTTTTTCTTTAAAATGTATTTTTCTTTTTCTCTCTTTTTTGTTCAAGCATGCCATGAAAAAGAAAAAGAAATAATTTAACTGAAAATCATAAAAACTTTGTTATTTGCATTTAAATTGCAGAAAAATATTAATTCATTCACTTTCCTGTAAAAATATTTTTTCTTTGTAAATTTTTAATATACAAAATAGAAGTTTATTTAATATTATAATATTGTTAAGTGTACAATAACTAATCTTGAAAATATTAACAATAAACTTTAAATGAGTTGAACATTTTACAACTGAGTGAAAAAAAGTGTCTGAGCCAGGAATTGAATCCAGAACCTTTGGCTTAAATTGCTAATGTTTAGATAACTTTTTGGCAATAACATCTAGTCTGCCATGTAGACGGCTCAACAAAATAAGCCACATGTAAAGACATTTCATTAAATGATAGACACATGGATGCACTAGATTGGTAGAAACATAGATTGTAATGAAATCATACTGATTGGTAAAGTTATCATACAACTAGTTATTAGGAAGAATATGGGTATAAACAAAAGTGACATTTTCATGTTTTTAAATTGCCAAAAATACCCAGTCTCCTTAAATGGTTTATATCAACTATTACTACAATAACTGCATCTTTATTGTTGCATAATATGTTCATTCATTTAATTTTGAATAGCTGTTTCATCTAAAGATACATAAAGGCTGAATCTATATTATAAAGCATAACATGTCTATGAGTAACACTGATGCTATATTGATGGTGACAATGCCTCAGCAATAAATTTTGCTTTTCTGTAATTTTTTTCAAACTTCTAAACATTGAGCAATTTCAATTTTTATACTGTCAAATAGGAAAACAAAGTTCTCAGTTGTCATTTATTTGAAAACTGTATCCGATATTGCTGATTTTTTGTGGTTTTTAATAATTTTCAAGCATGATTTATGAAAAAAAAAAAAAAAAAATCTGTCTTTATCGCATGTGGCCCATTTACAAAAGATTAACCCACTTGCATTTAAAACAATTTAAATAGTTCAGCCTTTGTTTCTGACTAACATTGCATAACTGGAATCTTTATTGATTTCTTTGGCTATTAACTCCTGGCATGCAGCTAATACAAAATTATTTCTTTTGGTAAATTTCAAAACTTTATTTAAATACACTATTGATATATTTTACAAATAAAAATGCTTTTTGATGTTGTTAGTGAGTAATCTAAAAAATATATTAAATGTTAAAAATCTATTAGAGTTTCCAATTTTAAAAAAAAATGGTTTTCACCTATATTCTGCAACCTGGGAAACCCAGGTTGGGTCCCATAGTAATTTTAATGACTTAAGTGAGAAGTAGTTATTAAAATAAGCCTTTTTTTTGCTTGCATGTTTCTGTTCAGTTTCATCTTACATGAAAAGTAAGATTATTATGATAATGTATTATAAAGTGATATTATTAATCTGAAATGTGCTTGAGAGTTTTAACTAAAACACACTTATTTGTTTAGATTGCAGCAAAAGATGAGAGAATAGAAGAGTTATCAGAAGAACAAAAGATGTTACAGAATCAAAAACGTGCCTTGATGACACAAGTAAGGCTTTCATTGTCTTGTTTTTGTATCATTACAGATTGCTGATATGTCCATTAGTAAATATATATATAAATATATATATATTTATTTAAAAAAATCTTTAATTTTTTTTTTTTTTAATCTTTTTATTTAAAAGACAACCCTACTTTTATGTTATAAAGAGCAGCTTTTATATTATTTTCCCAGAAATATGGGTTATTCAAATTTCATCGTTTAGCATGCAATTAAGAGGGTATTTATTAAATTGGTGTAATCAGATTTAACAAAAAAGATTTTGATTAAAAAGAAATTAATTAAATTCATATGTTTTTGACAATTATTTCAACAATTACTTTATATTATAAAAGAGCTGAATATTTATACTGATTCTACACCTCTGTTCTATGTTTATTTTCTTCACTGTATAATGGATGTCGTTACTGCATGCCATATTGTTTATTCTATTTTTCTTTTATTCTGCTTTCATCTGGTAGATAGTGCCATTGCATTCTCCATCATTAAATAATTTAAAATTTTATTCTGTTTTTGTGAGATAGATGATGCCACAGCATATTTTCTTTTTTGTGATTGGTGAAAATGATAAATGATTGGCAACATAAGACTTTTTAAACTCAAGATGGTTTGGCTTTGTACGATGGTCATAGATGACTGAAACGTTGATTATTTTAATTTAATTTTAATGTTTGTTTAGTTTTTGACTTTACAACATTTTATATACACCATTCAGTAATTTTTTTATTTTCATGTTAATATTGTACTTTATTTTATTTATTTGATCTGCTATTTAGTACTGAATATTCTAGTCACACTAATACTTAACACTACAGTGTAACACAAATCAGGAACATTAGAATAGGATTTTTAATTGAATTGGTTGCTTTTCAAATTGTCAATAACTAAGCTGATTGACATTTATGATTAATGCATATTTTTAATTGTTTATTTACTGATAATGTTGTTAAAAATTGTTCTGCCCCATTTATTCTATCTGCCTTAGTTTCTTCCATATATCATGTTTAATAATATGTTACCTAGTCTCACAAATATAGAAATCTAAAAACAAAACTGGAACAAATATGGGATAAAAAATGTTTCTAATTAGATAATTCATTATTTTTGTCTTTATTTATGTTACTGACATTCTTTCAATTCATTATTTAAATATGCAAATACATTTTGGTATTAAATCAGCAATTATGCAAATTTTCTACCAACATGAAAAATATTCAGCTAAAGTTTATTGGTTCAATTCTATATATTTCAGGCTGTCTGACTGCTGTATTTTCTTTAACTAAAACAAGAGTTTGAATCATTTCGTAGAGTAACTTTATATGAAGGCATCTACCATCCTCCATCTTATTAAGGCATTCAAAACTTATTATCATCTAATAAGAATTGTATTAAATATTTTCCTAAATTTCCTGATCAGATAACTTATAATTTAATATCTAAATTTAAATCTAGCTGTAGTATTATACAGGGATGCTACTTTTCCGCTTTTTGGCAGCCTTCTGCTTTCCTTGTTTGTTAAATATTGTTCAGTGATTCCTGCAAAATCATAAAAAGAAAGGAAAAGTTGCATTCATGTGCAAAAAAAAAAAAAAAAACCCTGAGAATTTCATCAAACAATTCGTAAATAAAATTGAAATTTTTTTGTTAATCTCTTAACAAAAAAATTGAAACTTTCATCAAATGGTCTTGGAGAAACTTGCAAATTTTATCGAGAGGTCACATAAAACACTTACATTTCATCAATCAGTCATGAACAAAATAGAGAATTTCATCAAACAATTGCAGAAAATAAGTGTGAATTACATCATTAACTCGCAGAATAAAATCGTAAATTTCATCAATAGCTCATGGAATAAAATCTTAGATTTTGTCAATAACCTTCAGAATAAAATCATAAATTTCATTCATCGCTTGTGAGAAAATAGAAAAAATTCATCAATTGATTGTGGAAAAACTCATAAATTTCATTAATTGGTTGTGAAAAATAATCGCACATTTCATCAAATGATTGCACATAAAATCACAAATTTCATTGAACGATTGCGAAAAAAATCTATTTCATCAAGAGATCATGTAAAATATCACAAACTTCATCAAACAATGGCAAAACACATTCTTCAAATGATCTCTGAATAAAATCGCATATTTTGTCAGCTGATTGAGAAAAAATTGCTAATTTCATCCTTTGGTCATGGAAAATTTTGTTAATCAGTCACAGAAAATAAATCGGGAATTTCATCATACAATTACAGAAATTAATCACTAATTTCCTGAAACAATTGCGTATTAAAATTGTGAATTTCGTCAAATGATTGCTGAATAAAACTGTGAATTTCTTCATATGATCTCTGAATAAAATATCATATTTCGTCAGCCGATTGAGAAAAAAATTACAAATTTCATCCCTCGGTCATGAAAAATTTTGTTAACCCGTACAGAAAAAAATTTGGGAATTTCATCATACAATTGCAGAAATTAATCGCAAATTTCATCAAATGATCACAGAATATTGCAAATTTTGTTGAATGATCGCAGTAAAAATATTTTTTCAAGAGGTTGCGTGAAAAAAAATCACAATTCTCATAGGTCAAGGAAAAAATCATAAATTTGAATCAAGTTATGGTTGTTTGTACATATAAAAATTAGAGTTAATCTGTTCACGTTATTAGCTACTGATCAGAGTACATGATACAAAATTCTACATTTGGGTGAAAGAATGTTAATGTAGTATAAAACTACATATTGACCAGTAGTCATTTTCTGCAACTCAACTATGAAAATGCAATATATTTATTACAGGAAATACTATAAAACATTTTAACATACAAAATCTGTCAATGTATTTATTTTATATTCAATACGATATAGTTTATAAAATTTAGGCATAAATGTTGTGAAAATGTTGTAAATTTTATTTTCATATGCAATTTCCTCTTTTTTGTTATTTTATTAATGGCATCCCTGATTATAGTGTCAAAGTAGTTTTACAATTAATAATTTCAAAATTTGCACAAATATCAACATTAACTCAGCATATATTATTCAGCATTATTTAGAATCTTTTTTAAATAATTTTTCATGCATTTTTTCATGTTTCACAAATTTTCTGTATTAGTTAAAAGGAATCCAGTTTCATTCTTTCAACCAAATATAAGTCAAATTTGTCTTCATTTCATTAAAGTTTATTTGAACCTTTTATGCATTTTTTAATGTTTTATCACATTTCTCGGCGATTTTTTGACATTCATAAAAGGAAACCAGTTTCAATCTTTTAGCCCAACATTTTAAATTTTGTCCTGTGATTTTGAATTTTTTGCAAATTTTTATATGTATTTCCTCATTTTGCAGCAATTTTTTGGCATTTGTAAAAGGAATTCGCTTTTAATCTTTTAGCCCAATATAGTAAATTTTGTCCTTTGTGATTTTTTAATATTTTGTATAATTTTTAATATGATTTTTAGGGTTTATTCATGTTTTCCAGTGATATTTGACATTCTTGAAAGGAATCTGATTTCAATCTTTTAGCCCAATATAGTCAATTTTGTCCTTTGTGATTTTTCAATTTTTTGACATTTGTAAAAGAATTTGAGTATTAATCTTTTAGTGTGATGTAGTAATATATTTGTCCTGTGCTATTTTTGAATATATTGGAAATTTTTTAATGTGGTTTTTAGTCTTTTTTGTGACAGGTGTTTTTTATTTTTTCTGAAATTCAATGAATTTTCCTGTTAATTTTGTAATTGCCATGATTAAATTAATGTTAGAAGAATGTGCCAAATTAGTTCCTATAGCAATCTGAATGACAATGCTGGAAAATTGAATTTAATTTAAGTTGAAATTTTAAAAAATGCGTAATTAAAGGTTCATTGGAATTGAGACCAGAGCATAATCACTCCAGTATCCATGGCAGTGCGTGATTGTATACTGCTAAAAGCAGTGGTGTCCCTCAATACCAGGTTTTTTTTAAATTCAAGGTTCTGTTTAGAGAAAACTGACCAGCAAAGAAAATAATAGGAGGTATACTGAATATTGATTGATCTTTCTAAGATAAGAAATTCTGAAACTTTTGTATTTTTTCCTTTATGTTTAATAATAGAATAAGATGATAATTTGAAAAATATAGTTTTACTTGTTTTATGATTTTATTACTTTAAGTATTTAATTACTATAGATATTCATCCTACTAATTTGTTTTGTAAAATTTAATGTTTCAGTTAGATGAACAAGGAGATTTGTATGAAAATACGAAAAAAGATTTGCTTATATTGAGAACAAAGGCTGAAGAATATATTTTACAAGTAGGTGTGACTAATTCAGTTTCACTGCATGTCTTTTTTTAAAATTATGAATACATTTTAATTTTGCTAGATTTATTTTTTAAGTAACTGACATTTAGCTTTTAATCTATTACTGTTTAATTGTTGGTTCTAAGTAATATTTTAGTCCAGTAAGTTTAGCCAAAAAAGAATGTTTCTTTAAAATAATTTCAACTCACTTCCCCCCCCCCCCCCCAAGAGAGCTTTGTCATATCCTTCTAAATGATATGTAAGAAGCAGGATTGTAATGGAGGGTATACTATTGAATATGACATACCATCTACATTTTTTAAAGAAGTTCTGTATAGCCTCTGTTTTTGAAATAAAGCTATACCACATACTAAAGTCCTGCACATCCCAAACCCGAAAAATTCTATTTGAAGTGATCACGCAACCTGACCCAAACCTAACAAAAAAAAAAAAATTCCTCGGCCTGCAACCAACATATTTGAACCCATATTTGACCTGAACCTGAAATGCTTCAATCCACAACCTGAAACGAAGGATAAATAGATCCTGTTTTAATGCAGTTATGAAAAGTAGTCTACAATTATACCTCTAATACAAATTTTATCTTTTATATAGAAAAATGGACAAATCTATATTCTTTAATATTCAAATATAGTAAAATCTCTGAATAGCCTACACCTCAAAATCGTTGAATAGAGTCCTGCATTGCATTGTCCCTAATTCTCTTTTTGGAGTTTGGGTTCACCCTACAATGATTCTTGCAGGTCATATTCAAGTTTTTTGCAAGTCGTGTTATAATTTTCACAAACAGTTTTAGCAGACTATGCTTCAGATGAAAATAAATACGTATTTGAATAAGAATGACTATATATTCAATTTACTGCATGAAAAATAAAATGTGTATAAGAAATGGGATCATAGATTATTTTTTTCTTATCGTACAGTTAAGAACAGTTTTTTCTTCTGTCTGAATATGAAAAATATTACCAATATTTCATTTTGTTTACTCATAAAAACACATGTATTATATTTGTGCTAGTTTATGCACATGTTACATGTTTGTAAATTGTGAGATGCCTACTACTCAGAGGTATAAGCAGGGTTCTCGCTGCTGCTCGCCATTGTGCCAAATAACGAAAAAGTGTTTCATTTGGTGAGTAAACTAGACTCGCCAAATTGCGAGTGCTCAATTTCTGCTCTGTTTGTGTGTGTGTGCCAATACACTCGAGACTTATCTGCATTTCTGAACAATTGATGTAGATTTACATGATCAATCACACTGTGCCATTTACATTGATCTATTTATAGAGTTACAGACTCAATATCAATTCAGTTTAGCAATAATCAAAGACACAGAAAGGATTATGCGATAGGTTTTTGTCAGTTAACCACTGTCTATGTGTCGCTCTGGTAAAAACATAAACAAAATTACTCGCAACAAGTGCCAAATATTGAAATGTTTTGCTGGAATGTGGTGTTGAAATTAACCATACTATTTATTAGTTGTACGTAAAGTATCATTGGCTGGTCATTTTTTTCTATTGGTCGAAATTTCATAGCAATTTTTAGTGTATGTTTTCACAATGGTAAATCAAAGATAGCTGTTTTTAACTTTTATTCAGGCTGCTAAATGAAGGTCTGAATTACACATTTAGGAGGCATTTAGAATGTATTTATTTTTAATAGTTTCTGTAGCGGATAGTTGAATATCTATTTTTTGAATAATTACGAAAAATTAGGTTATTTTAGAACATATTCAAAAACTGGATACAATAAGGGGTTAAAGATAGATTTTCCAGTGTTTCAAGTCGAATCTATTTTGCTAACATTTATTTTCATTTGGCTACTGTTTTTTATTTCTTATTCGCCAAATCACTAATGTTGATCAAAAGCCAACAAGAACATTGGGTATAAGAATACAAATATATAAGTGTTAGGAATTGAAAAATGTGTTCGTAAGTAGAGGTGTTTATTTTTTGAGAGTGTTCATTATTGAGGTCTTATTGTATGTAGATTTTTAACCTGTAAAAATATTTTGGACATTCTTTTGAAAAATCAGATCAACTTGAACTGCAACTAAAATATAGACCAAATCTGACCTGATGCAACACTCTAGCATGAAACTATTTAGTATCTATTCTGTGCCTATAGCATGCAACCTCTGGGTTTTTTTTTTTTTTTTAAATGATTGCAGCAATGCTGAAACTCTCTGGCATTTTATTGTACACTTCTCCCTTTTTAGATAGAAAGGGTGGCAGAAATTGTAGTTTAGCTATACAGGCAAGTATAGTGTCAGAAAAAAAACACGTCAAAGCATTGCCTTAGTATTTGATAGTTACACTAATTCTCACAAGAGTATCAAGGCTGTGGAGTAACTTTGGCAATGTTTCAAAGCCATTTATTAGTGAAGCCAAGTATTAATGAAGATTTTGTTTGATAAAATCATGACTTTGAGCCAAGCAAAATTTTTCCTAAAAAAAAAAAGTCATTTCATTTGTTTTGCTCATGAAAAACTGGTCAACATATATGCCAAGCAAACAAAGGATAATGATGATGTCCTTTGTTGAAACAGCACTCATAACTGCAAAAAAAAGTTACTGTTATTGTTGGGAAAAAGGTTGCTCTTTTGGTAATCATGGCAGCTTTGATGCCACTCAACTTGAAAATTTGTTTTCTCAAATCCAGAAGAGACAATGGAGCAAAATATTTACTCTTCAACAAGTTTGGAAGGAATATACAAAGAACACATTCTATTCCTTCACTTTTCCTGGCTATGATGGGACATGTGCATTTTCAAGGAAGGAAAAACAGCAGAAATGAAATTACTAGAAAAATGTAAGAATTAACAAGATGGCATAGAGATTTTCAATATATTGTTATATTTGTTATGTATACATATATACATAAATTATACATAATGTATTACAATAAATATAAATTATTTAATATATTCCATTTTTGTAATATAAATTTTTACAAAATTGCCAAGTTTTACAAGATGCCATACAAATTTTGAATCAACAATGTTTCTCATGCATTGATAACTGAAAAGGGCATTATTTTTATGTATATATATATATATATATATATGTGAGGACGTGAGTTTCAAAACTTGCCTTATCCAGGAAATCAAATTTTGGGAAAGTGCAAAAAACCTCTGACTGTGTCCATTGGTTTTAATCGTAAACAAATATTTTACAATGCCTATACATACACAATAAAACTATATTTTTTGCAGATTATGCTGCTTTTGCGATGCAGGTTCATCAATGGAATAAATTGATAGAGAAAACTCAATTTTTTTTTTTTTTAAATATTGGATAAGGTGAGTTTTGAAACTTACATCCTCATATATATATATGATATAAAATAGGTTTTGGAGTCATGGCTGGTGGCATTCGTACTTCAAATAAAACACACAGTTTGCTCATACATTACTTTATTGGGCATAGAGGACATATTAGATGGAGATTACAGTCATCCAAGGTGGTACCTGCCAGGGTCAACCCAAGTAGTCCCAATCCTATGTCTGTTCCCAATGATGGCTCGTAGGAATCCGTGTGAGTTTAAGCTCTAAGAGAAGATCTTAACTTCAAGCCTACTTTATTACAATTTATAGCCTTAGACTGTTTTATATTAGATTTTTCTGAGTAATCTTGGATAATTGGCTTTCACTTTAGTATAGGATATGTAATCATGCTCTCCTAGACTTAAAAGTTATAAATACTTGATAATTGGGCCATGTGTTGCAAGTTACTTCTGAATTTAATTGGGATTTGAAGTAGCCAAGGAATTATGATGTTTGAGAAGCGTCAAGACATCGAACATATGTCTCCACTGATGATTATCGAAAATAGGCTATACTTGATAATATCTCTTATGGGGTTCTAACGATTTGAAGTGGTACTTGGGGCAGATATAGAAATTGAGTTAGCAACTAAGGGGAAGGTAAACTAATTAAAAAAGGTTATAGAGCATCTTATCAATTTTGTAACATTTATAGAGTTAAACTGGGTTAATATGAAAAACAATGGAGTTATAGCAGTCCTCTTATTAACCTTTACTCATAATACCCATGGAGATAATAAATATCTTTAAAACACACACATAATTAAACTAATTACTTCTTTTAAGTGCTCTAATTATTTTAAGGTCATAAAGTTAACACAGAGTATTCTGTCACATTTGTGAGTGTCATTTTCTTTAGACAAAATCACAGTACTAAGCGCAATGTCTTGCCTCTAAAGAACTAGTAATTTCAAATGACATAAACAATGTATAGTAATGCAGCTGATCACTTCCATTTATCCCAGAAAATTTTGACTGACATTGTAATAGTCACTGCGAATTTCAAGCTATTGATCTCCTCTGTCCTTTTGATTTTAACAGTGCATTAAGAGACATGAAAATGCTGGTTAAAATGGCCCAAAGTCTGGATTGAATGAAAGCATTTTTGTTAAAGGTTAGACTGGCCAAAAGAACATTTTGCACTCTAATGATTGAGGTTGTCTGGTACAATTTATAGCTTTTCAATCAAAATAGAGCCTGAAAGTGATTGCAAATGCAAACATAATGCTTTATTCTTTTGATGAGCTATTAGTAGAATCAGCAGCGTCCAAAGAGAAAAGTGTGCCTGGGGCAAAGTTTCAATTTGGCACCCTTTCCCAATTTTACTTTGTGACAGGTGTCATAAAATGAAAAAGTGCAGAAACAAAGTCTATTGAATACATATTTCGCATTTATTTTGAAACTTTAGGCTTAATTTTAATTCAGAAATTTAAAAAAACTAAGTAACATAAAAGAAAATTGCACGTATATTTTGGAAAAGGATATCTGAAAAATGAGTGTAGAAGAAATTTATGTAACAGTACAGTATAACAGTTTGGAATCCTTTTATATTCCAAGAAAGAAACCCCATGCTATTTTGATAGTACATGTTTTCGTCACAAGCACAGACTCAGAACAGAGAAAGTTAACAAACGAGACAGACAAAAACCTGAAACAAGTTCTGAATAGAAAGAAGTCCTTATTCATAAATTTGTATTTTGGTGTGAGGTAAAGGAGAGTACAATAACTTTGAAACGAAAAATGTTCGTACTTTCACTGAGAAAAAAATTACCAATATGTAAGTATACTTTTTTTTTTTTACAAAAATGAAGAAAAACACGAGGTTTGTAGTATAAATTTGGCATCCCCCCCTCAAGTTCTGTGCCTGGGGCGACTGACCTCTTTGCCCCCTGCTTCACAGGGCCCTGGGTAGAATTTGGAAAAATTTATTTTAAACTGATCCCTCAAAAAGTATTAAACAGTAAAATTTCTGGGGATCATATGACATTTATAACACTTTTATAGACCCCAAACTTCTCAGACTTTAGCACTATTAAAATTTAGCAAGTTAACAATAAAAAAAATTGGAGGATTCAACCAGTATTATGGAATGGCAACTCATTGTTGGGGATTTATTGGATAATAAAATGCCCCATTACCTTTTTAGAGTATTGTTTCATGTGTGAAAAAGTATTACAAGAATATATTTTCTAAAATGGTGGAATTTTTATAAAATTATGAAATCAATGATCATACTGTTGCCTCAGAGCAACAGTAGGACATCTAGTAATAATGAAAAATGAGATGTATGGCTTACTGCTATGAATAACTGTGTTTGCATCTAGTGGAACAACTTCTGAAACACAAAGTTATGTTTCATACTATCTCTCATATGTGTTTTATAAAAATTCCCTATTGTTTCACTAGATGCAGACACAGTTTTTCATGGCAGTAAGTCATACATCTCATTTTTGATTATTACTAGATGCCGTACTGTTGCTCTGAGGTGACGATATATTTTGTAAATTTGAGTTTTTTGAACAAAATAATGTAAGCTTTTTTACAATAAATGGTTTTCCTTGCAAAAGGTTTCAATGTTGCATTACTATGAACCTACTCTGCTTTGTGGTTTGTGCATTGGCCAAAAAATAAATAGCTGACCCAAAGTTCATGAGTTTTTAATTTTAGTGTGCACTCTGGTCAGTGTGATTATGCAAGATTTCCAGGATTTTTCTTGTGTGAGAACAAATGTCTAGGCTACTTTGCCTTCAAAAGGCTCCAACTATTTTGTCAAAATTAGCCTTGTTTAAGGAAATTTCTGCTTCCATCCCTGAAGTATTATTATAAATATACTTTAATGTAGATTTTTATCAAATGGTTTTATGGTTATATGAAAGTATTTTTCATTTTACTCTTTATGTTTTATGTAATGTTATTTCTGCTTTGATGTGATTTTTCTAATGTAATTTTCTTATTTTTCAGATTGATCTTCAAAATCAGACAATACAAAATCTCCAAGAGGCTCTAGTTAAATCTAAGCGTGCTTCAGATATTGCATTTCCAAAATCACCTCCTTCTATGACGAATATTAATTCAAATTTAATGAATGAAATGAAACATCCATCTAGAGGCTCTATTGTTGATATATAATTAGTTATTGTAATTTTTTACATAAAATTGTAAATTCAGGTAGTATATACACATGTACTTAAGCATTTAATTTTTTTTAATTTATATTTTATTAAAATAGAAAATTCATCAAATGCAATAAGTTATCTTTTTCTTAAAATTTTAGAAAAAAATCTTGGGCAGCTTTTTCTTTTTTGGAGGAGCATTAAAAATGTGCTCATTGCATTTAAGTAAGTGCTTAATGCAAACTTTTAATTTTTTATATAAATTCTAATTATTACTTTATACTTTGGTTCACTTATTAATGGTGCTGTTGTAAAAAGTTGAAAAAAGTTAAAAGTTTTAAGTCATTAATAAACTGACTTTATAAAGTATATATATAGTCTATTCAAAACGATAAATTCACCTTTGTTTTACATCATAAAAATGAATCATTAAAATTTATTACTAAAATAGGTGTTGAGGAAATATATATAAAAAGGTTTTCAAAAATTAAAAATCCTAGATGTTAAAAGTATATAAAGCTCTCCAAGTGCTTTTGGCTAAAGCTAAGCCATTATCAAGAAGGAAACCAGTGGAGAAAAGCTCGAGCTGACTGACACCAGATAGCAGGAAACTCCTTCAAAATGTTTTGTCGTTAGTTGAAACAACTAATAATGAGAGGGAGACAAGTACCGTGTGGGGTTGAACTTTCTTTACCTCTCTCTCCCTCATTATTAGTGATTTCAACCACCTATAAAAATTTTTGAAGGAGTTTCCTGTCATCATGTCAGTCAGCATCGAACTTTTCTCCACTGTTTCCTCTGTAATAATGGCTTAGCTTTACCTGAAAGCACTCGGAAAGCTTTATGTTCTTTTAACATCTAGGGTTTTTAATTTTTGAAAACCTTTTTGTATATATTTCATCAACACCTATTTTAGTAATAAATCTTAATGAATCATTTTTCTGAATGTTTGGGATTTTATATAGTTTTAAGTCATATTTAACTTTTTTGACCAGCTATCAAAAGTTTGTAAGAATGACATTGATCTACAAAAGAATGCCATTTGTATATGTGTGTATACCTGTGTATTCATATCTCACATTGCAGCATTCATACACAATTGTATATATATTTTAAGGAATCAAGGAAAAATTAGTACTATTGTGCATTAAAAACTCTAATGCCTTAAAAATGTTAATAGAAGTTTTTCTCTTTTTGTTATATTTCTATATGATGCCTAAAATATTATTAGTGTGCCTATTAGGAAATAACTTCTATTTTTTTTATAATTGATTTTAATTGTTTTAAAATGTCTTTTCTTTTAAGGCCTTTTTTTTAAATTTTGATTTCATTCTCTGATGATAGAATCAAATGATATATCAGCAAGTTTTAATAATTTTTTTCTATCAGCTTGATTTTATTCTCTACATTCTGACTTGCTTTTAAATGTTACAGTGGCATACATATTTAATTTGTCCGTAATGACTGTTTGATTATTTAGTCTTCCATTTACGTTTTTGCTCAAGTGAATTAAGTGCTATCAGTAATTTTAAATTTGTCACTTATTCTTTGCTGGCACTGTCTGACAAAAATTCTGAAATAGTTGAATGTAGAGAGTTATGAAAGCTCTAGAATTGAAAGTATTGATGCTTCACTTTAAATATTTTCACCATTACACACAATGAGTAGTTATGTAAGTTTTTATTTTTTAACTATACATTAAAAAGTAAATATTAAGAGTAACAATGATCTTTGTGAATTTAATGGAAGGTTTTGAAATTTTGCCTTTCAAATTTATTTGCATTTTTTCCCCTTTATTTCACCATGACATAGGTTATATTTAATAACAATTCAGGCTAAATAATAAAAGTTTATCTAGCTTTTGATAATTATCAAAAACTGGTTAAGCTTCACTGACAGAAAATTAATTAAAATTACCATAAATATTATTGTAATGAAATTTTTTTTTAAAATGTATAAGCACTGTTGTCTTTCATTTATATCACTTTCATTTTGCATTTTTATTATTTTGCATATTCAATGTTTTGTTATTTTTATATTAAGCTATTTAAATTTTGTGAAGCTTATTTTGAGACTATAAAGCACTCACATGCTTCAAATTACATTTAGTATTGCACTGCTAGAGGGTAATGTAAAATGTTTTGTTGCACCATTTCAAACTGTAACAGTTTATTTTATGACTGTAACACACTCATACAGCCCTAATTATATTATTCATAAACCATTTGCAGGTAATATGGATTTTTTTGTGACCTATGAAGCTCCCCATTCACAAAGCTTCAATTATAATCTGTCTCCTGTTATTAGTTTTCTTATGGAATTGTACTGCATGAATGTTTTAATATGACAAGGCAAATTAATTCACTGGTTTATTTTATCTGCAAGTATTCTGTATGTTAAATCAACATCACTATTTGCTTACTAGCTGATATGTGCTGATGTCAATATAAATTACTGTGCATTATCAACTGCAGTGTTTTTTTTATATATATATAGCTTAATTTTAATAATTTTATTCTTTATTATCAGAATTTCGAACTAAATTATGAAGCAATAATTTTCAGATTTGTTATATGTAATAAATTTTGAAGTGCTGTTACATTTTAAATAATTAGATTATTTTTTAGACAGTCTTTTTACATCCTGTTGTATATAATATTTGTTTAGATTTTTTATACAATTGTTTTCATAAGTGTGAAGTTAACATTTCATGCCTGCATTTTTTTCATGTTTGAAAATTGTTTATGTTTATTATTCTTCTTTTATGGTAGTTTTGTTTATGAAGACTAAATATTTTTTATTATAATTTTATGTGTGCTATTTAACATTTTTCTAAATTTGCAAATCAGGTATTGTTGTATTTCTCTCTGTCTCTATCTAAATGAAAGCTATTTAGGGTAGTCCGACCAGTAAATGAACACTTAAGCACATTTAAAAAGAAAATGATTCATTAGATATTAATAAATAGTACCTATTGGTGTTTGACAGAGCAAATACATTTGTTAGTTTACAAATGATTAAAAAATAACAAATGGAATTTTGTATTTTACTTGTTTTGTATGCTAGGGGTGTCTTAATAGAAATCCATAGAAAACCCAAGTAAATGTGCAGTTGTTACCAGTGAATGAACACAAAATTTTCCAGTGAATGAACAAGCAGCAATTTAAAAATACTTACATTTCATAGTTCTTTATTTTGCAACTTGTACAAATAACTTACAACATGTTTTTACTGAATTGCGGATTTTTAAAACCCAGAACGATAATTAATTAGCTTGAAAAATAGTCACTTTTAAGTTTTGAAACTAATCATAAATTACAGATTAAAAAAAAATAATAATAATAATTCTATTTCATTAAATCAATGGCACTGTACTTCTCTATTGCAATAATAACTCATGATGAATGAGAGCATGTTGCAGAAATAAGTTCGTTTTTTTATGCCTTTCATATAGTCCTTAAAATACCAAATCTTATACTTTACTGCAGGCCACTTCCAATTTCACCACATGTGGACTGTGATCCACTTATTGTTATGGTGCTTACTTCATATTTCCTACCTTGGATGCTATTTAAAAAAAAGAGCCATCCATTTCTCTCCTGGATGTTCTTTAAATGGATTATTATATTATTATATCTATAATATAATATTATATATTATATCTATAAATGGATTTTTCCTTCCTGTTTGTTTCATGACATTGTAAACATCACCTTTTACTCCATCCTTAAGTATTGTAAATCCAATTTTCACTTTCCAACTATGCAATGTTCAAGGTGTGTTTCTTCTTCAAAGGACAACACAGGCAATGTCCCATATGTTTACTTTCAATTGTTTTCCCTCACAGTTTCATAGACAATGTTGCTTTTGTAATATTAAAATCAAGAGATGCCTTCTTCAAACTGAGCTGACCTGAGCCTCATAGCTTGTACAGCATTTTCAAGGAATCTTCTTAGTCATCAGTGAGAATATTTCTATCAATCATCTAAAAATATAGAAAAGGTAAGATTTGAAAGTCATCAATAATTATCACCTTTAAAAAAAATGTGTATATGTTCTTTAGTTACATTTTTATATGTTAACTTTTCATTTGTTACCATTGTTGAAAAATCACTTAATTCAAAATATTAGGTACAAAATAAGCCACAAAAACATAAAGCCCAAAATAGTTCATTCACTAGGAAAAGTAGCCTAATATATTCCTTCCAGTAAATGAACAGCTGTTCATTCATTGGATTTTTAATATTTGCCTAACCAGTTATTAAACGTCCCTATTTTCAAATTGTACATATTCTACAATGGTTAAAACAATTAGAAATTTAGCTATAATATATATATTTAATGTATGTACAATAAAATTAGTGCATAATGCAAACAAAAACAGTTAATTCCTATCAAACATATAAAATGACATAGCACTTACCTTATTATTTCAGCATAGAAACAATGTATTTCTCAGACATGAAAAATAAAACATGTTCTCAGAGTAAAGTAATGTGACTTTTGTAATGAATCAAGAATGTGATAGCTTCCTATTGAATAGAATTAAGGCAATGTTGTAACCCAATCTGCTTTGGAGGTTTTTAAACCTTATTCTATTAAAATATATACAAATTGTTCATTCACTGGGGACTGTTCACTTACTGGTTGGACTACCCTACTTGTAAAATGATGAAATGCAAATATCTACTGAAGATAGACATTTTCTGCCATTTTGTTTTTATTATACTGATTTCAATATAAAAGCAATTTGAGTACATTGAATGAAAAAAAATATATATATGTAAAGATCGCGTCCTGGTCTCTTACTTCCTTTCTTGGCGTTTATGTGGACCTAGAACTACTGTCAAAGTGTTGTGTAGCAATGTTCGTGACTGATGGGAGACATTAAATACCATGTAGATTGGGATCTGGTTTATTTTCTTTTCTTTTCATAATTCGGTGAAACCAAGTCCAGCTGGGGGGGGGCCTAAACAGCCCCCAATTATTTGGGGGGAAATGCTCAGTTGAGCGATGTAGCTTCAGTGCATGTTGGTAAGAGAGAGAGCCCTCCCAAAAATTTGCTCTTCAGCATATATAAAGGATAGTTCACATTATTTCTGCAAGGAAGGCAGACTTTTCCATAAAAGGAGGAAACTTTAGTTTTATTGGCTAAGACTATTTTTAATGATGGGTTTTCTAATATTATACAGGTCTTGCATCACCCAGAGCTAATTCTAATTTCTGTTATTTATGAGGTAATCATAGTACTCACTGTCAACCAGACAAAAGTTAATTATGATTTATTATAATCCTTTGTTGTTTATAATTTTATTCTTAAATTATCTAGCATAGCCTGAAAAAATCTGTTTGTTTATGCTATAAATATGATGCTTTACTTTCTTGCTCATGGGAGATTTATTACTTTTATAAGGATTTTAAGATAATTTAATATGTTTTATGATGGCTGTCTTATGTCAACAAAGGGCAATTTCTTCACCTGATCTCAGTCTGAAAGCAGTTTTACTAAACTAAGAATCATATATTCTCGAACTTTTAGTATTCTTTTTTATAGCAAATTTTCAAGTCTGCCTACCAGGATATTTGACCTTGTTAACCCTTTGTATCACCGTGTTGCAGATCTGCAACATACCCAAAACGTCTTTGTTATTTCAACAGTAAATCTCAAAAGACGATTTTGTTGATGTTGTTATTCTATTACACTACTATTAACATAATTATTTCATTAAATCCGCAATAAATGTCGATACTGAATTTTTTTTTTTTTTCATGCCAAAGTTTGATTTATCGCTTGATCAGCTACACGTGTTTTTTGCTGAATTAAGCTTTTAAATACAAAAGTTAAAAAAGTCTGCAGACGTCTACAAGTATATTGTTTTCAAAGGTGAATTTAAATTCTTTATTTAAAGACCATTTTCGAGCTAGGAAATATATAATATGTATAAGATAAAAGTAAGCTTTTGTTTGTTGCAGATCTGCAACAACGCACCATGTCTTCTCTTGTAATGGATTTTTTAAAAATATCGAAAGAGCATTGAAAATATCTTCTAATGGTTATTTAAGTTGCATTTCTTTCAGAAGAGCAAAATTATTGAAAAGGGGAAACATTAGTCTGTTTTTATATTATTTAATTGCTATAGGGTAAGTTAGGGATTTCTCCCCCCTCTGTAAAATTAACACCAAGTGCAAACCTAGCAAAAAAGGGAAAGGTCTCGCAAAAAAAAAGAATTCAACAGAAAAAGCATAGAGCCCCTACTCAACATATTCCACCAAAACAAGTATGCCTAGACAAAATTGGGCACTGGCCATTTTGGGCAGACAAAAGAATATGTTGTAAATACCCCGATTGTAAAAACTTTAATCAAACTGTTTGTGAGAAATGTGGTGTGGGAATTTGCTGCAACAAAACTAACAATTGTTTCAAAAATTTTCGTGCAGATTAAAATTTTAAATATTTTCAGTTTTTGTGCCATTTGGCAAGATGTTGCAGATATGCAACAAACCAATTTTTCCAAATAAAATTTTATTTTTCTATTCTGAAATTTTTTTATTATTTTTCCATGCTTAAAATGATGCATTTTAATATCTGTGTAAGAATTTTTCAAATTGGGGCTGTTGAGTTACAAAGGATTAAGTGTTAGTTTAAACTGTTGTCAACCTGTGAGTTTAATCATACCTCCACAAGTATGGAAAAAAAACGTTTTTTCAATCATTCAACCTAAGTAAATTTCTTCACCTTATACTATTATTTTTATAGAAAATTTTCAAGTCTACCGAACTATGTAATCCTGTTAAGTGTTGCTTTAAACTGTTGGCAGGCAACCTGTGAGGTCATTCATACTTCAACAAGTTAGCAAAAAAAAATTTTTTTTTTCAATCATACAGCCTAGGTAAATTTCTTGACCTTATCTTTGAAAGCAGTTTCACTAAACAGATAATCATATATTATCAAACTTTTAGTAATATTTTTTATAGCAAATTTTCAAGCCTACCAGGCTGTGTAATCTTGTTAAGTGTTATTTTAAACTATTGACAACCTGCAAGTTCAAACATACCTCAACAAGTTAGCAAAAAAAAATCTTTTCGTGAGTCATTCAACATAGGTATCATCACCTTATCTGGATCTGAAAGCAGTTTCACTAAACAGAAAATCATATATGCTTGAACTATTACTATTCTGTTTTATATCATTTTTCAGGCCTACTGGGCTATGTGATGTTCTTAAATGTTATTTTAAACAGTTGGTAACCTATTCTTTCTTAATTTTATTAAATAAAAATGTCTGGTTTATTAGGCAACGTTTTCACAAGATCATATAAAATTATGCTAGATGTCACCATTTCACCCAAACTAATGTTGTTATTTTTCAGCTACATCTGTTTCAAAGAAGGACAGTTCAGGAGAATATCCTTAAGAAATTTCATTTCAAGAGGAATACTAATTCCAGCAAGACACATCTTTTTTGCACAAGGATTTCCGCACCGCAATAAAAATTAGGTTTTCATTTCAAGTGACAACGTATAAGATTTCAGTAATATAGATTCCAATTTTATTGCAGATGACAAAAGCAAACATATTCCTTTGTTGGGCGAAGGTTCAATATTACTGAAACAGCATTCAGTTAAAGATTCAAAATTTCGTTTTAAATGATCACAAACCTCATCTGTAAAATTTACGCGCTCCACGATGAATTCCTTCAAGTTGGGACAATGCCTTCCTAATGCAGAAATAGTCATGGTACAGAAATTAACCTTTAAATAAATCAACTTCCATCTTCTCACTTTTAACAAATTATCGATGTTGATTTTTGAATCCGTTGTTTTCAGTGGAAATTCTAAATGTAATTTCCTTAAATTACAATTAGAGAATGAAGTGAAGTCTTCTTCATCTAGTATATAACAAGTTAATGATTCTAATTTATGGCATATAGTGAGGCACGATTTTAGAACATCTGTATAAATTCTTAACATACGGAATTCTTCAAAGCTTTTAGTATTCAGTAAATTTAGTTCAACTAAATTACAGGATGGAACTTTTTCAGATTTATGTTGATGCCATTCATAAGAACAGTTTAAAACCAGAGGCACATATGGATGGTCAATCTTTTCAAGTGACGGTATATTTTAAATTAAGTGTATAATACTTTTACGAGTGACAACAGGGCCATTAATGAAAAGGAATTTCTATGTAGGCCATGGAACCACTCCTGTTTTAATATCCCTAAGATATTGCTCACTTCTATCACTAATATCCGATCCGTTTGCACAGATTTCAATGATTTTAGGACAAAATTTAGCTATATTTTCTAGTATTTGATCACTACAGTCACTAATATTAATTATTGTAAGATTTGGCAAATGACGGAAAATGTCTTCCATCAACGTCTGGCTTTAGAGTAACAAAAATTAAATAAGTCTTACCTTCTTTTTTGTCCCTTTAAAACTTTTAATCCATTACCTTGGAGATTTTTTCACAAACATAAAGGTTTCTAATCAGAAGAGAAGAAAAAATATTTTTTTTGTCCTGCAGGCAAGTCAAATTGAAACTAAAGTCCATGATCATGTCTTTGAACCACAGCCGTTCAGGAGACACTGGCCAACTTTTAATTTCTCTGCTCTTTATTTGAAACACTGTTTATCTATGGTAGATATTAATCTCAGTCAGTTTAAGCACAGACCTTTTTGATCGCTCTGTTAGTTTGAGCTGTCGATGATTAATCAGAAAGAAGACTATTCTGTTTTATATCATTTTTTCAAGCCTACCCGGCTATGTGATGTTGTTAAATGTTATTTTAAGCAGTTGCCAACCTATTCTTTCTTAATTTTATTAAATAAAAATGTCAGGTTTATTAGGCAACATTTTCACAAGATCATATAAAATTATGCTAGATGTGACATTTTACCCAAACTAATCTCGTTATTTTTCAGCCACATCTGTTTCAAAGAAGGACAGTTCAGGAGAATATCCTTAAGAAATTTCATTTCAAGAGGAATACTAATTCCAGCAAGACTGATCTTTTTTGCACAAGGATTTTCACACCACAATAAAAATTGGGTTTTCATTTCAAGTGACAACTTGCAAGATTTCAGTAATATTGATTCCAATTTTATTGCAGATGACAAAAGCAAACATATTCCTTTGTTGGACGAAGGTTCAATATTACTGAAACAGCATTCAGTTAAAGATTCAAAATTTAGTTTTAAATGATCACAATCCTCATCTGTAAAACTTACATGCTCCGCGATGAATTCTTTCAGGTTGGGACAATGTTTTCCTAAATCAGAAATAGACATGGTACAGAAATCAACCTTTAAATAAATCAACTTCCATCTTCTCACTTTTAACAAATTATCGATGTTGATTTTTGAATCAGTTGATTTCAGTGGAAATTCTAAATGTAATTTAATTAAATTATAGTTAGAGAATGAAGTGAAGTCTTCTTCATCTAGTATATAACAAGTTAATGATTCCAATTTATGGCATATAGTGAGGCACGCTTTAAGAATATCTGTGTAAATTCTTAACATACAGAATTTACAAAGCCTTCAATAAGCTTAGTTCAACTAAATTACAGGATGAAACTTTTTCAGATTTACGTTGATGCCATTCATAAGAACAGTTTAAAACCAGAGGCACATATGGATGGTCCATCTTTTTAAGTGACGGTATATTTTGAATTAAGTGTATAATACTTTTACAAGTGACAACAGAGCCATTAATATAAAGGAATTTCAGTGTAGGCCATGGAACCACTCCTTTTTTATTTTCCCAAAGATATTGCATTCCTCTATCACTAATATGCGATCCATTTAATGATTTTACGACAAAATTTAGCTATATTTTCCAGTATTTGATCACCACAGTCACTAATATTAATTATTGTAAGATTTGACAAATGACAGAAAATGTCTTCCATCAACATCTCGCTTTAGAGTAACAAAAATCAAATAAGTCTTACCTTCTTTTTTGTCCCTTTAAAACTTTTAATCCATGATCTTGGAGATTTTTTTCACACATATAAAGGTTTCTCATTAGAAGAGAAGAAAAAATATTTCTTTAATCCATTACCTTGGGGATTTTTTCACAAACATAAAGGTTTCTCATCAGAAGAGAAGAAAAAAATATTTCTTTTGTCCTGTGGGCAAGTTAAATCGAAACTAAAGTCCACGATCATGACCTTGAACCATTGCCATTCGGGAGACGCTGACCAACAATTTCTCTGCTCTTTGTTCAAAACACTGTTTATCTGTGGTAGATATTAATCTCAGTCACTTTAAGTGTAGACCTTTTTGATCGCTCTGTTAGTTTGAGCTGTCGATGATTAATGAGAATGAAGATTACACAGCAGGAACAGGAAGCACATCAGACAGAACGACACTGCACGCTGTTAGAATACACCAAAGATTGCTCAGCAGGAACGAATGCACATGAGACAGAACGACACTGTGCACTGTTAGAATACACCAATGTCCTCATTTTCTTCCACTCTGGACTTCTCATTTGGGACAAGGCAAAGGGAGTTTTCATGCAAATTTTCTTATCTTGCTGACTCGTCGTAAAGATTGCGTGCTGGTCTCTTACTAGAAATATATATATAACTACACAATATAGGTTAATGTTCTTGCTTAATATGCAATTTACTGAAAGTGATTTTTTACATATTTCCAATGAAAAAGAAGATATTCTGTATAATACAGATATCTGTTTACAACATATATAATGTGAATAATATTGTGACTTTGAAATAGTTGCATGGGGATTTTTCTTAAGTGATTCTGAATCAGCTTAAACTAGGTTTACTTCTACAAACTCTTTTTTCAACATTTAGTGTTAATTTAATAAGAAAAGCTAATTTTAATTAATAACAAACCAGATTCAGTTTTAAGTGAAGGAAAAATTTCATGTAAATGTGGGAGCCTTTTTCTCTCTTGTGTTACTCTACCATTTTTATTTCATTTAAAAGATATTTATAAAATGAGATTAGACATCATTACCATGGCTGATTTGTATTTATATATATATAATTTGGAAATATAGTATTAAATGATGCTAGTCATATTATCTTTGATAAGAATAATTTTCTTAGTTCAACTATAGAGTGAAATAAATTTATTATATTAGTATAGTTTGCTTGATAATCATGTTAATTGTTTACTTTACTCTGTTATATTCTTGTTTCTTTCCTATTTTTATTTCAGTTTTTTTTCTCTGACAGAGCACTTAAATAAAATATTTACTTATCAGATAGGCACAAAAACTTTCTTCAATAATAATAATAATAAAATTGTCTGTTCATTTTGCTCATTTGTTTCAATTACATTTTAATTGCAGTACACTATAACAAATTTTATCCATTTAATGGTGAGTTCTTTTTATCTTCCATTGCTGATTGCTACATTTAATGAACTTTTAGAATATACATTTTATTTCTTGAATTTTCGTTACATTTAATACACATGTTTGCATATTTGTTAAAAAGATTTATCATAGTTCAAAATTTATGTCTATAAAATAATTATTTTGTTTAAAAAAAAAGTCCTTCCTAATATATCTTTCTGTGTAGACTTTTTGTAAACTAAACCAGCCAGATACTGTTTACAATGCTAAAAGAATTTCCTTTTTTCAAGATAAACCATTTATGTTGGTTATGAGTTTAAATTTATTTTTCAAGGGAATAAATTGTTTTGAAAAGTGCAGAAAAGCATTAAATTTTGATATCCTCTTATAAATAGAAGCTTGATCATTATATTTATGTTGGTTCTTTCTGAAAAGTTGTAGTTAAAATATCTACAAAATATTTTTTTCCTTATCTAAACATTTAATATAAACATAATGGAAACAGTTAAATAAACAAACTAACAAACATAGTTCCTGCTTATAAATGACAGAAGTAAACTAAATTTCTCAATATGTGGAAGGAGCAGATTTATATATTGATGTTATCTGAGGTAGAAAAACGTTCTTTTTTCAACTCACAGACCTCTCATGTTTTGTTTTTTTCCTTTCTATTAAAGATTATTATTACATGTCTTTAAGTAAAACAATATATTAGCCAGCCTATGTGAGGTTAATTCCAGCCTTACAAGTAATTTTTTATCACATTCTTATTTTTATTGCACATCAGTTAAAATACCATTCATCATTTTACAGTGTATGTTACTAAAAATAATATAGATTTTAAATGTGTTGATTCATTTCTAAATGATTCTTGAAATCCTTATTCTTTATTAATTATTGTTAAAAGAGCATTAACTATTACATTCTGAACTGTTTTCAATTTGAAAAAAAAAAAAAAAAAAAAAAAGTGATTTATTTAAAATGTTTCATTTTTGTGATATAGTGTGATATTTAGGTATGCTCTTTAAATTATTGTTATATTTTTACTCTCTTAAAGAAAATGTCCTTTCTATCTTCTGTACTTTGCTTTTAAAAGTTTATTATGTATGTAATAAAAGTTGAACTGCAATATTATCAAAGGAATTTATGGGACCAACGGATTTTTATAGGTGGTTAATGAATTTAAGTAATATGCGACTGCATTTCTTTTGCTCAATATCGGTTCAATTGTGTTATAATATAAAAATAATAGTTATTTTAATGCATATTGTAAACTTGTATCGTTGTGCTTAATGTATTTTGCACTGAATTTTGCTCTTTCAAATACTTGTTGTGTATAATTTGTTATGTATAGACTTATTTGGAAAGAATTAACATTTTTAGCAAAAACCTAAATCCAGACTATGTATTTAAATTTTTACTTTATTTAATAATTTACTTGCATTTTGCTGAATTTAACCTGATAATTGAAAATGCTTAAAAAATACTATTTTTACATAGTGTTTCAGATATTTTTTGCATAATGAACCAATGAAAAATTTTTGTGTCTTGATGAAAGCTTAAGGTTCAGTTTACTTTGTTTTTGGCAGTAGTTAAGAACTTGTAAATGAAAAGTGTGCTTTTGATCTGGTTGCTGGATTAAACTTTTTCAATTCTTTTTATTTTATGTTTGTTACTGTATTTTTGAAGAAGTCACTTCATCTTCCAGTGAAATTCTGATTATTCAAGGAAACTTTTTTTTCTTATATTTATCAAGGTGCTTCAATAGGTTGTTTCTATGAAAATGCTATCTAAAGCTAAAATCATGAAATACTGCACTGATATTGAGCATCAATTTCTTTCAAATAAGAATTTTTGTGATGAATTTGAGTGATAAAAATGAAATATAAAAGTATTTATCTTGGGCCTTTTGTAAAGAAATGGTTTTTCTATTTTGATGCTAGATAATTTTGTTTTATTTATAATTCCAAAGAAAGCAGGTCTCCAGTGCTAAATGTTTACCTGCCTTTGATAAGCTATTGATTTTGCAACTATTGTGTTCGGTTCATGACTTCAAACCTTAAAGTTGCATTTAAAATTGGGCGTTTTATGGCATTATTTGAATAGTAATCCCTGTCTGTTTTTTATGCATTTTAAAATCTCTAGTCTTAAAATGAAAGAAAACAAAAGACAGAATAGTACAGTTTTGCATTTATGTTGAGAGTTTCTTTTTTATGATTTAAGCTGTCTAAAATGAAATCAATATAAGAGTATAAATACATGAAAAACAAAGTATTTACGCATCTACTTTAACCCTCTGACAAGCCAAAAAGCTTAAGAACTGTAGTTTTCACAATAATCCATGCATTATTTAAATTAATATAATTTTATAAATTTTTCTGTCTTTTCAATCCTCGAGTCATGGTTAATACTCAAAAGTGTCATTTTCAAGTACTCAATTACGTTTCTAATATGTTGATATAATTGTCTTTGAAAATAATATAAATGTTTTTGTATTAAAAAAATATAGAGAGAAAACAACAATACATTTTTGCCCTTTTTGTGGGCAGTCGGAAGATTAAAAGAATCCTGAAAATTATGTTGGAAATTAAAAAAATGATGTAATTTTAATGATTATCTTATTTAATCTTCTAGTAAATTATATAAATGCTAAAGTATGAAGGAATATTTAGTATTCAGACTATCTTTATAACTAATAAACGTTTTTTTATTTAAAATATTTTTAAGAGTTGCATAAATTTCTCAAAATATTCTGATAATTAATAATATTTTAAAGAAAAATTCCAGAAAAATCCTGATCAGTAAACGTCCATAAAGAAAGAAATAGTAGTGTGAATTTGAGAAAAGTTCTGGTTTCTAAAGAATGAGACTTTATTATGTTTTTTAATTGTTTTAGGAATTCGCTTGCACTTATTACAGATAATTTGCTGATGATGTATTCTTGCTGTTGCTCGTGTCACATGTAGCAGTAGTTTATTTTTCTGTGTAGATTTGTGAATATAATGGTTATATATTTTTTGTAAATTTTGACACCAAAAGATTATAAATTTTGATTACATATATTTATAGCAAAAAGAATGTGAATACATAATTTTTGCTTCATATTATTTTATTTATTGACATTGTATGTCAGTTGTTGTTAATTTCATTTTGTTGCTAATAATTTATTTTTCAAAGCAGACTGGTGCATATTATACTTGTTTCAAAGATTGTGTTATAGAATTTGCCTTAAATTTCAATTTTAAAGATGTGTGGGAAATACATTTTTATGTATTACTGGTGATGAGATTTTTGTGTTTTTTTTTTTTTTTTTCAAATCTAGTCAAAGTCAACATATAAATATAAGGTGTTGGTATATTTTAAGCTATTTAAGAAATATACTCATTTTAAATTATTTATTTATATAGAGTAGAGCTTCCCCAAAGGGCCTATATCTCTGAAACACTGGTACTTTATTTTTGAAAAATTTTCTTTTAATTTATGTTCACACATATGTATATCTGTATTCTCACTGAAAATTAAAAATTTAGTTTAACTTACCAAACATTATTAATAAATCGCATAAATTAAGCAGTCTTAAATATTATAAAGTTTTGTGATAAAGATATAATTATCAGTTTTATTAGCCATAAACACACAACTTCTATACTATAGTATCTTAAACGATAGTAGGGCATTTATCATTTGAGATATGCTGAGTTTGATTATTGAAGTTGGCTTTCATGTTGTAATATTAAAAAATATTTATAAGGCCCAGGTCTGTTCAGCCCTCATGAGTAAAAAATTATGGTAGTCCCATGGAACCAAGTAAAATAACTTGATTTCAAAGAAATTTTTATTAAGGATCAGCTAGTTCATAACTCCAGTTCAGGTAGTGCTATGAAAGAGTTAATCTACTAGAAATAAATCATCAATTTCATGTCTGAGCTTTTCTTAATGTGCATTTTTAGATCTTTTATTCCAAATCAAAATAAATATATTGTTTTTTCATTAATAATTTACCTTTATATTTTGCGAAAGCAAGTATTTTAATCAAGAAAAAATTCACTTTTATTTGTTTATTTTTGAGGAAGAATGGAATGAATGTTAGAAAACTTAAAAGTAGTGGCAAAATGAATTGTAGCATAAAATCTTCTTTAATTAAACACTTAAAAAATACTTGAAAATATATAATAATGAAATTGTATATTATTCCCTTTCATCCTATTTAAAATTTTATACGTTACAAGATATTTCTAATAAACTTTGTTAAACTTACAGATGATTTGAATGGTATAGCTGTGAACTTCATCAAATAATCTAATTTCTTAAAAATAACTTTTTGTAGTATCAACTAATAACTGTTCAGGGAACTGTTCCTTGGGGGAAGTCTTGTTTACTACTACATTCGGGCAAGTACAAACACTGCATTTTTTTCTGTTTGTTATTGAAAATATGTGACTTTGTCTATCTATTGTTGACTAAACTTAAATTTGTTTGACAATATTATTTTAACTTTTAAAAATTTATATCAAGTAGTGTAGTAACATCTCTATTTGAAAAAAATGAGCTTAAATCATTTATTTCAATACTTGTGTTGATTTTTTACACACATTTGTGACTGATGTAATTATTAAATAAACTAAGATTGTAAATAAACTTATTTAGTATATTTCCAATTATTTGAAACTAATAAATGCATTATTAGTTAATTGTTTTATTTTGTATTCTCTTCTCCTTTTCCAATCATATCCTTATAAGTATGTAGAGTTAAAATAACTAATATTCCACTCTCAAATATATCACCATATTTATTAGTATTTTATTTTAAAATGCAAGTGAGCAATAATTTATAATTAACTTGTTTGGTAATTAATGGCTTGGTAAGATATGTGATATTATCTGTCTGTATAATTTTCAGTTAGGTGTGATTGAAGAAAATCTTCAAATACCATCCCCCTAAGGAAAACTTACAATTTTGAAAATTAAGGTAGAGTTAAAAGTACCCATAAAAGCAATGTAAGCAGCTCTTCTCTTTACAAATGAAGCCAGTTAGGTAACTGAACAAAATTAATTCCCTTTACCTTTGAAGTAAAAAAGAAAGTAACCCAATTTTTAAATATTTGAAAAGGGTTCTTGCATCCATTCCCTTATTTTAATTTACATTCATATATTATTTGAAGTTGGGAAATTTTAGAATACTAAAAGATAAAATTCAGTAATTAAATTTATTTTCTTTAAAATTTAGTTGGGTTTTGCCTATAGGGGTGGCGACATTGGAAAAACTGTCAGATTACGTAATTTCTGAATAAGAGCACTTGCCAATCTCAAATATTTATGAGTAAAAATGAATTTAGAAAGTAGCCAGTTTGGATTTAGGAGCAGCCCTTACCTGACCTGAGGATGTGATTGAAGTATGCATTAATTTTTGTCATTAATTTTCAAAAAGTTACATTTAAAAAAATTATACAGTCCCTGGACCCTATAAGCTATATTTACAAAGATTTTCTCCATTCTGTGACAAGTACAATAATAAAAATTGTTCTTCTATGGCTAAAATTTACCGAGTTGTGGTACTTTTATTTTTTTTTAACTTTTGGAGCTTCCTGGCACTGAAAATGCATTTTCCTGTGCCGGAAAAGTGCTGGAAAGCTTCAAAATTTCATAAATTTGAAAGTTCCATCATTCGGTGAGTTCTAATCATAGAAGAATAGAATTTTTACTGTTATACTTAGAAAATTTTTCTCTGTTCTTTTAGAAGTACAACTTTAGGACCAAGGATAGTATAAAACTTCAAAAGTCTAATCTTTTGAAAATTTGATGGCAGGACTATTTCATCAACATAATCTTAAGATGGTTCTGAAATTCCCTGCTCAACAACACCTAACTTTCTGACAAGTTTTCACTGTTTTTTAAATCTAAAGGCATAAAATTGGCAGGACTGACTATTGATGTGATTTGGAATCTAATTTCATTTTTTATAAATAAATTACTTATCAAATTATAAGCGATTGTTCGACGACACATTTAAAAAAATATATGCTCAACAAAATATTTCTAAATTATATACTTAACTTTATTTAAAGTTTTAAAATCTTATTCACAGATCGCCAACAAACAAACTGCCACAAATTGAACTATTGTAATTTATAGTTGGGGCACGTTTAACTTGTCAATGGGTACTATGCTACGCCAGCCTTTTTACTAACTTTGGCGTTGTAGGATCGCCGGATTTGGCTGTTTATCGTTGTTTGGGGGAATAAATTTGAGCGAATTCATGTTAACAATTCTTTTGTTTTTTCAAGTTCCACGCAGATTGTTCCGTATTCCTAAAAGAATTTCGATTCCATTGTTTTAGCCTAATGTACTAAATTTTGTCATCTGTGATTTCTGAATTTTTAGCGATTCTTATGCGATTCTTTTTTGTTTTTGTTTTTCGCGGCGATTTTCTACTTTATTAAAAATACATCCAATTGTTAACTTTTAGTCCAATACAATAAATTTTATCCTTTTTTTCAATGAAGTTTATTTGGAATTCGCGTACAGCAATTTTTGTTGGGTTTTTTTTTTTTGGTTTGCGCGACGATTTCTCAACATCTGCAAATTGAATCTAGGGGTCGATCCAGGCAAAATTTGGGGCCAATTTAGGGCCCTTTCACAAAAATCTATTTAATAAAATGGGCCCCTTTACAAAAATAAATTTAATAAACTGGGCCTCTTCACAAAAATGAATTTAATAAAATGGGCCTCTTCACAAAAATGAATTTAATAAAACAGGCCTCTTCACAAAAATGAATTTAATAAAACAGGCCTCTTCACAAAAATGAATTTAATAAAACAGGCCCCTTCACAAAATTCCTTTTAATAAAATAGGCCAGGCCCCTTTCGTAATAATCTTTTTCATAAAAACTGTTTTAAAATATGTAATTTGTAAATAAAACCAGGTCACGAAAAGCAAAAACTTTTTAGCAAGGGGATTTAAAGAAGTTTTTGTTAATAAATTATTAGTTCGAATTTGAGTAACTGGATTTCAACTTTCATTACAAAATGGTATTTTTCACAAAAATATTATAAAATTCACAAAAATAACTTCTACTTTTCACAAAATGGGCCCCAAGAATAAAAACCTGCATCGACCACTGGAATCCTATTTTTTTCCAATATGGAAATTTTTTTATTCTGCAATTTTTGAAGTTTTAGTCATTTATAATGCTATTTTCAGCGTTTTTTCGCAAAGATATAAAATTAACGATGATTTAATGTACAAAAATATTCAGAAAGAACTAATTTATAAGAGAAAAATTGTGTTTTAGTTAAGACACCCTCCCACCCAACCAGAAAAAAAAAGGACAGGAAATTTTATTTTAAAAGTGCACGAACAAAAATCATATCATATAAAATTAGCTAGCAAGAAGCTTTATCATATTAAATTAAACAGTTTTTTTTTTAAACACATTCAATATAGAATTTATTGTAAATCACATGAAACGTGTATAAAATAAAAATTGTTTTCCCCCTTATTTTTATAATAAAAATCAATGGTCTTCGCTGATTTGTTTGTAATAGAAATCTTCTTCGGAAAATCATAAAAGAATACAGAAATTAATATTTTTAGCTTTTCTTTTCTAAATCAATTATTATTTAGTCCCATATTTGAAAGCTTTCATTACAATAATAACAATAAATAAATCTACCTGTGTAATAAACTCATAGTAATGAATGCTAAAATTCAAAAGCTGTGCAGTGTTTTATTATGAAGCCGAATAAAAATGTTATTGATATATATGTTAACATTTTAAATAAAGATAAAATTCTTGTTATTTAGCATTCAATTTTTATGTTTAAAACAAAAGAAAAAATTGAAAATAATCTAATTATATCCTTACAAATTTTATTCCAATTTCATATTCAATATAAATTTCATCCTAAAAATTATTATAATATCACTTTTTTCAAACTTATCTATTAAAATAGAAGGAAACACACATACACACCCTCTCACAATGTTCGTACAACACTTTACTCACAATTTTTTTTCTCACAATGTTTACAAACAAATGCACATTTTTAGTAGCATTGAAGAAATTGTTTTAAACTAATCCAATATATTTAGATATTTTGCAATTTCATTTCCAGTTAATTGATTTATGTCAAATTAAATTATAATTTAACTTATCGAATCAAATTAACTTACATTTATGTATAAAAATATAGTATGCATTATGGTGTATATAGTATACTGGTGAATTTTTTCTTGTTTTTGTGTCTAAAATACTGTTAAAATATTGAATTTATATCATTGTTTAAAAGACAAATTAATTTAACTTCTGATCAATTCTTTCTAAGTAAAATAAGAATAGTTTAAACTTCTGTATGCGGAGGGATGGAAATTATATCATGAATGTACTTAAGAAAAGCCGCATTAAAAAAAAAAAGGTTCATTTTAATTCACACAAAAGGAAAATTCTTGTTATTTTACATATTCTTTCCATATGCTTCATATTGATTTGAGGTGAAATTGTCTAATCCACCAAAATTTTCTATCCAACGCGATTGTCCAGTAAATTAGATAAATAAATAAAAATCCATTCTTAGACAACAATTGCTTGTAATTAATTTACCAGAAACTAAGAAAAACTGTTCGATTTCAAATCCCTTAAAATATCATGCCTGCAAGTATCCTGTTTTTACATTTAAAAAAGAGCCTTAAAATATAAAGTTTCCGGTTCTTGAGCGGGGAAAAATAATTTTTTTGAGAACAGCCTTACAATAAAGAGCTTCTTTTATTCGTTTTAATTTGCAAAAGAAAATTTTCTTTGTTATTTTAAATGTTTCATCCATATGTTGGGTATGTACTTGGGGTGAAATTTTCCGAAAAATTCGAATCCACCGAAAATTTTTCTCTATGTGTAATAGCTTAAAAAAAGAAACTTTTGATTGGACATCAAAAATCTACAATCTCTGATAATAAGAAGAGGCAATATCTATTGACCATCACCCCACACAGCTCTGTTGGGGGTCTAAGGTTGCTAGCTATTTGCGAGCACCGCACCAAGTACTCGCCAAAAACCTTCCTTGCGAATAAATACATTTCCTTGATTATTATTAGATATTTATCATAAAAATGAATATATGCTAAGCTCAATCGATTTCGATTAATGAGTCAATCATTTTTCCTGTGAAAATGAAGAAAAAAAAGAGATTTAATATGCCATTTCTTTCATATTCAGTACAGAACTATTTATTGTTGCGGACTTACACTCCTCTCTAGTATAATCACCATTGACAACTTAGGTCTTCCTTAGGTATAGCTAACTGCACTGTGCCTCTGTACAAACTATTACAGACATAAATCAAATGTGGTTTGTTATGGAAAATGTAGCTATTCTGGCAATAAAATGTGTATTGTTAAAACACATCCTATACACATTTACATTTATCTGAGAACTCATCATGTTACTGTCTTTTCTTTCCCAGTTACTGAATTTTAACCTCTTTGGTTACCTTTGTGCCATCTGGTGTGTTAAAGTGGTTCTCAAATTCCCTACTGAACAACGTGAAACTCTGACACATTTCCTGACTCATTTTTAAATGTAAAGGCATAAAAATGGCAGACATGACTATCGAAGTGATTTGAAATCGAATAGCATACTCCATTCTTTGATAAATAAATTACTTTTATTAAATGAATAAATTACAATTTAAATTAATCAAGCTATAAATTATTTGAAAACCATGTTTAAACACACAATAAAACAAGCAGATTTGACCATACGTATACGTTTCGTGAGTACTAGGACTCACATCCTCAGTGTAAAAACTTTAAAAACTTTAAAAACAATATCCCCCCAACTGCATGTACGGTGAAAAAAACCCAAATGTCAAAACATAATACCAAAAGACCATCAAGTTCTAACAGCCAATGAAATTAATGCGGAAGTGAAGTGTCGTGACACAACAAATCCATCCAGAAAGTTGAGATGTATGGTGTACTAGATAAATCATTAACCAAGGAGTCTTTAAATTTATGGATATGAATAGCCTCATAAAAGTCTAAATCCAGAGGAGTAATACATTTCTTGATAATGGTAGCTGAGTCAAAATTAAAATTATGTCCCTCCCCCCAGCAATGAGAGGCGATAGAGGATTTCTGTAATTCTTTTTTCTTTACATAGTTTCTGTGTTCATTGATTCTGTAACGGAGTTTTCGTTTAGTTTGTCCAATGTAGGACAAACCACATTGGCATTGAATGTTGTAAATGCCCCAATAATTATGTTGAGGAATTTGGTCCTTAAGTTGCGAAAAAGATAATTTATTAACCGGTTTAAAAACCACATTAAAATCATAATGTCTTAAGATATTAGCCATCTTAAAGCTAATGCTATTATAAAATGGTAAAGTGATAAGATTGGAAATGGAAACCGTAGTAACAGGAGAATCAAGATTATTAACATATTTATTAAGACTATGAGAAATTAAATTATTGATATAAGATAAACTAAAACCTCGATCTATAGCCACAGATCTAATGTAATTTAATTCTGTAATAAGTGAATTATTATCTGAACAGATTAAGTGAGCTCTATTAATCAAATAATGAAAAACCGAAGCTTTTTGGGAAGGGGGGTGACAGCAAAAGGTTTATGGTAAACGCAAGTGTCAAAGGTATTAGGCTGACGTGTAACCAACACATCCAGAAATGACAATCTATTATCTATTTCAACTTCATAAGTGAATTGAATGACTGAATCTATTGAGTTTAAAATCGTTAATATATTGTCAACAGAAAATAGAGAAAGGTCCAAGAGTGCAAAAGAATCGTCTACATATCTACAATAAAATGGGAAGTTGATAAGGTTAAACATTTTAACCTCAAAGTAATGCATATATAAATCTGCTAAAAAAGGGCTAAGGGGATTACCCATTGCTAAACCATCCGTCATAGAATAATATTGATTAGAAATTTGAAATGAATTTTGTTTTAAACAAGTACTGAATAACTCAATAATGTGGTTGATTTCATAATCTGTGTAATGAAATTCTTTTAATCTAGTAGTGAGACTTTGTAGTGCACCTTGAACTGGAACATGGTCTCACTACTAGATTAAAAGAATTTCATTACACAGATTATGAAATCAACCACATTATTGAGTTATTCAGTACTTGTTTAAAACAAAATTCATTTCAAATTTCTAATCAATATTATTCTATGACGGATGGTTTAGCAATGGGTAATCCCCTTAGCTCTTTTTTAGCAGATTTATATATGCATTACTTTGAGGTTAAAATGTTTAACCTTATCAACTTCCCATTTTATTGTAGATATGTAGACGATTCTTTTGCACTCTTGGACCTTTCTCTATTTTCTGTTGACAATATATTAACGATTTTAAACTCAATAGATTCAGTCATTCAATTCACTTATGAAGTTGAAATAGATAATAGATTGCCATTTCTGGATGTGTTGGTTACACGTCAGCCTAATACCTTTGACACTTGCGTTTACCGTAAACCTTTTGCTGTCACACTCCCCCCCCCCCATTTCAATTCATGTCACCCCCCTTCCCAAAAAGCTTCGGCTTTTCATTATTTGATTAATAGAGCTCGCTTAATCTGTTCAGATAATAATTCACTTATTACAGAATTAAATTACATTAGATCTGTGGCTATAGATCGAGGTTTTAGTTTATCTTATATCAATAATTTAATTTCTCATAGTCTTAATAAATATGTTAATAATCTTGATTCTCCTGTTACTACGGTTTCCATTTCCAATCTTATCACTTTACCATTTTATAATAGCATTAGCTTTAAGATGGCTAATATCTTAAGACATTATGATTTTAATGTGGTTTTTAAACCGGTTAATAAATTATCTTTTTTGCAACTTAAGGACCAAATTCCTCCACATAATTATTGGGGCATTTACAACATTCAATGCCAATGTGGTTTGTCCTACATTGGACAAACTAAACGAAAACTCCGTTACAGAATCAATGAACACAGAAACTATGTAAAGAAAAAAGAATTACAGAAATCCTCTATCGCCTCTCGTTGCTGGGGGGAGGGACATAATTTTAATTTTGACTCAGCTACCACTATCAAGAAATGTATTACTCCTCTGGATTTAGACTTTTATGAGGCTATTCATATCCATAAATTTAAAGACTCCTTGGTTAATGATTTATCTAGTACACCATACATCTCAACTTTCTGGATGGATTTGTTGTGTCACGACACTTCACTTCCGCATTAATTTCATTGGCTGTTAGAACTTGATGGTCTTTTGGTATTATGTTTTGACATTTGGGTTTTTTTCACCGTACATGCAGTTGGGGGGATATTGTTTTTAAAGTTTTTAAAGTTTTTACACTGAGGATGTGAGTCCTAGTACTCACGAAACGTATACGTATGGTCAAATCTGCTTGTTTTATTGTGTGTTTAAACGTTGTTTTCAAATAATTTATATTTTCACACAAGTTCTGTACTTATTAATCAAGCTATAAGTGGTTTTTCTCATGTGACAAGTTTTTTCTCTTTCTTGCGCTGCCGTGTCAGGAATTTTGTTCAAAATGTCCACTTTGACAGTATTTTCTGAAAGATTTTCTGTCTTACCAATAAATGGAAAATGCTGTTCGATTACACAGTTTCTAAATAAGAACACCTACCAATTTCATACGATTTCGAACATGGTTGAATTTAAAATGTGTCAGAAACTAGCTCCTTTGGATTTGAGAACTACCTTAAAGGAACATTTGGAACCATTTGAGTTTTAATGCTCGTTCAAGAATTTTGCCGTTTTAGATCGCTTTTATTTGCGTTAATCTTAACTTTTATTATTATAGATTAAGGGAGTATTCGAAAAAATATTTTTCCACCCTCAATAGCTCGAAATTTTCTGAGACATTTTCAGACTCATTTTTAAGAGTAAAAACATGAAACTTGCTGAGGTGATTTTTGAAGAGATGTTTAAGAGGCCATGTGATTTCATTTTTCGATCAAATAATTAGAATTTTATTTTTAAACAATTATTTTCTCAGTATGACCATTTTTTTCATACCCAGGTCTTCTGTTTCGGAAAATTCGGATCAAAACGCCCTCTTTGACAGCATTTTTTACAATATTTTCTGCATTTATCAAAAAATCGAGAAGCACGGCCCATTAATGTAGTTTCTAAATAAGAGAATTTCCCAGTTTAATGCGTTTGAGAGCAAAAACGAATTTAAAAAGTAATCGGAAAATAAGCAGTTTGGATTGGAATTCACCCTGAAGGAGAAATTCTACTTTGGGTCAAAATTTTTGATTTTTTTTTTTTAAATTTTTTGCACCCTTCAAGTGTGTAGATTCTTGCCCTAAAGTGATACGTGATATTCCAATTCCTTTCAATCAGTTTTGCTTGTTGAACGTAACGTTATTGTAAATTTTAAACTTGTTTTTCTTGGGAACTTTTCGACCGATTTCCAACATTTTTTATTTGAAGAGTTCAGATGATAAAGGTGTAGGCATGATTCTGTTCCGAATTTTCTGAAAATTTAAGGCATTTGGTTCCGAAAATTTAAAAAAATCGATCATCAATCTGAAAATTTGGACATAAAAAATATCGCGAATTTCGACAACTGGTCACCGAAAGGAATCAGTTGCATCAATCGTCTGCAGAAAAATCGTCAATTTCATCAAAGAATCGCGGGGAAAATACGAATTTCGTCTAACGATCGCTAAAAAAAAACGCGAATTTCACCAAAGAATCACGAATAAAAAACGCGAATTTCGTCAAAGAATCTCGGGAAAAAAAAAAAAAACTATAATTCCGTCAAAGAATCGCGGAAAAAACGCAAATTCCGTGAAAGGATAGCAAAAAACCACAAATTTTGTCAAAAGATCGCGAAAGAACCGCAAATCTCTCCAACAAATCGCGAAAAAACAGCAAATTTCATCAAAAGATCGCGAAAAAAAGGCAAATTTCGTCAAAGGATCTTGAAAAAATGGGAATTTCATCAAACAGGTGACGAAAAAACGCATAGTCCCCCCCCTTCCCCCCTCTGTAACCTTTCAGAAAATTTGCTGTGAATTTCAGAATTTTTTTTAATTTTTTTTATTAAGAATCACCCCTGTAAAGGTGGTATGGGACAAAAAATAGTTAATCATATGATTGAAGAATCAGTGGTCCTCTACCATGTGTTAAATTCCTATTTGAAAAAACCTAATACTCACAGAAATTTTAATTGATCAAGGAGGCATTTGGCAATAAATGCAAATAGATATTTGGAACTTTACAGGTCATTTTCTCAAAATGGTGATTGTGTCACTTACCACCTTTATCGTCTGAGCTCTTTATTTAATAGCAAGGTAATCATTTTTGCTGGAGCTTATACCACTGAAAAGTATAATTTTCATTGATTATTTTTTCGAGCTGGCAAAAATATTAAAAGAAAAGGGGCGACAAAATGCCGTTTTTGTTCAAATGATTGCCATTTTCACAAAAATCAACGTTTTCAACTGAATGCTGTTATAGGATCCAGAGAATTTGTCCTTTCGTAATTTGAATTCAGATGGCCGGGGAAAAAAAACATTCGCACGATTGAAAGATTATAGTGAGCACCTCCCGGTATTCACGCACAAAAGTTTAATTATAGAAGTGAAATGTCAATAAATATTATGCAAAAAATCCGAAGATTGTATCTCTTTCCTTTGTAGCCGAAAAAAAAAAAAATAAAAAAAACGCGTGAATTTTAGTCCAAATCCTCCCCTTAAGGCTGTCCTCAAATCCAGGTATTTTAAACACACAAAAATTTAATTATATAAGTGAAATGTCAATAAATATTATCCGAAATATCCGAAGGGGATATCTCTTTCCTTTGTAGCTGAAAAAGAATCATTAAGGGTGTTCTCAAATCCAAAAGGGCTACTTTCTGACATAAGTTTTAATTTATTTTTGTTCGAAAATGCATGAAACTAGCTGGTGGTGTTGTTCAGAAACTATGTAATAGAGCTGTTTTTTCCATTTTCTTGCAAACGCAATAGTAGTGATGGGCAATTTCGATTTTTTTAATCGATTTAATCGAAACTATGGCCAACTCGATTTAATCGATACTATGAATTTTTTAATCGATGTCTCTAAGACAAAATAAGGTAATATCATTTTCATTTTCCTTCAAAAATTGAAGATAAAGCAGTTGGATGTGCCAATCCCAAAACTTTCATCTGCATCATAAATGTTAAAACTTCAAAATTCGCTATCACAGTGTCAAATTTAAATGATAACCTATGCGCATCATGAGGATTCAAAAAGGATAGGTTCGTTGAAGTGTGTGCATTTTAAAAGAAAATATAAGAATTGCATTTTCCTAACAAATCATTGAATTTCGGCCCACACCCTCTTAGGCTAATGTCAGACGAACGTCTTTTTGCACGCTTTTTTCGCTCTTACGCCGTCCCCCTACACCTTTGCTAGCATGTGTAGGGGCGGTATAAGAGCGAAACAAAAGCGTGCAAAAAGACGTTCGTCTGATATTAGCCTAGATGTCCGCAAAGGAAAATCCCAATTCAAAGAGCATAAAAGCGACAGCTGTTGAGCAGTATACACCCAAGCCTAATAAGGATCTATTTATCTGTAAGTGTAACAGAATATGAAGTTTGATTAAATTCCGTGCATTAGTTTTGAGATATGGCTATCACGAATATCATGCAAAAAAACAGTATAGCAGCGCAGCCTGTTACATGATTAACACGAAAAACTCAGGGACAACTTATGTCAATGACACATAATATTAAGTTTGATGAAATTCCGGTCATTACTTCTTGAGATATTATCGCTAATATCGTGTAAATTCTGAAAAACAATGCTAAATTCAGGGGCTGGTACGGGTGGACAATCCCCCCTTCCCCCCCGGAACATTGAAATGTCCCTCATGAAGATTTGAGATTTTATGCTTAATGGACAAAAGTCCAATTCCCCACCCCCCTCCCCGAAACTCTAGAATGTCCCTCTCCAGAACCACAGAAATCATTCCCGGAGAAAAATGTCTGAATTCAACACTGCTAAAAAAAAAGCAGCATGGCAGCACAACCTGTTATATCATTTACACGAAAACCTAACCATGAAAAACTTATGACAGAATATTAAGTTTGATGAAATTCCGTTCATTAGTTCTTGAGATATGATCTCTAAAATCGTTTAAATCCAGAAAAACGTGTTGAATTCCGGGGGTGGCCCGGAGGGACATGCGCCCCCCCCCCCTTCCGTGCAACATTCAAATGTACCCCCCAGAAGGTTTGAGATTTTATGCTTAATGTACAAAAGTCCAATCCCCTTTCCCTCTGAACTGTCCCTCTCTGGATCCGCAGAAATCCCTCCCGGAGAAAATTGTCTGAATTCAACACTGCTGATAAAATCTACATAACAACGCCCCCTGTTGGGTGATTTACACCGAAATTTATTATGCAACAATTTATGCCAACGTCTAACTGAATGTGAAGTTTGATGAAAATGCGTGCTTTAGTTCTTGAGATAGAGCTATTGCGAAAATCGGGGGGAAATGCAGCATAGCAGCGCCACCTGTTGGTAGATTTACAACAAAAAGTAATCGGCACCAATTTATATGAAAGTCCAATTAAATCTAAAGTTTCAACAGATTCCATGCATTAATTCTTGAAATAGACCGCCCACAATTTTTTTGTCAGAGACAAACAAATAGACAGACTGACAGATAGACAATGTATAAAAATAGTCAAATCGTATTCCAGACAAGATCTTCTAAAACTATAAATCCTTCGAAAACCGGAAGTCGAAATTTTTCACGAATCCAATGCTTTTTTTTCTAAAGACAAAAGAAAGCAAGAAAAAATGAACGCATCGATTCTGCCCGTAAATTAAGATCAGAAATGGCGAATCGATTCAGTTTAGATTCGATGCCGATGTCGATCTTTAGATGCGGGCAGAATCGTTATTTTTTGATTTACTTCAATTCTTTAGATTCGAGCAAATCGATTCAGTTCAGATTCGATGCCGATTTTTAGATGCGGGCGAAATTGTTATTTTTTTATTTACTTCAATTCAAATCGCATCGCGCATGATCCACGATTCGGGTTGAATAGATTCCTCAATTTTACTGTTTTAGTGGCAGAATTGCTGTAAAATTTTGTATAAGAGCCTTTTTTTTTTTTTCTTTCTAGGTTCAGTGTTGAATGGCGGGTTGATTTCTTGACTGCTCCGGTCGGGATTGGGGGGGGGAGATTTTAGAGTTCCGTAAGGGGGGATGCACATTTGTCCATTAAAAAGCATAAAATCTCAAAATTTTCGGAAGAGACATTCCAATGTCCCCCCGGGTCACCCCCTGAATTCAATACTAGGTTAAATCGTTATGCTTTTGTTTAGAAGCCTAGTTGTTTGGGTTACTAGTTTATTATGTAGTATTTTCAAGTTCGTCCCTTCTAATCCTTTCCGCCCTTCCTCGCCAATCTTAATTTACAGGGCCGTTCAAAATATGCATGCTATTTTAAAAATGCCCAATTCTCGTTCTATTTTATTATAAATCCTTGACCAAAGATACATTTCAGGTCACCCCTCCCACCGTTCGAGACTTACCTGTCCCCCGGGGGCATATTTATTGTTTCTTCCAAACCATCTTGTGTAACATATTGTTGGAAAGCTTTTAATGTCCTCTTTTATTTTCTGCCCCTCCCCCCCCCCCCACACACACACTAGTTACACGCTCTTGGCACTTTTTAGCTCACAGGCTATCAAAGCCTGAGCTAATGTGCCCGTCGGTTTTGTATGTATGTATGTACGTAACGCGGTAACTCTTGATAGAAATATCCGATTTAATTCAATTTTTTTTTCTATGTTCATTCTGCTAAGGCGCTTCCCTGATTAGTTTTGGGGGTTCATTGGTTAAGTATAAAGGGGAAACAGGGCCTAATCCCCCCCTTAGCTTAGATAAATGGGTTTTTCATGCAGAATTATCAGATTTTCTTCAAATTTTGGTATACCGGTTAATTTTGATAACGAGTTCCTCTTATTATATTTGAAGGTTCATTGTTATAGTCTAAAGGGGGGGAGGGGGGACGACGGGATAATACCCTCCTTAATTTGGATAGATAGATGAGTTTTGCTATCCGATTTACTTCAAATTTTGTATACCAGTTTATTCTGATAAGGCGCTTCCCTAATTAGCTTTGGAAGTTTATTGGTTAAATATAAAGGGGGGGACAGGGGGCTAATACCCCCTTAATTTAGATAAATGGGTTTTTCTATCCTATTTGCTTCAAATTTGGTATACCGATTTATATCGATAAGGCGCTTCCCTGATGACATTTGGAGGGTCATTGGTTAAGTATAAAGAGGGGAAACAGGGAGGGGCAATTCCCCCCCCCCCCCGCCCATTAGTTTATTTTTCGAGGGGCATTATTCTTTGAAATAAGAGTAAAATATACAGTTAGTGTGAATAGCCTGTGAGCTCAATGCCATCAGTTTAACTGGGCACTTTTCTTTTTAGCTCACAGGCTATCAAAGCCTGAGAGCTAATGTGCCCGCAGTTTCTATATGTATGTATGTACGTACATACGTAACGCGATAACTCTCGATAGAAATATCCGATTTGCTTCAAATTTTTTTTCTAGTTTCATTCTCATAAGGCGCTTCCCTGGTTAGTTTTGGGGTTTCATTAGTTAAGCATAAAGGACGGGGGTACGGTGGCTATTCCCCCCCCCCCCTCCCCACTTAGATAAATGGGTTTTTCATGCAGAATTATCAGATTTGCTTCAATTTTGGTATACCGGTTAATTTTGATAAGACGCTTCCCTGATTAAATTTGGAGGTTCATTGTTTAAGTATAAAGGGAGGAACAGGGGCTAAACCCCCTTAATTTAGATAGATGGGTTTTTCTATCTGAATTGCTTCAAATTTGGTAACCAGTTTATTCTGATAAAGCGCTTCCCTGATGAGATTTGGAGGCTTATTGTTTAAGTATAGAGATGTGACGGGGAGGGGGGGGGGTGATTCCCCCTTAATTTATTTTTCGAAAGGCATTCTTTGAAGTAAGAGTATAAAATACAATTAGTATGAATAGACTGTGAGCTCAATGCCATCAGTTTAACTCGATACTTTTCTTTTTTATTTATTATTGTTTCAGTGAGTGCACTCTGCATGTCAGCGAATGAGTTAATAACTGTTTATAGTTTTTTGATTACTGCTGAGGAAAGAAAAAAAACAACAACATATAATCAAGGACTATACTTTTATTTATTTGTTAACCAGAGAAAAGTGTGTTATTTCATTGTTAGTGGCACTAGGATGAGAACATTTTTTATTTCTTAACAGCTGAAAATTTGGTAAACATTAAAAAGAAAGATATTTATAAACTGTAAATGAGATAAGGAGATATATATTTTAAAAAGGGAAAGAAATTTTAGTTAAATATATTATTAAAAGGAGAATTTTGATTATTAATTGGGGGATAATTAATATGTGATGATTGGTTAATTACATTCATCACAGCTATTTTAAAAGAAGATTTGCAATATTTGCATTTCCTCCACGCTTATAGGAGACCCTAAAAAGACTGAAAAACCGTTTAACTTTTTAAATAAATTTAGAGCCTTCAAAATTTCGCTCATCTGCGCATTTTTAAGAAGAATGACGTTTATAGGAAGTAAGTCTCCATCTGTTTGGTTGAAGGAAATAAGAGTTAGAGTAGAATGTACATCTTTTCCGGATGAAAAAAAAAATCATTTCTTTCTTTTTATCTGACCGATATCTTTTTTAAAGATAAATTTAAATATAATATATATTATTATCAAAATTACATCTTAAAAATAATAATTTTAAAAGTTAAAAAACCTTATTATTTGACTCAAAGGTCTGTAGTAGCTTACTTCTGGGCCGCTAACATTGTCTAGGGCCCCCATAAATGGAGGTGGGGGGTGAGAGATTGTCGTTGTGTACGGCCCTGTCGATTCGCTACGTTTTGGAATTGCTATATTTCAGCTTATCTGTGTGAATCTGTGAACATCGAAATATCGATTCTAGAATTTGGGAATCGATTCTTATTGCGATCGATTCTGTTTTATACGATGTCGATTTTAATCGATTCTCAAATTTTCCGGAATCGCCCATCACTACGCAATAGATCTTTCAGAAAATAATGTCAAAGTGGGCGCTTTGAACCGAATTTCCGCGCAAAGAAAGAAAGAAACTCAAGAGCGGGCGAAAAACGTGTTTGTCACGTGATCAAAATTCCTTAGAACTCAATAGGTAATTGATGGATCAAAAAATGGAAAAAACAGTTCAATTCCAAATCCCTTCCATGGCCAGGCTTTCCAATTTTATACCTTTCCGTTATAAAATGAATTTGTAAATGTGTCAGAACTTTTTGCGCCGCTTGTTGAGCAGAGCAGTTAAGGCTGTTCTTAACTGCTCTGCTCAACAAGCGCAAAACGTTTTGACGCATTTACAAATTCTTTTTTTAAAGGCTGTTCTTAACTGCTCTGCTCAACAAGCGCAAAACAGCTCAATTACATAGTTTCTGAACAACAACTGCTAGTTTCATGCATTTCCGAACAAATATAAATTAAAACTTGTGTCATAAAGTTGGCCTTTTGGATTTGAGGACAGACTTACGAAAAGTGCAGGACTCATTACTTGCGGGTATTGAAAGTGTGATGCGGTCGCGGAAGAAAGTGGATCGGTAAGTTAGATCTCCATACTATAAGTGGTATGGAGTGGTACTCCTTTTATAGTGGTAGTGGGTTAAAGTATTTCGGGTGAGAGTTGAAATATGTTGAGTTCGGATCGCATAAAATTATTTTGGCGGGTTACGGGTCGAAGAATTTTTGTTGTAGCGTTGCGGGTTGACTTCAAATGGAATTTTCGTATGGGACTCTATCCCGACTCGCAAAGGTCAAATCCCAATCCAAACACGACCTGCAACGAAAAGCAATACCATTAACGGTGCGTGATCGGATAAACTCGGGTTATCCGACACTATGCAGGACTCCAGGACCATAATGATTTTGGGGTCCCGAAATTAAGCCCCACTCTGATTCAAAGATGAATCTCAAAGAAAATACATCGGCCGTTTGAAAATTTCGGTTCAACAAATTTAATTTTTAATTTTAAAGATATTGCGGCTTGGAATCGAAAAGTTTTGCTATTACTGCCCGAAAATTGACATTTTTTTTCTAATAATTATGTCTTTAAAATTGTCTTAAATCGCTAACCTTTGTTGTTATTTTCTGAAAGATTTTTTTTTTCTTTTTATAGGAAAAAGATAAACGTTAACATTTAAATAAAAATTCTTGGAGATTTTATGCAGTTAAGGCTGTTTTTAACTGCTCTGCACAGCAAGCGCAAAACGTTTTGACACATTTACAAATTCATTTTTTAACGAAAAGGTATAAAATTCGAAAGCCTGCCCATGGAAGCGATTTGGAATTGAACTGTTTTTTCCATTTTTTGATCAATCAATTACCCATTGAGTTATAAGCATTTTCGATCACGTGACAAACCCGTTTTTCGCCCGCTCTTGAGTCTCTTTCTTCCTTCGCGTGGAAATTCGGTCCAAAATGCCCACTTTGACATTATTTTCTGAAAGATCTATTGCGTTTGCAAAAAAAAAATGGGAAAATCAGCTCAATTACATAGTTTTTGAACAACAAGCTAGTTGTACTTCAACAAGTACTTCAGCTAGTTTCATGCATTTTCGAACAAAAATAAATTAAAGCTTATGTCAGAAAGTTGCCCTTTTGGATATGAGAACGCCCTTAAGAATTAAAATAACTTCGTAAATGTGCCAAAGTATCCAACGGCATATAATTTACCTTTTAACCCTGTATATCTTGACGGTACTTGTAAGTACCAAGAAAATTCAATGTAAAATTTATTTAATTCGTCTACTAATAAAAGTAGATTGCAATTTTTATACAAAATAATTGGCTCAACCCTATTTAGAAAGCACATTGAAACAGTCGAAGCTAAATATTTTTTAATGTGGTTATTTTCTCAACCATTTACCTAGGTTTAGTAGCTTTTATCCTATTAAAAAATGTTACACGAAAAATTTGCAACTGCAAAACACTTCTCTGCGATACAGATAGAATCACAATACAATTATTTACATTGTTCTTATTCTTATAAGAATTGTGCGATTTCCATACAGTATTTTTGTTAATTAATGTAATTATTCTTGTAAATATTTTGCAAAAGGGCCTCTAACTACCGATTTATTAAATCAGTTTTAATTAAAAAATTATCTAAAAATCAAATTATTATTATAAATGTTGTTCTGGATATCTTAGATAATAAGGGTGTATTCGAAAAAATATTTTTCCACCCTCAACAGCTCGAAATTTTCTGAGACATTTTCCGACTCATTTTTAAAGGTGCATGAAACTTGCTGAGGTCATTTTTGAGAGATGTAAAAGAGGCCGTGCGATTTCATATTTTGACTGCTACCAAATGAATATATCTCGGTTCGAACCGTAATTTTTTTTATAAATTTAGTTTAAAAGATGCAAAGGAAAAACTAGTTAAATGAATAAGTTAATAGTTTAAAATAAAAATTCTGGTGTGAAATATTTTTCTAAAATTTGAGTAAAATTCTCCGGCTTTCTAGTGTTAATTAGAATCTGATTTTTAAACAATTATTTTCGCAGTATGACCATTTTTTTTTTCATTCTCAGATCTCCCGCTTCGGAAAATTAGGTTCATAACGCCAACTTTGGCAGCATTTTTTACAATATTTTCTGCATTTATCAAAAAATCGACAAGCACGGCACATTATGTAGTTTCCAAATAAGAGAATTTGCCAGTTTGATGCGTTTCAGAGCAAAAATGAATTTTAAAATGAATCAGAAAATAAACAGTTTTGATTGGAATACACCCTTAACATAAATAATTATTCAGGCGAAGCAATTTTTTTTATTCAAAATACAGGATATAAAGGGTTAATATTCTAAATATTTTTTACAAAAGTTTTAAAGGAATTGGAGTATTTAGGAATTGTTATTCTTATAATTTAAATACCTTTACAAACTATATTCAGGTAAGACTGATTATCAGAAGACATGACTTCAGTTTTGTATTTCACAATGTCGAAAAATCTTCGAATGATACAAACCGGCTTTCTAAAGTTTGATCACGATCCGCTGTCTATGCAAACAACTATTTATCGGAAGAAAGATCAAAGCTCCGAAAATAAATTCAATCATCTATGTCAGAAGTTCCGCTCAGTATAAATAGATGGCGGTAGTTGCATGTCTGACCTCTCGACAGCCAAGAAAGAATTTGATTTGATTATCAAGTAAGGTTGTTACTTTTATCTCCATCTGGTTATGGAAAGGAGAACTATCGATGTATAGTAGTATAATAATTTATTATTAATATAACAAAAATCTTTTGAAAATGAAAAAAAGAAAAAGTGGCAGTATTGTTGTGGGTTAGGCTTATAAAAATGTTCAATTATATTTTTGTTTCCTTGCAAGGATTGCATGTGGACTGCACCGACAGACAGTCGTAACTGTAGTCAGATTTAGTCAAAGAACTATAGTCGCAAAAAATTTGATATACGCTATAAAGCCCCCCACCCACCCACCCACACCCACACCCAAATAATATCGAAATCACAAATCAGCGGTCGTAAGTAGAGCAGTGTTGAATTGAGTTTTCTCCGGGAGGGATTTCTGTGACTCTGGGGAGGACATTATATAATTCCGGGGGTGATTGCACTTTTTGACCAATGAAAACACAAAATTTAAAATTTTCCGGGGGGGGGGGGGGGGAGAGTTCAGTTTCGAAACTGAAAGCACCTTTTTAAAATAATCTGTCACCAAATGACCAAATTGGAAAAATTAAAAAAGAGTCATATTAAAGATTGAGCTGAGCTATCCTATGCACAAAAAAAAATAAAAATAAAAAAAATAAATAAATAAATAAAAATCGTTTAAAAATATTCAAATTTAAACGAGAAATTCAAAAACAACCTTCCCATTGGTTTAACATTACGGAGCGGATGTTTTCAAGTGAGTGAAGAATCCCCTTAACCCCTTGATAAGTGGTAGTATAGTAGGGTTCCGTACTTAAAAAGTAAAAACGGAACCATTATAAGATCACTCCTGTGTCTGTCTGTTACAGCCACTTTACTCGTAAACTATGGAACGTGGAAAGTTCAAATTGGGGTAAATAATAAAGACTATTCACCCACATATTTACATATTAATAAATATTCATAAACATATTTAGGAAAAATGTATAGGGGCTAATTAAGTTACTTGAAAAAAAAATCTTTTCTTTGTATATCGTGTGGGGTATCGTGTGAAAGCTCTCGTAACGCTGAACTCAAAAATACATTTCTTTCAATTTTCGGTATTATATTTTCAAAGTTATGGTCGAAAATGTAGTGCAAAAATATGTCCCCCCCCCCCCATCTAATTCCGAATCTACTGAAACTAAAATTCTGAAAAAATTAGCGGTAGTAGGATTTAGTTTAAACCTTGCAGGAAAATTATAGCGATTGCCATAGGTCACTTGGTTTTTGAGAAAATCGCATTTTTCCGTTGCACACAAATTTCTATTTACGGGCATTCAGCAAAAGTGTTGAGCTGCGCTAGAGGTACCTATCGTAGCAGAAGTATAAAAGCATTGTTGATCATGAATTTCATAAAAAATCGTCGGTTGGCGGCGAGACGGGCGGCGTGGAAGAAATTCTGCAGCAACAATGAGAACCCTTTCGGCATCACAAAAAATTTCTGACCGGCAAGTTCATCACTCCGGATGAAATACGTCTAGAAAGACCAACTCACGAAACCTCGCGACAAAATAACCTGGAATTCCTGACACACACTCTCTTTGGTCCCTCGGCTTATCCCCAACAAGACAACCAGGATATCCTGTTCACAGCACACGAAGACAAACGTTTCACAAAGGCAGAAGTAAAAACAGCACTATACACATTGAATGACAAGAAGGCCCCAGGGCCGGATTCAATTGATTTTCGGATACTAAAACTCACTCACAAACAACTTCCACACATATTCACGCGCTGGGCTAACCTCTGCCTCACCATGACGTACTTTCCTTTAGTACTTAGGCAGGGAGAGGTAGTTTACTTTCTGAAGCAAGGCAAGTCTCCTTCCGAACCCAAGTCATACAGACCCATCTGCCTTCTTCCCACTCTGGGAAAGCTTCTGGAAAAACTTCTGGTTATGCGGTTGACACACTTCTTGGAGTCAAACAACCTTCTCCACCCCAGACAATTCGGGTTTCGCGAGGGCCACTCATGCGAACTCGCACTTCATGCCATAATGACTGCCTGTACTGAAAGCATAGCCCAGGGCAACGCAACATCACTCGTCTCACTAGACATACAAGGCGCATTCGACAACGTAGAATGGCGAGACATTCTCTTACAACTACAAGCACTCAACTGTCCGGGGAACATAGCTGGTCTCATCGGCTCCTACCTCTCACAGAGGAGCGTCCTGATTAACTGGGGTGCTGGCACATCTACCCACCGATTGCAGAAGGGTTGCCCCCAGGGCTCGTGCCTTGGCCCAATCCTCTGGCTGCTTGTTGCAAATGTGCTACTAACAGAACTAAATCGGCTGGGATTTAAACTATTTGCCTTCGCCGATGATTTCAGCTTCATTTTCTCCGGTCGTTACAGACGTCATCTGGAGGAACAGTTTGCCGAAGCTCTCCCTATTTTCTGCCAGCTCCTGGATTTACTGCGCCTCACACTCTCACCACAAAAGTCTCAAGCACTAGTATTCACCAAACCACACAGATATGATCCAAAACGCCCTCCAGTGATGAGGATCAATAATGTCTCCATTCGACACGTACAATCCATAAAACTCCTAGGTATAACCATTGACGCAAATCTTAACTGGATCCTACACATTAACGACCTAAAACTTAAATTGACAGCATATCATAATAATTCATTAAGACTAACTTCTAAATTGGGAGGGGTAGACAACAAAACACTGAAGATCTGGTACCTAACAATAATCGAAAGAATAATACTTTACGGGGCCTGTATCTAGGGGGGTAATTTGTCATCCATAGCACAACCTAAACTAAAATCAATTCAACGCACTTTTCTCCTACAAATTTCAAGGGCCACCGCACAATCTTCACAGATGCACTGCATATACTTACAGGTATTCCACGCATCACACTTCAACTAGAATACGAACACGCCAAATCCTCAATCCTACAGCTAAAACGTGACACGGTAATAGATTCTCTTTTTCCAAACACAACATTGCAATACAAAGTCAAGAGCTGGCAGCTCCACCCCGCTGAGGAGACTTCACATTTTCAAGTAAACGCAACAGCTACACACCTGCCCTTAGCACCACACTCTTCACTGATGGTTCAGGCACAGAGACTGGCGTGGGCGCAGCCTTCTGCGCCACGGAGGGCACGGTGGTGGTCCATCAGTGGTCTGCAAGGCTAGATGATAATAACTCCGTATTCCAAGCGGAGCTGTTCGCAATACTAAACGCATTAGAGTGGGTGGAATCCCACTTTAGCAATAGTATTATCATCTACAACGACTGCCTCTCTGGCCTGCAGGCAATACAGGCACACAGGACAAAACATCCTCTAGTACTGCAAATCAAACTAAAACTTAAGAATCTCCTACATCGTAACTCACTAGGTCACGTCTCGGCTTATAAAGGTATCTTTGGCAATGAACTAGCAGACAACCTAGCGAAGAAGGCCACACAGAAAGAAACAATAGACACACACCTCCCAGTGCCCCAGTCATACGTCAAAAGGGTCCTTAGAGCAAGGATACTGACGCGATGGCAGGAGCACTGGGATACTTCAAAAAAGGGCAGGTACACATATAAGCTAATTCCTAAAGTTTCTCTCACACTATATAACTTAACACCCTACACCACTAGCTTCTTAACAGGACATTGTCCTTTCATGGCATATCTGGACCGCTTCAAGATAAGATCCACTGCCACTTGCGTCTGCGGTGAAGATGGCACTATAAGTCACCCGTACTACAGTTGTACTCTCACGCAACACTGGCACTTGAGGCGTCCAGACATACTGCCAGTCAATTGGCTCCAAAACGTCCTTTCCCGCACCCTCCTACTCAACAAATTAAAACACATTCACAATTTCCTTACATACTTAACAAACTTAACGTAAGCCCTGGTTCTGCTTATCCAGTCTCACTGCCACCATATCAAGCTTCAAACAGCACCAGAATCCAGTCCTCTTTGTAGGCTCCAGTAAATTCTCCTATCCATCAATGTGTGGTTTCCTACGATCGCAAGAGCCTCTGCTCGTGCTTCTGACCATTCCATCAAGAGATACATCTCCAATGGACGCTTGAGTATCTGCTCGTGCCATCTTACTTGTGCCACACAAAGCATTACATCTCCAATGGACGCTGAGTATTTGCTCGTGCCATCTTACTTGTGCCACGCAAATCATTACATCTCCAATGGACGCTTGAGTATTTGCTCGTGCCATCTTACTTGTGCCACGCAATTCATTCTTTTCCCTTCCTGCTGCCCCTTGTCGCGAGACGGGTTCATCCCCCGGCGGCCAGGATTAGTGATGCTTATTATTATTATTATTATTTATTTTATTTTTTTTACTTTAAATGTTCTTATACTCCCGCCCTCTGTCGCGAGTAGGCGTTTTCCTGGCGGGAAGGCATTCGCCTAATTTTTGTAAACTCACTTTGTTCTTTTTCAAATAAATTCTGGGTTCTGTGGTCGGTGGTGCATAGACGCCCTTGGCGGGTGAGCGTCGCCCCTTGAGCCTTTTGTGTTTGTCCATCTGCATACGGCTGGACAGGGCTCGACTCACTAACGAGTCCCAACGTGTCGGGAAACATACCGGGAGAGACGTTAAGCTCTAAGGGGCAGGCCTAGCCGGCCCTGAGCAGTCTCTCTTAGGCTGCCTAACCGTTAAAGACACGGACGGTTTGGTCATACATAATGACAGGGATGGCTTACTCTATGCTCCATCACTTTTAAAGCCTAGATAACAAATTTTAAGGATATATTTGTGTAATGCAATGCCCAGTAGCAGTATAAAAGCAATAAACGTCAAATTGTTACAAACAGATTAATTTAATGAGAATTAATCACATAAATACTATGGGACTCGCGACTAGTTTGCATTGAGTGGCTCTCTCAATTCACCTTCTGTGTCTTTAAAGGTTAACAAAAAACCTGTACGGAAAAACGCTGCACAGGCAAAAGCGGCGTTGCTACTTTGCTACCTCCTTTCGAAGTTTAGCAAAATGCCAAGTTTAAACTATGAACAAGTGTTTTGTTTTAGATACGCTGTAAAAAGAAAAGATTATCACGACGCTGAATTTAGTTTTATGAAATGCCAAATGAAGTTTAAATATGCTCTACTTTTCTTCTCAGTGCCGAATTAAATTCATCATGAACAGATTAGGATAAGATTTAAATAAGATTTATACAGAATAGCAATAGATGATATTATTTAGGCTTCATATCTCTTTGAACTTTTACGGTATACCCATTCATACCTTTCTAATATATATACAGCTTTACCAAACCCTACGTTGTATAGTTTTTATGAAGTCTTATTTTCCTTTAAAAACGATTGTTTTAATAATACAATTCAAAATTCATATACCTATTATACGGAACCCTATGAGCGCGAGTAATTCTCGCACTTGACCGTTTATTTTATATATACCATTGAATTTTAGTTACCATAATGCCACAATGGCGCGAAATTTTTATAATAAACTTTTACTTTTATAATGTACGTGGAAGAAAATCTTTTACTGCTCTGCTCAACAAACGCAAAACGTTTTGACTACACATTTACAAATTCATTTTTTAACGGAAAGCTATAAAATTGGAAAGCCTGACCATGGAAGCGATTTGGAATCAAACTGTGTTTTCCATTTTTTGATCAATAAATTATCTATTGAGTTATAAGCGATTTGGATCACGTGACAAACACATTTTTTGCCCTTTCTTGAGTGCTTATTCTTCTTTCGCGCAGTAATTCGGTTCAAAACGCCCACTTTGACACTATTTTGTGAAAGATCTATTCCATTAAAAAAAAAAAAAAGGAAAAAACAGCTTGATGACATAGTTTCTGCACAACAACACATGCTCGTTTCATGCATTTCCGAACAAAAATAAATTAAAACTTATATCATAAAGTTGCCCTTTCGGATTTGAGAACAGCCTTAACAGCTCAGTGGTATACGATTGTTCGACGTTGCCATGATGATTCCTGCAATGATTGCGAAAGCAAAAATACATTTGGTAGATTGGTTGAAGTAAATGTTTGTTTGTAAACATGCCCTTTCATTATTGATAAAGCATCTGGTCTGATACGTCTGGATACGTAATTACACTAGATTATTTATAACGTAAATATTTCATATATGTTGTAATTTTCCAACTGGGCGAAAAATTGCTGGGCCAGGAATCGAACCAGATGCTATGATCAATAAGACCAGCTGGGTGAATTATGTCCGCCAAATTCGTCCGCGATAGCTAGGTTAGCAGAGCATTGGCAGCTTCAGTCAAGAAGATACCTGGTTCGAATCTTAACCCGCACATTTTTCTCCCAGTTAGAAAATTACAACTCATATGATTTATTTACAAATTAGAATAATTGTGTTTAAATTAATCTAGAGCTGTACTTTATTAGAGAATGTCTGTTATGGAGGTTTTACTGTATAATATAAGCTTTCGAGTGTAAATACGACGACTAGAGATATAATCAGTAGAAAAATATAATAACAGTCGTACGTTTTTCCTGATTTCAGACAATAACCCGGCAGCAATATTATAAGTAGGGCTGCGGAGTCGGGAAGAAAAATGGCCGACTCCGACTCCGGGCTGGCAACACTAGTACTCGGGCTGCGGTACTAGTGGTTAAAATAATGATGGAATATAAGAACAAGTGATTAGGTGTGATCACAAATCGCACAGAGGGTTTCGTTTAAGGGGACCGGGAAATCCCTGTCTCCACCATGTTAAATTCACCAAATTTATGTACCTTTTTCTCAGAAATGATGAAAGATAGAGGCCTAGATTTTTTAGAATAGTTAGAATAACATGATTTACGTATTTTAACACACCATTTTCTTTCTAAGTGAAACTCAAAATTAATTATTAATTATTTATTGAAAGTCATTTTTATATTAGCATTTTTGGTAAGATTTCACTGCCTAAAGTAAATAATTCTCAACAAATCATTAAATCCCTGTGTTAAAGTATACAATATAAAATAATATGATATTAAAAAAAAATCTGAGTTCTTAAGTTTAATAGATATTGAAAGAAAAGGAACATAAACCTGAAAAATCCAAGTTTTGAGAAAAAGTCGATTAAGGCTGTTCTCAAATCAAAAGGGGCAACTTCCTGACATAAGTTTTAATTTATTTTTGTTCGAAAATGCATGAAACTAGCTGGTGTTGTTATTAAGAAACTATGTCATCCAGCTGTTTTTTCCATTTTTTTGCAAACCCAATACATCTTTCAGAAAATAGTGTCAAAATGGGCGTTTTGAACAGAATTTCCGCGCGAAAGTAGAAAAATCACCCAAGAGCGGGCGAAAAACGGGTTTGTCACGTGATCGAAAATGCTTATTACTCAATGGGTAATTGATTGCTCAAAAAATGGAAAAAACAGTTCAATTCCAAATCGCTTCCATGGCCAGGCTTTCCAATTTTATATCTTTCCTTTAAAAAAGGAATTTGTAAATATGTCAGAACGTTTTGCGCTCGTTGAGCAGAGCCGTTAAGAACAGCCTTAAAGATTTAAATGGCCATTAAGCTGTGGAGTACTCTTAGAAAAGAATGAATAATTTCAACACTTATTTTTTTATATATAAACACGTGTGACACATCGCTGGAAAGATAAAAGTTTAAACTATTTAATGATATAAAAAAGTAAAAATCGATTTTTTGGTTGAATTTTGCTTTCCCGGTCCCCTTAATATTCCTTTCAAAACACTTTATCCTTTTGCAAAATCTGTTAGTTCTATATTTCGCAACCAGGGTTCGCACTCTATTCTAAACAAACCTCTATCCGAACGAAACTCCGTTTTACAACCTATCTGTAGATATATTAGTCGAAGGGATCGGGTACATAGCACCCGAGATAGGTGCTCCCTGGCGGTAAAAAGTGGAACTAAAATATGTAAGGCTATGGTGCATAATATCAAACAGGGGTCAAAAGGGTGTCGGAAAAAGTTAGAAAAATGCCCCCGGGCGAAAATAGTGGAGGTTAGAAAAATTGCTTAAAATACACAAGTTAGAGACCGGAGGGGTAAATATAAGGCTTTTTGAAATTTTTATGATTTGTCGTGTGATCGCAAGTGTTCAACTATAAGTATTCAAAATTTCAAGTCTTCAACTTAATTGGGGGCTCATTTAGGAACAAGTGGGTAAGTGTGATCACAGATCACACAGAGGGTTTCGTTTAATATTCCTTTCAAAACACTTTATACTTTTGCAAAATCTGTTAGTTCCACATTTCGCAACCAGGGGCTCACTCTATTCTAAACAAACCTCTATCCGAACGAAACTCCGTTTTACAAACTATCCGTGGATATATTAGTTGAGGGGATCGGGCCTATAGCACCGAGATAGATAGACGCCCCTGGCGGTAAAAATTGGAACTAAAATATGTACGGCTAGGGTGCATAATATGAAAGCGTGGTCAAAAGAGTGACGGCAAAAGTTAGAAAAGTGCAACCCGGGTGAAAGGGGTGGAGGTTAGAAAAATTGATAAAAATACAGAAGTTAGAGCCCGGAGGGGTCAATAATATGACTTTTTGAAAATTTTATGATTTTTCGTGTGATCGCAAGCGTTCTGCTATAAGTATGCAAAATTTCACATCTCCCTGAGTTAAAAAAATTGCTTAAAATACACAAGTTAGAGCCGAGAGTGGTAAATATAAGACTTTTTCAAAATTTTATGATTTATCGTTTGATGTGAGGTGTGCAGCTATATTAAGAATTCAAAATTTCAAGTCTCCAATATATATAGTTTCTGAGAACGGGTTCTGTGACTGACGAACAGAGAAGTGAGACGAATAGGGTTTCGTAAGGTGAACGAAACCCTAAAAATAAAGCTAAAATATTACTATTTCGGCATTGATTATCTTTTTAGGGCTTCAAAAATAAAACAGAAAAAAAAAATATTTTCCGCTTTATTAATTTTACAATTTCGAATCTGCAAACCCGAAAAATCCAACTATCGAAATCTAAAGAACACAAAATGGAAATTTTACTATTTTGGATCTGGCGGACTGTGAAGAAAAAGTGAAATCGTTACAATTTAGTTGTTATTTTGATCCTCCAGACTCGAAAAACTTATATGGAAAAGAGCAGAAAATAAAGATGAAAATTTTATTATTTTGGAAATAATTCGGATCCTGTGGATTCTAATGGAATATTAAAAAAAAAAATGGCATTTTGATCTGAAAAATCCGAAATTCTAAAGGTGAAAGATAACGAAATTTCACTATTTTATTGTTATTTTGGGTATCGCCGATTCAGAAAAAAAAAAAAAATATATATATATATATATATTTCATCTTATTTTGACTCCTGTGCACAAAAATAAATAAATAAAGGAAAAGTATGTTAGAATTTTGATTTTTGGTCATACAGACTGGAAAAATTTGAGGGGGAAAAGGCTTTTATTACAATGCTATACCCGGTTTTTAGTTCTTTTGCCTCCAAAAATAGAACAGATTTATAATTTTCGCATTACCTCCGGTAAGAGATCTGCATGAACCGAAATTTTCTTAAGGCTCGTCCCTAAAGCGTTCTGCCGTGCTTTTATATTTATTCTCCCTCTAATAATGTCTATTGCCTATTGTAAATTGCTCCTATTTTGTCGGCGTAGTTGGATTCTTTCAAATTTGTTATATGGGGTTTGTCCAGCCTGCTCATTTTTTTTATCAGTCTGATCCGGCCCATTAACACAAATTGTCTTAATTCTACTTACATGGCCTGTTTGAAAAATTGCCTTCATTTTCCGGGCCTTGGGTCATTCTAGACCTTTGTACCTCGGGTTCTATCCGCAAAGGGGAAGTACCTATATACTAAATGTAAAATATCTACTAGTACCCTTTACCTACCCCTGTATCTACTTTGTACACCACAGAAAAACGGTCATCTTATAACTTGAGTAGATTGACATAGTCCATAAAAAAAAAAAAATAATTCGTTTTATAGATTTAAAATTACATATAATTAGTTTAACTTCACTTTAAAATGTCTAAAAAAAAATAAAAAAATCTGGAGTTGGAGTCGGCTTGCTTTTTAGCGACTCCGACTCCGAATGGGCCCGACTATGACTCCACGACTCCAACTCCGCAGCCCTAGTTATAAGCAAAATAGCCTTGAATGTGCTAGTAAAAATTTTAGTGTATGCATGTACTGTGACTGGTGACTAAGGTATTTCTTCCATAATCTTACCTTCCTTTCAAAAAATTGTCGTTCATACAAAGTCCATAGATAACGTCTATCACATCTTCACATAATCTTAATTTGATTTCCGTGCTGTACTTGAATGTTCTAAAATAGGTTTTATTGCTTTTGTACGATTTAATCTGGTGAAATGAAAAGGCAGAACGGCACAGCCGTAAAATGACTAAATTGATATGGGGCATTCTCACAATCTTTTGACTTTTGGTGAAAAAAATCTGGCGAAATTAAACTTGCCAAAATAACATTTTAATCTAATAGACGAATGCCTTAATGATTCAAAATAAAGAAAAAATGGTAAGCAGCGAATTTTTTTTTTATTTAACTGAGGTTTATGTTAAACTTATGTTATGGAAAATTAAACTTTGCAAGTTTAATTTTCCATACCATTTTACCACTAAAACTTTTTTTTTTTTCGAAATTGTTACTTATAATGAATTTGCATACTACCCACAGGACATTCAAATAAGAAATAATAAGAATGTAGTATTTTTAATACAAAATTTTGGTATAACATTGTCTTAAAGGGGTATTAAAGAAGGGACGATAAGGTAAAAAAAAAGGGGGCGGTATAGGAAAAAAGGGACAGTAAGAAAAATTACCACCTATTTTAGGCAAATCATGTTAAGACTAAGTGATAGCCACAATGCGTTCATTGATTTTTAGAAACAGTTGTTAACATTGATTAATTTTTTTTTTTTTTTTTTTTTTTTTTTTTTTTTTTTTTTAATTTACCTCGAAAAGTGCAGGAATAAACTTTGGGGACGGTAAGACTACCAATAAAGCCACGATCTTGAAACTGATATTTAAATGCTGATTTAAATTCTGCAGTAAATTTCCTGTCAAAGAATTTTAGACATTCTTTCTCTAGCGTATTTCTGCATGAGAAAAAACTTGAAAAAAATTCTGTGGCTGCATCTGAAGTGATTTTCTGTATAAGTTTAGCAAGAGGGACGGTAAGGATGAAAAACCCAGGGACAGAGTTCAAAAAATAATATAAACCGTAAAAATGTGTGCAGGTTAATTTTTTGCTACATATTTATATAAGACAATTGTCCCAGTTTCGGAAACAAATTACATCGAATTACTTTTATTGAAACAATTTTATACAGACAGCTCCAAACTTAAAAAAGCAGCATCAGGGACACGGGACGGTATAGAACTTTTCCTGGTATTTGGACCCCCAACATCGTCGAAAACTTATTTATCTCGTTAATATTGCTGTGCAATCATGCAATGGGATGTTCCCCAGTATATGAAATAAAAAAGAAACACACACACAAAAAAGTTTATTAAAATAAAAATTATTATTCAGGGACATGAAAGTCAAAAGATTGTGAGAATGCCCCATATAAAGGATGTTCGCAAATTACTTCAACGAAACAAGGGGGGATCAAGGCACTCATCCTAGGTTGCCAGTTTGATTTGCTTTTTTATTCAGAAATTCTGAATTCATACCAGAAATTCCGAGAGAACAATTTTCGCTTTATGTAATCCCGAAATGTTTGTTATAGCAAAAATTACTATTCGGAATTTCTGGTATGAATAAAGCCATATTAAAATTTCATGAAGATTGGTCACTTTTTACGATAGTTAAAACCTATAAAATAAAAAAAACGAAGATGTGAAAACAGACATGAAGACCGACAAATATATCATTTTTAGACCCTAATGATATTGAAACGGTACCATCTGCAGGCGATGACCAACAACAACAAAAAAAGTATGAAAATCGGATCATCTGTTCAAGAGTTATGCGTCGATCTAGGCATAAAAAAGAAAAAAATACAAATGAATTATATAACCTCCTTTGTTCAAAATCTGATGAATTGGGACAAAACAGAATCATTGTATGTAATAATCATGATAGAGGTCTACCCGGACTCGGGCCAATTTTAATTCATTCACGAGACTCGGCCCGGACCTGGTCTTCACACTTTCCGGGTCTGTCCGGTACCTCTACTTACCCTATCTTACTTTTTTCTGCAGGTTTGGGTTGGGATGGGGGCCTAGTCTTTACTCTTTCCGACTTCTTTTTTTCTATCCGAGCCGGACTAGACTTCGTTTTAGGGTTTCGTTCATCTGACGATACCCTATTCGTCTCGCTCCTCTGTCTGTCTGTCTGTCCATCACAGTGCCCGTTCTCAGAAACTACACTGTTAAAAATTTTCCTGTAAACTCGATCGAATGCATTTAACCAAGAACTAGTGTAAATTTACAGAGAGTCTCAATTTTTTTTCTGTGATTTTACAGAAATTTTTAACAGTGTATATATGTTGGAGACTTGAAATTTTGCATACTTATAGCTGAACACCTCACATCAAACGACAAATCATAAAATTTTGAAAAAGTCTCATATTTAACCTTCTGGGCTGTAACTTGTGTATTTTAAGCTTTTTTTTCTAACTCAGCCCCTAATTAAATTGAAGACTTGAAATTTTGCATAATTATAGCTAAATACTTGCGATCACACGACAAATCATAAAAATTTCAAAAGCCTTATATTTACCCCTCCGGTCTCTAACTTCTGTATTTTAAGCATTTTTTCTAACTCAGGCCCTAATTAAGTTGGAGACATGAAATTTTGCATATTTATAGCAGAACACTTTCAATCACACGAAAAATCATAAAATTTTCAAAAAGTCTTACATTATTTATTCCTCCGGGCTCTAACTTGTGTATTTTAAGCAATTTTTCTAACTCAGCACCTAATTAAGTTGGAGACTTGAAATTTTGCATACCTATACCAAAACACTTGCGATCACACGAAAAACCATAAAAATTTCAAAAAGGCTTATATTATTTACCTTCTGGGCTCTAACTTGTGTATTTTAATCAATTTTTTATCCTCCCCTCTTTTCACCCGGTGTGCACTTTTCTAACTTTTGGCGACACCCCTTTGACCACTCTTTCATAATATGCACCACAAACTTATATATTTTAGTTCCTCTTTTTACCGCTAGGGGGAGCCTACCTATCTCGATTGCTATGGGCCCAATTTCCTTGACTAATATGTCTACGGATAGGTTGTAAAACGGAGTTTCGTTCGGATAGAGGTTTGCTTAGAATAGAGTGCGCCCCCTGGCTGCTAAATGCGGAACTAACAGGTTTTGTAAAAGGATAAAGTGTTTTGAAAGGAATATTAAACGAAACCCTTTGTGCGATCTGTAATCACACTTACTCACTCGTTTTCTGGACGAGCCCGACTTCATTCTTCCTAGAGGTCTGAACCTGCCGATATTTCCAGATCCGATCGCGACTCAACCCGTATGAAAAACATCATTGGCCCGGCCCGTGCAAAAATCAGTAAAATGAGTCTCGCTCAGCAAGTTTTGCAAAACATGTATATACAGTCATCTCGCTGTTTAACGTCGCTCTACTTAACGACGATCTCTATTTAAGGACTATATTTTGCGGTCCCGGCTGCTTTAAGTGAAAAAATCTCTATTTAAAGACGAAATTGTTTCTATTTAACCACGATTTTCACGTAGTTTTTTTTCTCCGGGATCCCTTTAAACATCTTAAACGAGAGAACTTCTTCTGAGAGAAAAGCAAGGTTTCTTGCAATTCAGATGAGTACAGATGAAGAAGGGTGCAATTGTTGGAATGTGGATGATTAGTTTTCTCCCTTCGCCCCTAAAAATATTTATCGATTTTGACGAAGATGTTTTAACAACCGACTTCATAAATTTAGATCAAATTTATGAAGACATCGCAAATGAAAATGCAATTTCAGATGCAGAAGATGGTGATACAGAAAGTGGGACACCACCTCCCTCTTACTCAGATGCGAATTCTGCCCTCGATGTCCTTCGCCAGTACATTGTTTCATCAAATATGGAAGATGACTCATTCAATCTTCTTGAAAAGCTTGAAGCAAGGGTTCTAAAAACTAGACCACCATTGAAACAATCTACAGTTTTTGATTTTTTAAAATCTTAATTTGTTTAATTAAATGTATTATAAATATTTTTATTGTACTGTCAGTAACATTGTATGTTGTTCTTGTATGCAGTATAATTAATGCAATTTGTATTTGTGCAATAAAAATATGTAGTATTATATCTATCAATAAAAAAAAGAAATAAAACATAAAATAAATTTAAATAAATATATAAAACATTTCTGAACACACTAATATATTGGGAAATGTATTGGCAGTCCTAAGCCTGTAAAGTGTGAAGGGAAATGTTTTTCAAATATTATTTTCCCACAAATTCTGTTTAAGGACGATCTCTATTTAAGGACGATTTTTCGAGGTTTCTTGAAAGTCGTTAAACAGAGAGCCAACTGTATTTTTAAATAGCCATTATTTTACAACTATAAAAATATTTTAAAGAATATATTACATGCATTTCTAGTAAAAAAAAAAAAAAAAATTAAGTACAATAAAACCTGGAAAAAAGAACCTGTTGTACCGCCGTATATGAGGCGTTCGTTTTTTTTCAGAGTTTTTATTAGACGACACGGGACACACACATAACAAGCTCACATTAATATTTACACGGCAAAAAGTTAATCTTTTCCGGAGCGAGACGCTCCTTTCGGCAGGACCGAGAACTTGACCGTCTGGGGTCGTGTCACAGCAGAGTCTACCCTCTACGGAGCCTTGTTTTTCTGACATCAGTTCATCTCCTCGATACCCCACGTGAGGTCTTGACTCATCTTAGTCAACAAGTTCAGTTTATAACATTTCTACGCAGCACTTTTTCTCCAGATATTTACATGATTAAACTGTTTACATGTTCCATCTGGTTTTTTGGTGAAACTGACAGGCGAAGTTATAGCAGGCATCTGGAGGGTCCAATTAAAGATGTTTATTTCGTTAGGGCATCTGGTCTCCGAGTCCTCTCAAATAAAACGTCACAGTCCCTCCATGCCCCATATAAATTTTTCCTTAAGGGAAAAATTTCCACACTCGGGTGCACAATCATAGTGAAATTCGGAGTCAATGCTATCCCTAACAATGCTATCTACTCCAAAATTAATAAAATTTTAAATTTTAAAATCAAAACATTTATCAGAAGTACTTCGTTACCATGGAAGGGATTCAGCATAACACACCACAAACATAATAAATACAGTAAACAATAAACACATTGCAATTGCACACCGTTATATAACAATACTAAGATTTATAATAAGCACTTCAACAATTTTATAATAAACCAGAACCTTCATTAATAATTTTCCGTTAACATAATCAGAATAGATAAAGTTTTTAAACATCACAGGTAATTCCAATAAAGTTCGCTCTCTCCTGTTCACATGGATAACCAACAATAATAATATATATATATAGATAAATATCTTAAGAATGAATTCTAATACACTAATAAAACCAAACACTTTTAAACCTTTTATATACAATAAGTTACTTAAAAGAATTTTAACACAATAACAAAACACAATCTTAAACTTTTTTTTTCAATAAAATTTCTAGTCTTCAAACGTTACTCTGCTTAGACTATCAGCGTTTTGGTGTTTGTTCCTGCTCGATGTTCGATTGTAAAATCGTACGGTTGTAACGCGAGGCTCCAACGCATAAGCCTTGGGTTGGAACTCGCATGAGTTTGTAAGAAGCGCAGAGGATTATGATCCGTTATAATCCTAAATTTTCTTCCATCTAGATAGTAATGTAATCTTTTTACGGCGAAAACAATACTGGCGCACTCCCGCTCGGTGGTACTATAGCGTTGTTCTACCGGAGAGAATTTCCGACTCAAATACAAAATCGGGTGTTCCTCTCCCTTCTCATTTACCTGGCTCAACACAGCTCCGGCACCGCGTAACGATGCATCGACCTGAATAAGGAATTCACGATGAAAATTCGGCGCATGCAAGACCGGCCGTTCGGTTAGTTTCGCTTTCAGAGACCGAAAAGCGCTCTCGCACGTGGGAGTCCACTCGACTTTACCTCGACGGGTTTTCCCTTTTAGCGCGTCAGTCAAGGGGGCTGCTATTATGGAAAAATTCCTTATGTATCTCTGGTAGTATCCGGCCAGCCCTAGAAATGCACGAATCTGCGTTTTTGTTTCGGGAGTAGGGAATTTTTTTACGCATTCAATCTTGACTTCTGCTGGAGTGCGGGAACCATTTCCTACAATATGGCCTAAATATTTTACACTACTCTGGGCAAATTTCCACTTAGAGGGCTTTATTTTAAGATTTGCCTTATGAATTCTATCTAGAACTAATGCGACATGTTTTAAGTGGTCTTCCCAGGTGTCCGAAAATACAGCGACGTCATCTAAATAAGGAACTGCAAATTCTTCCATCTCTCTTAATAGTTCTGCCATCATTTTGCTAAAGAAAAATGGCGCATTTTTTAATCCAAAAGCCATTTTCAAACACCTAAAAGTACCAAAAGTTGTACAGAATGCTGCATACCGTTGAGCTCTGGGGCTCAAGGGAATCTGCCAATAACCTTTCGCTAAATCTAGGACGGTTATGTATTTAGCAGATGAGACTTTCTCAACTCTTTCTTCGATATTGGGGATGGGGAAATACTCTGTCCTAATTATCTCATTGAGGCGCCTGAAATCCACACATGGACGAGGATCCTTACCCGGAACCTCTACTAAAATTAAAGGCGACGTGTAATCCGACTCGCCAACTTCAATAACCCCCAATCTTAACATCTTTTGAATCTCCATTTTTACGATTTCAGTTTGTCTTTGCGACATCCGATAAGGTTTTGATCGTACGGGCTTATCGCTAATTAAAGTTATATCATGCTCCACCAAATCTGTTGTACCAGGGTTGTTTGAAAAGCACGCGGCATATTTATTTAAAAGCTCCCTTAATTGGCTAATTTGTGCTTCGTTTAGGTTTTTTTCTAACTCACTAAGCCGAACTATTTCCTGAAAGTCAAAAATCGTAGGATTATTCTCTAAATACGGAATATCTAAATACTGATCTTCAATTAAATTTGAATTGTCTTTGGAGCACAACAAATTTACATGTTCGGGTCGCGTATAATATGGTTTCAGCATATTAACATGATAAATTTGGGTTTTATTCCTACTTTGTGGCAGTTCTACCACATAATTAGTCTCAGATATTTTATTCTTGATTTTTCCCGGACCTATCCATTGCACGGACAGTTTATTTGGTCTCGTCATGGCTAAAACCAACACTAAATCTCCCTCCTTGAATTCTCGTTTTGCCGCGTTTTTATCATACCAAACCTTTCGTTTACCTTGCATTTCTTCCATGTGCGAAACAGCTACCTCGCGACATCGTTTCAACCGATTAATTAATTTAAAAACATATTCGGTCACTACATCATTTTCAGGTGGAGGGTCGGACCATCGTTCCATTATCAAGGTCTCGGGTGTTCGAAGATTTTTTCCATACACCAACTCGGCTGGTGAGTAACCTGTGCTTACATGAACTACGTTTCGAAGAGCCAATAGAATCGCAGGCAAATGTTTATCCCAATCGGCGCCTAATTCAATACACAGAGCCCTCAAAAGTCGTTTTAAGGTCCTATTATACCGTTCCACGGGATTACTCTGGGGATGATAAACAGAACTATGAGTGATCTTAATGCCAAATTTATTAAGAAATTCGGTCGTTAAAGCTGAGGTAAAGGACTTTCCCTGATCGCATTGGAGTTGGCTGGGGAATCCGATGCGACTGAAAATATTCAGCAGCGCCTCAATCACTCTAATAGAGGAGAGGTCCACCAGCGGAACCGCCTCCGGGTATTTGGACGCCATGCATACTGCCGTTAAAATATACCGGTGTCCATCCGTGGTCAGTGGTAAGCGTCCACATGCGTCGATATTTATTTTACTGAAAACTTCCTGAATTATTGGGACAAGTTTTAACGGGGCTTTCTTTTTCTCGTTCGCTCGACCCGCTCTTTGACAAACATCGCAACTGCGCACATAGTCATCCATTTCTTTATAACAGTTAGGCCAATAAAAATATCGAATTAATTTATCCTTTGACTTCGTCCCACCTAAATGTACTGACGTGCCTTCATGACACAATGCTTTTATTTTCTGCCTTAACCCTTTTGGAATAACTAGCAATCTGGTAACGTTTCCAAAACGATCCTCGCGATTTCTAACTAGTAACCCGTTAACAACTGAATAAGTTTTCGTCGTACCTTCCGTTTTGTCCGCCCCCACTCGGCTAAACAATTCCTTTAACTCTGCACATTCGTGCTGCGCTCTCAAAAACCCTTCTTTATCGATTTTTAACAAGTCCAACTCCGGGGCTTCAACTTCTAACGCCGGAATTTCAATGGGGTCCTGACCTTCCGTTGAATCCCGCAGTCCCGATTCTTCCTGATTCGCTACGTTCGATTCCTTGGGTGTCTCCACATCTTGAGCTACCCGTTCGAGGTCCCCTTTCTCTTCCTTTAAGCGTCTAGTAGTCGCACGCGTCTGGACTGCATTTACCTGTCCAGTTGGCAAAAATTCATACCCCGTTCTCTCTCTTATCATCGCGGCAGTTTTATTTCCTAAAATATATCGGTTTGGGTTTAAATGATTTCCGCAAACAGCGGCTTTCGTACAAATTTTTCCGAAATCTCCCTCTATCTCTACCCGCGCTAACGGTAGACAAACTAACACCAAACTAAGTGGTTGTTGGATCCAGATTTTCTCTCCACAAAAATCCTGCGGATCTACAAATTTCCTACAAATTAAATCAAGCGTCGCCCCCGAATCCCTTAAAATTCCTATCTTTCGGTTATTAACAACCCCAGGAAATGTATAAGAGTCCAATAAATCGTCCTTTCGTACATCTTGCAAATTATTTACGGAGCCTGACGGAGGTTTTTTCTGCAACTTCGGGCACGATGAACGCAGGTGCGTTTCGGACCCGCAATTAAAACATTTCAAATTCGCTCTTTTTTCAAAGGCTCTATCTCGGTTTACTGGTCTGTGCACGGCATTTGCATTCGAAGGGGGGGAGAACCGTGGTCTAGTTTCTCGAGACCTTTCTTGAAAAAACGGCCGCGTTTTTTCCACCCTAACATCTCTGGTATCCTTGGCCTTCGGAGTAGAGGCCCTTATACTCTCATATCCATCCAATAATTCCACTATTGCTGCTTCGGTCTTAAGCTGTGGCCATTTGTCAATGAAGTGTTCACGCATTTCCAACGTCGCACGCCGTTTAATCTGATCGGTGACCAAAAGGTCTTTTAGTTCGTCTAAGGAAGTTATTCCTAAACCCGCTAACCATTCATTTAAATAATTTCGGATTTCGAAACCGAAATCCTGCCAATTTAAAGATTTCGACTTCTGGTGGCTAACAAATTTCTGCCGAAAACTCTCTGGGTTTAATTTAAATTTTTTTAACAATATACCTTTTACGTTATCGTAATCTTCTGACTCTGTCTCGGGTTGTCTGGCAATAATTGAAATAATGTCTACTGGCAGAAGCCCAATTAAATGAGAGACCCAATTTTCCTTCGGTATCCCAACCCGTTTAGCTTGGCGTTCAAACAGAACCAAATACAAGCTAATATCTGTTTTTTCAGGATTAAAATCCGGGATTAATTTTTTTAAGTTCTGTTCAGGGGAACGCGAAGGTATATTATTTGCATTTACTGAAGACAGGGCAATTCCTTTCTCGATTTTTAGTTTTTCTAACTCGAATTTATTTTTAAATTCTAATTCCTTTAATTCTTTCTCTTGCTCCAATTTCTCCTTCCTAATGGCTTGATCACGCTCCCATGTCTGATACGCAACATGTCCTCCCGTTCGATAGCTTGTAACCGGGCGCGCTAACTTTCTTCCCTTTCTAATTCCTCCTTAGCGGTCTCTAATATAGTCTCATACAAAGCCCGTACTATTTCTTCTTCATACTCCTCAGATTCCAGCACCAAGTGCGTTAACTGAATCCGAGTTTCGTTTCCGGTCCTGGCAAGTTCCAGTTCATCCACTAACTTTTTTATATTTTCCTTTTTTCCTTTACCCAGGAAAGCCATATCTACTCCCTTTTTTTTCAAACAAAATTTCTCTATAAAAAGGTACTTCTCTACACTAATACAACAACAAAAAAATATATATACTGTATTAACAATAATCACAATCAATCATAAAATATTTCTTTCAATAACACAGCAATATGTAAATACTGACTCACTTCCATGACTAGTACCTGTTCAAATTTTGACATTCCCGTTTTTGAATTTTCCCAACAAAATCAGCAATTTTAAATAATTAAAAATCACTAAACATTAACTCCAAATTCAAAATTGTGACTTACCCCAATTGAAGGCTCAGACACTAAACGGTAATCCACACTATTTCTTCAGCCGGGTTGCTCACTGAACACAACTTCTGACCCTAAGGTCCACTAAAACAATATATCCACAGGCACGGAACACTGAACACTATCTTCGACCCAAAACGGGGCCCACCCACCTTCACAATCTTCTTCTATCCGCCGATCCACTGCTAAACAATCACAGTTTTGTTTCAGGCCTTGGCTCCGGAATTCTCTTCTCTTTTTTTCCACTCTTCCGCAATCCTTTCATCACCAACAGCGAGGTTGTAACTCTGTTTCCTTTCCGCACGTTGGACAGCTGATCACAGACGCCCGCGAGACTTTCTGCTCCAGGGGTGGGGGAAAAAACAATCTTCCTCTTTTTCCGACGCTGAGTAAGGATTCCTCCAGCACTCCAAGTCTTCCTAAACCGAAACCAGATAACACCAAGCTTCTTTTTTTCTTTCCTCCAACATGGGAGTGAAAACAACACCCTTCTCTTCTCTGACCGGGTGAAAATCCAAAACTAGCTCTTTCTTCACAAACCGAACTGTTTTTTCTCTTCTTCCAACACACGGGGACTTTCCTTTTATTTTTCTATTCCAGTATCAGGACGGCTCTCTATTTCTCTATTTCTCGAAAGAATGAGCTTTCACCTTATCATTCCTTCCGTGGGTAACAGTTATAGGCCTTGTGTGCGTGTGTGCCCAAACTTTTCGAACAACTCGAATCCCAAACTCTGACACCAACTGTACCGCCATATAAGAACTCACTTAAGAAAGAATCTTAACTAGAAATTAAAAGAACTTGGCGTTCTTTTTTTTTTTCAGAGTTTTTATTAGACGACACGGGACACACACATAACAAGCTCACATTAATATTTACACGGCAAAAAGTTAATCTTTTCCGGAGCGAGACGCTCCTTTCGGCAGGACCGAGAACTTGACCGTCTGGGGTCGTGTCGCAGCAGAGTCTACCCTCTACGGGGCCTTGTTTTTCTGACAACAGTTCATCACCTCGATATCCCACGTGAGGTCTTGACTCATCTTAGTCAACAAGTTCAGTTTATAACATTTCTACGCAGCACTTTTTCTCCAGATATTTACATGATTAAACTGTTTACATGTTCCATCTGGTTTTTTGGTGAAACTGACAGGCGAAGTTATAGCAGGCATCTGGAGGGTCCAATTAAAGATGTTTATTTCGTTAGGGCATCTGGTCTCCGAGTCCTCTCAAATAAAACGTCACACTGCCTACGATGGAAGCCTCTGCTTTAAACGGGAAAATGTCAGATTTCGTAAAAAGTGGGTTTAATAATCCGTACGAAAAGAATATTTACAAGAGACTATGTATACCTGTTAAGAAGGAACGCTGTCTATAACGGATTTTCTTCTCTCCTATGCGATTCTGTCTTTACTTATCAGATGTAAATTTCCAACTATGCGAAAAATGTCCGGACCAGGGTTCGAACCAAGGATCTCTTGGCTGAAGTCACCAAAGCTCTACCATCTGAGCTATCCCGAACGAATCGGGTGGAACTTTTTCACCCGGCAAACGTTATTGATTATAGCATCATCTGAAAACTGGTTCAGCTCAACAGAATAAATCGCAGGTAATGGAACTCCAGAAATCGCTGGATACGTAATTACACTAGATTAATTTTAACACAGTTATTCTAATTCGTAAATAAATCATATGAGATGTAAATTTCCAACTGGGTGAAAAATGTCCGGACCAGGATTCGAACCAGGGATCTCTTGGCTGGGTGAAAAAGTTCCACCAGATTCGTCCGGGATAGCTTAGATGTTAGAGCTTTGGCGGTTTCAGCCAAGAGATCCCTGGTTCGAATCCTGGTTCGGACATTTTTCGCCCAGTTAGAAATTTACATCTCATATGATTTATTTATCAATTAGAATAATTGTGTTAAAATTAATCTACTGTGCTACTTACAAGGGAACCACTTTTGGTGTTGCTCGCACCTAGCATCGAGACCTGGTGCGTTTTGTAGCCCTATAACATAAAGGTTTGAGAACCGAAAAAATTTCTCTGTTAAAATAACATTTTATACATTTTTTTATACTTTTAATTTTTTATCATTACATATTTATTTGTTTATTTCACGCCAAAAGTGAGTTAAGTCGCCAAATATGGCGCTACAATTTTTTCGCCCGCTTTATCCAAAGAGAAAATGTACAGAACATATTACTAGAATTATATCAGATTGCGATTTTTTTTAATAATTGATAGCATAAAGAAACAAATATTAGGCTTTCATTTTTTTTTCTATGTAGACGATAAATATATAAGTAATAAATATAATTCTATAAAAGCTTCGAAGATCATTGAAAACTATTTTTTAGTGAAATACAAAATAAGCAAACTATTTTCTTTTGAAATCGAATGAAATAAAGTTTCGAATTTTAAAATGAAATGTTGCTGTATTGAATGGTCCTTCGGTAAAAGTAATCATAAAGTAATTAATATTTTTACACAATTTAGAAAAATTACTGTGGCGAAATAGATCGGACATAGCTATTACAAATCCAGCTATGACATTTGGCTAGGGTTGCCGGAAAGCTCTACTTTTGAAAATAAACGCCAACTGTTTCCACGCCAAAAATATGAATATAAAGTTGCAAATTTTCAAAATCAAATTCGGGGTTTTTTGAAGGAATTTTCAAACTTTTTTCAATATTTTATACCTATTATTAGCTAATTTTTATTTTTAAATGCTTTTTTAAAAAAAATTCAATGTTAATAGTTCGATAAGTGGTCTCGAAAATTACATTTTCAGAAAGTTATGCTGCTGTATAATCAAGAAATATTATTTTAACAGAAAAATTTTATCGATTCTCACACTTCATAATATAGGGCTTTAAAATGCACCAAGTCTCAATGCTAGGTGCGAGCAACACCAAAAGTGGTTCCCTTGTTAGATGATTTAACTGAATAGCAATTTTCAGATTTTTAAGTCTCCCAGCTATGGAATATGGATTAACGATATCAATGATAACGTAGACATTTACTTGGATATAAAGATTCTTTAAAAAATCTATATACTTGGGCACCGGCAGAAAAAAATGTAGGGAGGAGGTAGAGTTTCGGAACGGACATGCTCGTACTTCGCAGTCCAGTGCGCTTTTAAAAAAATGAAGAATATAAACATGAACAAAATGTAAACTTAAATATTTTTGTCAGAACTCCTCGTGCAAGACAATTTTTAAACATATCAGCGTAATAATCTATACCGAACAAATAAGAATAGACAGGGAGGCGTCAGCACAGACAATCACCTCATCGAGTTCACGGCTGAAATTACAGAATGAGTTAACCCTTAAATGCCTGGTGTTGCTTTTCGGCAACATACCCAATTTAGGCTCTAAAATACTATTAGAATAATATTGAAGCTATAATGCCTAATGTTGCCAATAAAATACATTCTGAAAATATTATTAAATCGATTTTCAACATCTAGATGGCAGCACTTGTGCTGTTTAAAAATAAAGGTAGATTTATTTTTTCAATTGTTGCTACTTGTTCTTTTTGTTTTGTTTTGAAGCTTGCGAAATACCCTATTTTGACCTGCAGTGAGCAAGTAAAATTTATTTCTTATTATAGTTCCTAAAATTCTTGTGTGTTTAATATTATAGAATTTTATTAAGGGAAATAATTTTTTCAATTAAACACCAGTATTGTCGATTAGTAACAAACTGTTTTTTAGCCGTAAACTATACTTAAAACAAAATATGATTTTTTTAAGTATTTTTTCCATGATTTATTTAAAAAATGAAAGGCGAAAAACATTATTACAATGATTTTTGAAAAATCAGGCATTTAAGGGTTAAAATTCGTTCGCATATTAAAACGCAGTCGCTCTGTCAAGTCATATCTTGGTGGAAAACACCGGAAAACCCGATTTTTGTGGTTGACTCGTAGGTTTATCATTGTGTTTTCCTGCACCCAAAGGTATGGAAACAGGGAGGACTGGGAGCGGGAAAACACAGTGGTAAATCTACGAGTCAACCGCTAAAATCGGTTTTTGAGGTGTTTTCCATAAAGATATGACATGGCAGACCGACTATGCATTTTAATATGTGAATCGAGTTTTAACTACTTCTGGAATTTCAGTCGTGAAATCGATGAAGTGATTGTGTGTGCTGACGCCTCCCGGTCTAGAAGGCTTTACCTTCAGAAAATTCCCATAAGAACAGAAGTTTTTGCTTTTAGAATTATACCCGCTCAATAGCTGAAGCGTCGTCTCCGAAACTTTGAAGTAATTTTTCTCCAAATGACGTTTTTGGGCATTACGCGCACGATATCTCAAAAACTTCTGAATATTTTTTCATGAAATTTTCAAAACATATGTTTCAAGTTAGTCTGTATAAACTGAACCTAAAATTTCCTTTTTATTGTTCAAAAAAAAAAAAAAATGGCAATTATATTGTTGAAATTCTCTGAATTTTGCATTAGCTGAATACAACTTTGTATTAAAAATATAAAAACTCTTTAAATACAAATTTATTTAGGTCCTCTTCAGAGGGCTTGCACCTAGAGGTCTGCACGGGCCCGGGCTTGGCCCGACGCCCGTACCCGGCCCGGCGAAATGAAGGCGAATTTTCAAACGGGCCGGGCCGGCACAATTAGGACAGTTTATTCAGCGGACCGGTCCGGCCCGACAAACAAAATAAACGGCCTGCAGGGCCGGGCCGGCCCGACAAACAAAATAAACGGGCTTGAAGGGCCGGGCCGATAAAAAAATTAATACGGCCTGTCGGCCTGACATAAGAATTTAAACGAAGCAGTTAAAATACGAGCCATTTTTAATGAATATGACTTTCTCGAGAAGTATAAATGTGCGTCACGTGCCGATGCGAGTTTAACAGCATCAATACAGAAATGTAACATGCCCATCTTAGACATCGGCATCGTACAGTTACATGAGGTCTGATCCCGGGTTTAATTTTTTCAGCAGATTCGTGCCGGGACGGAACTGGTCTTAATTGTTCTCAGGTTGTGTAGGGCCAGCATTATGCTTTGTAAAAGTATTAATAGCGATAATGAACTTCTGTTAACTTTATCTTTAGAAATATACCTTAAGGGTGTTCTCAAATCAAAAAGGGCAACTTTCTGAAATAAGTTTTAATTTATTTTTGTTCAAAAATGCATGAAACTAACTGGTGTTGTTGTTCAGAAACTATGTCATTGAGCTGTTTTTTTTTTCATTTTTTTGCAAACGCAATAGATCTTTCAGAAAATAGAGCCAAAATGGGCATTTTGAACCGAATTTCCGCGCGAAGGGGAAAGTTCTCAAGAGCGGGCGAAAAACGTGAATGTCACGTGATCGAATTAGCTTATAACCCAATAGGTAATTGATTGATGAAAAAATGGAAAAAACAGTTCAATTCCAAATCGCTTCCGTGGCCAGGCTTTCCAATTTTATATCTTTACGTTAAAAAATGAATTTGTAAATATGTCAAAACGTTTTGCGCTTGTTGACCAGAGCAGATAAGAACAGCCTTAAGGTGGTTTTCATATTCACTGCTCAACAATGCGAAACTTTTAGACACATTTTTAACTATAAAGGCATAAAATTGACAGGCCAGACTATTGAAGGCATTTGGAATCGAATAGCTTTTTCCATTTTTGATAAATTACTTACAGAGATAACAGATTCTTGTCACATGACTGTACGTTTTTTTCCTTTCCTGTGCTATCGCTTCTGGAAATTCAATTCAAAACGCTAACTTTGACAGTATTTTCTGAAAAATATATTGCTTTTATCTAAGGGGGGGGGGGGGACGGCATTTACATAGTTTCTGAATAAGAATACCTGCCTATCTTACGCGTTTCCGAAAAGAAATGAATTCATAAATGTGTTGAAATGTACTTCCTTTGGATTTAAGTAAAGCCTTAAAAAGGAGAGAAATAGTTTCACAAATCTACTTTTTATTATACAGCTTCAAAAGTTATCTTGTTTTTAACCCTTTATTCTAAACTACATTAATTTTTTAATGAATCCTTATTTGAATTTTGAAACGTCTGTAGAGACGATGACTAAAACACTGTAAGTAATCATTAATGTTTACTATTGTGTGTTTTCTGTTTTGCGAACACATAGTAATTTAAAATATACTGTAAAATGTTCCCACAATGTCCCCAAATGTTCCCGTAAATATATATGTCCCATTAAAAGAATCTTAATTGTATGTCGAGAAAAAACGAAATTTTTTGTAGAAATTGAGTCGGGCCGGGCCTGTTTTCACTAATTTTTGTACGGGCCGGGCCGAGAACTGTAATATCCTGGAAATTCCGGCCCGTGCAGACCTCTACTTGCACCCCTAAAGTCCCTGTTTAACATAAATTTGAAATACAAAAACAGAATTAAAAATTGTCTTCCACAAAGAGTTCCGGGCAGGACACGGAGCCCCATGTGGAAAAAATCGCAATTCTTGCTTCTCTATGTATTTAATTGTTTTATATCACTTACGAAGAATAAATTCTACTATTTTTTTTTCTCAAATCATCCGAGGTAAAACGCTGTTCAATGACATAGCTTCTGCATAAGAACACCTTTAAATTTCATGCGTTTCCGAACAAAAATGAATTAAAAAATGTATAAAAAAGTAGCATGTTTGTATTTAAGGCTTAAGTGCTCTCAGGACTCTTAAAATATGAAAAATCGAAAAAAAAAAGACCATTTTCAACATTTAATATATTAAAATGCATTTGGTTTTAAGGCATGATTTTAATTGGGATGAAAGATATAAGTATGTTCTTTCACTTAAAATATTTAAAAAGTTGCAAGATACAGAATTAGCATTTACAGGGCGCCCGAAATTGTCAGATATTTGACGAGCAGAAAATCGGCATAACAGCTTACGCGCAGGATTACAAAATAAATTTTGCAACTAGAATGAAAATTTTGGTGCATACACTGGGTTTCATAATGATATGAACACCCAGTTTTTCAAGCGTAAAAAAGAAGAAAATGTTACAAAACAAACTGAAGTCTAATCAATGTTAGAAATAGAACAAATCGTTTTATTTTATAACAAAATATAATTGAAACAGCGATTTATTGCATAAAATAAACTGCATTTTTCCATTTTGAGGTGTTTTATAATGATATGAACATTGGCCAAAAATATAGATTAATAGCCAGTGTAGGTACCAGACCAGGTCTTTCAATTAATGTAAAAACGCGATGAGGCATTGGGTAGACCAAGTTTTTTAATATATTTTCATCGATTTCATTCCAGTGGAAGATGATAGCGGATTTTAATTCTGAATTTGTGGTATATTGTTTTCCATTTGCATAAACAGCTCTAACCAGTAGGCTCCATACATTTTCCATTGGCTTTAAATGAGGAGAAACAGATGGCCATGTAATTACATGTGCACCATTATTAAGAAACCATTACCAAGTGCTGTTTGTCGTGTGGATAGATGCATTGTCTTGAGGGAACATCCAGAAAGATCCGCCAATTTCCTCAGCAAATGGCAGCAAGTTTTCTTCAAGTAGATTTTGGTAGGTTAATGCACTCATTCTGCTAGAGGAAAACTCAACATTGGTCTTACCATGAAATCCAAACGCAGCCCAAACCATGAGTGAACCTCTCTACCTTTCTGCCGTTTTGAAAACGTTTCTGGTTTCTTGCGCAGATCGTGCGAATAATAAGAAAAACCGTCCGGACCATCCACATTGAATTTTTTTTTTCATCGGAAAATATTACTCTTTCATATTCTAACTTCCAGGATATGTGATCTTTTGCCCAATCCAGGTGATTCTGCTGATGCATTTTAGTCATACGTAGTTGGGGCTTTCTTTTCTTGTACCTCCTCATCTTAGAGCCCCTGACTACTCTGGACAAGATACTTTTTGACACTGCTATCAGTGGATCTCTTAAAAGTTCGCCTAAAGTTGTTTTCCCATTGCTCATTCTTTTTATAATGGCTCTTTTTCCCTTTTAGAAAGCTTTGGAGGACGTAAAGGAGAATTCTTCGCTCCATAATCCTCTTTTAATGGAAGAAAATTTAATATTACACCTGGAGATCTTTAAATTTTTTTGCGATAGCTCTGGCCGAAAGTCCTTGATCCTTGATTGAATCAACATTTTCCCTTTCTCAAAACCGCTTAATGCGATTTTACGACCCATACTTCTAGAATTCAATTTACGATCGGGTTTGGAAATTTCCTAGTCTGCGAAGTATCTTTATACGCTAAACTAATTTGCATGTTTCGGTTTCCTCCTCTCGGAGTGGTATTCAATATTCCTGTCCAGTTTCCATGCTTGTTTAGTGATAATTTCGACCAATGTTCATATCATTTTGCAACATCATTTTTTTAGATAATTCATATTTTCAATTAATTTAAAGTTTGATATTTCTTTTACAGCTATGTATTATGTAAAATTACTGTATTTGTCTCGAGAATGGAGTTTTCTGATAATTATTTATGAATTTTTGCCAGGATATCACAAAATTTCTAGGTGTTCATATCATTATGAAACCCGGTGTACTTATACTTCAGATTATAATAATTACCCTGTACCTAAATAAATTTGTATTTAAAGCGTTTTTATATTCTTAATACAAAGTTGTATTCAGCTAATGCAAAATTCAGAAAATTTCAACGATATAATCACCAAAAAATATTTTTTTTTCAACAATAAAAAGGAAATTTTAGGTTCAGTTTATACAGACTAACATGAAATATATGTTTTGAAAATTTCATGAAAAAATATTCAGAAGGTTTTGAGATATCGTGCGCGTTATGCCCAAAAACGTCATTTGGAGAAAAATGACTTCAAAGTTTCGGAGACGCCGCTTCAGCTATTAAGCGGGTATAATTCTAAAAGCCATAACTACTTATTGGAATTTCAAGGGAACAATTATATCAAAATGTTAAGGAAAGAAAGGAATTTATTATCTAAAAAAAATTAAAATTTCGGGAAATTTATAGCTTTAAGAGTCTTGATCCCCTCCCTACCCCGGTGGAATGTTCAGATGATAAAGAAACCGATTAAATGATTGTGAGAACCGCTGTATCCCATTTAATAGATATCACTGTTTAGTTATAATGTTTGTTTATAACACAAGCTAGAAAAACAAACAATAAAATCAAGTTAAACATAAAAAATATTAAACACTTTCCAATAATATTTTTATTCACATAGTAACAAAATACTTGACGATTATAATAAAGCCACGCGTTTACAAAAAACTTCAAAGTTGTAACGGCCTTTGGCGATAGCTTTTTTTTTTAGATCGAAAAAAACTGATAACATCTTTTTTTTTTTTTTTTTTTTATTAATCAGATATGTTTTTGATATAGCGTAATGGCATGATAATTTGTTGAGTGCCGCTATCATCTAAAATAACGATAATATCGGAAGACTAACGAGAGATAAAATTATTTATTTCGTTTTTCTTTTTTGCTTCCTGTTTTTCCAAAACAAGGCTGTACTTGGGAGATTAACACGTTCGATGTAAAAAATAAAGTATCAATTGATGTTTTTTCCGGTGGTTTGTTTTTTGTTCAAGACATTGGTTATCTGAAATTTTACATATTCCTCTTTCTTTTCCAATTTCATTGCTATGAAATATTTCAAAAAAAAAAAAAAAAAAAAAGTAGAACAACCAAACTCCGGAGTGAGATTCTAATATTAACCCTTATATGCCTGATTTTTCAAAAATCATTGTAATAATGTTTTTCGGCTTTCATTTTATAAATAAATCATGGGAAAAATACTTTAAAAAATCATATTTTGTTTTAAGTATGGTTTACGGCTAAAAAACGGTTTGTTACTAATCGGCAATACTGGCCTTTAATTGAAAAAATAATTTTCCTTGATAAAATTCTATAACATTGAACACACAAAAATTTTAGGAACTATAATAAGAAATAAATTTTACTTGCTCACTGCAGAACAAAATAGGGTATTTCGCAAACTTCCAAACAAAACAAAAAGAACAAGTAGCAACAATTGAAAAAAATAAATCTATCTTTATTCATAAACAGCACAAGTGTTGCCATCTACATGTTGAAAATCGATTTAATAATATTTTCAGAATGTATTTTATTGGCAACATTAGGCATTATAGCTTCAGTATTATTCTAATAGTATTTTAGAGCCTAAATTGGGTATGTTGCTGAAAAGCAACACCCGGCATTTAAGGGTTAAATTTTAATTTTTACTTTCCGATTACATACTGTAAGTAGAGTACAGAGTAGTGTTGACAGGTGTCCCGAATTTCAAAGGTTCTCAATGTCAACCTGTCCCGCTTAACCCTTTATGTACTGAATTATGAATTCATGAAAATTTTATCTTCTAAAGCATTTTTCGTGAATTTTCGAAACTACATTAGAAGATTTACATAATCATTTAATAACATAATCATATCATTACATAAATTCTATCATAACATTCATAACATTATATATTATTATCATATCATTACATAAAATTTAATAAATTTTAGAACGATAGAAGGATTTAGAAGGATTCATTAAATTTGAATTTATAGGGATTTTGTGCAAGATTTATAACCCCACTCAAACCTTTTATTTTAGATATTTTTCTAAGTATTTTGTAGAATTAGGAAATGTACAAATAAATGCTCTTACAATAGAAATAGGGTAACTCAAAAATTTCCGGTGTGAATTCCAACACTAGTGTGAAGTCGACCTACTAGTCATGACGTCACAACTAGTGTCCTTCGGCCTTGAGTATTTCGATGGCAACGGAAGAAGCCGTGGGATAGTCCTTGTCTATCCCCGCTTTCGGCTTGAAGTCATTTTCTAGAATTACTGTAAAACAGTATTCGCGTTCCTTATAGTTGTACAACGATATTTTAAACAGTGGCGTAGTGTCAAGGAATACAGCATCATTTTTCTACCAGTATCGTATTATTATATGGTAACTCTCGGATAGATGGCCATAGTTTTTAAAGATTGAAATAAAAATTCTTAGAATGCAAATACAAGAAATATTTATGCATATTTAAAATTCTTATACATATACGCATCATATTTTATGCAAAAAAAAAAAAAATTAAATATTGAAAACAAAAAGTGTTACACAAAATTGAAATTAAAATAGCAGATGGCCATCTCTCCTTCAAGCGGAGGAGAGAGATGGCCATCCAATACAAGAAAGAAAAAGTTAATTTAAATAGCAAAAAAATAACACATTTCATTTAGTTAATCATGCGAAACATATAGCAATTTGTAAAGATCAGTTATATGATGGAATGAAAAAGAAAAGTGTCCAGCTAAACTGATGGCATTGAGCTCACAGGCTATTCACACTAATTGTATATTATACTCTTATTTTAAAGAATAATGCTCCTCAAAAAAATAAGTGAAGGGGAATTAGCCCCCGTTTCCCCCTTTATGCCTAACCAGTGAACCTCCAAATCTAATCAGGGAAGCTCCTTATCATAATAAACCGGTATACCAAATTTGGAGCAAATCCAATAATCCTGCAAAAAAACCCATTTATCTAAATTAAGGGGGTGCACTAGCCCCCCTTTATCCTTAACCAATGAATCCCCAAAACGAATCAGGGAAGTTCCTTAACATAATAAACCGGTATACCAAATATGGAGCAAATCGAATGATTCTGCATGAAAAACCCATTTATCTGAATTAAGGGGTTGGACTAACCCCGTTTTTCCCCCTTTATCCTTAACCAATGAACTCCCAAAACTAATCAGGGAAGCGCCTTATCACAATGAACCTAGAAAAAATTTTTGAAGCAAATCGGATGTTTCTATCAAGAGTTATCGCGTTACGTACATACATACATACATACATACATACGTACATACATACATACATACAGCGGGCACATTAGCTCTCAGGCTTTGATAGCCTGTGAGCTAAAAAAAGTGAATAAAACTCGAATAAACAAAATGTGAAGTATAATTTCAATACTTCACTTTTCATAAAACTTTACCACATGTTTGGCAAAGGTCTTGATAATTTGTACACGTTTCATGGGACCACTTCAAGTGCCTTATGCATTGTACCCAGACATTCTTTTTGGATGTGATATTATATTGTTTTTCACAACAAACACAGTGATCGTAATCCAATTCTATTCACTCGGAATCTGTAGAATCTGATCATTTAAATGTATTTCGTTTTCTTTGCTACTGGAAGTGTCGTGTTTTTTAGGTAGCTTTCATTACAAAAAGCTACCTATTGCAGCCGTTCGGAGGAAAGCGATTTCAAAAAATTTTGGTATATTTTCATCGATCATGACCCCCAGACCCCGAAACCACCCTCCGTTCAAAATTGATATATATATATATATATATATATATCCATATATATATATATATATATATATATATATATATATCTGACCTATGTCACACTGTAACTTTCGTATTTATGAACCGATTTGGATGTAATTCGGTGTGTACATAGTACACACCAATGTCTCGACCGAGTTCGTTGTCCAGCTTCATCCGCCATTTTGTTTCAAAATGGCGGCCATTTAAAATTTTTTTAAAAATCTAAAATTTGAAATGTGGTACCAAAAAATTGAAAATGGAAAAATATTTTTTTCTTATGTATTTGACCTTTATACAAAGACTCCGGAGCAATTTTTGTTTCGTCTATATCTTAAAAAATGGCTGAGTTATAGCATTTTGAATTTCTAGCGTGGCTGACATTTTGAAACGTCCTGAATTTTGTCACGCGATAAAAGGCGTATTTATGAACCGATTTGGATGTAACTTCGTTTATACATAGTACATACCAATGTCTCGACCGAGTTCGTTGGCCAGCATCATCCGCCATCTTGTTTAAAAATGGCGGCCATTTAAATTTTTAAGAAAAATTTAAATTTGAAATGTGGTACCAAAAAATTGAAAATTGAAAAAATATTTTTTTCTTATGTGTTTGACCTTGATAAAAAGATTCGGGAGCAGTTTTTGTTTCGTCTATATCTTAAAGAATGGCTGAGTTATAGCATTTTGAATTTCTAGCATGGCTGACATTTTGAAGTGTCCTGATTTTTGTCACGTGATAACAGATGTATTTATGAACCGATTTGGATGTAATTCGGTGTGTACATAGTACACACCAATGTCTCGACCGAGTTCGTTGGCCAGCTTCATCCGCCATCTTGTTTCAAAATGGCGGCCATTTAAAAAAATTTAAAAAATTTAAAATTTAAAATGAGATACCAAAAAATTGGAAAATGAAAAAGATTTTCTTCGTATGTGTTTGACCTTAATACAGAGATTCCGGAACAGGTTTTGTTTCGTCTATATCTAAAAAAATGGCTGAGTTATAGCATTTTGAATTTCTATTGTGGCTGACATTTTAAAACGACCTGATTTTTGTCACGCGATAACAGGCGTATTTATGAACCGATTTGGATGTAACTTGATCTGTACATAGTACATACCAATGTCTCGACCGAGTTCGTTGGCCAGCTTCATTCGCCATCTTGTTTCAAAAGGGTTGCCATTAAAAAAAAAAGTAATTTAAAATTTAAAATAAAGTATTAAAAAATTGGAAAATGAAAAAAAAAATTTTGTGTGTTTGGCCTTGATACAAAGATTCTGGAGCAGTTTTTGTTTCTGAAAATTTGTTCTTTTGTTTATATCTTAAAAAATATTGAATTATAGCACTTTAAATTTCTAGCATGGCTAACACTTTGAAACGATCTTGTATTTGTCACGCGATAACACACGTATTCGCCTATTTCGATGGAAGAAGGCATGTGGATAGTATACATCAATATCTCAACCAAGTTCGCTGGACAGATTCATCAGCCATCTTGTTTCAAAATGGCGGCCATTAAATTAAAAAAAATTATATTTAAAGTGAGGTGCAAAAAAAAAGAAAAAATAGAAATTGAAAAAGGTTTCTTTCATAAGTATTTGACCTTGATATAAGCATTCACGAGCATTTTTTGTTTGTCTTTATCTTAAAAAATGGCTCAGATATAGCAGTTTCAATTTCTAATGTGGGTGACATTTTGAAAAACTTATTTTTTGCCTGCGACAGCACTCGTATATATCAACCGATTCCGATGTGTGTGAGCATGTGCACAGCCATTACTAAGGTCTCGACCAAATTAACTGATTAGCCTCATCCACCATGTTGTCTTAAAATGGCAGGAACTTTAAGAAATCGCCGAATTTGGCAGCCAAATATAAGTTAGTTTAAATAAAAGCAGCTTGGATAAAGCTGACTAATTTCGCGAAATTCTCATTCATAATGATTTAGTATTGATAAAAATTAATATTGAATCTCCTATATTCGGTTTCCACTTAATTGAGCTTCGTGTGTTTGAATAATATAAGTTGGCTTTTTTGAAATAAGGAAAATGAAAGCTACCTCTTCCTCCCGGCACTGGCCGGAAGGACTTTTTTTCTCGCTTTAATTGTAGGTTTATTACGTTAATTTAGTTTATTTATCAACTTTATCAGTTTCTGTTATGAAAGTTTCCGAGGTTTTTCAGTATTTTCTGAAACAAATAAATCGTTAGGTCTTATTACATTATTATTATTATTATTATTATTATTATTATTATTAAAATATTTATATTAGTTAAAATTTAAATAATTATATCAATTAATATATTTATAAACGTAAACGTTATATATTTATTTTAAATTTAATTATATTTAGTTAAAATCATCACTCCGTATAATTTTGAAGTATTGATTAAAGGTGGCCATCTCTCTTCAATTTCATGTGGCCATCTCTCCTGAAATTGAAGGATTGATGGTCGCCCAATTTAAAGCATCAATAGCCATTATACGTATTTGTTTTAGTCTTAGAAGTAAAGATTAGATTATATACGTGCCTTAAAAGTCCATATAGTAAAAAATATATGTAGCGTACGTACTTCAAAACATTCAGATACCTAAGTCAAAAAAAAATATTCAACCACCAAATTAAATAAACATTAAAATTACACTTACTTTTTATAATCGAAAAACACAACTGCACGTCGCAATAAATAAACTCAAACTATTTCATACGAACAAAGTTTATGTTGCAATCTATGATCAAGTTTTGGAGATATTTAGACTGGCCATCTCTCCTCTATGGCCATCTATCCTAAAGTTAAACTATAGAAATATTTTCGAATTGAAAAATTACCCCCCCCCCCTCCAAAGCCAAGAAAGCTGAAAAGATGCAAAGGCAAAAGAAATCATCCTTAAAAAATATTTTCGTTTTGTGTAACCAATAATGTTTTTGGAACAAGATAAAGTAATGCATCTATAACTCATTCTAAACTGTATTACAACTAATCGATGTATTAAATGAATTTTATAAAAAAAGTTATTTTAATGGTACTTATAAGTACCGTCTGTAGATAAAGGGTTAAGGCTTCTGTCCCTGCTGGCGAAGACACTCGCGACTAATGCTAAACCTATGGGGAGGTTATTTTCTAATATCTGGTTTGCATTTCAACATTTTAAATATTTTTTTTTTTTTTTTTTTTTTGCATTGGATAGCCGATGTCCATCTCTACATCCCATCTTTTTTACTTTTTCGATTTTGGTTGCAGATGTGTTTCAGAATGACACTTTCATTTTCGGAACCGGTTTCGAAAGTGAAAGTAACTTTATAAAAAATATCTGCAACCAAAATCGAAAAATTAAAAAAGGTGTGGTGTAGAGATAAACCTTAGCTATCCAATGCGAAAAAAAAAAATTAAAAATATCGAAACGCAAACGAGATATTAGAATGTAATCTCGCCAGAGGTTTAGCATTTGCTCATGAGCGTCTTTAATTAAAAAAAAATATTTGTGTTTATTTAGTATAGTAAAACCTGCTAAGGCAAAATAAAACAAGAAAAAAATGCGTCAAGCATAAATTATGAAACACTTTCAAACACATTAGAATAATGTAACGAAACTGCACAATTTAATAAGTTAAAAAATTATGTGTAATTCAACCATATTGAAACGCATAACATATATGAAAACCCAATTTCAACAGTCCCTATCTACAATCGGAAATTATCCGAATTCTTTGAGCAGCCCTGTATAGGATATATAGATTTGTATCTAATTAACTACATGCATGCCAAAATTCAGTTCAGTTAGGAAATACATGACTCAGTTGAAAGCTCCCCTTCAGCCATTTATGGTAATAAGGAGAATGGTACGTGAATTCTTTTGTGCAGCCCTGTATACGGGGTATAGAATTTATATACATCGAGTAACATGCAAAATATTAGTTAAATTTAAAAGCGCATACCGAATTTGAAAACGCACTTCCATAGCAATTATTGCTCAAAGACAGTACTGTAACTGATTTCTTTTGTGTGTCCCTGTAAATGAACGACAAATGCTTATGAATGCATGCCCTATTCTATTATAATCATCTTGTAGTGAAATTCAATCAGTTTCAATACATTTCAAATAGCGTAATGTCATTAAAATACTCTCCAAACGATTTTTTCTCATATACCATAATGTAATGGAATTTTTTTGAGTGCCCCGTAAATGAACTATTAGTGCTACACGCTTCATATGCAATACCGAACATGCCATGGTAAGTAACATTAACGTTTTTCAATTGCATGAGAATCCGAATATATTTACGGGAGTTAGAGCGTGGACAGACGGACGAACAAACCGAATTTATAAACACTTTTGAACTTTGTTGGAAAATGTTAAAAAGGCCGAAGACAAAATCCGTTTTAAGCAGCTTCCTTGTTATGAGGTATATAATTGTATGGTCTTCCTACCGTAAAAACAATGAAATTTTTATGTCTAAAACACGATTCCTTTATAGACGGGTTTCGTTTTAATACGGTTTACTACATGTTATATCCCGATTTAGAAGTCGTCGTCCCGCTATTTTTTGTCTCTCTCTCTCTTTTATGATACTGGACATGACAACTCTAGACCTCAATTAACAGGGTGTCATGAAAATATCTTTACAATTTCAAGCTTTTATTACAAACACCGAACAAATACATGTATGGAAAGTAGTACAATGTTAGGAGTATATATATTGAAGTTTTTTTTTTCCATCAATTAAGGCTGTTCTTATATCTAAAGGAGCTAGTTTCTGATGCATTTCTAAATTCATTTTTGTTCGAAATTACATGAAATGGGTTAGTGTTCTTATGTAATCGAATGGCGTTTTCCATTTTTTGGTAGGGTAACTCAGGGAGAGTCGTCGCATCCGGGATAGATGCCGCACTCCTTATATTTCTTGTAATTATAGATAGATTGTCGTCAAACGCGCAGTATAGGTGCGCAATCAGGTTATTTTAACAAGTGCATAGCGTGAATCCTATTTCGATGTTTACTTGTGGATGTACAATCCTTGTTTTGACGTAAGTGCATGATTTCGCTGTCTAAACTTTTAAACACGTTATGCTTAAATACTTTTAATACGCTAATTACTAAATGGATGCTTGATTTCGTAGTGAAAACTAAATGCAGCGTTTGTATAGGGTACTGTGTGTATGGTTACGCCATTTTCCTTAGCGATGGCAGGCAACTGTGATGTGCGACGTCTGTACCATGCAAAATGAGATACATGCCGCGCTGCAATTCCGGTATACATGCCGCAGTTTCTTTTGTACGGTATGATTAAGTGTTGTTAACTTTTCCTTTTCTTTTTGCACAGACTAACCAAGTTAGGCATGTTATCAAATTTACTAAAACCAAAGGAGAAAAACGGAAAAATAAAAAGTAAAGGGGGCAAGAAAGATGCAAGTCAAGATGATAATAATGAAAAAATGGATTGTGCGTAACGCAGACGTTCTTTGCAAGGAATGTTTGGAAAACTATTCCAAAAAAGAGGAAGTGTAATTGACTTCGTTGCATCATGCGTCAAATGTAGTTACATAAAGACTGTACTTTTTCGACACTTTTTGTGTAGATTGTAGTCGAAAAAAATAGGTCTATTAACCCATTCGGGACCATGGGTGCATATTGGCATCTTCTAAAAAAGCATACAAAATTTGTTTCTGGCACCAGTAAAAAAGAAAAGTAATATTTGTGTTCTTTAATTAGAGCATTTTTATGATTATTTAAGTAAAGCTAACTTCTTTTAAAAAAGTGGTGCCAACCAAATAAAATTTGTGTAAAAGCCGCCGGTCCCGAAAGGGTTAACAAATAAATTATGTAAGCACAATTTTACTTTTATTCTTTTCCCTCTCTAATACATTGATGTTACGTTGCTGCTGAAATAACAATTAAAATTTAATGTAGAAAAATAAGTCGATAATTTTAATAGTGAAAGTAGGCAAACAATTATTAATTTTAATCCACTAATACGTTTCATCGTACTCATTTAGTTTCATTTGGTTGGTTCATTGTTAATTATAGTCCAGATATGAATAGTTTTTTAAATATTTTTATTTATAATTTCATTCTGTTCTTATTACAAGCGCGGCGTCTCAGACTGAATGTACGGGTGACGCGCCGCAGTGTAATGTTTTAGAAAAAAAATTGTTAACAAATATTAATTATTTGTTTTGAATTTTTTTGTCGCAGCATACGTGTTATATGTTTAACATTAAATAGCACAGCAAGATTTTTTTATTTTATGTCCACCATGGGACGTTATACACAAATTCAAAAAAATATGCGACATAAATCCCGGAATTACCTTAAACTCAGAAAACCTTTCAGAAAATATTATCAAAGTGTACGTTTTCTACCGCATTCCCGACGCGGCAGCGGAAGAAAAGGGAAAAACTTGTCGTCAAGTGACAACAATAGCTTATAAATTGGTAAGTAATTTATTTATCGAAAAATGGAAAACCCTATTCGCTTCCAAATTGATTCAAGAGTCAGACCGGCCAATTTTATGCCTTTACGTTTACAAATGAGTCAGAAAATGTGTCATAAAGTTCTGAGTTGTTCAGCAGGGAATTTCAGAACCACCTAAACCTCTACATGCGCACCATTGGCACAACGAAGCACCTCAAGGCAATCATGGAATCTTCGTGGAGATCGGCTCGGCATTGGATAAAGCAAGGAGTAGGCGAAAAAGAGTATCAGAGAAAAACTTGAACCCATTTTTTCTTGTTAAAATAATTTCCCCATTTTCTAAATAATATTTGCGTCAAGATTTGTTTTGTTTCACTAATGAATTTTTCAAAATCGATTCCGAAACACCCCACATTTAATTACGCCCCCCCCCCCTGTATACAGGATCATGTAGAATTGATTGGTCAAACTTTAAGGGGAGGTAGGGCATACAATACAACAAACAATTTTTGTATAAGAAATAGAGTCCTGTGCAGATCGGGTACAACCCGGCCTCAAACCTGAAATTTCTACATAAAATCAAACCGAATACGAAGTGTAAAAAATTAATCCATGTTCTAATAAAATTATGAAAAAGCAATCTACAATTATATGTCTAATATCAATTACTATGTCTAATATTAATAACACTTTCCAACATACACTGGTTATCAAAAATTAAGGAAAAGTCACAAAATGCTAATTTTCAAATACGCGACACACTCAAAAGGAAATAATATAATTCAAGTATTTACTATCTCTACAGCACAGCTAGTCCATATAACATCTCATTTATGTCACACATGGTCACAAATGTCACAGTCACTACGATGAAGCAAAAAAAAAAAAAAAAGGAAATTCCATACATCTCATTATGAGTCTCAAACGATCACTATATGTGACTCCACTGAGATGTCACTGTGACTGCTGCTTTAGCACGAGTCACCATGTGACTTTACAATGTAGTTACATTGTGACTCTCATGTGACTGTCATTTGTAGACTCAATTTCAAAGTCATCGTGAACGCTGCATTGTGATAAGTTACCAAATAATGTCACATTAAAGTCACATGATGACTTTCAGGTGACAGAGAGACTACTGTGGAGTCACCATTGTGCTTTTTTGGGAAAAGTCTTCATGTGACTATAATATGATATTATTTGGTGGCTTATCATAATGCAATGTTCATGATGACTATGAAATTGAGTCTCAAAATGACAGTCACATGAGAGTCACAATTTAACTACATTGTAAAGTCACCTGGTGACTCGACATAAAGCAGCAGTCACATTGTTCAGTCACTCAGTGGAGTCACATATAGTGATCATTTGAGACTCATAATGAGATGTATGGAATATCCTATTTTTTTGCTTCACCGTAGTGACTGTGACACTTGTGACCATGTGTGACATGAATGAGATGTTATGTGGGCTAGCTGTGTTGTAGAGATAGTAATTACTCGAATTATATTATTTCCTTTTGAGTGTTCGCATATTTGAAAATTAGCATTTTGTGACTTTTCCTTAATTTTTGATAACCAGCGTAGTTGAAAAGTGTTTATGACTTTGGTTTGTCTGTCCGCAAATATACTCGGATTGCCCTGTAATTTTTACTAGCGGAGAAGACCGAGAAAAGTTCGGCTAAAATTAATCTTTATGTTCAACTCGATAAAACATCGATGTTGATGTGACAATTGTATTTCTTCAGCAGCTATATGCGTTGTACGGAACAACATCACTGTTGCACAAGAATGTTCTATTTACTCTGATTGGTTGAATCATGTATATCGGCTCCAATTAAGAATTTCTGGAAAATTCCTTCAGATTCTGAAAGCCAACTTTTTCGTCAAAAGTCAAAATTTGGCGAAAACTCGCAAACTTGTCGACTTTCTTTCATTTGGCAGCAAGTATGTATTTTGACATTGGTAGAAAGTCGATTTTTCCACCCAAATCTCGCCAATGTCGCCAACATTTCGTCAAATATCACCAAATTTGGTGAAACGTTGCCTACTTTACGATTTCGTAGAGATCCAAAAATGACCCACTAATCGAATTTTATCCGACGTGTGACTTCGCCCAATGGTCTTCCCCGTAATCCAAAACCAGGGTCGAAACTAGCCTTTTTTGCGCCCGGGGCAAATATGAATTTTGGCGCCCCCTCCCCCCTTTCTTCCTCAAAGTATATTTACAAAGAGAATTTTACTAATTTTCTAATGGCCGACTTATTTTAAAATTCAAAATATGTAATCATAAAATATGTAATATTGAACTACAACAATTGAATGTGGCGTAGCCGAGTTATTTTCTTTTGATGGACTGTTGGCTTTCATTATTATGAAACAGCCATTATAAATGAAGTGTTAGGTGCACTGTAAACTTAAATGTCTGAAATTCAGACATTTAAGTATCTGAAACGCAGTGTTCAATTTTCAGACGTTTTAAAATGTCTTAAAATTTTCAGACACTTCTTGCGTCTGAATTTCAGACACTTAAGTGTCTGAAACACGAGTGTTCAATTTTAAGACGTTTTAAAGTGTCTTAAATTTTTCAGATACTTCTTACGCCTGAATTTCAGACATTTCAAATGTCTTAATTGCGGCCATCTTTGAGCCTTTTTTTTTTTAGCCAATATGAAGCCATCTTTGACCATTTTCTTTCTAAACCATATACGCAGCCATGTTTGACCACATTGAATATTTTTTTTATAAATGGGAATAATTTGTTTCCATACAGCAGAGCTGATTGCAGCGTGGGAAAATTGGGATGCTTCTCTGCCCCCTGATTTTAGGGTACCCCAAATTGGGTATGAAATTTTCCTAAAGCTGATATTTTAAATCAGTTTTGACCTTATGAGGATTGTAATCAGTATTTTGTAGTTTTAGAATAGGATAATATATATATATATATATTCACCTAAATATGTATTTATGTGTTATCATATATGCCCTACGGCATCAAAAATGTTTATTACTTTTAGTGAGAACTTCAAATTACTTCTAGTTCAAAGACCTAGTATTCATTCACCCCCTCCCCCCATTGCCTTCATATACTGTTACAAAAAAAAAAAAAAAAAAAAAAAAAAAAAAAACCTATTCGATGCCGTCAAATACATATTTGGATAAATATATCATTTTCTTTAGCCTAATCATGTTCTAAAAGTGCAAAATATTTATTAAAATAAGTGTAAGATCAAAACGAATTTAAAATATCAGCTTTATGGAAATTTCGTACCAAATTTAGGGGCCCGTAAAACTAAAGGCCCATAGAAACAGCCCAGTTTGCCCATGCTGCAATCAGCTCTGCTTTATGGTAACAAATTACTCCCAAATATAAAAAATGACTCACTCCTTCAGAAAGAATCCCATCCCTGCTATGTTGTGCAATTTTTTCCCATTTAAATAAGATATTCCCAGTAAATTAGTTTAAGCATTTTTATTTCTGTGTTAAATAAAATCTAACACTGGATTCCCCCAAATTTACAGTATATGAGTATTATATTGTAATATTTATTAATCAATATTTATTATTAACCAATATTATGAATTTCTAGAGTAGAATAAGGTTAAAAACAAAATATATTTTTCTTCATACAGTAAAACCTCTCAATAGCGGGCACCTCGGAACCGTGGAATTTGTCCGACTTTCGGAGGTGTCTGCTTTTCTGAGGTATAAGTGTATAAAAATTTTGCATATTTTCAATAAAAAAATGTGTTTCCTACATAGTGGTGTCCTTTATTTAGGATTGTCCGTTATGGAGATTTTACAGCAAAGCCTTCATACGAACAGTTATCTTTAGCGAGCACTCACCTTTATCAATATACAGTGAAACCTCCCTAAAGCGACCACTTCCGTTCCAATAAAAATTGGTCGCTCCAAAAGGTGGTCTCTTAATGGAGGTCATGTTAAAATCTAGAATTTAATTGTTGAAAAAATGTAACAATTAATGTTACTAAAATTATATTTTTCAAATTAAGAAAACATATGAAAATTTAAGTATCAAAACAAAAGTTAATTACATAAGTTAATTACTGCAGAGCTTAAAAAATGAATACATTGATGTTTGCTTTGCTTTTATGGTTTATCTACTATAAATTTTATTCCCAAGTCCTTTCAAAATTCAATAAATAAATGCATTTTTTTTTTTTTTTTTTTTTTTTTTTTTTTTTTTTTGTTGTTGTTGTCTGGAACGAATTTTGACGATTTCATTACTTTATCTATTCCTTTGAGAGTTTCCTGACAGAATAGGGCAGGGGAGTTTATGGACCGTCATCCTTAATGTGTCATCAGAGTTAAATTCATTGCCTAAAAAGGAACAAAGGGGTTTAAACACTTAACAGTTACCGGAATAAATAAAAATTCTAAACTTAGTTTAGAAGTTTGATAAATAATGCGCTCTCCGGAATTATTATTCTAATAAAACCTTTTTCAAGCGACCCGAAAAAAACAGAATTTGTTTCATTTTCTTCAAAGAAATGGGTCCCTTATGGAGGGAGTTCAACTGGGGTGGTCTCTGAATAGAGGTAAAATTAGTATTGAGCCTATGGGAATAAATTTCGTACCATGAAAAAATGGTCGTTCAGGGGGTGGTCGCTTAATGGAGGTGGTCGCACAGGGAGGTTTCACTGTATGTATATTTACCTCATAAAAGCTAACACAATCGAATAGCAGACAGATTCAGCGTTCTGAAGGTGCCCGCGATTAAGAGTTTTTACTGTATTTAAAATTTTTTGTACTTAACTTTTAATCTTATTCTACTTTTTAGTTCAAAATACTGATTATAACCAATATACAATGTCGAAACACATTTAACGTATAAGCTTAAAAAAAATTGCATATCGAACTTGGGGCAACAAAAATCGTAGGTGGTGGGGGGCGGGGGGGGGACATGTCAAAGTTTACCCTTGCTTTAATCAAGTCCTTCTAGAAAAATTCCAACTCTGCATTGTGATTCAGTAAATATAGAATAATTCAGCTTTAAGTACAAAATCCAATTATGCTTAAGTACATATAGTATAAAATTCTATCTTTTTACTGATATTCATTCTAAATTTCAGATTTCTTTTTTCCTAAAAATAATCAAAAAATCAATATTATTGTTTCGGCGTAAATGCCCTCAAATTTATTTGTTTATAATTTAACTCTGTTTATCTTTCATATTGTGAAACATAATTATAAAACTGATTTCTTTTGAAAGAAAAAATCTAATCTGTTTATCTAAATTGTTTATAACCCTGAATCAATATTTATGAGTAACATTATGATTTCAAGGTCATGTAATATAGATTTATTTACTTTATAATAATTTTGAATTGATGGTGATTTATTAGTTTTATAATTACTTGGATGTCATTTAAATGAATATTATAGCTATTTAGAAGATTTATAACTGCATATTGTAATTTTTATTTTGATGTTTATTTTATATAATATGTATCATTTTTAAAATGGTTAGTCTTGACTCTGTAACCAAGCAGAAAACATGTAACATGTCCTGACTCTGTAATCAGAGATGCCAATTGTTAAATCATGGCTCTGTTTAATACAGAGTGTATAATGGAAGTCCTGACTCTGCAACGAAGCAGAGAACATTTTTTTTGTATTGGCTCTGTTAAATACGGAGAATTACTATTATGGAACAATTATTAACTTCTAATGATGAATAGAATTTACATACTATTTCAGTTTTATTTAATAAACTATTTAATCTAATTGCTCTCCCATCTCACTTGGATTTTGAAAATTTATTTGTCAGATGAATTTCGGCGCCACCATTAATTTTTGGTGCCTCGTAACCCGCGAAACATTTTTTGGAAAGAATAGTGAGCTATTGTGAAAGAGATTTGTGATTAACAACTGTGATTTATCTTTCAACATGTGATTAGTGTGTGATTTATCTTTCAATCTGTGATTAGTGTGGAATTATTATTGTGCCATTTGGATTACGACATGCCATCTACATTACCTGGAATTAACAGGTAAGAAAATATTTTTTTCATTTTCTATGAATGGTTTATGTTTTAAAATAAGAATTATTCTTTATTTAAAATGGAAAATCTTGAAAAGCTGAAAGCAAAACGTTCTGTTGAACGAACGAGTTTCACGAAATTAATTACAAAATTAGAAACATTATTAAATGATGACATTGATAATACGAAAACCGATGAATTATTAGAGCTTCAAGAAATATTCCTCTTAAAAGAAACGGCTTTCCAAAGTTTGAATCGTGATATTGAAGCTCAAATATCCGACTTAAAAGAATATGAAAAGGACATTGCTAATAGTGAAAAGTACACTGACCAATTGATCAGTGCTAAATTTAAAATTAAAAATAGATTAAGAAAATGTAAAAAGGATAATGTTTCTATGATAGCAACTAGTCATGTAAATTCATTGAATGGTTCTGCTAGTGGAACAGAAACGAGTTCTGCCATGAAATTGCCTAAATTAAATGTTCCAAAATTTTCTGGTGAAATCGAAGAATGGGTCGAATTTTTTAACTGTTTTGAAACATCGATACACCAGAATAAATCACTATCTAAGATAGAAAAATTCGCTTATCTAAAATCCTTGTTATGTAATCGGGCCTATAATGTGGTAGAAGGGTTTCCTTTGACAGACCAAAATTATGATACTTGTATTAATTTATTAAAGGACCGTTTTGGTAAGGTTGATGTTATTATTAATAAACACATGACTAATTTATTAAATATGGAACCAGTTAAAAATTGTTCAAATTTAAATGCATTAAGAAGATTGCATGACATGTGCGAAGTTAATATTAGAAGTTTAAGAAATTTGGGGGTAACATCCAGTTCTTATGGACAATTGCTAAATCCTATTTTGCTAAAGCTATTGCCCCATGAATTAGTGATTGAATATCATAGAAAACGTGATACTAGCAAAGAGTCAGATGTAACCGATCTAATTGCCTTTCTGAAATGTGAAATAGAATGTAGAGAAAAGGCTTTGTCAATGACAAGTTCTAAAAATGATGCATCCTCTTCTTTTGTACATAAAAATAAAACTGAATTTCGTGAAAAGAAAACATCAAATAAATATCAACATGCTAATACCTTAAATGCAATATTAAAGTTTTTTGTGTATTTTGCAAAGGTAATGATCATTTATCTTCCGAGTGTAAAAATTTAGCTGATGATAAGAAAAGATTAATGTTACGTAAGGAGGGTAGATGTTACAAATGCTTTTTGAAATCGCATTTATCTTCGCAATGCCGCATAAAATTAAAGCCATGTCTAAATTGTAAAAGCACTGAACATAACAAATTATTTTGCTTTAAGAAAAGTTTGAAACCAGAAATTAATGAAAATCAAAATCAAACAGTTGTATCTAATTCTCATTGTAATTTTAAAAATTCTAAGCATGCTGTTTTATTGCAAACATGTTGTGTAACTGCTCAAGGTAATTCTAAATCAAAGGTAGTTCGATTATTACTTGATTCTGCAAGCGAAAAAAGCTTCATAACAAAAGCATTAGCTCGTGAATTAAATTTGCCTGTTTTAAGAAAAGAACATTTAACTGTATTCGCCTTTGGCATGGATCAAGGTCGCGAAGAAGAATATGACGTTTTTAAAATTAAATTGCGAAGTAAAATGAATTATCATCGTTTTATAGATGTTGAGGTGTTAGCTACCGATTTGATAAGTGCAACAACATTGAAGGTTCCCAATTCTGACCCTCTAGTTATAAAATACATTGAAAGTAAAAGATGGAGGTTAGCCGACCCTACGCCCGAGGAATCCGAAGTACAAATTTTACTTGGAGCTGATTATTTCTGGAATGTTCAGAGAGGTGTCGTTGAAGAAATTAATGACCATTTATATGTAGCTAATACACTTTTTGGGTACACAATAGTGGGAAAAATAAACTCTAAAGGTAACGAAACAGTTAATGCTCATTTTGTATCTGTTAATGAAATAGAAAATTTTGATTTGCAAAAGTTTTGGAAACTAGAGTCTTTGGGTATTTGTGATAGTAAAAATGAATTATTTTCACAAAAGGATTTAGATGCTCTTGATTTATTTAATGATAATTTAAATTTTGTAAATGGAAGATATGAAACTAAACTTTTGTGGAAAGTAAATAATAATGAATTGGAATCCAATTTTGATGTAGCTAAACATAGACTTTGGGGATTAAAATCAAAATTGTGCAAAAATGAATGGTTACTTAAGGAATATGAGAAAATATTAAATGAACAATGTGGTTTGGGTATAATTGAAGAATGTGAGTTTAATAAAGATGAAATAAACACGTATTACATGCCTCACAGACCAGTAATAAGGGAAGATAAATCGACAACTAAAGTAAGAATTGTTTTTGATGCGTCATCCAAAGATAAGGGGGCAAAATCGTTAAACGAGTGCTTATTTCCTGGGCCCAATCTAAATCCTAACATATTGGACATTATTTTAAAATTCCGTCTCCACAAAATTGCTTTCTCGGCAGATATAGAAAAAGCATTCTTGCAAATCCAGATACAAGAAGAAGATAGAAATTTTTTGAGGTTCCTGTGGTTTGACAATATCACTAGTAACAATCCAATTTTGAAGGTTTTTCGCATGACCCGTGTAACTTTTGGTGTAACAACTTCACCCTTTTTCCTTTCTGCAACCATCAAACATCACATTGAGGGGTATAAAGATTTGTTTGGAAAAATAGTTAATATGCTGGATACTTCCTTATACGTTGATGACCTGTTTCATGGAGCTGATTCAGTAAACGAAGCTTTTGTTTTATCAAACGGTGCAGAGAAGATATTGAGTGAGGCCAATATGAAACTCAGAAAATTTAAAACCAATTCTTCCGATTTAAAATTTTTATGGAAGGAACATGGAATAAACTTTGAGGAAGACACTCTTGAACAAAATCTTTCGAAGGTATTGGGAATTATATGGATAACAGAAAGTGACACCTTGAAAATAGACATACAACCACTTTTGGTAGAATTTGACCATAAAATTATTACCAAACGTATTGTTTTACAAACTGTGGCAAAAATTTATGATCCTATTGGACTCATTTCCCCTTTCGTGATAAGAATTAAATTTTTAATGCAAGAACTCTGGGAACATGGAATTGACTGGGATTCTACATTACCAGATTCTTTAAGTGGAAAATTCAGAAAATGGCATAATGAAATAAAAGACTTGGTAAATTTTGAAATTCTTAGAAAATATTTTGTAACTATCCCAAAATTAAATCCTGAAACCGCTCAACTTTTCATATTTTCTGATGCTAGTTTAAAGGGGTATGGGTCAGTGGCTTATCTACGTGATTCTTCTTCTTGTGAAACTTCATTTGTAATAGCAAAGTCGAGAGTAGCGCCTCTCAAGAAAATTACATTGCCGCGCCTCGAACTTCTTGGAGCACTTACGGCTGCAAGATTAGCGAATTATTTAAAGGAAATATTTAAAATTGTGAATGAAAATATATTTTGTCTAAGTGACTCCCAAATTACCTTGCACTGGATTAAAGGAAGTGCTAACAACTGGAAGCCCTTTGTGGCAAACCGCGTACGCGAAATTCAGGAACTTGTTGCTCCTGTACAATGGAAATTTTGTAAAGGAAAGGAAAATCCTGCAGATGTTCTCTCTCGTGGTTGCTCTGCATCTGAATTGATTAATAACGAGGTATGGTTACATGGTCCTAGCTGGCTGAAGGAAGAATCGTTACCAGTATTTCCCCCTGAAACTCAACCTAATCTACCTGATGAAGAGGTCTTGCAAGAACAACGTAAAGCGCTTGTTTGCTCCATATCCCAAAATATTCCAGAATTTGAGCTTTTATTTAAATTTTCATCCTGGACTAAATTAAAACGAATTACGGCTTGGTGCCTTAGATTCATCAAAAATAGTACATGCCCATCTGAACGAGTCTATGGTTTTTTGACTGTTCCAGAACTTGAAAGGGCAACAAATGCTATTGTGAAATTAATTCAAAACCATGAATTCGGAGACGAACTGAAAATTCTAAAATCCAGAAAGATCCTAAATTCTAAAAGCAAACTACTTCCTTTACATCCATTTCTTGACGAAAATGATATTCTTCGTGTTGGAGGTAGGCTAAAAAATGCAAACTTGTCTGAATATCAAAAACATCAAATCATTCTCCCTAAAAGGCATCATGTTACAGACTTGATAATAAAGTATTTTCATGAGAAACATCTTCATAGCGGGACTCGATTGACAATTTCAGCAATTCGACAAAAATTTTGGATAATTAATGCTAAAGAAGCTGTGAAAAGAGAAATAAGGAAATGTATGAAATGTTTCCGAAATTCATCACACCTTTCATCTCAGTTGATGGGAAATCTGCCATCAGCACGCGTGACACAAGCTCGAGTATTTTCAAGAGTAGGAGTCGACTTAGCCGGCCCCTTTTTGATCAAACCTCGTAAGGGACGTGGTGTGAAACCCTTTAAACATTATGTTTGTCTGTATGTTTGTTTCGTAACAAAAGCTATCCATCTTGAATTAGTCACTGATCTTACAACTGAAACCTTTCTAGCCTCATTGAAAAGATTCGTGGCTCGACGTGGAAAACCTCTAGAAATATTTTCCGACAGAGGTACAAATTTTGTAGGGGCAGACCGCGAAATAAAGAGAATGATGTCTCAAATTGCTTCTGATGAAAAATTGCACAAGTATCTTACTGACGAAATGATAGTATGGAAATTCAACCCACCTTCCGCCCCTCACTTTGGAGGCCTTTGGGAAGCGGGAATAAAACAAATGAAAAATCATTTGAAGAGAACAATTGGTGATCAGATTTTAACTTATGAAGAATTTTTGACCTTAATTGCAACAAAAGCATCACAAGAACTATTGGATAAAAAATTTATACAGGTGGGTCTCAACAAGTGCTATATTCGTTCTTTTCGCCTAATAATTAGATGCGGCAATTGCCAGCTGTATGGACATCAGACATCTTACTGCAGGAGACAGCCAATTTGCGCCAAATGTTCGAGAGGTCACTGCACTTCGGAGTGCCCTTTTGCGGGAGTTCCCTCGCAATGTAGATGCACAAATTGTTTCCACTTACCTAATTATAGGAAACATTCAGCGGATTCCACTGCGTGTCCGGTTTATCAATCACACTTGGCAAATAGAAGATGTGTTCAGTAGGACCATATGGTCATATTGTCAAATATTAAATAACTTAAAAGAATTTGTAATAGTGCATAATATTAATTATTGTTCGCATATTGTACCTTAATACTAAATTTTTAGTGTAGATTTAAAAATAATTTTTGCATCATTTATCTTACATAATATCTCAAACACAGTATCATTGTACTGTAAATTTGTAGGTAATTATTATCTACAATTACTTATACTTTCATAATAGTGCATAATATTAATTATTGTTCGCATCTTGTACCTTAATACTTATTTTTAGTATAGAGTTAAAAATAATTTTGCATCATATATCTTGAAAATAGCTTTAAGTGTTGCAAATATCACATCTGTACATGGTTTAAATTGATGTTAGTATTGTGAATCCTGAAAATAACATAAAAGTGTTGCAAATATGTAGGTAATTGTGTTAAAAAAAAAAAGTTTAATACCAAATTCTAAAAACTATGCATATTTATATGTTATAATAATGAATGTTTCTCTCAAATGTAATTATAGGGGTCATCTGTAAATATTTATTGCAAACACTGTCAATAATTGTCATATATCTAACATTGTTATTTCTCCTAAACTTAAAAAAAAAAAAAAAAAAAATCAAGGAGTTCCGTAGGTAGTAAAACTTTTCCCTGCCCTGGGCTTGGGGGTTACACCTAACCATAAGCCAAAAGCGGGTTCCCAGGGTGGGTGCTTACTTACTTACTTACCTTAATTGCACAAATTGAGTCATGCTTAAATTCAAGACCGCTTGTCGCTGAGTCTTCTGATCCAAATGACTTTACGGCTCTGACGCCAGGACATTTTATTATAGGAGCACCCTTGACCTCCTTACCTGAGCCTGATATCTCCTCTACCTATGTAACTCCTTTGGAACGTTGGAAATTGCTACAAAAGATTTTCCAAAGTTTTTGGAAAAGGTGGTCGTCAGACTATCTCTCACAATTGCAGCAACGTACAAAGTGGTTTAGAAGCAACCCGAACTTAAAAATCAATGACTTGGTGTTGATAAAGGAAGAAAACCAGCCCCCATTAAGGTGGAAATCGGGCAGAATAATTGAACTATTTCCTGGTGATGATAATATTGTTCGTGTTGTCAAATTAAAGACTTCTACTGGTGAACGGAAACGCCCTATCACAAAATTGTCTCCTCTACCGATGGACATTTAATATAATAGAATTTTACTTTATTTTAACTAACTTTATTATTATTATTTTTTTCTATGTCTAATTTTTGTAACTTTCTGAACTATTTTGTATATTAATGTCTTTTTCTATTTTTAGTTGTTCCAGAAACTGTTTTTTTTTAGAAGTAGTAGGATGTAATTGCATTTCATTTTAGTTATACTTGACATTTAAGGTAATATTTTAATTTTGTATTTAATATTTGATTTAGTATGTGATAGTGGAAATTTGGTAAGTTATAATTGTTTGATGAACTTCGTTCATGGGGGCGGAGGATGTTTCGGCGTAAATGCCCTCAAATTTATTTGTTTATAATTTAACTCTCTTTATCTTTCATATTGTGAAACATAATTATAAAACTGATTTCTTTTGAAAGAAAAAATCTAATCTGTTTATCTAAATTGTTTATAACCCTGAATCAATATTTATGAGTAACATTATGATTTCAAGGTCATGTAATATAGATTTATTTACTTTATAATAATTTTGAATTGATGGTGATTTATTAGTTTTATAATTACTTGGATGTCATTTAAATGAATATTATAGCTATTTAGAAGATTTATAACTGCATATTGTAATTTTTATTTTGATGTTTATTTTATATAATATGTATCATTTTTAAAATGGTTAGTCTTGACTCTGTAACCAAGCAGAAAACATGTAACATGTCCTGACTCTGTAATCAGAGATGCCAATTGTTAAATCATGGCTCTGTTTAATACAGAGTGTATAATGGAAGTCCTGACTCTGCAACGAAGCAGAGAACATTTTTTTTTTGTATTGGCTCTGTTAAATACGGAGAATTACTATTATGGAACAATTATTACCTTCTAATGATGAATAGAATTTACATACTATTTCAGTTTTATTTAATAAACTATTTAATCTAATTGCTCTCCCATCTCACTTGGATTTTGAAAATTTATTTGTCAGATGAATTTCGGCGCCACCAATTATAATTGATTTCAAATGAAATATAGCTGTATATATTTACCGTATTTTTACAATTATGTTAACAGCACATAATTACATGAATTTAAGAATTTACAAATAATCATTATGACTAATACAGAGATAAGGCGAGAGCATTTTCTAAATCGTTAAATAAGAAGATTTATTGAAGACGCCAACAAAATTTTCTCCGCTTTACGTCTACAGATTTCAGACGATTTCTGATGAGTCTTCAAATTGTGGTGTGAATCACCGGGCTTGAAAATGAAAACATCTGAAGTTGACTACTTTCAGTATAGGAAATAGAATATTTCTAAAATGCTCGGAAACAACAAAAGTATATAGCAGAAAGGAAAAAACCGATTTCATGACCGGATTTGAGTTTTATCAGTCAAAACAGTTTAATCTAATAAATGAAGACAAGTAATTCGCTGTATGTATGGGGGAATTAATGATATGGGTAAATGGAAGGATTTTCGAACTATATTCTTTTAAATAACTTAAAATTTATCACGGTGTATAAAATCTGAGACGCAAGAAAACGTCATCAGACATGAAAAGCATACATAATAAATAAAAATTAAATAAGGATGTTTACTATAAAGAGTTGGGAATTTCAGTACATATCACATATTAAACATATGGGGAATGTAAAACCGATGTGAACGTTACAAATGCTGTCGCATTAAATGCTTATAAAAATATTGTATACATAAATAAAACCCATATAAAAGGTACTCTTGTGTAATAATTACTCTAAGAAAACGCTGTTAAGATAGCCTTGATGGTAATTAAGAAATTATGAGCCGATCAACAGGTGCTGTCACTGCTATTTTTAAAGTAATGGCGTGCGAGTAGACAGAGAAAGAAGGCTTAGGATGGTGTATCTCAATAGATTCAGTAACAACTAATACACCATGCAGACTTGCCAAAACTTATTTTAAGGATAACATCGGATGTAAAATAATACAGAAACATGATTGCAGATGATTTGAATAGTAGAAATTTAAATATTAGCAAGATAAAATTTTAACATGGAAATCCCATAGGCAAAATGCTTTAAACAAATTTTGGCATAACTCAGGAACTAATAAAGCTATAGACTCGTGTGAGGTCTCTATTTAAAGAGAAAACATTCGCAGAGAGTTTTCAATACATAGTGAAGGGTCCACTTACCTGGAAAAAGGTGTGATTATTCCAAAATCACATCCACTCAGGCGACGTCCGGATTGGAGGCTACGTTAGTATCCGTGAGTTAAGCACACTTTGATATTAAAAAAAAAAATCCCTTTGCACATCCGGCTAGCTCTGTTAAAAGAATGGAATATTTCCATCCTAAAAACATAGCCCGCCAGACAACAGTTCTCTTTACCTGCTTTGACGAGACGAAGAACACTATATTATTGTTATTGCTTGACACCTTTCATTAATATGGAATATCACTATGTCGATACGGATTAAATCCTGGAACTTCACATTCCGAAAAAACCGAATCAAGTCAAAATAAATTATTAGTTAAAATGTACGCGTAGATAAAAGAACACTCAGTTTGAATTACAAACGAACATCCAATTCGAACGAAAGGCATCTAAAACGCATGCGCAACTAGAGTGCCGCCTGGTGGTTAATGCGGAACGGATGTTACAAAGTGTCTTAAAAGTAGACACTTGCAGATTTTTAAGACACCTTTCTCAGTTCGTTTACACCATGATCATAGTAAGACACTTATATGTTTTAAATTAAGACATCTATCATGACTGAATTTTCAGATTCAGATACTTAAGTGTCTGAAATACCTTTTCAGTCACATATGTGTCTTAATTTAAGACGCCTCTATTTGCAGTGTGAAGATGAAAGAGCAGTCGTAAAATGTTTGAACTCTGATTTTCTGGTCAGAATGGGGAAAAAAATGGTCATAATTTTTTTGTTTGCAAAAAAAAAAAAAAAAAAAAAATATGGCCATCCTTCCCCTCCCCCCCCCCCATTCTGACCAGAAAATCAGAGTTTAAACTTTTTACGGCTGCTCTTTCATCCTCACCTAACACTCCATTTATAATGGCTGTTTCATAATAATGATCAAATGATAATAAAGTCCATCAGAAGAAAATGATCGATTCCAAAGGTAAAATCTTTCATTTGGCGCCGCTTACCTCTGGCGCCCGGGGCACATGCCCCCTCTGCCCCCCCCCCCCTTAGTTTCGGTCCTGTCCAAAACGGTATGATACAAATTTAGTCAAAATCATTCGAGCCTTTTTTTTTTTGTTAAAATTAGCTTGACCCTTATCCGTAGTGACCCAAAATGGCCCACTAATCAAATTTCCTCGAATATGTACGACCCAGCCCAATGGTCTTCTAGCACCTCAAACTGGTAGGACACAAAATTTAGTGTAAATCGTTAGAGCCGTTTTTAAGATAAAATTAGTAACTTAAAAATAAAATTAGCAACTGTACTAGAGTCCTGCACTGGTCGGGTTGTACCCAACCCGAACCCGAAAAATCCCTTTGAAGTTCAACACGAACCCGCCAAAAAATTTTCCTCGGCCCGCAATCCGACCCGAACCCGCAAAAATAACTCTTGGCGACCTGCAACCCGACCCGAACCCGCAATGAAAGGAAAATAAATCATGTTTTAATGAAATTATGAAAAGTAATCTACAGTTGTATCTTTAATACCAATTTTATGTTTTATATAGAAAAATGGACAAATATATATTCTTTAACATTCAAATATAGTAAAACCTCTGAATAGTGAACACTTCAGGATCGTTGAACAGAGTCCTCAATCGGTTCGGGTTGTCCTTAATATTATTTTTTTCGGATCTGGATGATTAATTTTCTTTCTGTGGGTAGGGTTCACCCTAGACTATATCGTGCGGGTCATATTTAGGAGTTTTGCAAGTCGGGTTCTTGGAATTTTCTCAAAATTTTTGAGCAGGACTATTTTTCAGATGAAAATAAATACGTATTTGAATATGAATATTTGAATATATTCAATTTACTGAATCAGAAACAAGATGTATATAAGAAATGTAGATTATTCTTTCAAACCATTTTTCTTGTCCCGGAATATGAAAATATTATTGATATTTCGTTTTTGAGACACACGAAAATCGAAAAGTAATGCATCGTATTTATGATAGTTTATGCGCACATATGCATGTTACGCTGGTGAAGATATGGAGGTTCCCAGTATTCAGAGGTATAAGCGTGCGAATATATAAGTGTTAGGAATTGAAAAGGTGTTCGCTAAATTCAGGTGTGAGCTTTTCGGGAGTGTACATTATGGATTTTTAACCTGAAAAAATATCTTGAACATTATTTTGAAAAATCGGGTCAACCCGAACTTGACCCGCAAGGGGCAAAAGCACAACCCGAAACTGACCCGAACACGAAACACTGAAAATCAACCCGACCCGAGCCCAACCCGCAGAAAAATAAGTAGACGTCAACCCGACCCGCAATGAAAAAATATAGAGTCAACCCGACCCGGTCGGGTGCGACTAAAAGCAGGTAACCCGACCCGATACAGGTCTCTAAACTGTATTATTGATCCTATTTATACCAGTGAAGTAATTATAAAACTTGTCTAATAAATATTAGGCAGGTATTTAATAGGTAAACACGATGTGAAAGTGTAGACAGTTCTGAAATTATTGCGCAAATTTGTATCTTGTACGGCTTTTTTAGGCAAATTTTACACGCTATTTCAGTTTTATGGATTCTTTGTTATTTAGTACCGCTATTCTTACTCATTTAATTTATGTAGTGGGATGTTCTGCATATTCAGATTCCCTTGTGCGCAATCCATCGAAGAGAAGGAAGGAAAACAAAGCCCCGAGATGATAAATATTTATCTGTAGCGATCTTCCGATATATTGTTGCGTCGCCATAGGCCGCCGGTCTCTGAAACCTGTTTAGAAAAGCAGTAGTTGCCGTCCTTTCGATTTCAATGTCAATTGCCGCATCTACTACCTATACCTTGTAGTATCAAAACAGATTTTTCCCAACTTCCGCACTCGAAATTTTTATCTTACGTTAATTATGCCAGGGGAGTTTAGTTGGATAATGAGTTTGTATCGAAATGTTTAGAGGGGGTGCGGGTGGTGACAGACTGGTCCGAAACTAAGGGGGGACAGAGGGGGCATGTGCCCCGGGCGCCAGAACGAAAGGGCGCCAGGTGAAGATTTGTTTGTCGATTTTTCTCACATTTATGTTTAGCACGGTATTGTTAAAATCACATGTACGCCAAAGCATAGAATAATCTAAAGATGATATGGCATAAGGATCCTGTATAAAGCGGATTTTTTTTTTATTCTTATCGATTCCGTTTTCAAGATTTTAATGAATCAATATTTGGCAAAGCAGATTGCGTAGTTCAGTATTACATATTTTATGAATACATTTTTAAAATTTTAAAATAAGTCGGCTGTTAGAAAATTGTCTTTGTAAATATACTTTGCTGAGGAGGGGGCAGCAAAATCCATTTTTGCCCCGTGTGCAAAAAAGGCTACTTTCGGCTCTGGAGACAGAAAAGTTTGAAAGACAAAAAAAATGTATTTTTTCTTTTTCTTTTTAATGTTTGAACGTTTTTGAATACCGTACAGTTGGTCTGTTAGGCAAATTCCTAAAATTGCGATCGTACGAGCCGTAAACAGGTTACACGCGAAGACAAAACTTTTAACTCAGTTATTTCAAAACACTGTTTTCTAGCGGGTTTGCCGAGAATGCCTTTGACAAAATTAAGATTTTATAAGTTTCTTTTCCCTTTCTTACTTTTTAGGTGCGTTCGTAATTATATAAATACTTCGCATCTATAGTCATCGTCTGGTTCGTCCGTCTGTCGGTCTGTCTATCTGTCCGCATATAACAGCGCAAAAACTACCCAACCGAATGGTTTTTAATTTAATATATATAATCGTTGCCGAATTGTGTCGAGTCTTTTCAAATTTTATGAAAATCGAATCAAAGCTTTAAAAGATATTAATAAAAGTTTTCTTTATTCTATTAAATCCTATCATACGTCATGAATTCAATGATATCCCATGATAGGTCATGATTCTAGGTTGCCATGGTGATCACGTCCTGTTTAAGATGGCGTCCTATTATTTCCGTATTACTGAATTTAATGTATGTAATCGTAATAAATTTTGCATTCATGTATTTTTGCACAAGAGTGCAACACCAAGATCTCGATATTTATAAAACTAGTTACAGTACGAACGCACCTCATTTACCTCATTTGGCTTACAATTTCAGACGTGGTTTTTATAATGGTTGAACTTTCAAAAATACCGTACAGTTTGGTGCGTTAGACAAATTTCTAAAATTGCGGTCGTACGAACCGTGCGATATTTGCGAAGGCAAAATTTTAAAATCTGTTATTTCAACACATTTGTTGTTTAGCGCTCTTGCCGCGAATACTTTTGAACAAGTTAAAATATTTACAATTTTTTTCCCCTTTCTTTCTTTAAGAGGCTACTTCAGTCAAGGGAAAATGCCCGTTCACTAATGCTAATCCTATGGAAGAAATTTATAAAGATATCTCGGTTGCATTTCAATATTTTTAAATGATTTTTTTGCATTGGATAGCTGAGATCGGTCTGTATGCAGGCCGTTTTTTACTTTTTCGATTTCGATTGCAGATCTTTTTCATGGGAATGCTTTCAGTTTCGAAACCGGTTACGAAAATGACAGTCATTAAAAATATCTGTTAACAAAATCGAAAAAGTAAAAAATGGCTTTTGTACAGACCGATCTCAGCTATCCAATGCAAAAAAAATCATTTTAAAATATTAAAATGCAACCGGGGTATTTTTGTAAATTTCTTCCATAGGATTAGCATTAGCGAACGGGTCTTTTCACTTGACTGAAGTATCCTCTTAAGGGTGTTCTCAAATCCAAAAGGGCAACTTTCTGACATAAGTTTTAATTTATTTTTGTTGGATAATGCATGAAACTAGATGGTGTTGTTGTTCAGAAACAATGTAATTGAGCTGTTTTTTCCATTTTTTTGCAAACGCAATAAATCTTTCAGAAAACAATGTCAAAGTGGGCGTTTTGAACTGAATTTCCGCGCGAAGGAAGAAAGAGACTCAAGAGCGGGCGAAAAACGTGTTTGTCACGTCATCAAAATTCCTTATAACTGAATAGGTAATTGATGGATCAAAAAAATGGAAAAAACAGTTCAATTCCAAATCGCTTCCATGGCCAGGCTTTCCAGTTTTATACCTTTCCATTAAAAAATGAATTTGTAAATGTGTCAAAACGTTTTGCGCTTGTTGAGCTGATTAGTTAAGAACAGCCTTAAGGGGGCACAGTGCCTTTGGGTTTGTCGAAACAATAAAAAACAGCGCCTTTTTCAAAGTCCCAAAACAGAAATAATATTCAATTAATATAATTTTTTTTTTTTTTTTTACAATTTCTGCCTAAAGTATATATTCTTAGCTACATTATCCAGAAAAAATAAATGGTGTCTGTATACAAAATTAATATTTAAATTTTAAATTTAAAAATTCTTCTCACTAATGTGTGAATAATCATCAAGTGCTGCGCGCATGATAAAACTCTAAATTATTCATATAGAAAACTATTTTTGAGCAAAATAGAATCATAATACACCTACTTCTAAATCAAAACCAAAATATACGCAAGAAGTTTTGTTTAAAATTTAATTTTAGCACAAAATAGAAAAGAAAATTCAAAAATTTCAATTTTTTTTTCACGGTTTTTAAGTGCAAAATATAAATAAATAAATAAATAATCAAAATGTGAGAATTATTTTGGTTTCAGCATGTAGGCTATACAAAAACGAATATTTGATTAACTTTTTAAGCTGTAACTTATAAGTTTAAAAGTAACAGTGCGCGCAAACTCCAAATTTACTAATCTGAGAAAACGCTTTTTAAAGTTTCAACATGTACGGACATTCAGTTACACCGTCTATAAATGATTATAACTCAAGAAATAATGCAGATTTTTGAATGGGGTTTTTTGCGTATTGTTGAGAAATTTTAAAACATTCAGAATAAAGCAAAAACCGAAAACTGATTTTTTGAAAGTTTAAAGATCCTGTGCCCCCTTAAAATAGCGGAAATTAAGATGGTTCTCAAATTCCCAGCTCAACAACTTGAAACTTTCTGACACATTTTCTGACCCATTTTTAAAAGTAAAGAATATTCTGATTCTCAGTTCTGATTATTGAAGCTATTTGGAATCGAATGACGTTTTCCATTTTTTGATAAATAAATTATTTGTTAAGTTATTAAGCAATTTTTGTAACATGACGACAGATTTTCTCCTTTCTTGCGCTGTTTTGAAATTAATTAAAATATTAATTTTATATAAATGACAGAAAAAGATGAACTGAATTATTAATTCCTTTTGTAAATGTTTAATGATTTTTAATAGTCCTTAGCCGTCCAATTATTTCGATTGCTTGAAAATAATTATTCAAGCCTCTACTTTAATTTTGAATTTCCACGCTTTTGTTTCAAGAGTGAAATATTTTGCATTTTACTTTGACCCAGCGTTTGTCGCACATGTATCTCTGTGATAGATGCTGTCTTTTTCCTCTTGTAAGTTTTGAATGCAGTAGGCTGTTCGAGAGCAACTGCTGTAGGGGAAAAACTGATACCGGTGGGAGGAAGATAGAGGGAGCCACAGGTTTTTAATTTACTTGGTTTGAAATTTACATGAGAAGAATGACGGCATGTATCCCAGAGATACACAATGGAGCCATGAATACAGAGGAGACGACAGGTATCTAAGCGGTTGCGAGTGAAGTAATTGAGGATGAAGTCACAAGATACCAACTGTTGATTGTTTACATCGAATCAAGGGCTGATTAACGGCGGTACAAACTTCCACCAGTAAAAACGAATAGAAATTTTTGCATTATTTATGACAGAAATTCGGCATGAATAAGGCGGAAATTTCTATTTAAATTTACTGGTGGAAATTTGCCCCGGCGGTGATCATATTCACTGACGTTCAAAAGAGGATTGTTTATGTAGTCGCAATATAGTGGAACCGCCGGGCCTGAGTACCGACAAACTTCTACAAGTAAAATAGAATAGATATTTTTGCCTTAATTATGACAGATATTTTGCCTGAATAAGGCGTTTAAATACAAAAGAAATTTCCATTCAAATTTACTGGTGGATGTTTGCTCCGTTGATATTGACCCCCTGCGTTCCCGGTTACAGTTGAAGCTTCACTATTTTGAATATATGTTTATTTCCCTTTATTCATAGTTTTGGAGATACACCACGCAGAGTAAAGTGGTTCTGAGATCGGAGATTTATTAAAAATTCTGCGAGAAAAATTAAAAATCCAAGAGAAAATAATTGATAAGCAGAACTTTCTTGAAGTAGAGTTAACCCTCTAATGCCCATCGTAGTATGCGTTCTAGAAATTGCGTAGTTTCTTGGAATCGGAATTATTCCAGATAATCTATTGAGTAAATTTTAGTATATACCGCAACGAAAATGTCTGTTACTGAATAAAGCAATTATCTCTATTTAAAATTTCTGGTATTAATACGGAATATGGGAATAACACCCCCCCCCCCCCCCCCACACACACACACACACATACACACACACTAAATTGGGAACACTGATGGTAACATAAATGGCTAACATGGGCATTAGAGGGTTAAAAACATGATTTTTTTTTCTCTGATTTCTTTGAAAAATTTATAGTCCTATGAAATAAAATCGAACATTCTTGTGGAGTTGATCAATAAGTTCGTACGGTTTTTCCAAGCAAACAACACAAAACTCAACCCTCAAAATATTTTGAAACGTATTTCAATGCTTGATTTTAGTATGTTTGTAGAATTTCGAATGAATTTGAAAGGGCAAAGCCTATTAGTCCAAGAACCTGCAGCACAAAAACCTATGTTATCAAGCACAAGAAAAAAACCTTTATTTTATGGAAGAGTAGAAGCAGGGGAATCTAATGATCCATGTCTGCCGGATGTGAAGTGGTGCATAAGCCAAAAATTAATACCACCAGTGGTTGATTCGTAGATTTATCATTGTGTTTGTCCTACAAACAAAGGTATGAAAACATGGAGGACTGGAAGCAGGAAAACACAATGATAAACCTACGAGTCAACCACTGGTGGTATTAATTTTTGGCTTATGCACCACTCCACTTACGGCAGACATGGATCATTCGATTCACCTACTTCTATACTCTCCTATAAATTAAAGGTTTTTTTCTTGTGCTTGATAACATAGGTTTTTATGCTGTCGGCTCTTGGACTATATGTCGTGAAGTATTTTGTTTCAAGTACAAGCATCCAATGACTTACGTAACTAATGCGTTCTGCAAACTTTTACGTAACTTGAATTTTATGTACGTTGAATTTCTAAATTGATTAGGTAAAATTTCGTAAGAAACTGCAATATTTATTACATATGTTTAGACATATGAATATTAACGATAAGAATGACGATAATTTTTAACGACTTAGAATTTAGTACGGTATCTTATTTATGAATATAATATATATATATATTATTTACACAGTATTATTATATGAATAAAGTATCATGCAACAGCATTTTCTCCAATATAAACTAGAAAAGTATGAAAAAATATAAACAAACTGAAAGAATACTTTCCAAATAAAAAACCTCTTATGGAATGCGGGGTTTATAAATTTAACATTGATGAATTGATTTAAGGCTGTTCTTAACTGCTCTGCTCAACAAGCGCAAAACGTTTTGACATATTTACAAATTCATTTTTTAACGGAAAGGTATAAAATTGGAAAGCCTGGCCATGGAAGCGTTTTGGAATTGAACTGTTTTGTCCATTATTTGATGAATCAATTACCTATTCAGTTATAAGGAATTTTAATCACGTGACAAACACGTTTTTCGCCCACTTTTGAGTCTTTTTCTTCCTTCGCGCGGAAATTGCGCTCAAAACGCTCACTTTGACATTATTTTCTGAAAGACCCCTGTGTATCGTGCAATTTCAAGGTTTGGCTATCTTGCTTTCGGGGGCAAGGTACTTGCATTCGTAAAATGTTGAAATAATTTAATGTCACCAGTATTTACTGGAGAATCTAGTTGTAAACAAGTAAAAGTATATTTTCGCGTAGTTAATAAAGGTGAAATTTTCATTATAAAATTTCGGTGCCAATATGGCAATTAGGGATTAAAATTGCATGATGCCATAACGGCATCACCGCCTCTCAAGGGGTCAAGAAATTTGGTTTGATACCACCCAATATGCATTTTTAAAATTTTATTACGTAATTTTAATAAGGCATTCTATAATTTTCTTTATTGTGAGCAAAAAACAATGGATAAATTTATTTCCCGTAGTAAGAGAAACTCAAAAAAATTATTTATAGTTATTGGGGTAACTGGATACAGCATGGTCCATTTACCCCGGATACATGTCCCGGTTACCCCATTCGTGAAATATTTATGGGGTAACTGGGACACCGGGCTTACAATTGAAACATGAAGTAAATAATATGTATATAGATGCCAAATAGTATTAATGTAGTTATATGTCTAAATCTTAAAAAAAAAAAAGATTGTTTAATAAAAGTACTTAGAGTATTTTAATAAAAAGCCGAGGAAGTTCAACCATATTGGCGTTGTTTTTAAAAAAAGAAACGTACATTTTTGACAACCAATCACAGCAAAATGAGAGATATGATTGAGTTGACACACGTTGCTTTAGGAAGTAGAGATTAAGGTGCATTGTTTACAAAAGCTAAAACTTAAAAAACATTAACAGTTTTTTATAAAATAGCCTATAGCCCAGTTACCCCAACTAACCTTAAATCTATATTATAGTTGTGGTTTTTGTCTGCATAACTTATTTATAAAATAATTATCAAAAGTATGCAAATGCATATCAAACGCGCTTGTGTTCATAAGTGTAATTTTCCAGATTTATTACGTAACTGCGAATTTACGTAATTCGCCTAATACGTAAGTCGAGGGATGCCTGTAATGCCTTTACTTTGTCGCTCTATCTTCCCACTGGTTTTGGAGATACACATGCAACATGCAGGGTTAAGTGGGTCTGAGACCTGAGATTTATTAAAAAATTTTACGATATGCAAGAGAAAATCATTGATAAGCAAAACTTTCTGGAAGTACCGTTAAAATCATGAATCTATTTTTTTTCTCTTGGAAAATTTATAGCCTTATGAAATAAAATTTCGACATTCTTGTGGAGTTGGTCAATAAGCCTGTGCGGTTTTCCCCAGCAAACAACACAGAACTCACGCATCAAAATATTTTGAAACGTATTTCAACGCTTGATTTTAGTATGTTTGTAGAATTTCGAATGAATTTGAAAGGGCAAACCCTCTGCCGCGATGTAACATTTTGCTTCAAGTAATAATGCCTTTATTTTGTCGCTGTATCTTCCCACTGGCTTTCTTGATGCATCTTTACTGTCGAAATAATCAGAATGTAATTTGAAAAACTACTTTTGATAGAAACACTTTCTAATAGAACACTTTTGTGGAGTTGGCCAATAAGTCTGCGCGTTTTTTCCAAGTAAACAACACAAAACTCACGTCTCTAAATATTTTGAAACGCTTGATTTTAGTACGTTAATAGAATTTCAAACGAATTTGAAAGGTCAAAGCTTCTGTCGTGAAGTAACATTTTGCTTCAAGTAATGCCTTTATATTGTCGTTATATCTTACCACTAGTTTTCTTGATCCATCTTTACTGTCGAAATCATTATAATGTAATTTAGAAAACTACTTTTGACGCAAGCACTATTTAATAATGTATTTTCACTGTACTGTACTGTTGTCCATCCCATTGGTTACACGGAAAAAACTGTTTTGTTGAAACAACTAAATTTTGGTTAATATAGATCCAACAAAATATTTTTCTTGGAATGACCAAATTTTGGTTGGACTTTCGCTAGTCTAACCAAAATTTGATCATTTCAACCAAAATATTTGGTTGGAGCTATATTAACCAAAATTTAGTTGTTTCAACAAAACAGTTTTTTTCGTGTAGGTTTTTGAATACCAGAATTTCTGAAAAAAAAAAATATTCGGGATATCTTTTTACACCAGATGCAAAAGAAATAACCTTCGGAGTAGATTTCTACAAAATTTTCAAGAGAACTAATTTGAAAGTTATTCTTTCAAAAAAGTGTTCTTAAGGGTGTTCTCAAATCCAAAAGGGCAATTTTCTGGCATAAGTCTTAATTTATTTTTGTTCGAAAATGCATGAAACTAGCTGGTGTTGTTGTTCAGAAACTATGTAAGTGAGCTGTTTTTTCCATTTTTTTTGCAAACGCAATAGATCTTTCAGAAAATAAGGTCAAAGTGAGCGTTTTGAACCAAATTTCCGCGCGAAGGAAGAAAGAGACTCAAAAGCGGGCGAAAAACGCGTTTGTCACGTGATCAAAATTCCTTATAACTCAATAGGTAATGGATTGATGAAAAAATGGAAAAAACAGTTCAATTCCAAATCACTTCCATGGCCAGGCTTTCCAATTTTATACCTTTCCGTTAAAAAATGAATTTGTAAATGTGTCAAAACGTTTTGCGCTTGTTGAGCAGAGCAGTTAAGAACAGCCTTAAGGGTTGTTCTCAAATCCAAAAGGGCAACTTTCTGACATAAGTTTTAATTTATTTTTGTTCGAAAACGCATGAAGCTAGCTGGTGTTGTTGTTCAGAAACTATGTCATCGAGCTGTTTTTTCTATTGTTTTGCAAACGCAATAGATCTTTCAGAAAAGAGTGTCAAAGTGGACGTTCTGAACCGAGTTTCCGCGCGAACGGAGAGTAAGCACTTGAGAGCAGGCGAAAAACGTGCTTGTCACGTGATCAAAAACGCTTATAACCCAATAGCTAATTGATTGATCAAAAAATGGAAAAAACAGTCCAATTCCAAATAGCTTCCATGGACAGGCTTTCTAATTTTATATCTTTCTGTTAAAAAATGAATTTGTAAATGTGTCAAAACATTTTGCGCTTGTTGAGCAGAGCAGTTAAGAACAGCCTTAAGGGCGTATTCAAAAAAATATTTTACCACCCTCAAAAGCTCGGAATTTCCTCACACATTTTCAGACTCATTTTAAAAGTAAAAACATGAAACTTGCTGAGGTGATTTTTGAAGAGATGTATAAGAGGCAGTGTGATTACATTTTTTGCTCAATTAATTAGAATTTGATTTTTAAACAATTATTTTCTCAGCATGACGATTTTTTTTTCATCCCCAGATCTCTCTCTTTGGAAAATTCGGTTCAAAATGCGAACTTTGACAGCATTTTTTGCAATATTTTCTGCATTTATCAAAAAGTAGACAAGCACGACACATTATATAGTTTCTAAATAAGAGAATTTGTCAGTTTGATGCGTTTGAGAGCAAAAATGAATTTAAAAATAAATCACAAAATAAGCAATTTGGATTGGAATACACCCTTTAAAAAACAGACCAAGTGAACGCCCTTCAAAAATAAAAGTCAGGTTCAGTGTTGAAAATAGGGGGAAAAAGTGTAAAAAAAAAAAAAAAAAAAAAAAAAAAAAAAGGACAGCTGCTTCAAATTCGGTACAATAAATTACAAAGCATTTTACTTTCAATATATTAAGGCTGTTCTTAACTGGTCTGCTCAACAAGCGAAAAACCTTTTGACACATTTACAAATTCATTTTTAACGGAAAGGTATAAAATTGGAAAGCTTGGCCATGGAAGCGATTTGGAATTGAACTGTTTTTCCATTTTTTGACCCATCCATTACCTATTGAATTATAAGGAATTTTGATCACGTGACAAACACGTTTTTCGCCCGTTCTTGAGTCTCTTTTTTCCTTCCATCGGAAATTCGGTTCAAAATGCCCACTTTGACATTATTTTCTGAAAGATCTATGGCGTTTGCAAAAAAATGGAAAAAACAGGTCTATGACATAGTTTCTGAACGACAACACCAGCTCGTTTCATGCATTTTCGAACAAAAATAAATTAAAACTTATGTCTGAAAGTTGCCATTTTGGATTTGCGAACACCCTTAACTTCATTTTAATAAAACAAAATTCAACATTGTTGCCGTATAGAGTTTGAATAATAAAATATATTGCAACTGCAGCTTTATTCAAGGCTACTCTCAAATCTAAATTCACTACTTTCAACCTTTTAATTTATATTTCTAAAGGGGGAAAAAAAAGAACACTGTTTAAATTTTTGACACTTGAAAAATAACGTCTGAAAAAGTATGCATGGGGGAATGAAAATAGTTTTGTAATTGAGTCAAATGAAATCTACATTTTTGATCATAGAAAATTAAAAATGTATCACAAATCATACTTTGTACTCGTTAACGTCCTTTCAAACCTTTAGAAAATACAGTGTGATTCAAAAATGTTTACAAAATGCCATGGCAAACCGGGCATACAGCAACGATAAAAAATCACGTAGGAACATAGGGTCGCAAACCACTTGTCGCAAATGTTTCATTCTAACTGAACCTGAGTTGACGGTAATAATTTTGAGAAAAATAAAAACATTGTAATGAAAATGCAATGATATGTAACCTTGTCTTTTGTGAAATGTGATAACATCAGGAAAAGATCTGGAGAAACATGTTGCTCAAGCAATCGATGAGACCGTATGAATTGATCATCATCACAGTCCAAAATGTAGGGCATCCAGTGCATACTGCTGGCCCTTTTATAATGCAAACTTCTACCACTTTTGTTTGGTGTTATCGCATTTGGAACAAAGGTGAGAATGTCTGTTAAATGTTTTATTACAATATACTTCAGTTTTCTGAATGTTATTACCATAAATCCAAATTGAGTTCGGTTGAAACACCCAGTATTTGTGATTAAATAAGTGGTTTGCGACACCCATGTTCCTATATGATTTTTCATCCTTCTTGTATGCCTGATTTGCCATGTCATTTTGTAAACGTTTTTTTTCTTTTTAATCACCCTGTATAATCTAAATGAAAAGTCTAAAATCTACGGAACCTTTATAAAATAGACTCATTTTCGAGGATTTTATAATCCGTTAATTTAAAAACTCTCAAACAAAACGAAAATTAAAAATATTTGTGTTCTATGAAAAATCGTGACTTTTGACCTCTAACGCAGGGGCTGCGCGGGTTGATTGGTTGGTTGATTTTTGACGGCCGATTATCTACACTAGGGATATAGGCCCGAGGGGGGGGGGGGTGCTCTCCGTGGGGGTCTTTCTAAGGGAACCTAACCCGTATTTACGCATGGAAATCCATGGCTCGATGAAAACCACGAAAACTCCGAACGGTTAGGCCGACGGGCGCGACTGGGATCGAACCCAGCACCTCCCGTCTACCAGCTTCGAGAGCAGAATCTCTCAGCCACAGGGGCTGCGCGGGACAGATCGTTATTGTACAGGGACGTATAATACCACTGTGGGCATACCCTATGTAATTAAATCATCAAATTGTTGCAGAAAAAACAAAACAGACATTCAATAGGGAATTATGTTTTCTTTCAATCTATGTGTTTAAAAAGCTTAGGGATCGTCTTCCTACTGAAATGTAGAGCTAAAAATTTAATGTAATATAATTTTTTTGAAAAATTGATTTAACCCCTTAACTGCTGTGACAAAAATTGTCGCATAACTACACTGTTAAAAATATCGTGAAAAATTACCTCTGGTTTTAAAGGCTATCTATTTTCTGACCAATGAGAACGCGACATAAACACCTATCGAGCGTTCTCATTGGTCAGAAAATAGATAGCCTTTAAAAACAGAGGTAATCTTTCACGATATTTTTAATAGTGTACTGTGAGCGGTCTGTGAGACCGATTAACCCTTAACCCATTAAAGCCGAAATTATATCCCTCTTTAAAATGCAAAACTTGCATTTCACACCAGTTTTTTAAAACAGCAATTTTTGTTTGATTTTATCAAGAAGTTTAAGTCATCAAACAAAGATAATGATACCGTTCAAAAATACCACTATTTTTTTAAAAAATGTTGAAACTTTTCCGGTACCGTATGGTACCGCTAGGCTTTAATGGGTTAACACTAGAACGCCCGGAAATTTTACTCAAGTTTCATAAAAATATTTAACTCCAGAATTTTTATTTAAAATTATTTAACTGATTTATTTAACGTAATTCTGCGTCGCTTAAATATAACTTATTTTATTGAAAAAAAAATCTGGCTCCAATGGACATTTAATCATGTGGTCGGAGTCGAATCGACTCCTTCCGGGCGTTCTGGTGTTAATGCATAGTAATGCATAGCTACATCATTTTTTATTTAATTCTTGGCAACCAGTATATTTATATAGAAATATTAATCCTCTAAGAATTACAAAAATATAAAGTTAAAAATCTATCTTAAAATTTCTGGTGTCTAATTTTTAATATAAGAGCAAATAACATATTTCTAAAAAAATAATTTATGCATTTAAGGGTTAAGTTTTACAAAATAAGAAATTATATAAAATAAGGTATTTAGATTCGTACTTATTAAAATATTTACTAATTTGCAATATTTTAATTTTTGCTTGTATTGCAGATGTGCAACATAAGAAAAGGTTGACGAATTATACGAAAAATGTATCTCTGATTTTTTTCGTTATTTTTCCTGTGTTATAAACCTTTCAAAGAATTGTGTATAATTTTTTCGAAACAAAATAAAAAATCATGCATTTAAGGGTTAATATAAAAATGAATAAAAGGCTAAATTAGTACAGAAATGGTATTTTACCAGTTAGACTTTATGTACAGGACTATTACACTTAAAATTCACCTATTCAGTTGTCTCTAGTAATAGTAGAAGGATAAAGGTCTAAAAGAAACAAAATTGAACCGGTAGCTATTGTTAAACTGCAAATTGCAAGTTAAACTGTGAAAATTGAAAAAAGAAACGGTCCGTGAGACCGCTAACAGCAGTTTAGGGTTAATAAGTAAAATTTTCTGGTTCGAAACTTGTTTATTTGATCCGTGGATTATACGTCGGAGTTCACGGTATATCAATATTTAAGTAATATAATATCGATGCTAGAGATATAGTGTTGCTATCTCGATATATGCATGCTACTTAGCATGTGAATAACTTTTCCAACTTGTAGCTAATTGCGCAATTGGATTTAGACCAGTGATAAAATCGAAATCGTTATCACATTGCGGTCAAGGTCAATAAACTGTTTTCAAAACACAATCTGAATTCGTTGTTAGATAACGGTTCGATTCTTCAACCTGTGGGTTAACAGCTGTTTTCTTACCTGATTTTACGATGCGTCATACAAATACAATTTCTTAAAACTTCGGCATGAAAAATAAATCGTATTTTCTGACATAAAAACAGTCAAAGAATTCGAGACATCTTGTTTATAACTCACAACTGAAGGACTTTTATTAATTCAAATCATAAAATATTCTGAATTGATTTTACAGTAACAGATTCATGACGCCTGACTTGAATTCACGTCGTTTTGGTTATCTGGTGCGGTACTTTTGCATTCCATTTTTTGGATTATTTCTCAAAATTATGCACAATAGTAGTATTTATACAGTTAGTGTACAATGCATATAAGGGTCATTCTCTGAAAAGTGACTGTTAAAAAAAAAAAAAAAAAAAAAAAAAAAAAAATTGCGGCCAATAAAATTGCCTCAAAAATCTCAAAATTCAGCCTACAAGTACCTTATTGCTATATTTATAAAAAAATAATATGAACCAAACCGTATTTCATAGTTCTTCTGATATTTTAATTTCAAAGCACTTCCATTGCTAAAATGCTCAAAAAAAAAAAAAAAAAAAAAAAAAAAAATGATTGGCACCGGAATTTAAGAACAAATTTATTTATAAATCTGAAAAATGCTGTATTTTATATACATGTTAAATAGATAAAAGTTTATAAAAAGTCTGGTGCCATTGTGGCGCTTGGGAATTAAAATTAAGTGGTTTCATAAACATACCACCGCCCTTGAAAGGGTTAAAAATGAAAAGAAATTATAATTAGAAGTCATACTGTCAATAAATAATATTTTTTTTTACTCTATGTCAATTGAAAAAGTAAAGATAAAGCATTAACATTTAGAAGAGTTAATGTTTATTTAAATTAGTACATTTTTTTTAACTTCTCCCTGTAAAATATTAAAAATTAAAAATGTATTATCTTTACTTACGGCAATTAAAAGTCTTATGAGTCTTTTAATGTGTATTTTATTGCATTAGATTTTCTTATTTTACAATTTAGTACATATATAAATGGATTCAGATCATTCCCTCATATTAAAATTATGAGGGAATGATTGTGAGGGAATGACGAAATACTTCTGAAAACCATGTTATACAAAAGTGATTAGTCTTAGGTATATTTTCAGTTACTAAATATCTTTTGGAACATTATTTCTAATAATATAACAACATAAAAAGACATTTCATTAGTTTTTATTAAATTTATAATAGATGAGGGAATGACGCGTAATAAAAATACGTATATTGATCTAGTACTTCAAAGCCATATACTAACTATTCATGAACGTTTTTGAGCAAACAACAAGATGGGTACTTCACTTTACTCTTGTACAAACTGTCCTAGACATATATAATGCATGTTACGCTTTCTACTAAGTAAATAATGGCAAATTTATAGTTATGTGTGGGAATGACGACAAATGCTTAGGAACATCATTAAAAAGTGCCCTAATTCATTCATTATATAAATTATAAATATAATTAAATGGCTAAATATATATTTAAGTGTGTTTAATGGATTGAGAAAAAAATAATTATAAATATACGTGCAGGAATGGCATAGAGAGAGCATTTTCTTTCCTACATATGTGAATGGGGACATAGTGAGGGAATGATATTTGCATTAAAAAATACATTAAATTTATCATATTTCAATTTCAATAAGCAAATAATTACAGTTTATATGTATAACTGATTAATGTTGATAGTTTAAATCACTTTTTCTTTTTGTAATTTTAAAAATGTGCCTTCAAGAGCCCTGGGACATAAAATTGCCACTTTTCAGAAAATGACTCATAAATGCATTGATTAGAAACAGCACCATTATTATATACGAGTACATTCATCTGTAAGATAAACACGAAAACAGAAAATATTTTCGTTAAGGGGTCTTCTACGACGAAAATAATAATAAAAAAACCTTTCAAAGTTTGAATTAGTGTATCTCCAAAATCTTTTTATGTATAAATATGAAATTTCGACTATTAATTATACAGATTGTGCTTTTTAACTCTTTATCTATTGACGGTACTTATAAGTACCATTAAAATAATTTGTTATAAAATTCATTTAATACACCGATTAGTTGTGATACAGTTTAAAATGAGTTATAGATACATTACTTAATCTTGTTCCAAAAGCGTCATTGGTTATACAAAACAAAAATATATTTAAAAGGATGATTTCTTTTGCCTTTGCATCTTTTCAGCTTTTTTGGCGTTAGGAATGGGTGGGTGCGGGGGATTTTTCAATTTGGAAATATTTCTATATTTCTATTGTAAGATTGTTATATTTGAACATTTTCTAATTCTACAAAATACTAAGAAAAATATTGAAAATAAAAGATTTGAGTGGGGTTAAAAATATTGCACAAAATCCCTATAAATTCAAATTTAATTAATCCTTCGAAATCCTTCAATCCTTCTAAAATCCTTCTAAAATTTATTAAATGATTATGTAAGTCTTCTAATGTAGTTTAAAAAATTCCCGAAAAATTCTTTAGAAGATAAAATTTTCATGAACTTATAATTCATTACATAAAGCAGGGTTCGTACGGGTGCTTGAATTTCATGAATAAGAAATTCTTCGGTACCAGTATTTTCTTATGGAAAATTTCTCCTGAAATAAGGCGAAATTTCGTCCGTTTAAACTAGATTTATTTTCTATAAAAAAATTCTGATATCGGGCCTTGAAAATAACGGTATCCGTACGAACCCTGATAAAGGGCTAATATACTGTCGTTGGAAACTGACTGGACTTTTACAAAATGTGTGTATTGTTGAAATTAAAATACCTCTTTTTTTTTTTTTTTTGCTCCGTTGGTCATGGTGCGCATAATATTTCGAGAACATATACATGGATTGTTATGAAATTTGATATATGTAATATGCACTTATGTATGTTTAAAATGATATACTCTTATGTGAAAATTCCTTCATTAACCATGAAAATAAAATGGTTTCCTTAAAAAATTCAAATTCTTACATTTTTTAGTGAATAAAAATAGTCACAACTAAAAAGCTTACCACTGTAAATAATTAAAAGTAGACCCTTTTAAAAGTACGTATATGTTTATCACCTATATGAAATTTCGTAACAATCCATACATATGTTCTCAAGATATCATGCGCGCAATGACTTATAGTGTAAAAAAAAAAAGCTATTTTAATTTCAACAGTACACAAATTCTGCAAAAGTCTCCTCAGTTTCTAATGGTGTATATTAACAAGTAAAAATTAAATTAAAAAAATTAAAAATCCGAGTGCGTAAAAAGCGAACTAATTAATTATTTCTCATCCATGTGAAGCTATTTTTTATATTACTTACCTATTTTTTTATTTACTTTGTATTGATGATTTTAAGTTGTGTTTAATTGTTAGTTCCTATCTATAAACACTGTTTTGATGAGGTCTATATATGTCTATGATGGTTAGAGTTGCAGTAAAGCTAGAGATCCTACATACAGAACTTCCAGTTTGTGTAATACAGTGAAACTTCTTTTAAAGGCCACCCGTATTCAAGGGCGACCCCTATTAAGGGCCAATATTTTTAGGAACGAAAATTTTCCCCATAGACAATGTTAAATTTACTCCTATTAGGGGCCGCACCTACCCCTCATAAAGGGCATTTTTTTCACATGTGCCTTTAATCCTTAACAGGTGTATTGAATTCCTGAGCCAAAAGATAAGAGTTCAGCAAACAACTGCACTTGCAACAAAGAAAGCAGGGGGAGATGGGGAGGATTTAGTAACACAATGAAGGACCATAAACTTTTCCACATGTGAGACAAACAGGTGTTCCTCACACTTTGTTTGACCTTTTAACCTGTAGGCGTTGAGTTGCATTGGAAACTTGACCCTTTGTTGTGGGCACACAAAGGATAACAGGTAATCTAGAAAAACCGATTACACATTTACTAAAACTGCGAATGCATATTGAAGCACAATTTTTACACCTAACAGGAAACGCTAACATAAATAAATAAATTAATATCTCATTCTAAGGCATTAATAAATAATGCAAATTTAAGTAATTTGTTCCATAAAGTAAAAGAATCATTAGAAACCAAGATTGTCTGTGAAAAAATTATGAAAAGTAAACAAACTTCAATAGAAAATTTTTTCAATCATGTATAGACTTTGAAAATGTTAAGAAACAGTTTTCACCTATATAGATTTTGATTTCCTTATTTTAGTTTTTTTTGTCACCCCTATTCAAGGGCCACCCCTTATAAGGGCCAATTTCAATGGAACGGCAGGTGGCCCTTACAGTGAAGTTTCACTGTATTTAAACAGAGCTCCTGACTGTAAAATAGTCAATGATGCATCGTCTTCATTTTGAAAACCTATCCAATGATATGCCACTCAATAGGGTACGTAAAATTTTTTTCATCTGTACCGCCATTTTGTATTTTACGGCCGACATTTTTAATTTATAAAAACAAAACCTAGCCAACATTGCTGCCAACTTGTACGGATTTTTCTCACCACTAAAATTTAATAAAAAATTTTATCAAAAACAATCGCCGAAATCTGACTTTTTCTAACGATGAAACAATACAAAAATTTCTGTTACATTTTAGTGGTAACAAAAATCCGTACAAGTTGGCAGCTATGCGCTTGACCATCGGACGGTGAAAACGAATTGATAGAGACCTCATTCATTAAAATCCATCCAGCCGTTGGGATGTTTCGAAGGTATATAAAGAAATCCACATACCCAGATACGCGTCAAACACAACCCTTCTTAGCAGTCGAGTAAAAAGCAGAATCCGTTTAGATATTAATCAAAATTTCATATTTATACACAAGGTTCTGAAGATACACTAATTCAAACTTTGAATCTTTTCTTGATTTTCGTCGCGTTTAAAAGGTACAAGACCAATTAAATGATATAATGAGCAAGAATAACGAAGTTTCCTGTATAACCCTTTCAGAGGCAAAGTACTTATGTTGCTAAAATATGGAAATGGTTTGACACGAGGATTTACAACCAGATTTATTTGAAAATATGTAAAAACATTTCCTCATATACATTACAAATGCAAAATTTAATTCCAAAATTCTGGTGTCAATAGGGCATTTTGGGATGAAAATTAAGTGGTATATATAATATACCGACACCTATCAAGAGGCGAGAGAGGTGGTATATATAATATACCGACGCATATCAAGAGGCGAGAGAGGTGGTATATTCATAGTTGCCAACCACCCGATTTTTTTAACACCAATATTTTTATGTAGAAATATTTGTTTTATACAATCGCGCAATTTCTGCAATTAAATAAAGGAAACATTTTTGTAAGAATTTACTGGTGTCCAAACAATCGGGAGGTTGGCAACTATGTATGTTATATGTACCACTTACTTTTAATTCCAAACTGCTAAATGGCACCCAGAGTTTTTAAACAAAATTTGGCTTTTATAAGATGCGTTAAGTTTTTCTTTTTTTTTTTTTTTCCCAAAACAATTTGTTCGTAAATTCTGGTGTATTCACTCATTTCGACATTTTAGTCCCAGAATTACTTTGCGTATGAAAAATTTAAACATGAAAACCGGATGTGATAAAAAATAGGTACTTTTTTATGGTTTTTCCAAATACTAAACAATCCTTAAGGGGTTAAGAAGATCTTTTAGTTCTTACTTTTTCACACCAGTTCAGCTTATCGTCTTTCTTTGAAAACGAAGCTTATCTATAACGGAATCTTGTCTTAAACGAAAAAGCTTCATACTCCTGGTCTAATAGAATGCAGTTATACCTATATTTGCTAACAATGTGGGGCTCCAAGGTAGGAACTTCGAATTCGGTGGCCCTTTGTGTATCGACAGCGTATATGTACAAGGAGTCCTTTAGAGTTTTGTGCCGCTAAAATTTAAAAATGTGCCGCATGCGTTTATCCAAGCAGCCATGCGTGAGATTTTATTTGTAGTGCAGTTGTAAAATATCTAAACAGAAAGCTAGTTAGATTGAAATCGAAAAAAAGGATTGCGCGTTCGATTTTTTTTTCAGAAACCTGTTTTTATTAAAAACAATGCTGCTTATCAATCGAATTCATTTTGCTACTGAATTTAGTTTTATTTGAAGCAGTTATATTTATTTTAATTCACTTTGAGTTCCAAGTTATTAATTTAAATTGAAAAGTACACCGTTGAAAATGTCGGTAAAAACACAGAAAAAAAAAAAAACCTGAGTCTGAACCTGAGATCTCTGTAAATTTACACTAGTTCTCGGTTAAATGCATTCAATTGAATTTCTCGGTCATCATTTTGCAGAATAATTTTCCATTTTCTTATACCAAATTCCCTGTAGGAATTTCCATGTATATTTTCCATTAAAGATATTTTTTATCTTTTTTATAGCCTGTAATTCAAAATACACGCTTTTAAAATTCTTTTGCAATTTTATTAGAAATATTGAAGAAGAAAATTTGGTTTAAAGTAGATTTATTAAAAATTAGGATATTTTAGAAAGGGAAAATACGTTTCTGCGGGAGTAGCGAGGAATTTTATCGACAATCACTTTACAGTTGTTTCATTCACCATGTGCATGAAGCTTGGTAAGGTAATATTAACCCCTTGAGGTGCGGTGAGATATATTATATCCCCCACCTAATTTTAACACTAGAAAGACGGCGAGCGGTCATTTTGACCGCTACGAATGACTATATTTCGGTTCAAACCAGAAATTTATTTATAAAACTAGTTTAAAAGGTACAAAATAAATAAATAAATAAATAAATAAGTTAATAATTTAAAATAAAAATTCTGGTGTCAAATATTTTTTATAAAATTGAGTAAAATTTCCCGTCTTTCTAGTGTTAATTAAGATTTGCACCAGAAACTTTTAATAAAGTTTTACTTTTAAGACTTTGATGAAAAAAAGCTAAAAAATTGCTTTTCCTTATTTTGAAATAAAAATTTTCCAAATTTCCGGTTGGAATTAAACATAGCAGAAACACAATTGCTTGCTCCTCAAAGGGATAAAAGACTAACAGCTCCTATGGCACAGTCAGTAAGGTGTTCTTGTCCAACCCAGAGAGCTGGGGATCAAATCCTTGGCCGGCTTTAAATAAATATTGTAAAAAATTAAATGATAAAGCAGTTCAAGTTGAATTGAAAAATTCTAATTCTTCGAAGTTCATTCAATAATTTATAAAAATAAATTCAATTATTATCATTAAAAATAAATAAATTTATAGATTGTAGTAAATTTTCTGAATAATTTCTGTTTTTTAACAGAATCTCTGCTTTTATCTCTGCAATTTTACATACGACTTAACCCGGATGCATATCTGAATCACCTTTTATTTAACTCTTAGCAACCACTATATTTCTATAGAAACATTAATCCTATAAAAGGGTACAAAAATATGCTCCTAAATAAAGTTAAAATTCTATCTTAAAATTCCTGGTGTCTAATCCTTAATATAAGAATAAAAAACACGGTTCAAAAAAAATAATTTATGCATCTGAGAAGTTTTACAAAATAAAAATTTATATAAAATAAGGTAGTTAGATTCATGCTTATTAAAATATTTACTAATTTGCAATATTTTGGTTATGATAGTAATTTTTACTTATATTGAAGATGTGCAACATAAGAAAAGGTTAACATATTATACTAAAAATGCATCTCTGATTTTTTTCATTATTTTTCCAGTGTAACAAACCTTTCTGAGAATTACCGTAATTTCCGGTGTATAATCCGCAGACCAAACGATTCTGTTTGAACCCAGAAATTTTATTCAGTAATTGAAGACAAATATTTACCGCGATTTGAAAAGTTACATTTTATTTTTTAAAATTTCTGGGTCGAAACATGATTGTTTGATCCGCGGATTATACGCCGGAAATTACGGTATATAGAATTTTTTCAAACAAAATAAAAAATCATGCATTTAACCCGTTCGGGACCATGGCTTCATATATGCATCCTCAAAAACTGCTTAAAACGATTGAGTTTGATACCAGTAAAAAAGAAAAGTAAAATTGATTTTATTTAATTACGGCATTTACGTGATTTATAAAGTTAATTCAAATAATTAACAAAAAGTGGTGCCAAACGAATAAAATTCGTGCAAAAGATGCCTGCCCTGAACGGGCTAAGGGTACCCTTAAATGCGCGATTTTTTATTTTGTTTCGAAAAAATTTTATATGATACCCTGAAAGTAGTCCAGCCAAATTGTCAAAAGTAGATGCAAAAATTCTGCTAGAAGATTTTATGTTTTTAAACTGTTTATGGGGATACTAATAACAGGAATTAATTGTTTCCCAACAAAATATCTCGAGGCTAAACTTTGTGGAGCCAAAAAACCACGAAATTTTCGGACTTTTTTCAGTTTTTTGCCTATAACTCGAAAATTATAAAATTTGTGTGTACCATACTCAATTACAAAAAGAAAGAGCATTAAATTCTCTACAAATTTCATTATAAAAGTATTTTTCTAAATCCATTATTAAGCGCGCTACAGCTTCCTGAAAATGATACTTTTTTTCTAACTTTCTGAAAAAATCGCAAATACCAACATTTGACACCATTTTTATTTCTTTTATCCTCTTTAATGTAACTTTTTATATTACAGGTATTTGCATGATAGTAATAATGATTAATTACAATGGTAAAACCGTAAAAAATTGACAACATTGTAATTTTTTTTTTGTATTTACAACTTAAGGTGAGAACAATAATAGTAGGTATTATGAATGTAGGTAGCATGAATGTAAGTAAAAAAATACTTACAGTAACATCTTTAATGGATTTAGTAACGTCTGGAGCGCTTGCGGGTTGATGAGTTTGGTTCGTCAACCTCAGTTTGAGAAGCAAAGCTGCATGATCTTCAACAGCTTTGAACTGCTTTGAGCTTGTTGCGACATCATCATCCTGGCTGCGAAAGTCATCGACGTTGCTGGTTTGGTCGATGGTTTCCCAGGTATCAGCTTCATAATCCTCTTCTTCTGCATAAATAATATCATCCACATTTCCACAATTGACCCCGTTACAGTTTTTGCAAATTGCCGAGCATTTGAGTCCTGATTTTTGGCAAGAGCATGTCTTGGTGCACCCTTTTTTACAGCTACATGAGACAACATGCAGCAAGGATTCAGGTGCTGGGTTTTGGTACATTTGAACTGGCTGAAAAAGACCGTCAGACCTGCAAACCCACCCCCATTCTTCAGGAGGCATGCTGTTTCCTATCCAAGCTTGTACCTGATGATAACATCTTAGGAAATGATGCTGCGCAGCCTCTTGCGTCGGTGGCAGCCTTGCAAGATGAACTTTGCTTTTTGTGGCTGATTTAGCAAATAACTGGAACCTCAAACTGTTCAATGTCTGCGTGGTATCTACGCATCCACTGTATAGTGCAATAAGGAATTTTTCTCCAGCCTTGATGATTTCTTGACGGGTAGACTCTGGTTTATTAAAAACACATGATACTTCCTCAAGCTGCTTATGTTTTTTTAAAGTGTTACAAAACTTTGACTTTCCTTGCCCAAAAAGAGCAAATGTTGTATCACATGCACTGATTGCATGAGTGAAAAGAACATTGTTGTGATTGTATTTGTAAGAATTGGTTGAAAACCACTTTGTTTCGATGCTTCCTCTTCCTGGTTTTTGGAAAAACAGATTTTTGTGTTGATATCCCAAGCTTGTCATGATCGCGAGAATATCAATATCCTCTCCGACAATTACGATACTTTTAAAGGCTTTGTCTCTTGAAATGGCTAAGGTAACAATCATGATATCAGCGTCTTCTTCTGCCTGGTCAACTTGAATTCTGTTATTTTGAAGCTCTGTTTTAAGCAGTGAAATGACGCGGTTCTTGTTTCTGTCATTGGCTAGAAATTTGTCTTGAGGCACTGTGCTTAACCCTAGAACTACCGGAAATTTTACTCAAGTTTTATAAAAACATTCTACACCAGAATTTTTACTTAAAACTATTTAATTTGTTTATTTAACTTATTATTGTCTGATTTATACATTTAGTTTGTTTTGAAGAAATTTCTGGTTTGAATAAATATTTTGAATGTACATGTCGGGTCCAATGGACCCGTCTGGTAGACGGAAGGTTAACATTTCTGCTGCAACTATGACTTCAGTAGAAGTGTGCATTCTAGATCGTCGTGCTCTTTCTGCACTTTTCGTTCCATTCTGTTCTCCCTCAGATGGATATCCATCGAACACAACTGCGACCTGTGATCCAAAATTTTTCTGAATGTAAGAAATATAACTTTTAACAATAAATTTGAAGAAAACATTTCGAGGCCAAGTTACTTTGTGAAGAAGGTACCCTCCGTCAACAACAAAAAACTTATCTTTTCCAATAAGATCCAGATTGTCTAATGGGATAAAAGCACTGTAAAACGAAGATTTTGTGCCCTTTCTCATCCCTTCGTCGGAGAATAAAGACATCGGATAGGGAGCAAGTTCATAAGTTAGTAGATTCTGCACGTCTTCATCACTCTGCTTCATTAAACAAACCCTTTGGAATAGAGTCAATGGATGGACAGAAGTAACTGTAACGTTTCCTAATCTTAAACTACTGACAACAGAAGCTAAAGGTAATACCTTATCCTTTTTCTTGAATTTCACACTCTTGAAATTTTCGCCAACAATTCTTCTGACTCCTGCCTGTCCTACTTCTCCAGCCAAATAGCAGTTAACGTCAGTCTTTCAACAATTCCACTACTGATGGACATTATGTAATCATTTTCGGGGAAAGGATGATGCACTAGCAACCAAAAATTTTATAATGTAGATATTTATCTATAATAAGGTAGAGTTAACTTGATCTATTTCAACAGCAAATGCGCACTTAATATTACACAACTCACCCAAGATTTTTGTATTACTGATCTAAAACAAGCCGTTTTTACATTTGATGCGCATATCCAAAACTTATTTTTGGTAAAAGGTGAAATTTTAAAGTAAACTGAAAAAGAATATTTTTTAAACTATCAAAAGTGGGATGGGGTAGAAAAATGGAAGAAAACGTTGTGCGGACACATTTAAACGTACACCCAATACCTAAAAAGCGCTATAGACCTAAAAAATACTAAAAACGTATAACGTACGAGAAAAACGTACTATCTGGCAACCCTACCTTCTGCCTAACCTTCTTGAAAATTTGCCTTCTTACTTATTCATCAATAGGTGCATTTCATTTCCACAGTTAGTGATGAAAAGAAATTTTTTTTAGGGATGGGAGGCGAAAAATAGGTCACTTTCTATGAAGTTGAAAAAAATGTGCTATTTTCAAAAAGTTGTAGCGCGCTTAATAATGGGTTTAGAAAAACGTTTTTAATATGCAATTTGTAGAGAATTTAATTTTCTTTCTTTTTGTAATTAAGTATGGTACACAAAAATTTTATAATTTTCGAGTTATAGGCAAAAAACTGAAAAAAGTCCGAAAATTTCGTGGTTTTTTGGCTCCAGAAAGTTTAGCCTCGAGATATTTTGTTGGGAAACAATTAATTCCTGTTATTAGCATCCCCATAAACACTTTAAAAACATAAAATCTTCTAGCAGAATTTTTGCATCTATCGGCCCAATTTTCTGACAATTTGACTCGACTAAAGGTTTATAACAGAGGAAAAATAATGAAAAAAAAAATCAGAGATATATTATTCATATAATATGTCAATCTTTTCTTCTGTTGCACATCTGCAATACAAGTAAAAACTACTGTCGTGTCGCTGTTTTATGCTAAAATAATGCAAATTAGTAAATACTTTAATAAGTATGTCTCCAAATACTTTATTTTATATAATTATTTATTTTATAAAACTTAATCTTTAACCGTTTAATTCCCATAATAGAAAACGTTCTAAAAATTACGTAGTTGAGAATTTGACTTCACACCAGAAAGTTTCAATGGTTAATTCCGCTTTATTTAAACCCGGAATGTCTGTTTTTTAATCAAAGCAAATATTGCTATTTTAATTTTCTGGTGTGAATTAGGTATATGCGAATAAAAAAAAAACCTGTTAAATTCAAAACAGTGTTCTTTGCATATATGCAAAGCCGCGCTAAAGGGTTAAGATAATGGATTACCAGTAGATTCTCTGTAATTTCACAGAATTTTTTTTTTTTATCAGAGTACATTTTTGAAGAAGTGTTTTAAATAAAACCAGCTTTTATTCATTTTATGTTATACATTCTTTATTTTCATTATTTTATTTGATTAATTTGGCGGCACATCCTTATTACGGTACTATTTATTATTGTAATTTTCAAGTTAGAAATAGTCATTTACAAATACTAACTCGCATATTTTGACATTTTGGATTCAGGCAATTACCACACTTTTCCAGCTAGACAAACAAGATTCGCTTTTCACACCGCCTGTTTCGAAATCACAGAGCAATGAACTCGATTTTCAGCACAGATCTGTAGTTACAGGCTTCCAAACATGGATAAAAATGTTTGGGCAATCACTTTTAACAAACTATAGTCGAACCCAGTTAAGGGTGTTCTCAAACCCAAAAGGGCAACTTTCTGACATAAGTTTTAATTTATTTTTGTTCGAAAATGCATGAAACTAGCTGGTGGTGTTGTTCAGAAACTATGTCATTGAGCTGTTTTTTCCATTGTTTTGCAAACGCAATAGATCTTTCAGAAAATAATGTCAAAGTGGACGTTTTGAACCGAATTTCCGCGCGAAGGAAGAAAGAGACTCAAGGGTGGGCGAAAAACGTGTTTGTCACGTGATCAAAATTCCTTATAACTCAATAGGTAATGGATTGATCAAGAAGTGGAAAAAACAGTTTTATACCTTTCCGTTAAAAAATGAATTTGTAAATGTGTCAAAATGTTTTGCGCTTGTTGAGCAGAGCAGTTAAGAACAGCCTTAAGACGCTCACGGTTAATACGCGATTTCGCTTAAAACGTGGATATCTTCCGATCCCTTTAACACAGCACGCAAGGCTAATGCAGAAATATCACGTTTAATATGCGAACCGTTTTTTCGCGACCCGTTTAATACGCGATAAATTTTCGGTTCTTTGAGGGAAAAAAATCACACTTAACCCTCTCGCTGCGTAATTGTTTTATCAAAATAGCTTCAAAAATTACGTATTTAACTCCTTCGAGTGGGTTTTAAGAATTTTTATTCTTTTATCACCGGTTTTTCAAAATGAAAATTTTTGTCTAATTTAATCGGGAAAATGCTCCGATTAAATAAGGCACAATTTACAATAAAAAACTAACTGGTGGGAATAATCAAGGAGGGTTAATTAGATCAAAACAATGCATCCCCGAGGAAACCTGGGGTTGCGCATTTTTTTTGCGCAGCGAGAGGGTTAACACACGAATTCATTGAACAAGATGCGAATTCCTTTGCCAATTTAAGGCTGTTCTTAACTGCACTGCTCAAAAGATATGAAATTGGAAAGCCTGGCCATGGAAGCGATTTGGAATTCAACTGTTTTTTCCATTTTTTGATCAATACATTACCTATTGAGTTAAAAGCGTTTTGGATCATGTGACAAAGCCGTTTTTCGCCCTCTCTTGAGTGCTTTTTCTTCCTTCGCGCGGAATTTCGGTTCAAAACGCCTACTTTGACACTCTTTTCTGAAAGATCTATTGCGTTTGCAAAAAAAATGGAAAGAACAGGTCGATGACATAGTTACTGAACAACAACACCAGCTAGTTTCATGCATTTTCGAACAAAAATAAATTAAAACTTATGTCAGAAAGTTGCCCTTTTGGATTTGAGAACACCCTTAATGGATTTTTTTTTATTCAGATAAAAAACACTGTTTCCGAATACTATTATTTACTTTATTTAATAACAAATTAATTAAGGCGAAAATTACTAATCGGAAATAGTGGTAGATATTTGAATAAAAGAAGAACCCGCTTAGCAAAACTGCTATTCTTTTTCGATCTCGCCTCCTTACGTTCTTTGTCTCTCTCTTCGTGTATGTTTATAACTGTAGTAGAGAGATATAGAGGAATTCGGGTAATTCAGATACGTCATAAAAATTATTATGATTAGAGATAATCATACCTGTTGTTAGTAAGGTTTCATATGTACGTTATATCACTATTGTGTTTTATAATGCATACTATAGGTAACAAAAAATTAAACTCGTAAAGATTAAACAAATAGGGCTGCGGTTGGATAATTCTTTTACTTTTCTTTACTTTCTGCTGTAAAAACAATATTTTCTTATGCAAAGATAATTAAGGATAGTTTTTCTTATTATAAAAAGGACAGATTACAATGGTACTCATTATTTCAAGTACTAAATATGATTTTAAAAACTGGGTTGGGCTTCAAAGATTTAATAAATTTTCTTTCGGTTAAAAAAATTAGTGTAAGGAAAATTATTTTTGTTGTTTTGTTTTTGGTTGCAATGTAACAAATCGACAATAAAATCATGTTGGAATCCATATTTATTTTCCGTTATTATTCCAGTCGGTCTATAAAAATAATTAATAAATTAAATTGGATTACAATTAAATTTTAATTTAAAGACACAATTTTCCACAGTCAACATATACATGAAAAGTCTAAAGTTTATTTAGACAATTAAATGTGTAAGCAAACCCAGTCCCAGCATTATAATATAAATCCCGTTTAATACGCGATTTCGCTTAATACGCGACTTTTGTCTACTCCAGGCATGTCAAACTCATTTACCGCCGCGGGCCAAATTAAGCATTATATACTAAGCCGCGGGCCATATAAGATAATAATATTACCATTGCACAGAATAAAATTTGTATGTAAAGCACACAGCCATGTTAAAGAAATTTTAACGCAAAGTTCCAACATTAAGTACATAGTAAGTTTATATTAAGGCTGTTCTGAAATCAAAAGGCAACTTTCTGACATAAGTTTTAATTTATTTTTGTTCGGAAATGCATGAAACTAGCAGGTGTTGTTGTTCAGAAACTATGTCAAAGAGCTGTTTTTTCCGTTTTTTTGCAAACGCAATAAATCTTTCAGAAAATAGTGTCAAAGTGTGCGTTTTGAACTGAATTTTCGCGCGAAAGCAGAAAAACTACTCAAGAATGGCTGAAAAACGTGTTTGTCACGTGATCAGGATCGCTTCTAGCTCAATAGGTAATGGATGGATCCAAAAATGGAAAACGCAGTTCTATTCCAAATCGCTTCCATGGTCAGGCTTTCCAATTTTATAGCTTTCCGTCAAAAAATGAATTTGTAAATCCTTTTTTAAAAATTTCCACTCTGATGATTTTTGTAATAATTCAATCCAATGCCTCTCTGGAAAAACTCGACTGATGGCAGGCACAGGATAATTAAATAAATGTAAAATGCCAAAGTCTTCGCGGGCCACAGATAAATGGTCGGCGGCCCCGTTGTGGCCCGCGGGCCGCGTGTTTGACATGCCTGGTCTACTCCCTTGAAACGCGTCTTAACCGAGTTCGACTGTATATAATTTTGTGAGGAAAAAAAAAAAACAGCATCTAATTTTCATTCGAGTTTAAAAAACAGGAGAATAGAGGTCTTTAACCCCTTAATTCTCGCTCCCGTCATAATATCACGGGCTGAGGTGTCGTTCGTTATTTCTCGTGCCGTCATATTTCCGGGCTGGAGAATTATTGCTGGAAAAAACTTCTGAAACCAGGAAAATTCAACTGGCATTTCTGTGTGAAGTCTTTGAATATTCCTGTTCCGGTTTGGTTTTTGGCACTCGTTGAGATGTTGGATTTTGTATTGCATGTTTCGAAATATATCACACTCAAAAAAATATTAATAATGAAAATTTAACGTATATTATATTATTTCAAATATTATTTGTAAAATTTTGTTTGATGATGATAAAAAAAAAGTCTAAGATGTGAAAAATAAATGTATTATTCGTATTAATTTGTATGGTGTAAAACAAACATTAAAACACAGAATTCTCGCATGATGGCTTTTCCACAAATGTGATTTTGTTCTATAACATCTTTTTTTTTCGTCTTAGAAAAAAACTAATTGCATAATTTATATAGAAACCTTATAATTATTCAATTTCTGCAATAAAAAAATATAGGTACTTTTTTGATGGTTTTTCCAAATATTAAGCGACCGTTAAGGGGTTAATGAAGTTTGCGTATTCTATTTTATATAAATTTACACGTAATCGTGTCATTGATGTAACGATTTTGGCAATTTTACTTTCAAAAGATACATTTTCTAAATAGGAATTTAATTTTCATTAACACAGGTGTCCTTAAAACATTGTCCATGTTTCAATGGCATATTATAACAGTTTAATTTAGATTATTTACAACAAATCGTTCATCAAATTGTATGTAAACTAACTTAGTTTTTCTTACAAATGTTCAATAGTTTGTTATACGACACACATCCAAACTAAAGTCTAATTTTTCGCACACTTCGGTTAACAAGTCCGGAGTCATGGAAGTAACAGCCTCTTCCATTCTGTGTCTCAACTCAGGCAAATCATTAGGTATTGGCGGAACGTAGACACGATCTTTTATAAAGCCCCAAACGAAAAAAATCGCATGGCTTTAAGGCTGTTCTCAAATCGAAAAGGGCAACTTCCTGACATAAGTTTTAATTTATTTTTGTTCGAAAATGCATGAAACTAGCTGGTGTTGTTGTTCAGAAACTATGTCATCGAGCTGTTTTTTCCAATTTTTTGCAAACGCAATAGATCTTTCAGAAAATAATGTCAAAGTGGGCGTTTTGAACCGAATTTCCGCGCGAAGGAGGAAAGAGACTCAAAAGCGGGCAAAAAACGTGTTTGTCACGTGATCAAAATAGAGCTGTTTTTTCCGTTTTTTTTTTTTTTTTTTTTTTTTTTTTTTTATTAAACGTGATAGATCTTTCAGAAAATAGTGTCAAAGTGGACCTTTTGAACTGAATTTCTGCGCGAAAGTAGAAAAATCAGTCCAGAGCGGGCGAAAAACGGGTTTGTCACGTGATCGATATCGCTTATAACTCAGTGGGTAATTGATTGATCAAAAAATGGAAAAAAACAGTTCAATTCCAAATTGTTTCCATGGACAGAGTTTCCAATTTTATATCTTTCCGTTAAAAAATGAATTTGTAAATGTGTCTGAATATTTTGCGCTTGTTCAGCGGAGCAGTTAAGAACAGCCTTAATGCTTTTAAAGTCCAGCAATAACGCTTTACGTTCAGGAGTCGCCATTTTGCGTAGATGCCACTGCCAGCGTGTCCATAACAAAGCAGTACTCGCGCAAGCGCTTGTCTAAAACTGTTTGAGTGACTCTTTATTTGTGACCTTGAATCAACACTCTACAAAGTTTTCAGTTGATACTGTTATAATTTATAGCTGGGACATTCTTTTACGCACACGCTAGAATTTTATATAAATATACACATAATTGTGGCATTGATGTAAAGATTTTGGCAATTTTACTTTCAAAAGACACATTTCCTAAATGTGAAATTTAATTTTAAATAATATATATACATTAAACATTGATTATTAATAATTTTTTTTGAGTGTGATATATTTCGAAACATGCAATACAAAGTCCAACATCACAATTAGCGCCAAAAACCGAAACCGAACGGCACTATTCTAAGACTTCACACAGAAATGCCAGTTAAATTTTTCTGGTTTCAGGAGTTTTTCCAGCAATTAAATCACCAGCCCGGAAATATGACGGGCACCAGAAATAACGAACGACACCTCGGCCCGTCATATTGACGGGAGCAAGAATAAAGGGTGCTGTTCTTAAATCCAAAGCGGCAACTTTCTGACGTAAGTTTTAATTTATTTTTGTTCGAAAATGCATGAAACTAGCTGGTGTTATTGTTCAGAAACTATGTAATCGAGCTGTTTTTTCCATTTTTTTGCAAACGCAATAGATCTTTCAGAAAATAGTGTCAAAGCGGACGATTTGAACCGAATTTCCGCTCTAAAGGGGAATAATCACTCAAGAGCGGGCGAAAAACGTGTTTGTCGCATGATCAAAATCGCTTATAACTCAATAGGTAATTGATTGATCAAAAAATGGAAAACATACTTCAATTCCGAATCGCTTCCATGGCCAGGCTTTCCAATTTTATATCTTTCCGTTAAAAAATGAATTTGAAAATGTGTCAAAACTTTTTGCGCTTATTGAGCAGAGCAGTTAAGGACAGCCTTAAGGAGTTAAAGGATGTCTCTTTTTTTCTTAGTTGTCAAAATATTTCTAAATTACACCTAATTTTATCTGAAGTGTTAAAATCTTACTCACAGCTCATCAACTTTTAACAAATAAAATAATAAGTTGGAAATTGTGCGTCAAACGTGGCAAATAAGGTGCTTTCATACTATAATTACTTTTTATAAATATTCAGATCTTGGTGCAATAACTGTTGCACTCTTATGCAAAAATGTATGAAAACAAAATTCTGACGACTATATATATTAAATTCAGTAATACGTAAATAATATAACTCCATCTTAAATAGGACGTCATCACCATGGCAATGTAGAATCATTACCTATCATGGGATATAATTGATTTAATGACGTATGATAGGATTTAATAGAATAAAGAAAACGTTTATTATTATCTTTTTAAGTTTTGGTTTGATTTTCATAAAATTTGACTCGAAACAATTCTGCAACGATTCTACATATTAAATTTAAAACATTCGGTTGGGTAGTTTTTGCACTGTTATATGCGGACAGACGGACGGACGGACGAGATGACGGTTATAGGTCCTACGTATTTATATAATTACGAACCCACCTAATAAATTAAGCCCTTATTTCAGAAATACTTTGACAGCTAAGAAAAAAATAAACATTCTTTAACCCCTGAGGGGCGGCGGTATATATTATATACCACCTACGATTAATGAAGTTTTACACCAGAAAAATGTTATTAAATTTTACTTTTCTAACTTTGGTGGAAAAAAGGCCGTAAAATTGCTTTTACTTATTTTGAAATGGAATTTTTCAAAGATTCCGGTGTGAGTTCAACATTACAGGAACATAATCACTTGCCCCTCAAGGGGTTAAGAAGAGTACACAGAAAAAGGAAGTTAATAATATTTATTTTCCGAGGAAATATGTTAAATATGCTAAAATATTATACGCCCAAAGATTTAACATTAGCCTGCTTATTTTATGATTTATTTTTTAATTCATTTTTGCTCTCAAACGCATCAAACTGTCAAATTCTCTTATTTAGAAACTATATAATGTGCCGTACTTGTCGATTTTTTGATAAATTCAGAAAATATTGCAAAAAATGCAGTCAAAGTTCGCGTTTTGAAGCGAATTTTCCGAAGCGGGAGATCTGGGGATGAAATAAAGGGTCATACTCAGAAAATAATTGTTTAAAAATCAAATTCTCATGAATTGAGCGAAAAATGTAATCAGCAAGTTTCATGACTTTACTTTTAAAAATAAGTCTGAAAATGTCTCAGAAATTTTCGAGCTGTTGAGGGTGGAAAAATATTTTTTCGAATACACCCTTAAGTCTTCTTAAGTCACCCTTACTTAAGTAATCTTTTTATTTACTCAAAAATACAAGGCTGAACTCGAATCTTCGTTCATTTTAATAATTTCCTCCCTACGGAACAGCCAATCACTTCTATTTATGATTATATTACTCCACCAAAATCTCTGAATTTTATTTTTACCATAATGGGAGAGGGCGTGGCTAATTCTCGCTATCATACTCTTCTCCCCCTCTAGCAACCAACAAACACTGTCACTATTTTAATTGTAATGAAGCTGGATGATTTCAAAAGTTATGCCCTTTTTCATAGATGGGTAGAAACTTGCAATTTTGACTGCGAAGATGTTTCTTTTATAACCATATTATTAACCCTTTCAGGGCCACAGTACTTATGTTAATTAAATGTTGAAATCCTTGATTCACACCGGGATTTAAGATCAAAATTATTTGACAATAAGTAAAAGATTTTCTTCACGTATAATTATAAACGCAAAATTTCATTTCAAAATTCCGGTGTAATTGTGGCATTTCGGAATTAAAATTAGGTGGGATGTATTGTATCCCACCGCACTTTAAGGGCTTAAGGGGATTCTTCACTCACTTGAAAACACACGCTCCGTAACGTTAATCCTATGGGCAGGTTATTTTCGAATTTCTCGTTTCAGTTTGAATATTTTTAAACGATTTTTTTTTGCATAGGATAGCTGAGCTCAATCTTTAATGCGACTCTTTTTTACTTTTTCGATTTTGGTTGCAGATATTTTTTAAAAGGTACTTTCAGTTTCGAAACCGGTTCCGAAAGTGAAAGTGCCTTTTTAAAATCCCCTTAACTGGCAGTTATCTACATGTGTCGTGAGAAATCATAACGTTAAAAAACAGTTTTTCAAATTCATTTGGGTGCGAGATTAACCCCTTGACACACAGACCACATTTTTCAAGTACGGACGTATATTACCAGCTTTTAGTGTAAATTTGTATTTTCATATTCCACATGGAAGTACGTCTGGTCGTCTACGATAAAATCAGGACGTACTCATCGTACGTCCTAGATGTCAAAGGGCTAATATTCAAAATGGAAGATGAAAAGTTACATTTTCGACATGTTATGCTATATGAGTTTAAAAAAGGAGTGAGTGTTGGACGTGCTACAAAAAATATGCAAGACGTTTATTTGGATCGTACTCTCGCTCTTAGGACAGTTAAAAAGTGGTTTTGTCGATTTCGAAATGGTGATTTCAATCTAAACCATAAAATTCGCTCTGGGCGATTTTCTGGCATTTATAATGACTTAATCCGTGATTTAGTGAATAATGATCCACTGATTACTTCTGAAGACATTGCTGAGAGACTGAATGTTCACAATTCGACTGCGTTTCTCCATTTAAATCAACTTCGGTACACTTCAAAACTCGATGCATCGGAAATCGGGCGCGAACTTTTGTAATCACCCAATATTTTCGTAAAAATTTTCGACAAACAATTTCAAAATACATTTCTTGCTGAATGCGTATACCTTTACATTAATTTGATATGATTTTGCTGGTCGAACCTCGCTTAAGGCTGTTTTTAAATCCAAACTGGCTCCTTTCTGACACAATTCTGGATTTTTGTCCGCAAACGCATGAAATTGTAGATGATTCAGAAACTATATATAACTGAACAGTTTTTCCAAATTTCGGTAAAGACTGAGGATCTTTTTGAAAATACTGTGAAAAGTAGGACTGGAAGAGCAAAAAGCTACCGTTATCACACAAAAATTGTTTCTAACTCAATATGTAATTAATTAATTTATCGAAAAATGGAGAAAATGATCGATTACAAATAACTTCAATAATCATGTCTGCAAATGTCATGCTTTTACGTTTAAAAAATGAGTCGGTATCTAATTGTTTCTAATTGTGTATAAATCAGAAATTTTTGCGTTGTTGTGGAAGGAAATGTTTTTTTTTTTTTTAATCGTCCTTAAGGAAGGGAAAAGCAGTATCCCCCTCAGATACCCTCCTCTTATTTCTCCTTTATTTTTGCTAGAATAATAAAATGTCTTTGCGATTTTCTTATAACACTGCAGCAACGAGTTTCAAATTTTAGACTGCGCATAAACGCTTGTTTTGCTATCCTTCTACATTTTTCTTGGAAATCTTTTGTTCTGGATCCTTCTGCGGTTTATTCACAAAAAGATGAGGTGAATCAACAATAGATAAGGAGATCAACTCTACTTGACGGAAAGGTTCCTCTTTTTTCCAGGACGTCAGTCCCTATCCTTTTAAGTCATTAAAGGTCAAAAATACCGCGTGGCCACAAGAAAAATCGCCGATACTGATAACAGTTAGAAGGATAGTATATTCGCACCTTCAGATAGACTATCAAGCGGTTTCTTTGTTCTGGGCCAGACGGCGCTTTTTTGTGGTTTCGCGGCTTTTTCCATCTTTTATGACATTACAAGTAAAGTCCTGGATGTCCTGCAAGAAGGGGGGAGCTTCCTTCAAGTAAGACCTTATCTTATCTCCTGACCCATTGTTGATCTTCCCGTCCATTTATTAAAAACCACAAATGGGGTTCGAAAACAATTGTTTTATTGCTTTAGCAGGACTTTCAGCCATTTTTTCTTTCTAAACGCAGTCTTAGGCTGCGAACGCACCATCTTTCTAACTGTTATCAGTGTCGACGTCGTTTTTTGTGGTCACGCGGTGTCTTTGATTTTTAATGGCTTTAAAAGGAAAGGGGCTGATATCCTGCAAAAGAGGAACCTTTCCTTCAAGTAGAGTCGAGCTCCTTATCTCCTGACCCATTGTTGATTCCCCTCATTCTTTTGTAAACAAACCACAGAACCGTCCAGAATAAAAGATTTTCCAAGAAAACTGGAAAAGGAGGCAAAACACGCGACTGTATGCAGCCTTAGGCTGCGAACGCACCATCCTTCTAACTGTTATCAGTGTCGGCGTCGTTTTTTGTGGCCACACGGTGTCTTTGATTTTTAATGACCTTTAAAAGGAAAGGGACTGATTCCCTGCAAAAGAGGAACCTTTTCGTCAAGTAGGGTTGAGATCCTTATTACCTGACCCATTGTTGATTCCCCTCATTCTTTTGTAAGTAAACCGCAGAACCGTCCAGAATAAAAGATTTTCCACGAAAACTGGAGAAGGTTGACAAAACACGCGTCTGTATACAGCCTAAGGCTACGTTTTGGAGCTCCGAATCCAAAGATTCTGTTCGGAGTTAACCTGAAAACCGACCAGAATCGCGACAGCAAAACTTTCGTCGACCCCATGGAACTATGAATAAAGGGGAATTGACATATTCTCGAAAAGGTGAAGCTTCAACTGCAACCGGTTTTGCAGTGGATCATTTCATCCGGGCCAACTTATACCATGAATAGAAAATTTCACCTTATTTAAACACCTTATTAATGCAGAATTTTTGTCATATATATGGCCAAAAAAATATTAATTTTTATTGGTGGAAGTTTTCTTTAACAGTATAGTTAGGTGCTGCGTTTCCGCCATATTGTGTCAACCTAGACAACCTCTGTTAGTGTCAGAGAAAAAAGATTATATTACCTAGGCAACTGACACCAGTAAAAACGAAAGGAAATTTTTACCATATTTGTGAGAGAAATTTTGCATGAATAAGCCCCAAAATTAACCCATTTTCGGCCAAAGGTGCGTAAACGCACCATTTCAATAAATATTTTTTTATTAACACTGTGAAGAATATATTCACTACTTTTATTTTTCTGCTATTTTTAAGAGTTCTGGAGACATCTATAAAATATCAGTAATTCAATTGGAGTAAACACTTTCTGTTGCTAAATTTTCAAAATACGTTAGTCTTTTAAAATTGAAACGGTTATTGACAAATTCGACTTTTTGAAAATCTCTAATTATTCCACTTGAGATTAATCATATGTTTTTATAATTGATTCAAGTTGCAAGTTCTGTATATAAAGTAAGAATAAATCAAATGTCATAAAAATTTAAAAAAAAAAATTAATTTTAAATTTAATAGTACGTTAGCGCACCATTGGCCGAATGCATATAAATGCCGAATGCATTTTATTTCTCAAATAAAATATTATTTTTCATGCACGAAACTTTTTTTATTGCCTTAATGAATGTAATTTAAGCATATTTCAATGAAAATAATACCACATTTTATAAAATTTCTATGCTTGGCCTAAAATGGGTTAAAGCAAAATATTCTACTCAAAATTTACTGGTGTAAGTTTGCTCCGACGGTAATCAGGAACCGTTGATCCGTTGTAAAAATGAACCGCCATCCTGTGTTAACATCCTCAGTTACTTCATTCGCAACTGGTAGATTCTACACTATATGTCGCCTCCTCTTTAATCATAACTCCATTCTCGACCCAAAACTTGACCCAAACCGACACACGTTATCGCAAAACCATCCCGAAATTAATGAAAAGTAGGGTAAGGTGGTGCAAGAGCAGTGTTGCCAGATTGGGGACTTTTTTAATTCAGATTATTTGACTGTCACCACTTTTTTAAAATAGTTATAATTCGCCTTATTTTTCACAATTTTTAATCTATTTTTAAATAGGCCGAATATTTCTATTTGAAAAAAAACGGTGACAATCAACAATCTGGGGACAAAAAATTCCGAAATCTGGCAACACTGTACAAGATTGCGCGGTGTTCAAGAGTACGCAGAACGATTGTCTAATCCCAGAGTTTTGCATTTAGCTACAGTTGGAAACGATGTAATGACTGTTATAATATCGTTTACAACTGTAGCTAAATGCAAAACACTGTTTTGTGATTTGATAATCGCTCTGCGTACTCTTGTACACCGCGCACTCTTGCACCACCTTACCCTAATACACATTTCAATATAATTATGGAAAAACAGTCTATAATTATTATCTCATATCATTTTCATCTTTTATGAAGAAAAGTAAACATGTATATCAGAAATGGCGAACCTCTTCACATCAGTGTGCCAAGTGCTTCCAAAAATAATTTTAAGTAACCATACACTGTTAAAAATTTTGCAGCATCCTGGCAGGTCATTCGACCGTTTTTTTGAAAAAAACGGTTTCATAACCATAATTTAACTATATTCTGACCATAAAATGGCCAATAATATGCCCAGAATAGTGTTAAAATTACGGTTGTGTAACCATTTTTGGAAAAAACGGTCAAATGATCTGCCAGAATGCTGCAAATTTTTAACAGTGTAACGTGCCCGCCCCCACCCCTCCACTCACCTCAAAAAATGAATGATGAGCAATAGGTAAATTAAAATTACTTGACATTTTGTTTTTAAGACTAAAATTACGCGGCTAGCATATATGGGCGATTCTCAAAAGGTGGGCACTGGACACAAGTCATAACTTTAAGCCTTTCAAACATAGCTTTAATTATCATTGACTTTATTTTTTTTTTTTACATTGAGTTTTTAATTCTATTCAGAGACAGAAAATGACATAATTTATTGTAAAAGCTATGTATAAATATCTTAAAACTTTATTATTATATGCTAAAGAGGCCAATTTCGGACATTCATAACGTTAACTGCTCCAATGTACCACCAAGAAAAAGTGTTTTAACTTTTTTCCAGGTGGTTCTAATGGTAAACAACGAATGCATAAAGGAAACGGATGATTTTTTGATAATTTCGTTAAGAGATGGCAGGCTGATTTGTTGCTTTTTTGAAGATAGAAGGACTTTTCTATAAAGAATTTTTCTGTATTTTGTTATTTCCGAAAGTAACGTACGTAACAAAGCATTTGATTTTATTATTAGTATTACTGGATAACAAAAGTTTAATTATACATATATATATGTATACAGACACATTTACTACATTCTTAGTCTTAAGAAATTTTTAAATACTAAGATCAACGCCCGAAATCTGTAACGTACGTGCGAAAAAATGTCCAAAATTTGTAACGTACACAACTGCTAATTACATGCTTTAATAATTAATTTTCCAGAATAGTTGCTGTCTTTTAATGTTTGTGTATAATTTTGTAGACATACTATTAAAAATATTTATATATTATATTTATAGACAAAATTAAAAAAAAAATTGGCCTTAAATTTGAAAATTTTTAAAGTTACATATAGTTAACGTTTAATGATCCCACCTTTTGAGAATCTCCCATATATGAGTTGTATCTTAAAAAGTACATTTTGAATGCCAAATAGTTGATATCAGGTTTGTACTTACTTTAACATAATGCAACCTGAACTTGAATCACCTTAAAAGCGGTTTCTACTTCAGTTTTTCATATTATTTATTTTATAAAATAAGGATTCAAAGGCATGGGTAGAGGAGGGAGGAAGAAAATGTTTAAATCGTCAGCATCTATAAACATCTCTACGTGTCTGGAATTAAATCCTAAGTTATTATGATTTTATCATGAGCATTTTTGTTTCTGACGCCTGATACTGTTTCGTTTTTGATAGCCTTCAATATTGCTTCTGATTTTGTAAATTTTTGGACCCATGGTAAACTAGACTGGATTTAAATAAGTTGCATTTCAATTTCTTCATTTTGAGGAGACAATGCTGAGCTACTCTGCACTCTTAATTCAAAAGAACGGATTATTAACTCAACAAAAGGACGAAAAGTTTTACGCGTGCTTTTGTTCTTTCTGAGTATCTGTTTTATCAAAAAGAGACATTTTCCACAAAAAACTGGTTTGCCAAATCACCTTTTAGGAGTAGCATCCCAGGACAGTTCATTTCAGATCGGAACAGAAAAATATCTCTAAAAGAGCGGTTTAAGAAGCTTCCCTATTGGTTGAAATCCTGTAACGCGATATATAGTTTGGCAAAGGGAGAACCGAGAACCGTTTTGGAAAGGGAGTCGCTTGTTTGTTTCAAGCGTCAAAGCTTAGCGTTACCTGCATGATTAAAACAATATTACAATTATAATTTGATTGGTTTAAAAATGGTATAGAACAAGATAGATGGATTATGCCCACGGAAGCAAGGGGGAGGGGGCAATCATCACAAAGAACTGAATAAATTTCGCTTTTGTTTCCCAGCTAAAACCAAGATGGCTACCGGCAATTCTAGGATTTTACTAATACTGGAAATTCTAAGGTAAAGTACGTTGTTTTACTTCATCTTTCTTGTAATTCCTTCGCCATTCCTTTTTGTATTTTCACATTGTACATATGATTTTTTGCGTTATTTAATGTTACTACTTTTAAACCGGAAACATGATTTTCTTAAATTACTTTTTTTTTTTATGTATCTGTTCCATAATTTTTATAATCAATAAAATGCGCTTAGATATGAAGTTTTCTCGCATTCAAATTGTGTAAAATTACGCTAATTGGTATTTACATTATTAAACATATATCATTTTGTGCTTATATTATTGATTAATATACTACTTTGCTCATGACACTCAGAAATATTTGCGAAACACAACCCATGATTATAAAAATTATTAAATTATTATTAACTTATAATATATGTTCTATTTTTTTTTAATGTTTCAGTAAGTACAAGTATTTAATAAATTGTGTTCATTTAGATAGTTGTACACATTTACACTTTAATTATTATTTTTTTAATTCGCACAGTATTATATAAATAGTACGAAATGTAAAAGATAATTTAAAAAAGTAAAAGAAAATATAGATTAGTAAAAAATATGATTAATTTATTTTATGACACAACTAGCTTGACCTTTTCTGTAAATTATGATTTTGTGAATTTTTATTTTTTTTGTGTTATACTTCGCTCTGTTCATATTCAAAAGTTTAACCAAAAAAAAAAAGTCTGCAGTTATGTAACACATGAATTCTATATTCCATAATTATTTATCTGTGTCATAAGCAAAATATATTAAAAATATATAATAATATCAGAAATAATAAAAAAAAATCGACATTTCCGGATTAAAACTAATAACGTTAAAATTATATATACAATGTGAAAATATTAAAAAGAAAAAAATCATAATAAGAAAGATAAAGTAAAAACAGCGCACTTCAGGATATTGACAAGTTAAAAAAAAACTTGTCTTGTTATGGCGCGAACCATCTTTTATTATTATTATTATTATTATTATTATTATTATTATTATTTAATTTACCTTTCGGAAATGAAAAACAAAATTTCTTCTGCTCTTCTGCACCCGGATTAAAATAAAACAAAATGGAGTTTTAAAAATAATACATTTTGCAAACTGGGGAGTTATATATGTTAAAAAATAAAATTATAAAAAAAATTCTGAAAAAAAGAGGGAAATAACTTATTTTGCCAATTAAATTTGACAAAAAAAGAAGTTTAAAAATGACTTGTCAATAATGAGTGCAGTCACTCGTTTTGCCTATTATTTTAGTCGAAAAAAAAGAGCGAAAACAGCTTATCAAAAAGGAATGAAAAAAAAAAACCACTCCGGAAGATGGATGAAATTCACTCCTATAGGATAAGTGCATTTTCAATACTGGAAAGGAGTAAAAATACACCCAGTCGGAGTTAAAAACGCTGTATTTTTTTTAAGAGAGTGTATTCGTGCGTTTTGTGTAATTTTACTTTATTTTGATCTAAAACATCAAACAATACCATGGCAAAAATATTCTCTCGCGTGCCATATATTCGCCGTCCCTGATGTATATGTTCATTTATATTCAAATATATATAGCTTTTCATCGCACGAGTCTGAACTTTCTTTAGAAAAGTCAGGTTAGCCAGAACCCGATCAAACCCAAAACCAGTGTTGCCAGATTGGGGACTTTTTTAATTCAGATTATTTGACTGTCACCACTTTTTTAAAACAGTATAATTCGCCTTATTTTTCGGAATTTTTAATCTATTTTTAAATAGGCCGAATATTTCTATTAAAAAAAAAAACGGTGGCAATCAATAATCTGGGGGCAAAAATTTCCCCAATCTGGCAACACTGCCCAAAACTGATTCGAACTTTACGCAATTACTGTCGATCCGACTCACGACAAAACAATTGACTCTAACCCGACTCGACCCGAACTACGGGTTGGGTAAAATCGGTAAAACTGGAGTAAAATTCGCTTAAGGGTGTTCTCAAATCCAAAAGGGAAACTTTCTGACATAAGTTTTAATTAATTTTTGTTCGGAAATGCATGAAACCAGCAGGTGTTGTTGTTCAGAAACTATGTAATCGAGCTATTTTTTCCGTTTTCTTGCAAACGCAATAGATCTTTCAAAAAATAGTGTCAAAGGTGACGTTTTGAACCGAAGTTCCCGAAGAAAGCAGAAAAACCAGTCCGTGAAGGGCGAAAATCATCTTTGTTACGTGACCAATATTGCTTATAAATTAATAGGTAAATGATTGATCCAAAAATGGAAAAAAGCAGTTCGATTCCAAATCGCTTCAATGGCCAGGCTTTTCAATTTTATATCTTTCCGCTAAAAAATGAATTTGTAAATGTGTCAAAACGTTTTGCGCTTTTTGAGCAGAGCAGTTAAGAACAGCCTTAAGCAACTCGATGCAGGACTTTATATATTTCCCTCTATTTTTTGTTGCAAGAAATCGAGGACACATTTTAGCTAAGAAATTTTCATATCAACCCTCTCGCTGCGTAAGTCATTCTTCGCGATGAGCGTCTTTTACAGAATTTTTAATCTTCATCACCGGTTCTTTGAAGGAGAAATTTTTGACTATCGTAATTGGGGAAAATGTCCTGATTAAATCAGACAAAGTTTTCGCTAAACAATAACTGGTGGGAACAACCAAATATTATTAATTTGACGGGAAAATGTATGCCCGAGCATATCTCGGGCTGCGCAGCGAGAGGGTTAAGGCTGTTTTTAAGGCTGTTCTTAACTGCTCTGCTCAACAAGCGCAAAACGTTTTGACACATTTACAAATCCATTTTTTAACGGAAAGGTATAAAATTGGAAAGCCTGGCCATGGAAGCGATTTGGAATCGAACTGTTTTTTCCATTTTTTGATCAATCAATTACCTACTGAGTTATAAGGAATTTTGATCACGTGACAAACGCGTTTTTCGCCCGCTCTTGAGTCTCTTTCTTCTTCCTTCGCGCGAAAATTCGGTTCAAAACGCCCACTTTGACATTATTTTCTGAAACATCTATTGCGTTTGCAAAAAAAAAAAATGAAAAAAAAAAAACAGCTTAATGACATAGTTTCTGAACAACAACACCAGCTAGTTTCATGCATTTTCGAACAAAAATAAATTAAAACTTATGTCAGAAAGTTGCGTTTTTGGATTTGAGAACAGCCTTAACTGCTGTGCTCAACAAGCGTAAAACGTTTTGACACATTTACAAATTCATATTTTAACGGAAAAGTATAAAATTGGAAAGCCTGGCCGTGGAAGCGATTTGGAATTGAACTGTTTTTTCCATTTTTTGATCAATCAATTACCTATTGAGTTATAAGGAATTTTGATCAAGTGACAAACACGTTTTTCGTCCGCTCTTGAGTCTCTTTCTTCCTTCGCGCGGAAATTTGGTTCAAAACGCCCACTTTGACATTATTTTCTGAAAGATCTATTGCGTGTGAAAAAAAATGGAAAAAACAGCTCAATTACATAGTTTCTGAACTACAACACCGGCTAGTTTCATGCATTTTAGAACAAAAATAAATTAAAACTCATGTCAGAAAGTTGCTCTTTTGGATTTGAGAACAGCCTTAACTGCAAGGCACTTGTTTTACTTCGCTACATGCCGTAATTTTCGGCCTATAATCCGCGGATCAAACAATCATATCCAGACCCAGAAATCTTATTTCATATAATGTAACTTATTAAATCGCGGTAAATATTTAATTTCAACTATTAAATAAAATCTATGAGTCGAAACATGATTGTTTGATCCACGGATTATAGGCCAGAAATTACGGTAAGTTTTACCTTAAGAAAAAATATTTCCAGGAACTTACAATAATATAAAAATTGTTACAAAAAACCTCATTTAAGAGATCGTTTGTATCAAAATAAGTAAGAAAAACACCGCTTATCTTCTACGCATTTAGTGATTGAACTCTGCTGATGTGATAAGTTATTCTCTGATAACAAAAATCAAATAAAGTGAGTGACGTGACGTACTTTATGCGAATTATCAGCAGATATTTTTGTTAAATTGATAATGTCACCGAAATGTGTTTTATTTACCCAATTTTCCTCGTATGTTTTTTTAGGAATCAATAACTCCTTCTAAAATTAGTTGTTTTGTTGTTGCAATTACTGATTGCTATCTGTCATTACCGGAAATGATAAAACTCTGTAAAATAAAAGATGATTATATGTGGTCGTCGTTTAGAGAATGATTAAACTGGTTGTATTTTTCAGTTTATATCGCTCTTTCTTTTTTTTCTTTTTCTTTTTTTTTTTTTAAAGGTCAAACGTAATTTGTTTTAACACGTGTCAGAATAAATGTTTTTGAAATACAGGTTTATTCCGAAAGTCCGTTTGGTCTCAAACAGCTGAATGGAGTTAGCTACAGCCATAAATGTGATGTGTAGATATAGTAAAATGGGTATTTAATTTTTAATTAAATCAACGATTAAATAAGGCGAAAAATTCTGCTAAAAATACTGGTTCTAGGCTGACTGCAGTTGGAAACCACCACGCTGTAGGACGGAGTAACTTCACAGCGCTTAATAATGTTAATGGTCCTATCGGTGTTACTACTTGAAAAATCAAAGTTAATGAATTTTTCAATGTGTTGGCGACTCCTATTAAAAGAAAATAATTTATATTCTGAAAGAAGACAATAAATTGCAGTCTAATCACATCTTTGGTTGATTTTATCGTAAATTGTCTGCGAATAAAGACCGATGTATTTTTTATGACTGTACAGAAATGTCTACGTCTTAAGAGCCACGTATAAAACAGGCATGTTTCATACCAGAAATTTTATATAAAAAAATATCTCAAATAGGTACTGTACCATATTTAATAACATTTTATTAACCTTTAAATGCGCGATTTTTTATTTTGTTTCGGAAAAAATATATAGGATTCTCTGAAAGTTTTATTACATAGGAAAAATAAGAAAAAAAAAAATCAGAGATACATTTTTCATATACTTCAATCTTTTCTTCTGTTACACATCTGCAATACAAGTAAAAACTACTGTCGTACCATGGCATTAGAAGGATTAACGCAGGCTAATTTCATCATAATGCATAGCTGTGACCCCTCCCCCCCCTTTTTTTTAAAAAAAAAAATCAGAAAAATTTACTTAATAAATGAAATATGTATGGAAATAGAAAAAATTATTGAAATACATTTTCTGGTTCAAAATATGTTTCTTTGACTTGAAAAAAAGCGAAACGGTGATAATGTGTGGATATGAGCACTGATGGTTAATTTCGTATACGCTATTCTTACTCACGTTTTGAACTATGATGTATGGAGCGAACCGTCTTTTCCAAACTCGGGCTTTTCGTCTCTTTTTTTTCTTTCTGTATACATAGTGTACGGAAAGTATTGTAACCATAATTTGTGCATGGATGTAAGTACGGAGTCAACGGCCGATTGTCACCACTAAATTTTAATAGTATCCTTCGACTTATTTAATGACAGAATTTCTTAGATTTAAGGCTGTTCTGAAATCCAAAAGGGAAACTTTATGACATAAGTTTTAATTTATTTTTGTTCGGAAATGCATGAAACTAGCAGGTGTTGTTCAGAAACTACGTAATCAAACTGTTTTTCCCGTTTTTTTGCAAACGCAATAGATCTTTCCGAAAATAGTGCCAAAGTGGGCGTTTTGAACCGAATTTCCGAGCGAAAGAAGAATTAACCACTCAAGGAAGGATGAAAAACATCTTTGCCACGTGATCCAAATCACTTAAAACTCAATAGGTAATTTATTTATAAAAAAAACTGGATAACACAGTTCGATTCCAAATCGCTTCTACAGCTCATATTCAAAATATTAGAATAATTGAGAAAAAGGGTAATGAGAAAAAAATATTTTTCATTTATGTATTTTTGATACTAACAAGGGAACCACTTTTGGTGTTGCTCGCACCTAGCATCGAGACCTGGTGCGTTTTGTAGCCCTATACATAAAAGTTAGAGAACCGATAAAATTTCTCTGTTAAAATTATATTTTATATACTTTTTTATTCTTTTTTATACTTTTAATTTTTTATTATTACATTTTTATTTGTTTATTTCACGCCAAAAGTGAGTTAAGTCGCCAAATATGGCGCTACAATTTTTCCGACCGCTTTATCCAAAGAGTAAATATACAGTACATATTACTAGTATACAGATTGCGATTTTTTTTTAAAAAGAATTGATAGCATAAGAAACAAATATAAGGTTTTTATTTCTTTTTCTATGCAGACGATAAATATATAAGTAATAAATATAATTCTATAAAAGCTTCGAAGATCATTGAAAACTATTTTTTAGTGAAATAGAAAAGCAAACAATTTTCTTTTGAAATCGAATGGAATAAAGTTTCGAATGTTTAAAATGAAATGTTGCTGTATTAAATGGTCCTTTGGTAAAAGTAATCATAAAGTAAATTAATATTTTTACACAATTTAGAAAAATTACTCTTGCTAAATTTATCAGACATTGCAATTTCTAGCCATTACAAATTCAGCTATGACATTTGGCTAGGGTTGCCGTAAAGCTCTACTTTTGAAAATAAACGCCAACTGTTTCCCCGCCAAAAATATGAATATAATGTTGCAATTTTTCAAAATCAAATTCGTGAGTTTTTGAAGGAATTTTCGAACTTTTTAAAATATTTTATACTTATTATTAACTAATTTTTATTTTTAAATGCTTTTCTTTAAAAAAAATTAATGTTAATAGTCCGATAAGTGGTCTTGAAAGTTGCATTTTCCGAAAGTTATGCTGCTGTAAAATCAAGAAATAATATTTTAACAGAAAAATTTTATCGATTCTCAAACTTCATAATATAGGGCTTTAAAATGCACCAGGTCTCAATGCTAGGTGCGAGCAACACCAAAAGTGGTTCCCTTGTAAGTAAATGCAATTAAATTTCTTATAAATTAAATCTGGAATGTTTAGATAAGATTTTAACATTTACAAAATATAAAATAGTGTACAATAAATTAGGTATACAGCTTTCTGAAACACATCAAAATATTAGAATAAAATTTAGTTTGGTTCAAAATATTAGAATATTTTATTTTACGCAACAATATTACCTTATGAATATGAAGTAAATGGTAGTTAATATTTTGTAGCATCCCCTTTAGCTTTCATAACAGCATACAATCGATCTTGCATACTATATACAAGGTGTTTACAAACATTTCTATCAATATTAGCCCAAATGGACTTTATACGTTCCACTAACTCAGCTTTACTTGAAGGAGGATTTTCTTGGCGTTTTTTCTGTTAAACGTACAAAGTTAATATTTAGAGGGGCTCACTTAATTTACTTTAATAATAGCAAATTATTTCTCAATAAAATATAGGTAAATTATTTCTCAATAAAATATGGGTAAGTAAAAATTAACTCACCTGTGACATTCCTTCATGGGGATTAAGGCACAGATTCTTTGTATGTTGCTGAAAAATAAGTGATTTTATTTTATTTGTGATGACCGTGTAGAGTTCTCATTGAAGACATTTCAGGACGATTAAATCTTGTTTAATGAGGTAATATTTCCAGCAAGCGAGAGATTCTAGGTTACATGATTTAAACTGTAAAAAAAACAATAAAAATATGATTAATATATATGGAAGATGTGTTCGTGTATTTGAGGGATAGAGCCTATACGTTTCGCTTCTACTCTTTGTAACAAACGCCACACGTACTAACTAATTAAAAGGGTGTGAAAATGTAGTACATGTAGTGAAAATGTAGTACAGTCGAAAATGTCTTAGTCATAAAATTTCCTTTCTCACAGAAGAAGAGAAAATATGTTCGCGTAATTTACAAAGTTTTAGAACGAATTCCTACTAGGATTTTTTTATTTCACCGATATGTGGCGTCACATTGTGACCAGGGGTGTAGGGGAGGGTATACAGAGGTATACGTCGTATACCCTCTGGATTTTTTGAGAAACTCCGTATACCCTCTGTTTCTTCAAATAAAGCACCAGCGTATATAGATAGCATCATGAATGTTCATGACTTTAGCGTATACCCTCTGCTTATAGCGTATGCCTTCTGATTTTTTTACGACTACAACACTGCTTGTGACATGTGACACTCAGACAAGTTAGTCATTTTAAGACCGAACAGATTGTTTCGTTTCTTTCCAATATTTTCTTCATTATACACCATAAGTTTTCGATGGGATTAAGGTCTGGTGAGTTTGGTGGCCGAGGAAGTACCTTAATGCTGCGTTGGCGGAACCAATTCTTAGCTGACACCGAGGTATGCGGTGAAACTAAATCTTGTTGAAAGATGAAATCATCTTCAAATAAATCTTCTGATGATGGAATCATGTAATATTCCAAAATTTCTTGATATATCTGAGAGTTAATCTTTTCGTAGACGATGCATAACTTTCCAGGTCCTTCTGCACTCATGCAACCCCAAACCATGACACTAGCAGCAAATTTTACGGAACGTTTAAGCCATTCTTTATTAAATGCTTCTTGCTTCATTCTCCAAACTCGAATACCTTGATTATCATATGAAACACAAAACATACTTTCATCACTAAATAAAATATTTTTCTAATCTTCTGCGCTCCATAAACGTCTTGATTTACACCAAATCAATCTTATACGCTTTTGTTTTGCAGTCATGAGAGGTTTTGTTTTCCGGTACACGAAATTCAAACTTAAATTTATAGGGACGTCTTAATGTTGTCGATGTAGAAACTTCAATTCCTTCTTCTTTCAGGGGCGCCATTTCCGGAATTTTTTGGGGAGAGGGGGGGGGGACAAAGATTTTTTGAGGGAAGTTATATAGCTAAGGGTAGGATCTGGGCGTCTACCCCCCCCCCCACCCCCGAAAGAAAAATGTAAAATGAATCATGCTTACAAAAGCAATAAAAACTTTGAATACGGAAACTCAAGAACCAAATAAATATTTCGTTTTAAACAGGTTTCCGTCTTAGCAGGTAAAATTTCGATGTCTTGAATATGCAAAAAAAATTCTTTTTACACAGGATCCTATTATAGGTTCCATATTCTCAAAGACTATTAAACCATCCACTCTGTAGTATAAGCTCTCAAAAGATATGTATTACAGTAAAACGAAGCCTGTCTATAACAGAATTCATTCTCAAAGGGGAAAAAAATCAGATTTCGATGAAAAAACACCATACAATTATACTTGCTAAGACAAAAACCTGTCTAAAATGGAACTTTTTTCTGGTCCCTTTCGATTACTTTTTTTCAGGTTTTACTACAGGAGCGCCATTTAAAGTTTCCTTTCGAAGGACAAGGGAAAATTTTCTTTGTGGAACAGGGAACGAGCAGAACTGCTCACATCTAACAGATAATGGGAAAATACCGCACAATAAAAAAACTCTGCATGATTTTCTCCTTAACTTCTTTCACGGACATGTGATTAGTCTGCGAATTTTTTTAATTTTCGGGAAAGCCCACGATTTTTTTTCTTTCAAAATGCGCAAAATCAATTCGTCAATGGATCACAAAAAAAAATCGCCACTTTTGCAAATTTTAAAACAAAATCCCCAAATCGTCGCTGAAAAAAACACTCATTTCTGCAAACGACCGTGGAAAATATTCCTAATTTCACCAGAGATCGCGAAAAGAAATGCAGATTTTGTCAACTGATTGTACAAACTAAAATATCGAATTTTGTAAAAGGATTGCAAAAAAAAATCGCGAATTTCGTCAAAAGATTGCACAAAAAATCATGAAATTTTAGTCAAACAATCGAGGGGAATTTCGTCAAATAATCGGGAAATAAGATACAAAATTTCGTTTAACTGTCGCGCAAAAAATTAAATATATTATTAGTCGGTAGTAGAAAAAAATAATCACGAATTTCAACAAATGATCGTGAAAAAGAATCGCCAATTTTGTCAAAAGATCGGAGATACAAATATGGAATTTCATCAGTTGGTCGCAGAAAAATATTGTGAATTTCGACAAATGGTCGCGAGAGAAAAACCCATTTCGATAACGGTTGCAGAAAAAAATCGTGAAGTTTGTGAAATGATCGCGGAAAAAATCGCAAATTTCTTCAGATGATCGCGCAAAAAGAATCATGAAGTTCAATCAGTCATGAGGTAATCAGCCCACGAACGTCATGAATAGGTCATGAAATTTGCAATTTTTGTGATCTAGCGATAAGAAAATTTTCTTTAGTGATTTTCCGCAAGTAAAAGGTAAGGTAAAGCGTTAATTGTTTCGGATTGCGTTTTCTGTATTTTGAGGTGGGTTCGTGTTAATACAATTTTTCAAAGAAATCCGGAATATTTTTCAGATGAAAAAGCTACATATTTGAACATTAATAAATATTATACATATATATCTTCATTTTCCTATTTAAAAGGTAAAGTTTATATTAAAGATATAATTGTAGACTTCTTTTACAATAATTGTATTAAAATATGAATTAATTTTCCTTCATTTCGGGTCGGGTTGCCTTTCAATGGAAACCTTTTTAGTGGTTTTCGTATTTATGTGAAATTACAGTCCTGCGTCAAGATAGGTTGACGTATTTTCTTCGTTGTGAGTGAGGTGCACTTTAAATTTTTTGGATTGTGCTTTATCTTTTTCAGTCGGAGTCAAAATGACCTGGTTTTTAACAAGGAAGTCTTGAATATTTTTCAAATGAAAAAATCCCTGCCGGCCCGGCCTACAGGCGGAGGTAGATTTCGAAATTAAGTATACCAATTTCACAAACAAAAACCAAATCATGATTAGAGATAAACCCACTTTAACAATTTTATCTGGCCGCTTTTGACGAGTTCTTATTTCATTTTTATATAATAACTGGTTTTATCAGAATCATGTTAGGGCGGTATTCAAAAAAATACTTTTCCATGCTCAAGAACTCGAAATTTTCTGGCATAACTCCAGATTCATTTTTAATAGGAAAAATATGAAACTTATTGACGCGATTTTTGAAGAGATTTATAAGCGACCTGTGTTTTTAATTTTCGTTCAATTAATTAAAACTTGATATATAAACAATTATTTTCTCAGTAAGACAATATTTTTCGTTTCTAACACAATCCGCTTCGGGAAATTCGGTTCAAAAGGCCCACTTTGACAGCATGTTTTAAAATATATTCCGCCTCTATCAAAAAATTGACCATTACGGTACATTATATACTTTCTGAGTAAGAAAAGGCACCAATTGGAAGCCTTTGAGAGCAAAAATGAATTAAAAAATGATTCAGAAATTAAGCAGTTTGGATTTAAATACACCCTTACTAAGATGATTTTTTTCTTCAACCGCTATGTATTTTTAATTTGTTTTTGCTGTAAGAATTGGTCCTATCCAAAACTTGTCTATATAGATGTTGTAGACAATATTAAGAAAATATATGATAAATTCATGGGGATTTTATATCTTTTGAATTGACGGAGTTATGGATTTTTTTCTTCTTCAAACGTCCTTTTTATTTTTGTTTTCGTTTTTATTTATTTATTTATTTATTTTTTCGGTACGAATTGGTCATATCAAAAACTTGTGGCTATAAAAGTTGTAGATAATGTTAAGGAGATTCATGATAAAATTAATTGGATTTAATATCTTGAGAATTGACGAAGTTATGATTTTTTTTCTCCCAAAAACCCTATTTTTTGCGCCCCTTGAGCCTATTTTTTACTTTATCAAAAATCTGTGATACATAAATTTTTGGCCCTATTTTTAGAAGTAATAAAAACTTTAAACTGATTTGATATGTACAAAAATTAAGAAGTTATGGGGGGGGGGGGGGTTTCGTTTTCCACAAAACCCCTCCCTATTTCCATCCCCTTGGTCCGATTTTGCCCATTAACGAACTTGACCGAGATTTTATGCCTCTTGATTTTATGCATCAGTTTGGAAGAGATTGGTGCAGAAATGTGGAAGTTATCGTGTCCAGAAGAAAGTGATACATATACATAGATAGATACATAGATAGATAGATAGATAGATAGATATAAAAAGTTTTTTACTCAGGGTGGTTTTGGGCTCTAGGGGTCATGATCGGTGTAGATCTGCAAAACTTTTTTCAGAAATTCCAACATAGGAACGACGCCAATAGGTAGTATTTCATACGAAATCTACCTAAAACTATAGATTTGACTATTAATGTTGGCCCATAATGATAACCCATGTGTTCATTTTTGTACATAAGGGATAAACTTATAGACCACTTTATTATAAATGTTAAAATATAGAGTAATGTTCTTTTACTTTGGGTATTTGGAGGAAGTCTGTCGGTTTTTGGGTTGAAGAAATAGTTTTGTCAGGTGCGCTCAGATTCCATTCCTAGGCGTTGAAGAATTTTTAGAGTGTATCATATATAGTATGATTTAATAAAGCAAATAATTAAATAATTTGATAACATTGCAATTATTGCAGTAACTATAATGTGACACTAATAATCGGAAAAAGTAAAAAAGTCGAAAAATTAAGAACTTGAATTAAACTCGCCCCTTCAACCCCCCCCCCCCCCCGCCAAAAAAAAAGAAGAAAGGAAAACTATTGGAAAGGAATCTACTCCTGAATTTTTAGCGATGAGGGCACTAGTTTTCAGATGATCAATTTGTACACAGCTGAGAAGCAATTGATAAAAGAAAATGTCTCTCATTATTTTTTAAATTAGCCAAAGTACGATATATGTCTCGCCTTCCGAAAGTTCGAATAGGAAATATTTTTTATAATTGTTAATTTCTATGCTTAAAGCATTTATTTAATGCTTATGTTTTTATTGCAATCAAATCTGATAAATTATTTTAGCGTTTGAGCAATTTTTTAATTTTTGCTTCAGTCTGACAATTGATGGTTGATAAATTTTCTGAAAAATAAAATTCCTTGGGGGGGGGGGGCTATTGCCCCCCCCAGCCCCCCTCAAATGGTGCCCTTGTCTTCTATCCCTTTTCGGTGCAATAATCGCACACTTTTAAACGGTTTTTCTTAACTATACGCAAGTCTGTGCTATACGCTTCAGTTTCCTATCATCTCTGGCAGATGTATTCGGTTTTCGGCCGCCATTTCGGTGGTTATTTTGAAAATTTCCATTTTCTGAATATTGTGTTAGTATTTTACTAATGCTTCATTCCAAACAATGTAAATAATTCGCTATATAACACTGATTTTTACCGTGCCGATACAAATCAACCATATGAAGTTTAATAGAGTCAGGAATATCACTCACACGACCCATTTTAAGATGAAAAATCAAACTAGCTGCAAAAACATTACTGATTTTAAATAAAATCATCTGAATTTAATCAATGACGCCACCAGTTATGAATTGGTGATAATTAAAGAAGAATTAATGTGACATATTCTAATATTTTGAACCACTTGAATAAATATTCTAATATTTTGACTTTTCAAAATGATTTTTTTCAATTAATCTTTTCAAAAATGATATTAATTTTAAGATAAGAAATAAGTTTAATCAACAATAAGTTCTTAATAGAACTATCGTTTGCATATTTGCATTAAAAGACATTAAATTGCCAAACAATATTTTCAATTTGTAAAAAAAGTAAATATTCTAATATTTTGAATATGAGCTGTATAGTCAGGCCTTCCAATTTTATATCTTTCCGTTAAAAAATGAATTTGTAAATGAGTCAAAGCGTTTTGTACTCTTTGAGCAGAGCAGTTGAGAACAGCCTTAATAAGGCAAAGAATATTTAGACCAATGTCAGACGGGCGTCTTTTTTGCTGCTTTTTTGCTTAAGTATTATCCATTCACAATGCTATAGCATTGTGAATGGATGATACTAAAAAAAAAGGCATCAAGAAAGACGCCCGTCTGACATTGATCTTATTGTTGATAATTGGCCCAGTGTGACGCAGCCCTTACATCCATGTTTCTATGGTGTGTCAGTGAACAGGGTAACTCTTACACGGTACTACCACAGTGTTACCACATCTGGCGGTTTTTTTATTCAAAAATTCTAAATTCTGCCCAGAAAGTTTAAATAGTTATTTTTGGATGAAATTACTACACTGGTTATGAAAAATTAAGGAAAAGTCACAAAAGGCTAATTTTCAAATACGCGAACACTCAAAAGGAAATAATATAATTCAAGTATTTACTATCTCTACAACACAGCTAGTCCATATAACATCTCATTCATGTCACACATGGTCACAAATGTCACAGTCACTACGGTGAAGCAAAAAAATAGGAAATTCCACACATCTCATTATGAGTCTCAAATGATCACTATATGTGATTCCACTGAGACGTCACTGTGACTGCTACTTTGGGACGAGTCACCATGTGACTTTACAATGTAGTTACATTGTGACTCTCATGTGACTGTCATTTGTAGACTCAATTTCAAAGTCATCGTGAACGCTGCATTGTGATAAGTTACGAAATAATGTCACATTAAAGTCACATGATGACTTTCAGGTGACAGAGGGACTACTGTGAAGTCGCCATTGTGCTCTTTTGGGAAAAGTCTCCATGTGACTATAATATGATATTATTTGGTGACTTATCATAATGCAACGTTCATGATGACTATGAAATTGAGTCTCAAAATGACAGTCACATGAGAGTCACAATTTAACTACATTGTAAAGTCACCTGGTGACTCGTCACAAAGCAGCAGTCACAATGACTTCTCAGTGGAGTCACATATAGTGATCATTTGAGACTCATAATGAGATGTATGGAATTTCCTATTTTTTTGCTTCACCGTAGTGACTGTGATATTTGTGACCATGTGTGACATGAATGAGATGTTATATGGGCTAGCTTTGTTGTAGAGATAGTAATTACTCGAATTATATTATTTCCTTTTGAGTGTTCGCGTATTTGAAAATTAGCATTTTGTGACTTTTCCTTAATTTTTGATAACCAGTGTATTAAAAATTTTCTGGTGTGATCTCGAAATGGCTGAATAAAACCCCCGCAAAATATCGCAACACTGCTACCAATTCCGCTTCTATTTGGCGAATATGTTATAGACCACTATCGCAAAAACTGTATAGATGTTTGTAAGATTCAATCGACGGATTAGATATTGAATCCTTTTTAAAACCATTTTGCAACTGATTCTACTGGAAAAATCACCAAGAAAACGACTCCACTGAGTATAAGTGATAAATATGGAACCAAGCATTAGTAGTGCAGGGGCAAGGTCTCCAGTTTCAAAGCGGGAGGTCCAGGGTTCGAATCCAGCCGATTTCATCGTGTCAGAAATTTATAAAATATCCCCTTTTTTTAACTTTCTGTCCACGTACATCAGTTTTCGGAAAGACGAGTGGAGACACACCAGGGGTTTTTTTTTCTGTGTTTTGTCATTATCACGTGAAATATCTATAGAAATGTTTCTGTCCATGATATTTGCCGTTTTTACCCATTTACCTTTTTATTTAATTCACACTTCTGAATTCATCAGCGGCAGTCCTATCCTAATTTTATTCCTCTAAACTGTAGACCTATTTCCAAATAAACTAATGTTTTTAACCTACTTAGGAAGAAAACAGCCACTCCTTAAACAACAGTAAATGTATTACAAAACGAGAACATATATTCTTTATCTTTTGTTTGTTTTTCCTTTTTTGCATTGTTAGACATCTTCGTCACTGAAGATAACGACGACTCTCTAATGTTTATGAAAGTTATTTTTAGTCCTAAATTAAAAAAAAATTTGGGGAAATTTCTTCAGCGATACAATGAAATTCATATACATACATATAACCGCCAAAATTTGATGGTAAACAACATGAAATTTCCATTAGAATTAGGTTTGAATGTTTAATTAGCTGCTTTTAAATTAATTAAGTACTGAAAACTTGACGAATTGCTAAATTGTATAAGCCATCCCTGTACATATAAGGGGATAGATGATGCTGTTAGTTCAATCTACTCATTGACGTTTGTTTTTCCTTTTTTGCATTGTTAGACATCTTCGTCGTTGAAGATAACGATGACTCTCTAACGTTTATGAAAGTTATTTTTAGTTAAAAAATTAAAAATATTTTAGGAACAATTCTTTAACAAGAGAATAACATATATACTATACATTCATATACCCGCTAAGATTTGACAGTAAACAGCATGAAAGTTTAATTAAAATTAGGTTTGAATTTTTAACTTGTTGCACTTAAATTAATTAGTACTGCAAGCTTGATGAATTGCTATATTGTAACCGATTCCTATAGATCAGGTTGTCAGTTTGGCCTCCATATTTATTCAGACATTTAGTGTTCATACCAGAAATAAAGGATATTATTTTATGCTTTATTTAGTAAGAGCCAGTTAGCTATAACATAAAGTAAAAATTCTTCTTTCCGGTATGAATTTGAAATTTCGGATTAAAATTGGAGGCCAAACTGGCAGTCAAAGTATGGCCCGCCAGATACCACTAAAATTTTATAGAAATCACTGCCTTGTATAATCGTCGAATCTCTGCGATTCAAGAAGTCGACTACTTCTTTTAAATAAGTGGTATCCGGCGGGCCACAGTTTCACACCTTTTGCTATTGATATAAGGTGTTAGATGATGCTGTTAGTTCAATCTACTCATTTAATGAAGTGAAAGAATTTTAAGTTTGTAATTTAAGCTTGCTTTTTAGCAGAAGTTGAACTAAAAATATTAATTGAGTGACTAAGACATTTATTTTTATTAAAATTTAACATTTATTAAATGAATTTAGTTGCAGAATACCACTATATTTAAATAAAAACAGTGCCTTATGCAATCACAGAAATCTGCTATAAAATAAAGCGAAGAATTACTCTTTAAAATTTGTGGTATCTAACCTTAAATATAAGTGTACTGAAACGCCCTTCCAACGAATATTTCGTCTAGTGTAGGATTAAATAAACCCCCTGTTTCACAAGTAAGGCTATAGTGTATACTCTATAGCATATACTTTCTACCTAGAGCGTATATACTTCTGTTTTGTTTTCTTTTTCTTCTTTTTAGGGTTTTGTTCATCTGACGAAACCCTATTCGTCTCAATCCTTTGTCTGTCCGTCACAGAGCCCGTTCTCAGAAACTATACATGTTAGAGACTTGAAATTTTAGGTACTTATAGCTGAACACCTCACATCAAACAACAAATCATAAAATTTTGAAAAAGTTTGTAATTAACCGAATTACGGGCTAATTAACTTCTAAAATTAACCAATCCACCTTTTTAACGCAGGTTCAAACGGACCTTCTCCAAATCATCCGTGTTTCTCCTAAGGGTTGCCAGTAAAATCAGCCGATGCACGGTTACCACGGAGGAAATTAAGCCTAAAAATGAAGTGGACATTTTAAAGCGAAATCGCATATCAGAAAATATTGGTCCGAGAAATTTGTAAATGGAATAGACAGACGCGGAAAAAAATCTACTTTCATTTGGTATAAAGTTCACATTTATGCTATGTGTATAAGTTTAAATATCCACTAAAAATCGATCGATAAAAATTTAATTTCTTTAATTGGAAAGATAAGGAAAAAAGATTTCAATTCGGCGGGAAAGCAGGTAGACATGACGACGCTGCGCTTTTCCATAATAGCATATTTTAATACGAAATTTTAACTTTTAAAATATTAAATTTTTTGGCATCCCGATGTCAAATTTCTCGCTGATTTCATTGATACCCATATCTAAGTCCTATCTTAATTACAAGCTAAGATATTAATTACTAGTGTAAATGCCCGTCCTAGGACGGTGGGTAAAAATTGTGTTTTTCACGAAAAACTGATAAAAAAATAATTGACAATATGGAAGCGTTTAGATGAGCAAAGTTCGGCTAGTTTATGTTCTAATAAACACACAATTAGCATTTATAATATTTCTGGGTAAACCAGGTTTTCCGGCTAAAATACTACTATAACAAAATTAAGATTTCTTAATAAAACAAAAATTTAATAAATATGCAATAAAAGTGCGTAATTAAAACAGTCTGCTGCAACTATTGAAATAATACTATTTTTTTAATAACACTTTGAAATTGTATTTTATCGTTTACCCCCCCTCTTCTTCCAACCCCTCCAATTTTTTTAATATGTATATTGATTAATAAATAAGTATCTCGGGTTGAATCCCAACCGTCTAATCCCCCAAGCTTCTGTCCTCCTGATGCAAAGCTATAAATCAAAAATTATTAATTTTACTTTTCGTATAAATATTAATTTTTTACTTTTAAAATATGGGATATGTTTGTTTGTTTGTTTGTTTGTTTTTTTTACGTTTAAATTTACATACACCTGTATATAGAAAAGGAAAATATAAGTAATGTGTAATTTAAAAATAAGTTACAAAATGACAGGATATTATTTAAGGGGGGGGGGGGTCTAATCCCTTAAGCTTCTGTCCTCCTGATGCAAAGCTATAAATCAAAAATTATTAATTTTACTTTTCGTATAAATATTAATTTTTTACTTTTAAAATATGGAATATGTTTGATTTTTTTGTTTTGTTTAAATTTACATACACCTGTATATAGAAAAGGAAAATATATTAATATGTAATTTAAAAATAAGTTACAAAATAATAAGCCTAAAATATTTAAATTGATTACTTTTTTAAAAGAAAGTCAGTTTTATCAATTTTTTGCAGGAAAAAAAAAAGGATATTTTTAAAAATACCATATCATTGTTTTCCGTGAATCACTTTATATGAGAAATAAATTAAAATTCCTTATATGTCGCAAAGAAAATTTAATATAATTGCAACTTAATACTTGAAATAATCTCAAGTGACACTTGGCGATTTATTTTGGTGGTGTAATGCGATGTGCCTTGCACTGATTTGTTAAGAAGAAGTGTCTACTACTGCTCAATTATCAGGACTTGTAACCTTGAGAAGTAATCGCGGGATTCTTGTTTCTTGTCAACCAATGGGAGAATGGATCCTTTTCCCCTTAAGTCTCTTCCTGGGAAACTGGTAAGATTGATGGATTCGCCCCGCCCAGCGTTACACTGGCTTTTATTATATAGAGATTATTTAATTAATCGGTTTATTGCTATGAAATGCGTCGATTAAAATGGAGACACGTGCTTTTTTAACCACGAATTAACTTAAATTAGGAAATTTAATAATTTGCGTGGGGATTTTGAACAGCGCTATGAGATAAGTATAATTCATTCATCATCAGAAAGTTTACAAGTATTCATACCACTATTTTCGAATAGTAATTTCAGGAAATATCTTGAATTATTGGTTAAGACCGCCACTCGATCTGTTTGAAACTTTAAGATAGTTTATAACACATAAGAAAAAGTGTAAAAAAGAATGGAGTGTGATATTTCGAGGAGGGGGGGGAGCTAGAATTATTTTAAAAATCTTAGCGTTTGTTACCGCAGCAAATGTTTTAAATTCTTGTTTAAGACCGCCACCATCCCGACCCATGTATCTACGGAAAGATTGCGTAAAGGAGTTTCGTTCAGGTATGCTTTTGTTAAGAATAGAGTGCATTCCCTATTGGTGGAATGTGGAACTAACATAACGCGATTTTGTTAAAATTAGGAAATCTAACAAGTCGATCTGTTTGAAACTTTAAGATATTTTATAACACATAAGATAAAATGTAAAAAAGAATGACACGTGAAATTCCGGGGAGGGGAGGGGGGCGCTAGATTTCTTTTTAAAAAATTAGCGTTTCTGACCGCTTTAGGTGCCTTTTTTGAGGGATTCTTGAGATATATGCTACTTATTTAATATAAAATTGTCTAAAGTTTAGTTACCACTATTTCCGAATAGTAATTTCAGCAAATATCTTAATTTTTTATTAAGACCGCCACCACCTCGAGTAGCATATCTACTTATAGGTTGTTTAACGGCATTTCCTTCCGATACAGTTTTGTTAAGAATAGAGTGCGATCCCTGGTGGTGGAATGTGGAACTAACATAACGCGATTTTGTTAAAATTAGGAAATATAACAAGGCGATCTGTTTGAAACTTTAAGATAGTTTATAACACATAAGAAAAAGTTTATAAAAATGGCGTGTGAAATTTCGGGCAGGAGAGGGGGCGCTAATTTCACTAATTGATTTATTTCTATTATATACTTATTTTACAAGGCAGTCACGTGATGTTTCATTGCAGTATCATGAAATTTGCTGAACGGTGTCCGATTTTTAAAAATACAGCATAAATGTTACTTATGCCAGATAAAAATGTCAGAAGTATTGATACCACTATTTTCGAATAGTTTTTAGAATTAGTTAATAGAATTTCAGAAAATATAATAAATTCTTGGTTAAGACCGCCAGCCCCTCGAATAGCATATCTCCTGATATGTTGTTTAACGGAGTTACGTTCAGATACAGTTTTGTTAAGAATAGAGTGCGCTCCCTCGTGGTGGAATGTAGAACTAACAGACCGCGATTTCATTTAAAGTAGGAAATCTAACAAGGCGATCTGTTTGAAACTTTAACATAGTTTATAACCCACAAGAAAAAGTTTATAAAAAATGGCGCGTGAAATTTCGGGCAGGTGGGGAGAGGGGGAGGGGCAAAATATTTCTTTTTTGTTTCATACCGTTTCAGGTGCGTTTTTTTGACGGAGTCCTCAGATACATGCTACTTATTAAATATAAGTATGTCAAAAGTTAAATTACCGTTATTTCCGAATAGTAATTTCAACAATTATCTTAAATTCTTGCTGAAGAGCGCCACCCCCTCGAGTAACATATCTACTAATAGATTGTGTAAAGGAGTTTCGTTCAGATACGCTTTTGTTAAGAATACAGTGCGCTCCCTGGTGGTGGAATGTGGAACTAACAGACCGCGATTTCATTTAAAGTAGGAAATCTAACAAGGCGATCTGTTTGAAACTTTAACATAGTTTATAACCCACAAGAAAAAGTTTATAAAAAATGGCGCGTGAAATTTCGGGCAGGTGGGGAGAGGGGGAGGGGCAAAATATTCCTTTTTTGTTTCATACCGTTTCAGGTGCGTTTTTTTGACGGAGTCCTCAGATACATGCTACTTATTAAATATAAGTATGTCAAAAGTTAAATTACCACTATTTCCGAATAGTAATTTCAACAATTATCTTAAATTCTTGCTGAAGAGCGCCACCCCCTCGAGTAACATATCTACTAATAGATTGTGTAAAGGAGTTTCGTTCAGATACGCTTTTGTTAAGAATACAGTGCGCTCCCTGGTGGTGGAATGTGGAACTAACAGACCGCGATTTCATTTAAAGTAGGAAATCTAACAATGCGATCTGTTTTAAACTTTAAGATACTTTATAACACATGATAATGAAGTATAAAGAAGAATTGCGTGCGCATTTCGAGGGGGGGGGTGAGGGAGGGGCGCTAGCAAAATTAGGAAATATAGCTGGACGATCTGTTTGAAACTTTAATATAGCTTATAAAACATAACAAAAATTTTAAACATCCGGCCGCGTCAAAAATCATGGTGACCATTACCCCGCTTCACCCCCCCCCCAAAGGGGGCACTTTTCTAAATTTGGCAGATACCCGTCATGTGATATATCGTAGCATTTCGGGGGGAGGGTGGCACGAACAAAATTAGGAAATATAACAAGGCGAATCTGTTTGAAGCTTTTACGATAGTTTAGGAAGGGTTTGCCAAAATTTAGTAATGTTCCATGGCAATAAATGTATTGGACGTTTTGTGTGAAAGGAATATTAAACGAAACCCTTTGTGCGATCTATGATCACACTTACCCACTTGTTTATGCTTACAGCTACAGCACTTATCTTAACACGTGACTGTTCTCAAATTCTATCTCCTAGTTTTCGGACACATTCGTGAAATTATTTTCATTCGAAAACTCATAAAATTTGAAAGTATTCTTACTCAGGTACTAAGAAATCGCATAGCATTTCCCATTTTTCTATAAATGCAAATGATCTTATGAAAAATAGCGTCAACTTTTAAACAGATTTCCGTGTTCTTTTTTAAAGATTTTGCTGTCAGCCGTAAGTAGACAACCAAGTGAGTTTTATATTTTGAAAATTAAAAGTAATACTATTTTAACCATCAGGGCCTTTTTAACACTTTCCAACAAAGTTGAAAAGTGTTTATGAATTCAATTTGTTTGGCCGTCTGTCCATCTGTCCACGTTCCAACTCGCGTAAATATACTCGGATTTTCATGCAATTGATATATGTTAATGATGTTTATCATGGCATATTGAATAGCATGTCAGTATTGAATATGAAATATGTAGCGATAATAATTCATTTACAGGGGCACTCAAAAAAATTCCGTTACATGATGGTCAATGAAGAAAAATCGTTTGCAGAGTATTTAATGACATTATGCTATTTGAAATGTATTGACATTGATATAAATCACCGAATTTTACTACAAGATGATTACTATAGAATAGAGAATTCATAGCACTTAATCGTTCATTTACAGGGACAGACAAAAAATCTGGTACGGTACTGTTTTTCAGCAATAATTGCTGGAAGTGAGTTTTCAATTTCCTTATGCGGTTTTAAATATAACTAATTTTTTTGCTTGTTATTCGTTGTGTATAAATTCTATATCTCGTATACAAAGCTACACAAAAGAATTCACGTACCATTCTCCTTATTAGCGGGAATGGCTGAAGGGGAATTTTCATCTGTGGTATACATTCCCTAACTGAACTCAATTTTTGCATGTATGTAATTTATAGATACAAATCTATATCGCATATACAGGGCTGCTCAAAGAATTCGGATAATTTTTCGACTGTAGATGGAAATTGTTGAAATTGGGTTTACAAAAGTGTTATGTATTTCCATATGGTTCAATTAGACATCCTATTTCAACTTATTAAACGTTGAAGTACTGTTATATTATTCTGAATGTGTTGAAGAGTGTTTCATAATCTATGCTTGACGCATGATTTTTATTCCTTTTTTTAATTTAGATTCTTATTTAAGAGTTATTTTTATCTTACCAGGAGGCGTGTAGTTTTACCACAATCTTTAAAAAAAAATTGCCTTATTTAGTTGCAGAAAAGCATTAGAAATTCTGTAAATAAAAGACCTGTAATAAATTCTGCGATTTAAATCTATACTAATAAAAGAAAAGAGTTAGTCTGTGTGTGTATGTGTGCGATGTCTAGAAAAATCTACCGCGTGCAGAGGTCTAAAAATTTGTATGAGGATAGTTCAAGGCTGGTCCTGATGCACCAGAGGCTCACATTTTTAATTTTTGATAATTAACCGAGATATTAATTAAAAACTCATAAAAAAGCAATCTTTTTTTGCAAAATTGGCGGAGGTGCGCGTGCATGCTCGGTTCCTGCTTTCCGGAGCGCGTAAAAGTAAAGAACCAAAGGCTGTTTTTTTTTCTTTGGGGTGGGGGGAAGGGGGGCGCTTCTCTAAACGCCCATCGACCGAAACGTTCGGGATCAGAAGAACAGAAGGCATATTATTAAATTTCGTACTTTTACGTCTAAAACGCCGCAATCGGTTCAAAAAATATTTAATAAAAAAGAAAAGTGCCCAGTTAAACTGATGGCACTGAGCTCACAGTCTATTCACACTAATTGTATATTATAGTCTTACTTCAAATAATAATGCCTTTCGAAAAATAAATTAAAGGGTGGGGTCCCCCCCCCCCTGTTTCACATCTTTATACTTAACCAATGTGACTCCAAATCTCATCAGGAAAGCTCATTATCAGAATAAACCGGTATACCAAATTTGAAGCAAATCAGATAGAAAAACCCATTTATCTAAATTAAGGGGGTATTAGACCCCGTTACCCCTTTATACTTAACAATGAGCCCCCCCCCAAATCTCATCAGGGAAGCGCCTTATTATAATAAACCGGTATACCAAATTGAAGCAAATCGGATAAGAAAACCCATTTATCTAAATTAATGGGGTATTATCCCCCCCCCCGAAACCCCCTTGATACTTATACAATGAACCTCCAAATCTAATCATGGAAGCGCCTTATGAGAAGAAAAAAAAACTGAAGCAAATCGGATATTTCTATCAAGAGTTATCGCGTTACGTACGTACATACATACAGAACCCGCAGGCACATTAGATCTCAGGCTTTGATAGCGTGTGAGATAAAAAGGGTCGTTTTCGTGGTTGACTTTTTCTCCCTTTTCGGGACGCGACGCTTCTTTAGGGCTCGATTTCAGAGGTACCTATTCACAAAAATACCTATTTAGAGCTGAGACCTTATTTTCTTCGACTGTGTAATCGGTATTGAAAAATGCGAAAACGAACCCTTTCAAAAAGTTCGCGACTGCAAGTCACTTCACGCCTCACGAAGACGATTTTTTTCTACGCTAAAAGTAAATAAACATCATTATTTCGACATCTTTAGACCATCTCGGCAGACCGCAATTTTCATCGCCTATAAAAATTTCGAAACGCACAGACGAACAGAAAGCATAAAAAAAAAAAAAAAAAAAAAAAAATCTGAGAAATTTTCGATGAAGACGCTAAAACGCTGGCTGTTTCGGCGCGGTTTTGCTCGGCTTCGGCTCATATTTTCATTGCTAAATATGCATATTTTATCACGAAATTTTGAAGAGGGCTTGAATACAGTTATATTTATAACGGATTGAAATTTCAGAGAGTTCGGACGATAATAACACTTTTTTATGCTAAAAGACCCGAACCGTGAAAACGAATAAAAAAAATCCCTGCCGGCCCGACCTACAGGTGGAGGTAGATTTCGAAGTTATGTATACTAATTTCACCAACAAAAACTAAATCATAATTAGAGATAAACCCACATTTACAATTTTATCTGGCCGGTTTTGACTAGTTTTTATTTCATTTTTATATAATGGCTGGTTTTATCAGAATCATGTTAAAGAGGTATTAAAAAAAAATACTTTTCCATGCCCAACAACTCGAAATTTTCTGGCACATTTTCAGTTTCATTTTTAATAGAAAAAATATGAAACTTGCTGACGCGATTTTTGAAGAGATTTATAAGCGACCTGTGTTTTTATTTTTCGTTCAATTAATTGAAACTTGATTTATAAACAATTATTTTCACAGTAGAACAATATTTTTCGTTTCTAAGACAATCGCTTCGGGAAAATCTGTTCAAAATGCCCACTTTGACATCATTTTTTGAAATATATTTTGCCTCTATCAAAAAATCGATATTTACGGTACATTATATAGTTTCTGAATAAGAGAATCTACCAATTGGATGCGTTTGAGAGCAAAAATGAATTTAAAAATGAGTAAGAAAATAAGCAGTTTGGATTTAAATACACCCTTAATAAGATGATTTTTTTTCTTCAACCGCTATGTATGTTTTATTTGTTTTTGCTGTAAGAATTGGTCCTATCAAAAACTTGTCTATATAAATGTTGTAGACAATATTAAGAAGATATATGATAAATTCATGTGGATTATATATCTTATGAATTGACGGAGTTATGGATTTTTTTCTTCTTCAACCCCCCCGCCCTTTTTTGTTTTCGTTTTTAATTTTTTTGCGGTACGAATTGGTCCCATCAAAAACTTGTGAGTGTAAAAGTTGTAGATAATATTAAGGAGATTTATAATAAAATTAATTGGATTTGATATCTTGAGAATTGACGAAGTTATGAATTTTTTTCTCCCAAAAACCCTATTTTTTGCACTCCTTGAGCCCATTTTTAATTTTATCAAAAATCTCTGATACATAAACTTTTGGCCCTACTTTTAGAAGTAATAAAAACTTTAAACTGATTTGATATGTACAAAAATTCAGAAGTTATGGGCTTTTTTTCGGTTTTCACAAAACCCCTCCCTATTTCCATCCCTTTGGTCCAATTTTGCCCATTAACGAACTTGACCGAGATTTTATGCCCTTGATTTTATGTATCAGTTTGGAAAAGATTTGTGCAGAATTGTGGAAGTTATCGTGTCCAGAAAAAAGTGATATAGATAGATAGATAGATAGATAAAGTTTTTTACTGAGGGTTGTTTTGGGTTCTAGGGGTCATGATCGGTGTAGATCTGCAAAATTTTTTCAGAAATTCCAACATATGGGAGAATGTAATAGGTAGTATTTCATACGAAATCTACCTAAAATTGCGAGAAGAAAACATATTTCTTTTACGAAATATCTCTTTTGCGAAAAACTATCAATATTTTTTCAAGAATTTTTTTCACGATCGGCAAAACCAATATATTTATAACCGATAAAAATTTCAAAGAGTTCGGACAACAAGAACTATTTTTTTCGAACTATGAAACGATCCTACATGTGAAAACAAGAAAATGTTTCCTACGAGTGATTTTACCATAAAATATGAATAATTTTTTGGTGATTTTTTCATTAAAAGATATAAATTCATACAAAACCGGGTTAAAGATTTAAAATTATAAAAACTTGAGGTTCATTTAAGGTTATTTTCACGGGGCCGGGTAACGGCGGGCGGGTCATCTAGTATGAAATAAAAAATTTCTTATGTCAAATATGACAAATTTCAAGGAATCTATGCACCTTGCTTTAAGAATTAGAGTGATCATTGATGATTTTTCTTACTATAACGCCTTCTTAAAATCCGAATATCAACCTCAATCCTAAATCCATCATTCTTTATGTCCGAAAAGAAAAATCGTTTGGCATGATTCTCTTAAACGGATCAATCATATAGCATGTAATAATGACATTCCTTTCTCTTCCGTAAGCAAACACTAAGAAGTTATTTCCTCCGAAATGCCCTTGACCATGACAGCTCTTCAAGGTTACTTAGCTTCGAATGCAAAAAAAGAAAAGAAATTCTTACTACGCACTGCTATAACAGTTTGCACTCAGACCGTAAACAACTACGACGGCCGTAAATGTAGAACCAGCACGATGTTTCTCAATTTCAGGCCTATTTTTTTTTTTTTTTTCATGTACAATTTCAGAAAACAAATAATAGATTACGTCAAAGACATGGATATTTTTTCTCCTGTGGAACGACGGAGAAAAACGGAAATGGAAAAGAACCAGGAATGCCTAACAAGGTATCACACAGCGGCGTTCGGGCTTTGTTTTTCGTGTTTTATATTCGGTGTTTTAACCCTTTGATTACGGGGTTGGGACATATGTCGTCCCAGCGACTATTCCTTTGCTTATTTTACTTGCACCACCTTTTGAAATATAATTTGTGTCATACGCTTGTACTAGGATACTTTTAAGAGAAATCTACCACAGCATTTTTTTTTTTTTTTTTTTTTTTTGTAAATTGTGGTACAAGTTAAAATAGATCAGCATTTTTGTTTTATTTTGTTAACACGTTAAGCGCCACGTCAGTCACCGGTGTCTAACACTGAACTTTCCGTTTAGAACACGTCATTCACCGATGACTGACGGTATAAAATATGATATCAAACTAAATATATATATATATTGTTTTAAGTAATTACTGAAAAATTATTTAAAATTTACTTACATTTTATTTATTACAGGGTCTCGAACGCAGAAACTTTTGGTTTAATTGACAATGCTCTCCCAATTGAGCTATCTGGACGACATTCCAGTCATAGCTGGAATGTCGTCCAGATAGCTTAGCAGGAAGAGCATTAGTAATTAAAGCGAAAGGTTCTGGGTTCGATCTGGACACATTTTCCCTCAGTTGGAAAAATCACTACTCATATTATTTATTTACCAATCAGTTAATTGTATTAAAAACCTTAAACGTGGAAAGTTAATAATTAGAGGGGCCTACTTAATTTACTTTAATAATAACAAATTATTTCTCAATAAAAAATATAGGTAAGTAAAATTAACTCACCTGTGATATTCCTTCATGGGGATTGCGGCACAGATTCTTTGTATGTCGCTGAAAAATAAGTGAATTTATTTATTTGTGACGACTGTGTGAAGTTCTCATTGAAGAGATTTTAGGGAGATGAAATATTGTTTAATGAACTAATTTCTCCATCAATTGTACATTCTGGATTATATATTAAACTGGAAAGGATAATAAAAATATGATTAATATATATGAAAGATCTGTACGTGTATTTGGGGGATAGAGCCTATCAGTTTCGCTTCTACCCTTTACAGCAAACGTCACACGTACTGAACAACTAAAGGGTGTGGACAGTGTACATGCATATCGAAAAAGTCTAACTCATCAAATTTCTCTCCGCACAGAAGAAGAGAAAATATGTTTGGTTAATTTAAAATGTTTTAGAACGAAGTCCTATAAGGATTTTTTCTTTCACACTGATCTGTGGTTTCACATTGCGACACTCAGGCAAGTTAGTCCTCGTTTTAAGACCGAACAGATTGTTTCGTTTCTTTCAATTAAAAAGTAATTAAAGTGTATTAATAATGTATTGCAATAAAAGTAATTAACGCATCTATAGTTCATTAGAGTTCCCTTTACCTGCAATTTATTCTGTAGAGCTGTTTCAAATAACAGACCAGATGCCATAACCAAATGGTTGTCCTGAGAGATTATGGTGTCGACTGGGTTGTCATCCAGATAGCTCAATTAGAAGAGCTTTTGCAATTAAAGCCAATGGTTCTGGGTTCGAGTTTTGGCCTGGACACATTTTTACTCAGATGAAAAAATTACTACTCGTATTCGTATTATTTATTTAGCAATCAGTTAACTGTGTTAACAATGATTAATATAACGTAGGTTTCGACTAAATAAAGAATTTTCATCATCGTCTATATCCTTTTTGCTACTTATTTCCCTGTAATATAGCAAACTCTTCAAGGTCACAAGCCAACTATCGTGATTGAATAAAAACTTTGACTGTTTTAATTGACAGTAGAGTCCTTAAAGGGCTCTATTTAAAGTCAACTCGAAACTCTGACCTGAACACGACAGTAAAAGTTTCGTCAACTCGAATCGGACACACTTCAATCCGAATCCGAAATGAAACACGATCTATATTTTAATAATACAATTATGAAAAAATAGTCTACAGTTATATCTCCAACGCAGGGAAGATGAGGCTATATGCTCGGTTAAAATTAGCTTTGTATTAAACTCGATATAACAACAAATTGTCGCTGTATTATTCCTCCAGTCTCTGGCGACGGCGTTCTTCTGTTTCATTGGCATGACGCGACGTTGAGTTGCACACTCTTCCCCAAATTATCCAAACGCTTGGAACGATCTTCTGACAATTCCGTTGCCCTTCTTTTTCTGACGACACAACGCATTTTTTCTAGCTTTTCGTAGAACCTCCTGCGGACATACTTCTGGTAGTCCAGAGCAGTCTTCACAAAACAACGGTTAAAACGATTCTGGTAGTTCAGAACAGTCTGCACTGTACAGTAACAAACGAGAAATTTGGGCATAAACTTCAATCGTTTCGTAGGTTTCTAAGTCTTTTGCAGATCACAAGATTCACTGTCCAACTTCGCAGACTTTAGGCTTCGACCTAAGAACTTCGTTATATAGGTACAGGATTAATTGCGAGAAAGTTCTGTGTACCCTGATTGTTTGAAATCTGGTTACGAGAACATTCTATAGACACGGATAGATTGAATTATGTATCTCGGCTCGTACTAGGAATTTCTAGAAAATTCCTCCAGATTCTGATAAAGCCACTTTTTTCGCCAAATTTTGAAACATTCTTTCATTTAGCACCAAGCAGCATTAATTTTTTCCCGCATAAATTTTGCCACTGTCGCCAATATTTCGTCAAATATCGCCAAATTTGACGAAATGTGGCCAACTTTGTGACTTCGTTTACTGCTAACTTAACAACTGTTTCAATCTTCATTCTAAATGAAAGGAATTGACCCGTAGTGACCCCAAAATGACCCACTAATCGAATTTTCTCGAACATGTGACCCAGCAAAATGGTCTTCTCGAACCCCAAAACGGTAGGATACAAAATTTAGTCAAAATCGTTAGAGCCGTTTTATAGATAAAATTTACATTCGCACACACATAGACACACAGACATACACAAGATTTGCTCGTATTATAATATATATCAATTTTATTTTTTATGTTGACAAATGAACGTTTGTATGCTAATTAATGTTCAACCATAGTTTGTTTCATCTGAAATAATATTCTAGACTTTTTTCTGAAAATTCGGGTCAAACTGAAAATGATCTACGAGAGTCAAATCTCAACCCGAAACAATTAAAGTGAATCCGATCCGCAACCGCAATTAAAAACCTTAGCATCGGTCCGACCTAAGGTTAAACCGACTTGGACAGCGGGTCTCGTCTGGTTTGGGTAAAAGCAGGGATAATATTAATATTATCCATTGTTTTACAACTTTGCCACATCTTCAATCTTTAAGGGCTATTTCACTCAAACGAAAACCGCTCACTAATGTTAATCCTATAGGAGAATTTTTTAAAATATCTCGTTTGCATTTCCATATTTTTATTTATTTATTTATTTATTTATTTTGCGCTGGATGGCTGAAGTCGAGTTCTACAAAGACCGTTTTTAACTTTTACGATTTTGTTTGTAGGTTTCTTTTTTAAGATACTTTCACTTTCGAAACCGGTGCCAAATGTGGAAGTATATTAATTGCAGGGCTTCCACGGACGACTATTTTTATATTCTGTTCGCATCACTATTGTTAAAAAATACATTTTGTAGTATATTTTTTTGCAAATGTTGTCAAAGCGTATGTAAAAGATTTTTGGTTTGAAAAAGTGGTGCGGAATATTAAAAAAATAGTCGCCCATGGCAGTCCTGTAGCTGGTGGAAATTTGTGGAAGCAATGGATTGGCTCCAGATTTATGAGAAAATAAGAAAAACTTAATTCTATTCCAAATCACTTCAAAAAGTATGTCTGCAATGCAAATTTCATGCTTTTATGCATAAAAATGACACCGTAATTGTGCTAAAAAGTTTCTCACTGGTAAGAGGTTATTTTTTTAGGGTTTCGTTCATCTGACGAAACCCCATTCGTCTCACTCCTATGTCTGTAAGTCTGTCACAGAGCCTGTTCTCAGAAACTATATGTATTGGAGACTTGAAATTTTGGATACTTATAGCCGAACAACACCTCACATCAAACGACAAATCATAAAATTATGAAAAAGTCTTATATTTTCCCGTCTGGGCTCTAACTTGTGTATTTTAAGCTTTTTTTTTTTAAACTGAGTCCCTAATTAAGTTGAACACTTGAAAGTTTGAATACTTATAGCTGAACACATGCGATCACATGACAAATCATAACAATTTCAAAAAGTCTTATATTTACCCCTCCGGTCTCTAACTTGTGTATTTTAAGTAATTTTTCTAACCTCTACCCTTTTCACCAGGGGGGGGGGGGGCGTCACTTTTTAACTTTTACCGACACCCCTATGATCACTCTTTCATATTATGCACCATAGCCTTACATATTTTAGTTCCACTTTTTTACCGCCAGGGGACGCCTAATTATCACGGGTGCTATGAGCTCAACCCCCTCGACTAATATACATACGGATAAGTTGCAAAACGGAGTTTTGTTCGGATAGAGGTTTGTTTAGAACAGAGTGCACCCCCTGGTTGCGAAATGTGGAACTAACAGATTTTGCAAAAGGATAAAGTGTTTTGAAAAGAATACTAAACGAAACCCTCTGTGCGATCTGTGATCACACTTACCCACTTGTTTTTTTGTTCCTTAAAGTAGCTTTGATAAGTATAAACTCATACATATAGATACTGAAAATTAGAAGGGATGAGATAACAGAGGGGACTACTAAACTGTACTGAATAAATGAAAGGCGCTATTTTCTTTCGAAATACTGTTAGAGAATCAAACCCAAACAAATATATTTATTTTTGCTTTCTGGACTAGTGTTAAAGAGCGAGACATGGAAACGAAAACAGCGGCACGATCGCTTCTCAAACGGGACATACACAAAGATAAACTTTTTTTAAATGCTGATAAAATTTGTACAGAACTTAATAAAATAAATGAATGATCAATATCGATGCACTGTTTTTTTTTTCATGCAAATTAGGTTTTGTAACTTCAATTCACTTCCTTGTTAGATAAATTTGTCCCTAACCCCAGCGTTATCATACTTTGAGCAAATGTATTATCGAATAACCCCTCCTCCCGCAAAAAAAATCTCTTATAAGAAAATGTGAAGAGATTGTTACAGTTTTACTTAATTGTATTTATAGTCCAAGAGCCGACAGCACAAAAACCTATGTTATCAAGTACAAGAAAAACCTTTATTTTACGGAAGAGTTGAAGTAGGGGAATCTAATGATCCATGTAGCCGGAAGTGAAGTGGTGCATAAGTCAGAAATTAATACCACCAGTGGTTGACTCGTAGGTTTATCATTGTGTTTGTCCTACAAACAAAGGTATGAAAACATAGAGGATAGTTGTAGGACAAACACAATGATAAACCTTCTAACAACTACTGATGGTATTAATTTTTGGTTTATGCACCACTTCACTTCCGGCAGACATGGATCAATAGATTCCCCCATTTCTACTCTCCCATAAAATAAAGGTTTTTTTTCTTGTGCTTGATAACATAGGTTTTTGTTCTGCCGGTTCTTGGACTATTACGTCTTTTTAGAATGTACAGTCTTCAGTCTGTCATAAAAATTACACATTGTAACCTATAGCGACCAAGTCCTTAAAACTTAAAGACCGATATTTTGTTTTCTTTAACTGTTCAATGTTTTAAAATCTTAAAATATAAGGAATAACATGATACCTATGAAAATTTTAAAGAAATTGTTAACTCAAAAAGAAAAAAAAAATAGGATGATTTGGCATTTCGCGGGATGTGTCTTTTAACCTCAAAATCGGAACTTCCCGCGTAAATTGGAATATATCTGTCAACACTACCTTTGACCCTCCCTCGTAAAAAGATGCCCGGGCTTCCGTGAATCCATATTAGCTATTGTTTTAAAACTAATTCTGACCTCAAGTACTTGACCGCCCCAATTTCCAGAGTTACCCACCTCAGGACCTCACGAGGCATATGCTCTAATCTAATGGCATCCTTAGCAAAGTTCAAAGCAAACGAAAGACGATACCATAAAAGTAAGACTTAGAATTCTTTCATATTTATAGGCTATGAAAGCCCAAAAAATTATTTTTTTATCGACTCCTTTTAAGTGAAAATTGAGCTTAGTAACTTTATCAGCACATAAACACGATAGAGAAAGTTTGACAGCTCCAATCATGAATATTTTCCCCTTTTATTTTCAGTTTTATTACTTTCTTCTGTTTTGAATATTGCTCACACACACAAAAAAGATAAAAGTAAGCTGATTCAGATGACGTATATCATATAAACTCTTTCTTATCTTCAAGATAAAAATTACGTATTTGCCAGATTATTTTTATTTCCCATCAAATTCATTTTTCTTATTGAAGGAGATTAAGGGGTGCGCTGTTTGCTGCGGAGTTCCTTTTTTATATTACGTGACTCTTGAGCTGTGAATGATTATATAAAAAGAAATGCCGAGTGGACAAAATATTTGCGTCCTTTTATTATCCCAGACATTTGGCTCTCGGCGATCTTAAGATAAGATTTGTTAAGATATTGCTTAAATATTGAAAGCTTTGTGAGGTCATAACGTTTCGATGCTTTATTTTGTAGAGACTATTTTTTCTGGTCATCGATTATGTTTTACGTAATGACCAGTAGCGGTTGGTCGTAAAAAAAAGAAAGAAAAAGAAATTGAACGTACTACAAACTAAATTATACTTTTTGAAATATTATATAACATACGGAAAGACGAAATACATTCTTCGGTAGCAAAGGGCAATCCTGACGTTGCAACTAGACTCGTGTCGCGCATAGGGTAAAGTAACCCTTTTACCCGAACTCGACCCGATCCACGGTTCGGGTCAAATCGGGTTGACGCTATTTCTTTTTCTTGCGAGTTGGGTTGATTAAAAAAAAATCGGGTTGGGTTTTGACTCTTTCGGATCGGGTTCGGGTTGACCCTATTTTTCGAAAGAAAGTTCTCCATATTTTTCAAATGATAAACTATATATTGGAATATTAACCCTTTCCGGCACAGTGATGGCACTGCGGGATCACCTAATTTTAATTCCAAACTTACAAATGGCACCAAGAATATTTTAATAAAATTTTGCTTTTATAAAGCTTAAAAATACAAATTTTTACTTTTTAAGAAATTCGTTTGTAATTTCTGGTGCCAGTCAATCATTTCATCATTTTACGAACAGAATTGTTCTGTGCCGGAAAGTGTTAATGAGTTTATACGTGTGAATTTTTATACAAAACGGTAAAAGTTGTATTAGAGATATAGTTGTAGTCTATTTTTACATAATTGCTTTAAAATATGGATTAATTTACTTTCACTTCAGATTCGGGTTCGATTATTTTGGGTTTGAGTTGAAGTGTATCGATTTCGGGTTTTGGGTTGGTGAGATTTTTTTTGTTGGGCTCGGATCGGGTTTCGGGTTGACTTTAAGCAGAAATTTCGTGTTCGTAATGGATTTAACCCAACCCGTACAGGGCCCTAATTGCAACCACAGATCCAACTACATAAATAAAGCAATCAAAAAACGGTGCCTCGTCCATAACGGAATCCTGCTTTATACATTTCATAATCGCAGCGAAAAGAATACCATACAATTACACCTGTTAAGACGCAAAGCTGTGCAAGATGGAATTTTTTCAGATTCCATGAATTTCTTGGAGGATACCGGCTCAGTATCAGATCCCAGATAGCATGAACATTAGCAGCAAGTTTAATTTTTTCCGACATTATCTTGCCGTGACAAATTTGAATTGAGAAATTCGCAGCAAATTTCCCGCAAGGTATATCATCTCCTACTTGCATGAGTAGTTTGTTGTGAAACTGATGGCAAGACTGTCTTTAATTCACGAAAGTGACGAAAGCAAAAAATCCCTCTGTTGAGAGAATAGACAATCAGCACGTGCGCAGAAATTGTAGAAATTTTATTCGTTTGCACTGCTTTTTCTAAACGCTATACTTACCAAATACCAAAAAAGGCTCGTATTGAAAAAGTACAAATGATTCCTTAACTTGTTTATGGTGATGAAAACGATGCATGCACCTTCCGGCGGTGTGTTCGCATCAATAGACCTGATCAGGTCTATGGACTCCTCCGAAGGGGTTAAACTTATAGAGTAACAGTTATAAACAGATAGTGGGGCGTGGATACTACTTTGCAGTAAGTTTGCAGTATTTCTGATTACTTGTTTGCCGTTAATTTGCAATAAATTTGATACTGCATGAATTTAACTTGCACGGCAAGTTAGCTGCAAGCTCAAGGTGTGGTGACTTCGACGTTTGCGTTATCTTGCTGCAGTCTTGTTACGAACTTTCAGTCTTGTCATGCTGAGCTTGCTGCAACTTTGCAGGTTTTCAAAGCAAGAATACTGCAAATTTTCTGAAAATTAAAAATTCTATCTGGGATAAAGCAAGGAGTGGACAAAACAGATTATCTGAGGAAAACGCTGACAATTATCCACTTGACGTGCTTTGTGTAACCAATGTTGCATATATAAAGGTTTATTAATTTGTGCAAAAAATCTTCCTTATATATTCCTACTAATATTGTATTATTTACCATGCATGTATCTGTTCATTTGTATTTGTAATAAAGAGATTTTGTGAATACCCTGTATAACATAACCATCTGGAAATTAAGGCTGTTCTCAAATCCAAAAGGGCAACTTTATGACATAAGTTTTAATTTATTTTTGTTCGGAAATGCACGAAACTAAGCAGGTGTTGTTATTCAGAAACTATGTAATCGAACTGTTTTTCCGTTTTTTTACAAACGTAATAGATCTTTCAAAAAATAGTGTCGAAGTTTGCGTTTTGATCCGAATTTCAGCGCGAAAGAAGAATAACCACTCAAGGAAAGGTGAAAAACGTCTTTATCACGCGATCGAAATCGCTTATAACTCAATAGGTAATTTATTGATCAAAAAATGAAAAACACAGCTCGATTCCAAATCGCTTCCATGCCTTCCAATTTTATATCTTTCCGTTAAAAAATGAATTTATAAGTGTGTCAAAACGTTTTGCGCTTGTTGAGCAGAGCAGTTGAGAGCAGCCTTAACCCTTCAGCGGCAGGCGACTTTTTCAGTGGGTTTCTTTTTAAAAATTAAGATTTCCCACCACTTTTTTCAGGTAGAAATAGTCACTTTATTTAATTAGAGTTTAAATAAGGCGAGAATAAGCCGAATTATACGCTTTTAACACTAGAACTACCGGGAATTTGAGTCAAGTTTTATAAAAATATTTCACACCAGAATTTTGATTTAAAACAGTTTAACTTTGTTAACGTTTCTCTTCTTTGTATTTATTAAACACTCTCAAAAATAAAACTCTCACTTTTGACGATTCAGCAATCCTTGAGCTGTATTTCGTCGTTTTTGACGATAATTTCCTATCAACATCACGTGACTTTTAACGAAACATAAACTCTCAAATATTTGACGAAGGTTTTGCCTCAATCACGGTCAGACTCAATGCATTTTAAGGAAACAGTTGCTGTACCTCCTCAAATCCTGCGATTTTAGCAAGCGGATATTTGCTTGTTTATGTTAGTCCTGAAATAATTTATTTTAAAACAGTACTTTTTAGTGCTTTTCAGAAAATACTGAAATATAGGTAGTTATTGTTTCTTTATTAGTTATTTTTTAGCTGTTAAAATTTCTAGGAATGCTTATTATTATTTTTATTTATTTATTTATATGTTGTTGTTCGTTATGTTTTAATTAGAAAAGAATAAATTTCCTGTATTCTTCAAAACCATTCAAAAAGAAAACTTAGTCAATAAAATTTCAAACTTCCAGGATATCTTTTTTTTTTAAATTTATTTAAGAAGTATATTCTGTTTTCAATCAAATTAAAAATCAACATAATTGACCCCCCTCCCCTTTATAAACAGTAAAGTGTTAAAATCTTATTCACCTACTCAAAGTGATAAAATCTCACGCAATATGCACTTCACAATTCGTTATTTGTGAGTAACAAATTAACCAGATCATATTCTAACCATTCATTGAGCAAAGAAAATTTCACTAATAAATTATTTAATCAAGCCATATTATAATTATTCATTGACCATGAGAAAACTATAATAATAAATTAGCCTTACTTAAGACTTTCAGAAATTACAGCAGCACCGATAAAATTACAATCTACCTTATAAAAATATAAACACGCAGCAGAATTCATTACATCAGTCTAGAAGCACATCTATACAAGTCCCCAATAGCGAGGTCGGAAGAGCAACGGTCTCCCACGCCAATGGCCGCAGGTTCAAATCACCCCGAGAAAAACGAGAAGTGAATTTTTTCTTCCCCCTGTCAATAAATACAGAAGCTTCCACACTGTTCGATAGATGGCACCACCAGTCCTCTTTTGACGAAACTTTTGACGAAGCTTTATATCGTTAAGCAAGTGAAGAAAGTAATTTGATCAATTTAACGAAATATTCACTCGGAGCATTTTCCAGGGAACGGTTTCGTCAAAAACAAAAACAAAAACAAAAACAAAAATTCGTAAAATCTGAGTATTTATTTTTGAGTGTGAACTTATTTCATAATCAAATTTCTGGTTTGAACTGAATCATATTCATATGGTAGCCATCAAAGTGACGGTTCACGGTAGTTCTAGTGTTAAAAAAGTGGTTGGAATCCAGCAATCTGAATTTTAAAAAAGTAGCCCGCAGGAGCGCAATAATGGCGTTTCCCACAGCTGGAGAGTTAATGTTCTAAATTAGGAATCAGGAAATTGTCTAAAATTGAAACATGTTTTTTCTGAACTCCCATTCCCAATTCAATAAACAAAGTCTTCTAACAACGATCCTCTTCTTTCCTTTTTAGAAGACACCTAGTCGCAACTGATGGTTGATTCACAAAACTTGAAACATTAATTGAAACAATTTTCACTCTCCTTTGCATTTTGCAACATTCAAACGAATTTTTCTCTATCGTCACCTACACCAATATAAATTCTTGACTCATCGTTTAACCAGTGTTGCCAGTGAGCTACTTTTTTTTAAATTCAGATTTCTTGACCGGCACCACTTTCATGAAATGGTGCCTTATTTAATGACATTCGCCATAATTGTATTCGCCTTATTTATGACATATTAATTAAGGAAAAAACAAGGAGAATTTTAAACTTTTCAAAAGAGTAGTGCCAATCAAGAAATCTGAATTAAAAAAAAAGTAGCCCACTGGCAACACTGAGTTAAATACTACATTACTCCGATTATCAGTATACCTGTCTCGTGGTCCCCATCATAATCTGACTTTCTTGTGCCGAAGTGTTTGTTGGCTTGGGTTTTGCCTTGGTTTTGCGATAATAATAATAATAATATCCCGCTTCATTTAATCTTTTGCGCAACGTTCTGTTTGATAAATTGGCCTTGAATGCTTACTTCCATTCAATATTGATATCATTAGATGCTTTCCATTTGATTTTCTTGCATATTTTCTATAAAGTACTAGCCTGACGTGCAGAAACCAGAACGGGTTATAGATTTCCTCTCTTGGTTTTCAAATCTAACTCTCTTACTAGTGCCATTTCATTCCCTGTTTTGAAGTGGCCATAGCAAACTAAAGTCACCTCAAGTGAAACTATGTAAGACCATTACTTAACCATTCAACTGCCAACGAAATCAGACGCGATCTCCATTGCCTTATTTAATAACATAATTCTGCAATTAAATAAGACGTTGATTGGTTTTCTGAAATAACAAAAAGAAAATGCGCATGTTATAAGTGTGCAGAACACGGCTCTGCTGATTAAAATTGGCCTGATGTCCTAACAGTTTGCCCTTTTTATAATATATGGAGGCATTTTCTAAAGACGTATATATACGCCCGCGGCAGTTAAGAGGCTACTTCAGTCAGACGAAAAGACACGTTCGCTAATGCTAATCCTATGGAAGACATTTATAAAGATATCTCGTTTGAATTTCAATATTTTTAAATGATTTTTTTTGCATTGAATAGTTGAGATCGATCTGTACAAAGACCGTTGTTTACTTTTTAGATTTTGTTTACAGGTATTTTTAATGAGGATACTTTCATTTTCGAAACCGGTTTCGAAAGTAAAAGCATCCTCATAAAAAGAAATCTGCAATCAAAATCGAAAAAGTAAAAAACGACCTGAATACAGATCGATCTCAGTTATCCAATGAAAAAAAATCATTTAAAAACATTGAAATGCGACCGAGATATCTTTAGAAATTTCTTCCATAGGATTAGCATTAGCGAACGCGTCTTTTCATTTGACTGAAGTAGCCTCTTAAGGAGTTAACTATAAGCATATCCAGAGCCCTCTGAATACTAGGCGTACGCGCTCATACAAAAATGGCAGCTATCCTATGCAGATATTTTTCAACGTTTGTACGATGAAGATCAATACCAGTATTTTCTAAACGCATTCTTGCCTTATTTTCATGCGACTAAGTAAGGCGTAGAAAACGTTTAAAAAATACTGGTATTAAAATTCAATGGATCGTACAAATGCTGAAAAAAAATCTTGCCTCCGACAAGGCTGTATAGCAGATTACCAGAGATGAAAATTTGATAAACAAGCGACTGAGTCTAAACTGACGTGATTCTAAACCTTTATCCAGCAAAAGTTTTAGAAAAAGTATAAATAATTACTATTTGCTTATTTTTTAATTTCATTTGTGTCAATGTATCGTACTAATGATCTTTCATAATAGAGAAAAGTTTACAACTTTTTCAATTATGATTAAAATGCATACACTGTAATAAATAATTAAATTTAAAAAATCAAAAAACCCGACTGCGTAAGAAGCGAACTAATTAATTATTTCTCATCAATGTGAAACATTTTTTTTTCAATTCCTAATATTAGCTCACACTCTCGCTATATATATCTTGCGCTATATAAATACGCTACATAAATTTTCAATCGTTAATAAAATACTTATTATTCATCTAATCAAGCTCAAATAATTTTTTTAAACTTATAGTGGATGACACTTGATGTTAATTCAGTTTTTTCAAATATTAATTCATTAATTAAATTAAATTAATTAATTTTCAATAATCGAGAGAGTCCCCTTCTTGATCAAGGTATTTTAAGTGCCACTCAAAAGGAAAGAAGAATGGGAGAAAAAAATCCTCTTATTGACCTAAGTAGGAATCGACTTAAAATATTTTTTTTATATTACTTGTTTATTACTAACCTATTTTTTTTATTTACTTGTATTGATGACTTTTAAGTTGTGTTTAACTGTTAGTTCTTATCTATAAACACTGTTTTGATAAGATCTATAGATGTCTATGATGGTTAGAGTTGCAGTAATTCTAGAGATCCACAATACATACACAACTTCCAGGTTGTATAATATTTTAACGGAGCTTTTGACTGTAAAATAGTCAATGAAACATGGTGTTCATTTTGAAAGTTCTATCCAATGATATGCCACACAATAGGGTGCGTAATTTTTTTTCTCGTCTGTACCGCCATTTTGTATTTTACGATCGCCATTTTGCATTTATAAAAATAAAACCTAGCCTATAACCATCGGGCCGTTAAGACGAATCAATAGAGACCTCATACATTAAAATCCATCCAGCCGTTGGGATGTTTTAGGATATAAAGAAATCCACATACACAGATACGCGTGAAACACATAACCCTTCTTTTCAGTCGGGTAAAAAAAAAAAAAAAAAAAAAAAGTAAATGATTCTTAACTACCGGAAATTTGAGTGAAGTTTTATAAAAATATTTCACACCAGAATTTTGATTTAAAATAGTTTAACTTTATTATTTAACGTTTTTTTTCTTTGTATCTTTTAAACTTATTTCATAATCAAATTTCTGGTTTGAACCGAAACATGTTCATATGTTTCCGTTTTTCTGATTAGAAACGGAAATTTTTCTGTAATTTATGGGGGAAAATTTCCATTAAAAAAAAAACAAACAGAAATAGTACAGGTGTCTAGATTGCCAGTAGAATTTCCGTTTTTTAGTCCTTTTTTTTACAGTGTAAAAACCTCATAATCACATATGTGCATTCTATATTTTGACTTTTTAGTGGACAAGTAGAGCTACTAGCTTTGAAATATTTAAAAAAAAAAAAAGAGTTGACAAAAGCTTTAATTTTTTTTTTTTTTTTTTTTTTTTTTACTTTAAGAAAAAAGTCAGTGCCGAAAGGGTTTAAACTTAAATTAGGAACTATTTTTCCGAATGAATAATTTGTTATAAACAATAAATAATACTAGTATATTTTTACGTCTGTTAAATCCTGTTGTAATACGACATTTTCCAAACGTCTTCAAAAATTCTTCCTTTGACTATTATCATATGCAAGGAACGCGAAATAACTACATTCGTTAGGTTTCAGAAATTAACATATTCATTAAATTTCAGTAAAACCTAACTTCTGTGATTTGGTTAGTTACTTTTAATTTTATAAGCGTACAACGGATTTTTACCCCAAACTGAAAATAAATTCAGGGCTGAAAGGTTTAAACCGAGGTTTGTTTGTAAATTATATAAATTAAACTTAATTTACTTAAATATACTTTTATTTCATGATTTCAATATTAATTTTTAGTATTTAGAAAATTTTTCATTCAAATTTCCAAATCATGCTTTTATCAATTTTTTCATTCAATAATTAAATAACGAATGAATATACTTTTGTTTTCATTCATTCATTTTCTGAGCTCATTAGCAGGGGTGTGTGGAAGATAAACGCCGTATACCTTCTGGACTTTTCAAAAGTTCCGTATACCCTCTTTTTCTCAAATAAAGGTATAGCTTATACTCTAGCCGTAAATGTTTATGACTCTAGCGTATAACCTCCTGTCTATAGCGTATACCCTCTGTTTTTTTTTTTTGTTTTTTTTTTTTTTTTTTTTTTACGATTACAACACAGCTCATAAGTATCACAATAAAATAACGTACCTAAAAGAACTAGCGAAAAAACATTAGTGAATGCAAAGCGTAAACAAACGATCACACCGCCATTTTACCTTCTGTGACGTCACGAGAATACTGTACATAATAGTATCCAGGGCTTAATTTGCGCCGGAGCCCAGCTCCTGTTCTTCTCTGTTTTCAGTAAATATTTAAATATTGGTGAGAATTCACCAGAGCTCATAAATAAAGGGCTCCAGAGGCCAGTGCAACAGCGCTTCCGAAAAACCGACTCCTAAATTACCCTTTCCTTTCCTTCCCATCTCCAAGTTGTTGCATTCTTTTTTTTTCAAAACACTTATGTGTGACGTAATGTGTCGCACACATGTGACATAGGAGATGAAGATAAAAAGGACTCAATTTTTATATCAGTTTTTGGGCTTGGACTGACTCGAGCTCAATCTGTCTTATAGTCAAAATTTTATTTATTCATGTATAGAAAAAAAAAAAAAAAATTCTACTTCAAAATTGCGTATTATATTCTATTTCAAATCATTTTAAGGCTATTTTGATCAGAATGAAGGGAAAACAGAAATCGTGTTTTTATATTCTAGTGATATTTGCAAGTTTATGTCGGCGATTCACTGATACGGTGCCACTCAAGAGACTGAACAATGAATTTGCTTTCAGTTCGATTTTCTTTTATGACAGTAGGATAATTTTTATTTTTTTTTGTCTTTAATTTAGATATATAAACTAAAAAGAATATTTTCTGTTTTTACCCAACGAGCATCAGCTTTTTCGGTTGTTTGAGGTTTTTGTCAGATATAATTGTCATGTATTGTTATTTTGATAGAAAGCAATCGAGCAGTGTTTCCCCTTTTTCTATAAAAGCATCGAATCTTTCCGATAATGGTGTCAATTTTTTAATTTAATCTGATTTTCAGGTCCTCACCACAAAAGATTGTTATGCGGATGTAATCGATTATATTTTAAGATATTCACCTTTTACAGGAAATTGAAAAACATTGTTGCATTCTTCAGCATATAAATATTAATTTATGTAAATTTCATTCATTTTTCCATAAAAATGCATAACTGCGAACTATCCCTCTTTTGTGTTAACACTATTTCCGAATCACAGTCCTTACCATATTTAATCGTAGAATTAACAAAAAATAGTAATTAACATTATAATTAGGCAAAGATTGTTATTCGGAAGGAGTGATAACTAAAAATTGGAATAGTTGACAGCTAAAGTATATGCTAATAGATATATTTAAAAATTTTATTTTGCTAAAGAAAAAAAATCCTTTAAATTTTGCAAAAAATGTACAAAATAAAAACATGCGGATTGGAGTAAAATTTTTTTATGCTAAAGAAGAAAAAATGCTTTAAATTTTGCAAATAATGTAGAAAATATAAATATGCAGATTGGAGTGACAGGTAGGGAGAGGGATGGAGAACGGTCAGTTGTTAGTCGGTACCACAAAATATAAGGGCTCCGGTACTTTTTTTTTTGTTAGAAATTAAACCCTGGGTATACCTGCTTGTTTTATTTACAAACTTTGCTTTCTAATCTCTCCTATGAAATGAATTGTCAGCGGAATTCATTTCGAAGTGAGACAGTATTTCTTTTTCTCTTCTTTGCGCATTCTCCCTCTACTGTCGGTGTTATTTTGAGAGTAGCACATTGACTGGCTTATGGAAGGGAAGAGATAGGTTTAATTTAAAGGGCTACTTCACTCACGCGAAAACACCCGCTCGCTAATGTTAATCCTACGGGGAATTTTTTTTAAATATCTCGTTTGCATTTACATACTTTTAATTTTTTTTTTTTTTTTTGCATTTGATATCATTTGTCCTTTACGATAAGAACCACTTTCCCCCCTCAGAATACTAAAAATATTACCAGCATTTCGCTTTTGATAACACACGAAAATATGTTTATCATATTGTGATAGTTTATGTATACAAATACACAAGTTACGTGCGTGTAGATACGGAGGTACCCACAATTCAGAGGTATAAGCGTACAAATATATAAATGTTTGGAATTGAAAAAGTGTTCGTAAAATGGAGATGTCCGCTTTTCGAGAATGTCCATTATGAAGGTCTTGGTCGGGTCAAAATCCAACTCGAACCGGACCCGCAAGTGTCAAAATCCAACTCTAAACAATGAAACTCAACACTATTCGAACTTGACTAACAGCAAAAAAGTAGAAGTCAACCCGACCCACGACGTTGAAATATAGAGCTAACCTGCCCGACCCGAACTGCGTTTGTATCGAGTGCGGGTTAAAGTGGGTAACTTGACTCGATGCATTACTCTGACGAACAGAGGGCTATATTTCAAAAATTATTCTTTAGAAAGTCAGGAAATTTAGTAAGTATCTAAGAAGATAACAGGAATTATTTGTACAGGAAAAAAAATCGTTTCAAAAATCTCCAAATCTTTCACTTTTATAAAATATTAAAATTTAAATAAATGCATTTCTCAAATGCAGTTTAGTAAAAAATATTCTTCAAAAAGTCTTGAAATTTAGTGAGTGTCTAAGAAGATGATAGGAATTCTTTCTAGGGAAAGAAAAAATTCTTTAAAAAATCACCAAATCTTTCACTTTTTTTAAATATAAAAATTTCAAGAAATGTATTTCTCAAATGGCAAAAACTATTCTTCAGAAAATCATGAAATTTAGTGAGTGTCTAAGAAGATTATAGGAATTCTTTCTAGAGAAAAAAAAATCGTTTCAAAAATCACTAAATCTTTCATTTTTATAAAATATAAAAATTTAAAGAAATGCATTTCTTAAATATAATGCTTAATAAAAACTATTCTTCGAAAAATCATGAAATTTACTGAGTGTCTTAGAAGATGACAGGAATTCTTATAGAGAAAAAAAAAATGTTTCAAAAATCATCAAATCTTCCACTTTTTTTAGACATAAAAATTTCAAGAAATGTATTTCCTAAATTATTTATTAATTTAGCAAAAACTATTCTTCAGAAAATTATGAAGTTTAGTAAGTGTCTGAGAAGATTATAGGAATTCTTTTTAGAGAAAATAATTGTTTCAAAAATCACCAGATCTTTCATTTTCTTTAATATAAAAATTTCAAGAAATGTATTTCCCAAATGTAATGTTTAGCAAAAACTATTCTTCAGAAAATCATGCAATTTAGTGAGTGTCTAAGAAGATTATTGGAATTCTTTCTAGAGAAAAAAAATTGTTTCAAAAATCACCAAATCATTCATTTTTTTTTTAAATATAAAAATTTCAAGAAATGTATTTCTCAAATGTAATGTTTAGCATAAACTATATTCTTCAGAAAATCATGAAATTTAGTGAGTGTGTAAGAAGATGATAGGAATTCTTTCTAGAGGAGAAAAAATTGTTTAAAAAAATCACCAAATCTTTCACTTTTTTTAAATATAAAAATTTCAAGAAATTTGTTTTCCAAATGTAATGTTTAGAAAAAACTTTAGAGAAAATTATGAAGTTTAGTGAGTGTCTGAGAAGATTATAGGAATTCTTTCTAGAGAAAAAAAAATGTTTAAAAAATCACCAAATCTTTCACTTATTTAATATAAAGATTTCAAGAAATGTAGTTCTCAAATGTAATGTTTAGCCGAAACTATTCTTCAGAAAATCATGAAATTTAGTGAGTGTCTAAGAAGATTATTGGAATTCTTTCTAGAGAGAAAAAATGTTTCAAAAATCACCAAATCGTTTTTTTTTTTTTAATGTAAAAATTTCAAGAAATGTAACGTTTAGCACAAACTATATTCTTCAGAAAATAACGAAATTTAGTGAGTGTCTAAGAGGGTTATTGGAATTCTTTCTAGAGGAAAAAAAAAATTGTTTAAAAAATCACCAACTCATTCATTTTTACTTTCTTCTATCTTCAATAGAAGAAAGTATTGTAATCGACATTTTTTTCGACTTCCGGTTTTCAACGGATTTACACGTTTTAGGGCCAGAGATTCTAAAAAACATGTTTATAGAAAATGTCTGTCTGTCCGTGTGTCCGTATGTCGCCATTGTACCATCAAAAATTGTATGAAGTTATGCATAGAATTGAACCAAAAAGTTTTTGGCTGTGGCAAGCAGGTCCTCCATTAATTTGGAAAAAATACGCCGGCAGGGCGCACTGTAATAGTTATTTTTGTGCATTTTGAATATTGTACCATCGAAAAGTGTATGAAGTTATGCACAGAATTGAACCAAATTTCTTGTGTATGTTTGTGGGCATGGCAAGAAGGTCCTCCCTGAATTTGGAAAAATTCCGCCAGTAGGGGGCGCTGTAATAGCGATTTTTGTGCATTTTGAATACTGTACCATCTAAAAGTGTATGAAGTTATTCTTAATTCTAATAAAAATACTAATAAAACTAATTATAACGAAATATTGACATGAGATAGAAGAAAGTTTTGGGATTGGCACATCCAACTAGCTTTAAATATAATAATTTCAAGAAATATATTTATCAAATGTAATGTTTAGCAAATACTATATTTAGTGAGTGTCTAAAAAGATTATTGGAACTCTTTCTAGGGAAAAAAAATTGTTTCAAAAATCACCAAATCGTTCATTTTTTTAATATAAAAATTTCAAGAAATGTATTTCCCAAATGTAATGTTTGGCAAGAATTATTCTTCAGAAAATCATGAAATTTAGTGAGTGTATAAGAAGATGATAGGAATTCTTTCTAGAGGAGAAAAAAAACGTTTCCAAAATTGCCAAATCTTTAAAAAATTTTAAATATAAAAACTTAAAGAAGTCTTTTTCTCAAATGTAAATGTAATCTATTGTGACTTATGTAACATCTCATATGTAGGAATGTTAAGTACATTTAAATATATCTTGCATTCTTTGGATAATAATATAAAAATATGCATATACAAATTTCTCAATAGCATATAAAAAAATCAAGGTGATCTTCTGAATATTCTTCAATAAACCAGAAAAAAAAAGGGCTGTATAGACGGCCCCACAGACAAATGATAAAATTATCAATTTACGTATTGATAAGCTAAAGTGAAAAATACCTGGAAATTTCTACGAAAATATTTAAATGTTTTCATCATTTACGAATGATAACAAAATCTTACTGGTACTACGTTTTCAATTAATAATCTACATATGTAAATCCTAACTAATGGAAAATTATCAAGAGGTGCGATTTAGAACCTTGCTCGCAAATGTTCTTTTAAGAAAAAAAAAATCAAAATATTGTTCAAAGAAAAAGTATTTGACATTCAAAACAAGATGACCTTCAACTAATGCACTCAGTTACGCATGATTCTCCGATAGGGATGGGACTTAAATTTGCAGGATGTTAGAAAATGAAAATAAAGATTAGAAAACGCGGCATGTAACGCTTCAAATGCAGTATTTACTTTCGAATTCAAGAAAAAGCAAACTTCGAATATTTTTCTCTTTTAATAATTATTGACGCATGCAGAAAGCTATAAATCCACAAGCTTCTCAAATCTTTAAAAGGAAAATTTTTATTGAGAAATTTTTAATGAAATTTTTATTAATATTGATTTAACATAACACAAATAAAATTAAATAGAAATTACCCGCATTGCAGCTCGAGGCTCTGATTGCGATATTTCTCCGAATCTGTTATTTATCTGCAAATAAAATTTCAGAACTTTTAGTGTTAGTGATTATTTCTTTTAAGCTCTTACATAATTGAAGAGAATATAGGAGGAGCAGAGCATATTGTGTTATAAAAAATAAATTTCGAGAATGAAAGCTTTATGTTTTTAAAAAGGTTTTTTTTATAGTGTAATTATTAATCCTATATACTCCTTCATGGTAACGTTTCGTAATTTTCAGATTTGTTATTTATACCCAACCACTGGCAGATATCTGCAAAACTCAGATTTTTTCTTCTTTTAAAATCAGTGGCATAATGTCAGGGGATGCTGTATCATTTCACTACTAGAATGATTATAGTGTATATTTGGCTTTATTTAATTTTTTAATAATGTAGGATTAAATAAGGTCAAATTTGGTATAGGGTAACTCTAGAATAGATGGCCCTAGAGGAGATATGGCCAGTCTAAATATCTCCAAAACTTGATCATAGATTGCAATATAAACATTGTTCGCATGAAATAGTTCAACGTGTTTATTTATAGCAACGTGCAGTTGTGTTTTTTGATTATAAAAAGTAAGTGTAATTTTAATGTAAATTAAATAGGTGGTGGAACATATTTTTTTTTTTTTTTGACTCAGGTATCTGAATGTTTTACAGTATGTACGTTATATATATATTTTACTATATGGACTTTTAAGGCACGTATATAATCTAATCTTTACTTCTAAGACTAAAACAAAGACGTATAATGGCTATTGATGCTTTAAATTGTGCGATCATCAGTCCTTCAATTTCAGGATAGATGGTCACATGAAATCGAGGAGAGATGGTCACCTTTAAGGCTGTTCTCAATTCCATAAAGAGTCAACTTTCTGACATAAGTTTTAATTCATTTTTGTTCGGAAAAGCCTGAAACTACAAGGTGTTGTTATTCGGAAACTATGTCATCGAACTGTTTTTTTCCATTTTCTTCTAAACACAATAAATCTTTCAGAAAATGCTGTCAAAGTTGGCATTTTCAACCGAACTTCCGAACGAAAGAAGAAAATTCAGTCAATAAGGGGAGAAAAATGCCGTGTCACGTGATCAAAATTGCTTATAACTCAATAGCTAATTGAGTGATTAAAAAATGGAAAAAACAGTTCTATTCCAAATCGCTTCCATGATCAGGCTTTCCAATTTTATATCTTTCCGTTAAAAAATGAATTTGTAAATGTGTCAAAACGTTTTGCGCTTGTTGAGCTGATCAGTTAAGAACAGCCTTAATCAATGCTTCAAAATTATACTTAGTGATGATTTTAACTAAATATAATTAAATATAAAATAAATATATAATGTTTACGTTTATAAGTATATTAATTGATATAATTATTTAAATTGTAACTAATATAAATATTTTAATAATGATAATAATAATAATAATATAATAAGACCTAAAGATTTATTTGTCTCAGAAAATACTGAAAAACGTTGGAAAGTTTCATTACAGAAACTGATAAAGTTGATAAATAAACTAAATTAACGTAATAAGCCTACAATTAACGGGAGAAAAGAAACACAATTCCAGTAGCGAAGAAAACACATTTAAATTATCAGATTCTACAGATCCCGAGTAAATGGAATTGGATTAGGATCTCTGTGTTGGCTGTGCAAAACAATATAATATCACATCCAAAAAGAATGTCTGAATACAATGCATACGCTACCTGAATTGGTTCCATGAAACGTGTACAAATTATCAAGACCTTTGCCAAGCATGTGGTAAGATTTTACAAAAAGTGAAGTATTGAAATTATACTTCAAATTTTGTTTATTCGAGTGTTCTTCACCCAATTTCCATCATATAACTGCATCTTTATAAAATGCTATATATTTTTCATGATTAACTGTATGAAATGTGTTATTTTTTGCTATTTAAATTAACTTTCTCTTAATTGTATTGGATGGCCATCTCTCCTCGGCTTTAAGGAGAGTTCTGCCATTTAAATTTCAATTTTGTTTAACACTTTTTGTTTTCAATATTTAATTATTTTTTGCATAAAATATTATGAGTATATGTATAAGAATTTTAAATATGCATCAATATTTCTTGTATTTGTATTCTAAGAATTTTTATTTCAATCTTTAAAAACTATGGCCATCTATCCGAGAGTTACCATATAATAATACGATACTGGTAGAAAAATGATGCTGTATTCCTTGACACTACGCAACTGTTTAAAATATCGTTGTACAACTATAAGGAACGCGAGTACTGTTTTACAGTAATTCTAGAAAATGACTTCAAGCCGAAAGCGGGGATAGACAAGGAATATCCCACGGCTTCTTCCGTTGCCATCGAAATACTCAAGGCCGAAGGACACTAGTTGTGACGTCATCACTAGTAGACCGACTTCACACTAGTGTTGGAATTCACACCGGAAATTTTTGAATAGCAATTTTCTTTTTTTTTAATTTTTGGAATATCTATCATCTTATAAAACAATGCTAAAAATTGAAACTTACTGGTGAGAATTCGGAATCCCTAAATAAAAATTCAGCCATATGCGGAATGCAACAGCGTTGCCTCGCTTGACTGATTTTTTATTCCGGGATTCCAAATTCTCACCAGTAAGTTGAAATAGTTAGTAAAGCTTTATAGGATTATTTATATTCAATTAAAAAAATAGCTGAAAATTGCTATTCAAAATTTTCCGGTGTGAATTCCAACAGTAGTGAGAATTCGGTCGATTAGTGATGACGTCACAACTCTTGTCCTCAGGCCTTGAGTATTTCGATGGCAACGCTTCTTTGCGTTACTAACACTGACCCTGGAAAGGCTTTCATAATCAGAATATTTCTCCTTATATCGCTCCATTAACAGTTAAATTCTCTTCCGAACTGACTTTTAAAGGGTTGTAGAACACTTTAAGAAACTTATACATGTTTCTCAAATAGCAAGTTTTTGTTCTTTCAATTTGTGAATAAGCAAAATGACTTTGAGCATGACGCCCAAAGACTGGTACAGTGTTGCCAGTAGGCTACTTTTAAAAAATTCAGATTTCGTGATTGGCACCACTTTTCTGAAATGGTAAAATTTCCCTTGTTCCCGCCTTAATTAATATGTCATTAATTAAGGCGAATTTTACTATTAAAAAAAAAATGGTGCCAATTAACAAATCTAAATTATAAAAAAAGTAGCCCACTGGCAACACTGGACTGGTACACTGTAAAAAAAAAAAAAAAAAAAAAAGCCAAATTGACGGGAAAATACTGTCAATTTTGGCGCCAGTGGAAAAATATTTAAAGGTGTTCTCAAATCCAAAAGGACAACTTTCTGACACAAGTTTTAATTTATTTTTGTTCGAAAATGCATGAAACTAGCTGCTGGTGTTGTTCAGAAACTATGTAACTGAGCTGTTTTTTCCATTTTTTTGCAAACGCAATAGATCTTTCGGAAAATAATGTCAAAGTGGGCGTTTTGAACCGAATTCCCGCGCGAAGGAAGAAAGAGACTGAAGAGCGGGTGAAAAACGTGTTTGCCACGTGATCACAATCCCTTATAAATTAGTAATTATTTTTTTCACAAAACAGTTTTTTTAAAAAAATATAGATTTCTTCTGTAAAAATTACAAAATTAATATTTTTTCACAGAAAAAACTGTTTTTTCTTTAAAACAATTTTTGTCTGTAAAAATTATAGTTTTTTTTTTTTACAGTGTATTAAAATCCAGGTCGAGCCCGAACCCACCCCAGCACAACCCGAGCTCGAGTTCATGCAGGAAAAGGAATAAATTGCCGTTCCGAGACAGTAATATAAGTCAAGATTTAATTCGTTTATCGGAAAATGAAAGTTGAGTTGGTTTAATTTTTTTGACGATCTACTCACGGGGTATAGGCCCTAGGGGGAGTACCCTCCATGTGTGTGTGTGTATGGGGGGGGGGGGTATTTCTAAGTGAACCCAACCCATATTTACACAAGGTTTCACAAGTTTCAAAGAAAACCTCGAAAACTCCGGCCGACGGGCGCGATTGGGTTCGAACCCAGCACCTCCCGTCTACCAGCTTCGAAAGCATAGAACCTCTCAGCCACTGAGCCGGAAAATGAAAGAAACTGTTCTATTACAAACCACTACAGGCTAGTTCTATGGGTTTTTGTAGAGTAAGTCACATAGCTGATAATTGCTATGCTTGTTTGCCACCATTATTTCCGAAAAGTTTGCTTCGCTTTATTCAATTAATGCGATATCTCCCATAAAGTAAGTCACATTTTTCAGTTCTAAAATACTGGTAGCCAAAAATCGTAGCATGTGACTTCCACTACAGGTACTCATGAAAATATCTTGCAATAATTACGCTTTTATGTTTAAAAATGAGTCGGAAAATGTATCAGAAAATTTCTGGTTGTTAAGTTTAAAAAATGTATTTTTGAAAATCGCCTTTCGAATCAAGGCGACAAACAAAAATTCTCTCACCGGAATGAGAAAAAAAAAAAAAAAACGTTTTTTCTCCCTTCTAGGCATTTTGCATATTTCTTTCAACATTAATCCCTATTCGCACGTGTAGTGTTGTGGATGTGTTACATGCTTTGCTTCTTCGCTCGTAAAACTGTACATAAATCTCAAATGAATTGCATTGTTTCGTAATGCAACACCTTTCGTACCGTATAGTTATCTTTTCTCGAATTGTCTAGATTTAGAAATCAGGTAAAGGAAATATGATTACGATAGCAGCGAAAGATAGCCTAATTGTGATGTTTTTCATCACAAATGAAGAAGGATATTCAAAGAAATTTATATTGAATTGATACTGGTGATACAATAAAATATTTTATCCTCAGATACAGGGAGGCTATAAAATAACTTTCCTCTATTTAGAGGCCTTTGTAGTTTTTTTTTCTTTTGAATGGAAGAAATGAGATCACATTTATTATTTAAATTTTTGAAGACAGAGAGAGATGAATTCAATAAAAAGGAAAAAAAAGCGGGGGTGAATATATTCCACTTTTCGAACACTGGTGTACTTGTCCAAAAATTAAATGTATTATATATATATAGTACATGTTCGTGTGTTTCTGACATGTTCAACCGAACAATGCGGCCTACCAAAAAGGTTTCGGCTTACATCCCTTAATGGAACCAGCTAGATTCGAACACTGGAACTTCAGTTTTGAAACTGAAGATGTTACCTCTTCGCTGCTAATGCTTGATTATACCGCCACAATATCTATCATTTATAATCTGCCGCATTTCGTTGAATATTTTTCCTGTAGAATCGGCTGCAAAATGGATTAAATAAGACAGTTATTTTGGGCATTCCTCTTTTTTTTTTTTTTTTTTTTATCGACTGCTTTCCACTGGTGAGTAATTAATTTCAATATATATGTACATATATTCACGAAATTAATTTTAGAAAAATATATGAATTTTAACCTATGGATTTTTTAACAGAAATCAATTTTATAGAAACTTTAAATATTCGAATCAATAATTAGAGTTTATTCCGTCAAGTAGTTTTAGAGCTATGCTTGAAAAAGTACCCGCATTGCAATATGATTTTGCATTGATTAAAAATGAATTTAACATATAGGAGTTCCAAACTTTAAATGCGTAAGCTACTACTAAACTACTTGACAGAACGAGTTTCTGCTTAATTATTTGAAGGTACCGTTTACCAGAAGCCCCACCAGTGGCCGAGAGGTTCTGCTCTCGAAGCTGGTAAACGGGAGGTGCTGGGTTCGAGCCCAATCGCGCCCGTCGGCCTAATCGTTCGGAGTTTTCGTGGTTTTCTTCGAGCCGTGGATTTTCCATGCGTAAATACGGACTAGGTTCCCTTAGAAAGACCCCCACGAAGCCCCCCCCCCCTTAAGGCCTATATCCCTCGTGCAGATAATTGGCCGTCATAAATACAACCAACCAACCGTTTACCAGAAAATCCAAATATGATGTCAAAATTAGGTGCTAGCAGTGACATTTTTAAAGTTTTATACAATAACTATATATATATATATAAACGATCCCCTAAGCAAAATTAAAGTATAGAATAATCAGTAGAAGTTATTACTAATCGATTGGTGGGCATTTTCACAATCTTTTGACTTTCGGGAATAAAAATCTGGTGAAATTAAACTTGCTAAAATAACATTTTAATCTGATAGAAGAATGCCTTAATGATTCAAAATAAAGAAAAATTGTCAGCAGCGAAATTTTTTTAATTTAACTGAGGTTTAAGTTAAACTTGCGAGTTTAATTTTCCTTACCATTTTACCACTATAACTTTCTACTTTGTTCTAAATTTTTACTTATAATGTATTTGCATAGTACCCGCAGGGCATTCAAATAAGAAATAATAACAATCTAGTATTTTTAGTACAAAATTTTGGTAGAACATTGTTTTAAAGGAGTGTTAAAGATGGGGCGGAAAGAAAAAAAAGGGGGGATGGTATAGGAAAAAAGGACGGTAATGGAAAAAAAAGGATGGTAAGGATGGGACGGTAAGGAAAATTACCCCTATTTTTAGGCAAATCATGTTAAGACTAAGTGATAGCCACAGTATTCATTGATTTTTAGAAACAGTTATTTATATTGAATTAAATTAACAAAAAAATTAATTTACCTCGAAAAATGCAGGAATAAATCTTGGGGACGTTTTAAGACTACCCATAAAGCTACGATGTTTGAAATTGATATTTAAATGCTGATTTAAATTCTGCAGTAAATTTCCTATCAAAGAATTTTAGACATTCTTTCTCTAGCATACTTCTGCATGAGAAATAACTTGAAAAAAAAAATCTGTGGCTGCATCTGAAGTGATTTTCTGTATAAGTTTAGCAAAAGGGATAGTAAGGAATCTCAAAACCCAGGGACAGAGTTAAAAAAATAATATCAACTGTAAAAATGTGTGCAGGTTAATTTTTTGCTACATATTTATATAAAAAAATTGTCCCAGTTTCGGAAAAAAATTACATCGAATTACTTTTTTTGAAAATTTTTTATACAGACAGCTCCAAATTTAAAAATCAGTATCAGGGACACGGGACGGTATAGGAGATTTCCTGGTATTTGGACCCCCAACATCGTCCAAAACTTTTTTATCTCGTTAATATAGTTATGTAATCATGCAATGGGATGTTTTTCCTCAGTATATGAAATAAAAAAAACTCCATAAGAATATGTACTAAAATAAAAATTATTATTCAGGGACTTAAAAGTCAAAAGATTGTGAGAATGCCCCTGGTACCAGAACGAACCAGAATTTTTTTTTGTAAAATTATTTAAATTATAACTAGAGAAAATTCGGTTAAATAAATAAGTGAAATTGTTTTAAATAAAAATTCTGGTGTTAAAATGTTTTTATTAAGATTGGGTAAAACTTCCGACCGTTCTAGTGTTAAGTAATCCCGAAATGTCTGTCATTAAATAGAAAAAAAAAAGAATTAGGAAAATTTCTGATATGAATATGAAATTTCGTAATTAAAAAAAGGCCAAAATGGAAAACCTGGCGTCATTGCGTAGTGCAGAGTTAGGTATATTGTCATAAAAATTGAGATATTGTTATATCTAATTTAGGTTTATCGCTTTCGCAGACACGTCAAAATCCTGCATCCCTAGTTTGTAACTGAGTTCATGTGTATCTACAAACGTGTCATCTTTTGCGTATCGAGTAATTTTTTTTACTGATATTTTATTGTTGTTTATTCCCAGACAAATTGTTTCTCGATAAACAAAAAGTGATGTATGCATTTATATCAGGCCATGACCGAAGCGACATTTTTATCAAGTAAATTGATAAAATGTTTTATCTAATGATATTTGTCGTAAAAAAACATTCACTTGTATTTAGTGTTAACGAACTGTTCGAAATAATTTTTAAAACTTTTTTTAACTTTAAAATTTTTAAATTAATCGTGTCAGTGGCAGCGTTGCCATTTGGCCCCACTCTTATTTTAAAAAATTCTGATTCACACCAGAAAATTCAAAAAGTGTTTTCAGATTTATTTAATTGCAAACTTTTCTTGATTACCGTAAACTGGGGCCACTTTCTCATGGTTCCTCTAACATTTCCATTATTAAAAAATATTATATGATTTTTCAACTTCGAAATTGAGTTGTAAGCAATTAACATGAAACAATAAAGCAAACTGCATGGTTTTAAAGAGGCAATTTATTTATTTATTTTTATTTTTTTAATTATTTTTAAAGTTTTGGAACAAAGTAGCCCCTGCTGGGGGCTTCTTTGGTCCATTCACTTATTTTCATATAAAATGTATATCATTTCATATGTTGTATAAAATATATATCATTTCATATGTTGGAATATTGAAACCCCCTTGCAATACATTCTGTTAATGAATTAACACTGCAAATTTGATAAACAAATCTTTTTTTTTTTTTTTTTTTTTTTTTTTTTTTTTTTTTTTTTTTTAACATTTAAACACAATAAACCAATTCTTAATATTGAAGACACGAGAAACAGTTTTCTAAGTAACTGGGACTACATCTGGACCAAAAAAAGGCCTGGCACAAAGTAGCCCCGAAAAACTAGTTTTCATGTTACCTTTATGAAAACGTTAACATTTTCTGTCAAAATAAAAATTTAAAGAAAAAACTATGATCACACATGGGTTACAGGTTACTAAAGGTAATATTTTGACACTCACCTTATTTGTATATCTTATCCAGATTGTCTCATAATAGAAAGTTTGGGGAGTTAAAATCTACACACAAAAACAGTTGTTTACAAACACATCCAGTGTTGCCACTAACAAAAATTTAAACTACCCCAAACTATTCAAATACCCTATAGGGTATAAAATATTTTTCAAGGGCAAAAACACCGAATTATCTTGCATTGTTTGTTCAATACAAAGAATAAAATCTTTTTTTATGGGATGGACCAAAGTAGCAACCAAAGTAGTTGGTTGACGGTACATAAAGTAAAAATTCTTCAAAAAGTTTCGGTCTGAAGTCAAAATTGCAGGATAAAAATGGAGGCCAAACTGACAAACCTGGCCAGTGATATCCAGCATTTGCTATTCAAGATTACAAGACTTAATCATATAGGGTGGACATAAAATTAATAGATTATGGAAATCTTATTAGGTTTAGGAATAAATTTCAAAATATTTTCGAATTTATTATATATCAAAGGAATAACATTTAAAGTTTGAGCATTTCTTCATGCAATAAAATGCCATGTTTAAAACAAGTAAAAAAATATACTTTTGAAAAGGAAGAAAAGAAAAACATTGAAAATTGATAGTTGAAAAGTTGAGGAAAATGTATTGGATGAAAATTTTAGTAAAAATAGAAAAGTAATTGAAGATTCCGTAAAACATTCAAAGTTTTATATTTTTGTATTTTTATTCCTTCAGAGTGCATACAGTTGTACAGTAGGGTGGAACTAAAAAACGAAGTTTCGAATTTTATATTCTAATAGTGATTATTTTTTTCCTGTTTAACTCCATAAAAAGAAAATATTTTTCTTTTAATTTTAAAATGATATTTTCCGGTTCCTCAAAGCGCCTGATTTTCCACAAAAAACGAAAAATAGCCAATAATTGCATGAAAAGTTTTTTAAGCTTATTGTTAAATTTATATTTTGCAAAATTAAATTAATTAAGTGTTAATGTCCTGCAATAAAGAGAATAATTTAGTTTGAGTGCCTTAGAAAAGTTAGCCCCACTTTATTTGACTTATGTAGAAGCCAGAGTCGTGGGCGTCGGCTTTCATTGTCTCTGATTTATTTGGCTGCGACACATAACAAGTTAGTCCGATTTAACGGGTGTTAACAGTTTCTTTAATTATTTTTCGATAAACATTCGGTGTCAAAAGTGACAAAGTCTGTTAACGTATCTAAATCTAGATAATTGTTGAAGTGTCCTGTATTTCGTGAACCAAAACAATTAACATTAGACTGTCATCTTTGATGAACATATGAAGAAGTTATGAAACATTATTTTTGGGTTCAATTAAACTTAAAATCTGACAGCTGGAATCTGGTATACACTATTTCTAAAATATCTAAAGCTGTTGATGATACAATTAAAAGTGTATTGCTGAGACCTTCAATTCCAACGGTTTCTGATACACAAATCATAAAAAATGATTAGAGACTAGTGCGAGAAATGTCAAAATTTGAAGAAAAATATTAAGATTAGAAAGAATAATCCCACATCCAATATAAAATAGCAAAATGTTAGGTAATCCTGTAAAAAACTTTTCTTTGTGCAAAAGCACTAAATATTATCGTGTATCAGAACAAGAACGTCACTTTCTCAAAGAATAAAGAGAGATGGGGTGATGACAATAGGATCAATAGATATAAAAACTGCAAAAAATGTGTAGCAAGACTGGAAATGGAAATATCAAGGAAAAAAGTTATTTTAAAACAAAAAAATGATGTTTTGATTGAATGATCGCCAAGTGTAAAAAACAGTTCGGAAGGAAATAGTTCAATCGGTTGTTTTTCTAAACCTGAATTTGATAATCAACACGGTGAAAGAACCGTAGTATTAGACAGAACTGCAAATATTATTGCAAATGGCACCTTAGAAAATATGGGTATTTCTGATGATAATAAAAAAAAGGTAACTGAAAGAAGTACTTGAAGATGACAAAGAGAAAAGAAAAGGAAGAATTTGAAAGAAGAAATGAGTTAATTTTAGAAGGTTAGTATTTTTATGGCAGAAAGGATAACGCTATGATAACTGAAGCAGAGGGAAAAAGTATAATGAATCATTAAAGACGAACATCTGGTCTCAGTTCAAAAACCAGGATAAAAATATATTGGTCATATTTCATTGACATCTTCTTATATTAATATAGCCACTGCAATTTTGGTGTATTTTCAAAATAATAATACAGACATTTCAAGTTTGAGAGTTATTAGGTGAAACAGAAACGCCTTTAATGCAGGATGCAAATCTGGAGTTGTTAAAACATCGGAAGCAATACCCTAAAAACTTTATAATGGATAATTTGATTATTATATGCAAATGAACTTTTTTCTTAGATACTTATTTCAACATCTTGCTGAAAAACTACGGGTACAAAAGGATTTTCTGGACCAGTAGGAAAGCGACTTGAAAAAATGCGAACATATTGAAATTATAGACTATAAAAACATTGATCCTATCTTGACGGTCTGATCAGATGAAGAACTTAAAGTACAGACAGGGGATACACCTGAATTTTAGATTTTCCTTATCATACTCAAACAGTAGAAACGTGTGTCCAAATTGTCCCATGAGCTGCGTCAACCGTCTTTAAATATTAAGCAAAAGACGTCTTAATCTTGGGGAAGTTGAATTCCCACAATGTAATGGCAAAGTTTGCCTAAAAAGACAGTAGGTTGAATATCCAATTTAATTAATTCATAACAAAGGGAGGTAAGGAGGGTGGAAGTCGATATTTAACCACCTCCTCGTGGTGACTTCTGGATAGTATTTGCTAAATAAAAGTAGATATGAGGTAACAGCTACGTTGTTTACTTTCAGTTACTTTATACTGAAATTTCAAAACTTTGACCTCCTTGAGGAACCGGAAAACAACTTAATTTAAAAAAACCTTTTCAGCCAAATGTTTAGACATCCAAAAAGGAAAAAAGTTTTCACTATTACACATTAAAATAAAAAAGTTTTTTTTTTTACCCTATACCACCCTATTGTACACTCATGGAAGAAAAAAAAGTAAACACTCCTTACTAACTCTGCAAAAAATTATCGTAGAAAAAAGTTACTGGTACCACACGATTGGTAATAAAGTCTACTTTTAAATGATTTATATAAAATTTGCTTAATGGGCCATCTACATATTAAAACGAACCATAACTTTGTTTTTTTCAATAGCAGTACACAATTCTGACAGCATAAATGAACTCTACACCCTTCAATTAGCCTGAAAACAATTTTTTATGGAATTCGTACCATAAGTTTCCGAGAAATTAATTATTTTAAAACGAGCATATTTTAGGGACTGTATTCCAATTGAAGTTCGGTACTCGATTGTGACCGAAAGAGCTCCCTTCTTGATCAAGGCAGATTACAGGATAGCATAAAGAAATTTCAAAATATCTAATCACTTCTATCATAGCCCCTTAAACCCTCATTTTGCCTTTTTTTTAAACATAATTTAAAAACCACTTGGAAGAAAATTGTGAAATTTTGGATTTCCATAAAGCAGGACTTAATAAATCTAAGTCCATCAAAAAAAAAAAAAAAAAAAAAAAAAATTGTAGATTGCAATTCATAATTTTTTCGAATATTAATTTCATAATTCATAATTTATATCATAAAATTATAAAAATTGCAAATTCAACGTATTTATGTTTATATTATTTTATTATTATTGCTACACAAAAAATTAGTACATTAGGAGTATAATTTCAGGGGATATTAATGAAAATTTGAAAATGTAATTTAACATTAGAAGCACTAAATTTTGAATGTTTATAATCCAAAAACTTATCATTCAAATGACTTGAAATTTGGTGTCTAGGCATAGTTTGAACCGAAGATTTGAAATATATTGTTAAAATTGGGTATTGCTATTGAAAAAAATGAAGTTTGGGTTCATTTTAATATGTAGATGCCCCCCTAATCAAATTTTATATGCATCATTTAAAAGTAGACTTTATTTCTAACAGTTCGGTACCAGTAACTTTCTTCTACGATAATTTGTTGAGGAATTAGTAGGGGTGTTTGCTTTTTTTTTTTCCATGACTGTACATCAATTTTGTAATTTTTTCTTTTATATAGTAATCGCCGAAAAATATCGCAAACTCGACGATTTAACACCACCCCCTGAATTCTAGACCTACCAGTTGATACAGTAAAATCGCGTTACAATGAATCTCTGGGGAGCGCTGATTAAATTTGCTATACAGAAAAATTCGTTAAAGTTAATATTTTTCATAATGAGATAGGATAATAGGATTTTTTTTTAACAATCCAAACACTACTCGTTAAACTGAAAAATTCGCTAAAGTGACATTCGTTGTAACGAGATTCTACTGTATAGTGATGGGCAGAATGAATGATTTTACTATCGAATGAATCAATCGAGTATGCGCAAAATCATTATTATATACTAGTCCAGGTAATAGGGAATTTTACCTAGCAAAATTAATGGTAGTTCTGGAAATCAGCTTATACTTTATGTTTTTTGGGTCGCTGAATCCGAATTTGGAACTTCCCATCAAAATTTCGCCCGGCAACCCCCAAAAAAGGTTTATTAAAAAAAAAAATCAATTTTTTTATTGTTTTAGGAGAAAAGTATCTAGAAATTCAGAAAGTAGACAAAATTTGCAACAAATTAGATGTATGGCATTATGACTTAGGATGAAGGAGAAGGGGAGATCTGCCTCGGAACATGCGCGCGGTGCTGCGTGGACTAAGTTGCGCAATTCCACTTAACCACTCACACGTTTACATTCGCCCTCTCATCTCCCCTCCGAACTTTCCTTATAAGATTTACTTTAAGTTTTTTGGGTCACTGAATCCGAATTTTTAACTTCCCCTCAAATTTTCCCCCCCGAAAACCCCTCAAAATAGTTGTTATTAACTTAAATTTCTTATTGTTTTAGGGGAAAAGCATTAAAAAAATTAAGAAACTAGACAAAATTTGCAACAAATGGGATATATGAAATTATGACGCAGGATAAACGGGGAGAGAGGGGCTGCTTCAGAACATTCCCCGCGCGCTTTTCTCAAAAACCAAATGTTTTTCAAAAAATCAATTTTTTGTGGGGTTTCCGGGGGAAATTTTGGTGGGAAGTTAAAAATTCGGATTCAGCGACCCAAAAAACATATAGTAAGCCTTTTTCCAGAACTACCATGAATTTTGCTAGGTAGAGCCCCTAAACGGTCTCTATTGCCTGGACTATACCACTATACCTTATATTAAAAATATAAGGCTTCCAACCTTATATTTTTAATCAAATACCATCAGAAATTTAGTTTAAAAAAATTAAAAAGAAGGAACAATATCATAGTTTCCAATCTTCGTAATTTTTTTTATCAATTATTTTCAGAAATTTTGAAGATAAAAAGATTTTATACATTTTTATGGGTTTCTTAAATTAATTCTTATTACAAAATTCAAAGTTCTTGAATTTTGGACACTAGTGTTTTTTAGTCAGGGATGAGAGCGCTTCGACCCAAATGACCGATTACTACCAGTAAATTTGTATAGTATTCTTTGCTTTATTAAATCTCAGAAATTCTGTCTGTAATCTCACAGAAAGAAATCTCAGAAATTCTGTCATTAAATAATGCGAGAAATACTATTAAAATTTAGTGGTAGTAATCGGTCATTTGGGTCGGGGCGCTCTCATCCCTGATAGTAGATTTTTTCGCCTTATTAAAACTAAAAAAAAATAGTACAAGTTCTGCTTTTAACCACTTTAATGGAGACAGGTGTAGGGACACAGTACTTTTACCACCGACTTATCTCGGGGCAAACGTTGACGTAGTTGCGGTTGCGATTTCTGCAAATAAAATACTAAATAGAATTTTCTAATAAGAAATAGTAGTGCTAGACTCCTTGGAAGTTCTAGCGAGTGTACGCACCTTAGTAACATTACAGTTACAATCATAATTTTAGATACTTTTACAGCAAACAAATATTTATACCCGCATGAAAAATTTCAGTTATCTAGATTTAATAAGTTTTATAAAAAAAAATTACTTAAACATAGCTGCCAATCTTTTTTTTTTTTTTTTTTTACCAATAAAATTTATCCGACATTCTTACTTTATTAAGGCTGTTCTTAAATGCTCTGCTCAACAAGCGCAAAACGTTATGACACATTTTCGAATTCATTTTTTAACGGAAAGATATAAAATTTGAAAGTCTGGCCATGGAAGCAATTTGGAATTGAACTGTTTTTTCCATTTTTTGATCCATCAATTACCTATTGAGTTATAAGCGATTTCGATCACGTGACAAACACGTTTTTCGCCCGCTCTTGAGTGCTCTTCTTCCTTCGTGCGGAAATTCGGTTCAAAACGCCCACTTCGCCACTATTTTCTGAAAGGTCTATTACGTTTGCAAAAGAGGGGAAAAAACAGCTCAATGACATAGTTTCTGAACAACAACACCAGTTAGTTTCATGCATTTTCGAACAAAAATAAATTAAAACTTATGTCAGAAAGTTGCCTTTTTGGATTTGTGAGCAAACACCCTTAAATCACAGAGTTTGGCACTTAAATAAAGCAAAAATTTACTATTGTATTGCTATTTTACTAGTGTATTACTATTGTATTGCTGCTCATATTTTAGTGGTAAGAAAAAAACGTAAAAGTTGACACCTATGCCTAAATATGTAGAAAATGCATTCTAGATAAATACTGTAAAAAACATTGCTTAGTTTACAAAAAAAAAAAAAAAAAAAAAATATGACCTTTTTTTTTATTGTAAAACTACACAAATTATACATTTTTGGAACTATCCTAAGTCTGTTTTATATTTGACACCGTTTACATCGTTAACAGGTATATGCATCGATTCGGAATTTCTATTTAATTCAGAAATTCCGAATTCATACAAGAACAGGGTTCGTACGCTTTAAGCACTTTCAAGGACTTTTACCAGAATTTTCGTAAAGTAATATTTGCCTTATTTAATGTGAAAAAAAAAAAATCTATATTCAGATATAGCGACCAGTACTCTGCGAAATGTCTGGTATTAAAACACTTAAAATCCCCTGAATCCCTTAAGGGTGTTCTCAAATCCAAAAGGGCAACTTTCTGACATAAGTTTTAATTTATTTTTGCTCGAAAATGCATGAAACTAGCTGGTGTTGTTGTTCAGAAACTATGTAATTCAGCTGTTTTTTCCATTTCTTTCCAAACGCAATAGATCTTTCAGAAAATAATGTCAAAGTGGGCGTTTTAAACCAAATTTCCGCGCGAAGGAAGAAAAAGACTCGAGAGCGGGCGAAAAACGTGTTTGTCGCGTGATCAATATTCCTTATGACTCAATAGGTAATCGATGGATCAAAAAATGGAAAAAATAGTTCAATTCCAAATCGCTTCCATGGCCAGGCTTTCCAATTTTATACCTTTCCGTTAAAAAATGAATTTGTAAATGTGTTAAAACGTTTTGCGCTTGTTGAGCAGAGCAGTTAAGAACAGCCTTAAGGGGCTACTTCAGTCAGGTGAAAAGGCCCGTTCTCTAATGCTAATCCTATGAAAGAAATTTATAAAGATATCTCGGTCGCATTTCAATATTTTTAAATGATTTCTTTTGCATTGAATAGTTGAGATCGATCTGTATGCAGGCCGTTTTTTACTTTTTCGTTTTTAATTGCAGATATTTTTTATGAGGATACTTTTACTTTCGAAACTGGTTTCGAAAATGAAAGAGTCCTCATAAGAAATATCTCTAAACAAAATTGAAAAAGTAAACAACGGCCTTTGTACAGATCGATCTCAACTATTCGATGTAAAAGAAATCATTTAAAAATATTGAAATGCGACAGAGATATTTTTATAAATTTCTTCCATAGGATTAGCATTGGCGAACGCGTCTTTTCGTTTGACTGAAGTAGCATCTTAATGCGTACGAACCCTGAAGAAAGTCTGAATCATGGAACTATGAATAAAGAGCAATTGACATACCCTCAAAATGATGAAGCTTTAACTGCGACCGGTTCCTCAGGAGTTCATTACCGCCGAGGCAAACTTCCTCCAGTAAAATTCAATAGAATATTTTCTCCTTATTTAAAGTCTTTATCTACGCAGAATTTCTTCCAAAATTAGGCAAATATAACTTTTTGTTTTCCCTGGTGGAACTTTGCCCAGGTTGTAGTCAGACCATACGGTTCCACTATATTGTGACTATATAAGAAATCCTCCCGTCAATGCAAATGACAGCGATTACAATACCGCCGGGGAAACTTCCACCAGTAAAAACAAACAGATATTTTTTTTTCTTACTTGTGAAAGAAATTTTGCATGAATAATGCGTTTAAGTAAGACGAAACTTTTTCAGATTTACTAGTGAAAGATGTAAACAAGCAACAATTGCTATACTGTGGCAACGACAACCTCCCCAATTACTTCACTCTCAACATTATATGTTTCGTCTTTTTACCCGACTGCCAAGAATTGTTATGTGTTTCACGCGTATCTGGGTATGTGGATTTCTTTATACCCTCGAAACATCCCAACGACTGGATGGATTTTAATGAATGAGGTCTCAATCGATTCGTCTTAACCGTCCGATGGTTATAGGCTAGGTTTTGTTTTTATAAATTTAAAATGGCGGCCATAAAATACAAAATGGCTGTAGACAAGAAAAAAATTTTTATGCACCCTATTGAGTGACATATCATTGGATAGGTCTTCTAAAATGAAGACGATGTTTCATTGACTATTTTATAGTCAAGCTCCGTTTAAATATTATACAATCTGGAAGTTGTGTAGGTAGGATCTCTAGCTTTACTGCAATTCTAACCATCATAGACATCTATAGGCCTCATCAAAACAGTGTTTATAGCTAGGAACTAAAAATGAAACACAACTTAAAAGTCATCAATACAAGTACAAATAAAAAAAATAGGTAAGTAATATAAAAAATAGTTTAACATTGATGAGAAATAATTAATTAGTTCGCGGATTTTTTGATTTTTAAATTTAATTTAATTTTTATTTATTCATGGCTCCTCATTGTCTGAATAGTAATTTTTATTTTACTTAATGACAGACATTTCGTGATTGCATAAAATAAAAATTCTTATCTCATATTTTACGGTATTTATTCGGAATCTCCGAATAAAAAAGAAATTCCTGAAAAGCACGCTAATGATGCAAATAGATTAAGAAAAAGCCTGAAAAATTGAAAAATTGAAGCAATTTTTGTTTTCTTTGCCCTTAAGAAACGGTTTGTTCTATCGTTGTTAGAACTCAAATTAAGAATATAAAAATAGTAACTAATAATGTATTTTTGGCTTATTCAACAATGTGTTATGATGTTTAATTTTACGTGTATAGTTTATTGTTACGCGTTCAGTAATAGAAAGAAACAAATGTTCATTTTTGTACATCTACTCATAAAAAATTAGCATCCAGCAAACTGGATATTTATATATCCCCGATAAGATAATGAAATTACATAAAACGTTAATAGTAATAAGATTATTATGCAATACACAATAATAAAAAAAAATCAGCTTCGAGCAAAATGGATGATTTTCCATTCATCATAAAAAACTCACATTACAATTAAAACAAGAACGAAAAATCATGCGTACAGCATACATTATGAAACACTTTCCAACACATTCTCAATACTATAACAAAATTTCATAGTTTACTAAAATGAAAGATGATGTCTAAATGAACCATTTGGAAAACGCACACTGTTAAAAATTTCTGTAAAATCACAGAAAAAAATCGAGAGTCTCTGTAAATTTACACTAGTTCTTGGTTAAATGCATTCGATCGAGTTTCTCGGTCAAGACTCTCTGTAAATTTACACCAGTTCTCGGTTAAATGCATTCGATCGAGTTTTTCGGTCAAAACTCTCTGCAAATTTACACCAGTTCTCGATTAAATGTATTCGATTGAGTTTCTCGGTCAAGACTCTCTGTATATTTACACTAGTTCTCGGTTAAATGCATTCGATTGAGTTTCTCGGTCAAGACTCTCTGTAAATTTAGACTAGTTCTCGGTTAAATGTGTTCGATTGAGTTTCTCGGTCATCGATTTACAGACATTTCCCTTATCTTGTATCTAATTCCCTGTAGGGATACTATAACAAAATTTGATAGTTTACTAAAATAAAAGATGATGTCTAAATGAACCATTTGGAAAACGCAAACGTATTTGAAAACCAAATATCTACAGTATCCATGAATAGTCTAGAAAATATAGGATTTTTTGTGCAGCGCTGTATACGATCTGTGTATATGTATGTGTAGTACATAGTGTGCTACAAGTTAGTTCAATTAAGAGCCTACTTCAGTCAAACGAAAAGACACGTTCGCTAATGCTAATCCTATGGAAGACATTTATAAAGATATCTCGTTTGAATTTAAATATTTTTCAATCATTTTTTTTTTCACTGAATAGTTGAGATCGATCTGTACAAAGACCGTTGTTTACTTTTTCGATTTTCCTTACAGGTATTTTTGATGAGGATACTTTCATTTTGAAAACCGGTTTCGAAAGTAAAAGCATCCTTATAAAAAAAAATCTGCTATCAAAATCGAAACAGTAAAAAACGGCCTGCATACAGATCGATCTCAGTTATTCAATACAAAAAAAAAAATCATTTAAAAATATTGAAATGCGACCGAGATATCTTTATAAATTTCTTCCATAGGATTAGCATAAGCGAACGCGTCTTTTCGTTTGAGTGAAGTAGGCTCTTAAACGCGTTGCATAGCTGAAAATTTCCATTCAGTAATTTCCGTCAATAAACGGAATGGGTAACAATAAGGGTGTTCTCAAATCCAAAAGGGCAACTTTCTGACATAAGTTTTAATTTATTATTGTTCGAAAATGCATGAAACTAGCTGGTGTTCTTGTTCAGAAAATATGTCATTGAGCTGTTTTTTCCATTTTTTTGCAAACGCAATAGATCTTTCAGAAAATAATGTCAAAGTGGGCGTTTTGTACCGAATTTCCGCGCGAAAGAAGAAAGAGACTCAAGAGTGGGCGAAAAACGTGTTTGTCACGTGATCAAAATTCCTTATAACTCAATAGGTAATGGATGGATCAAAAAATGGAAAAAACAGTTCAATTCCAAATCGTTTCCATGGCCAGGCTTTCCAATTTTATACCTTTCCGTTAAAAAATGAATTTGTAAATGCGTCAAAACGTTTTGCGCTTGTTGAGCAGAGTAGTTAAGAACAGCCTTAAGAAATTTTGTGCAGCCCTGTATATGATTTATAGAATTCATAAAGACCAAGTAATATTTATTTAAATAATGAGTACATTTAAAAACGCATACCACAACTGAAAACGCACTTCGAACAATTATTGTTCGTAGGTTTCAATAGTTCAATTACTGTTCATTTTCTTCTATAGCCAAATTCTTTTGTGTGTCCCTGAAAATGAATGATAAATTCTATGCACACCATATTCTATAATCAGAACCTTGTATAGTACGCATCGGTGATATGTATATATTTCAATATGTTTAAAATAGCGTAATATCATTAAAATACACCGTAAATGATTTTCCTCCATAAGTCGCCATAGAAGCTTATAATACCGGGGCCAACTTGCGCCAGTAAAAATGAATAGAGAATTTTAACATATTTTTGGAAGACATTTTGCATGAAGGTGCTTAAATAAGGCAAAATTTTCGATTCAAATTCACTTGTGGAAGTTTGCCCCGGCAAACTGATCTAAAGTTGATCTGATCTAAAAAAAAATTCTTTTGAGTGTTCCTGTGCATGAACCGTAAATGCTACATATTTCATTTTCAATTCCGAACATGCCATATTAAACCCAATAACATACACCAATTCCATGGCAATCGGACTATATTTGCGCCAGTTAGAGTACGGACAGACAGACGGACAGACAAACCGAATTGATAAACACTTTTCAACTATGTTGGAAAGCGTGAAAAATCCCTTTCCTTTTATATAATTTATAGTATAGTTTATCATAAGTATTATAAAGGTTTCCTTAAAATATTCTAGAGAAAAATCATTGAATTAGAATAAATGTTAAACCAAAGCCAGACATTTAATTCTAGAAGAAGCTGTGTACATAGATAAAAATAAGGATTTATATATGAGATAAATATGACTGTAAATGTACTCGTTGTCTCCAGAAATAAAGCAGAGCAAAAGTTCGTATTTTTTTCCTTTACAATTATCACGTCTGTATTATTGCATGTTACATTATCTGTCCGATTTTCTGTCTCGAAGTTTAGGAATAATAATAGAAAAAAAAAAGATCTATTATCTATTATTTCAAAATCCCACCTGCTTAGCTCAACAAATTAAAAAAAAAATTAGATTATGAAATAATAAAAAGAGAAAATAATAATTCTGTTACGATGAGCAAGAAATATATATTAGTATTTTTATCATTAAATAAAACTCAATTTAGAATGTATGAAACATGTATGGAACCAGGGTTGCCAGTGTGGCCTTCATTTTTATTTTAAAAATCCGAATTCGTGCCAGAAATTAAAAATAGTATCTTTTGCTTTATTAAAGACAGAAATTTTGTGATTACATAAAGTAAAGTTTCTTCTTTTAAAATTTCCGGTATGAATTTTAAATTTCGAAATAAAATGGAGGTCAAACTGGCAACCTTGTATGGAACTATAAATAAAGAGGAATTGACATATCCTTATAATGGCGAAGCTTCAACTGTAACCGGTTTCTCAGGGACTGATTACCGCCGGGGCAAACTCCCACCTGTAAATTTGAATAGAAATTGTCTTCTTATTTAAAAGCATTATTCATTCAGAATTTCAAACATAATTATGGCAAAATTTTGATACTACTTTTTACTGGTGGCAGTTTACCTCGGTGGTAGTCAGGCCTTGAGTTTCCGCCCTATTGTGACAAACTAAACAATTTCCTGGCAATGTCAGTGAAAGAAATTATAATACCGGGTCCAACTTCCAGCAATAAAATTGAATAGAGAATTTTATCAAATTTGTGAAAGAAATTTTGCGTGAATAAGACGCTTAAATAAGACGAAATTTTCTATTCAAATTTACTGGTGGAAGTTTGACCCAGCGGTAATCAGAAACTGTTGATTTGATGTAAAAAAGAAAAAAAAAAAAAAAAAAAAAACAACAAAAAAACAACAACAAAAAAAAACAGCCGACATTTTTATATTACCTCCTCCGTTACTTCACTCGAAACTGATAGACACTACACTGTATCTCTCCTCCTTTCTATTCATAACTCCATTACATGAAATTGGTTTATAGGGTTTCGTTCATCTGACGAAACCCTATTCATCTGTTTGTCTGTCTGTCCATCACAGTGCCCGTTCTCAGAAACTATACAAGTTGGAGACTTGAAATTTTGCATACATATAGCTGAACAACTCACATTAAACGACAAATCATAAAATTTTGAAAAAGTCGTATATTTAACCCTCTGCGCTCTAACTTGTGCATTTTAAGCTTTTTTTCTAACTGAGCCCCTAATTAAGTTGAAGACTCGAAATTTTTCAAATTATAGCTAAACACTTGCGATCAAACGACAAATCATAAAATTTCGAAAAAGTTTTATGTTTAACCCTCTGAGCTCTAACTTGTGTATTTTAAGCTTTTTTTTTTCTAACTCAGCCCCTAATTAAGTTGAAGACTTGAAATTTTGCATAATTATAGCTGAACACTTGCGATCATATGACAAACAATAAAAATTTCGAAAAAGTCTTATATTTAACCCTCTGGGCTCTAACTTGAGTGTTTTAAGCTTTTTTTTTCTAACTCAGCCCCTAATCAAGTTGAAGACTTGAAATTTTGCATAATTATAACTGAACACTTGCGATCACATTGGAAATAATAAAAATTTCAAAAAGTCTTATATTTACCCTCCAGGGTTCTAACTTGTGTATTTTAAGCAATTTTTCTAACTCAGCCCTTAATTAAGTTGGAGACTTGAAATTTTGCATACCTATAGCAGAACACTTGCGATCACACGAAAAATCATAAAATTTACAAAAAGTCTTATATTATTTACGTTCCGGGCTCTAACTTGTATATTTTAAGCAATTTTTTATCCTCTTCCCTTTTCACCCGGGGGGGGGGGGAGAGGGCAATTTTCTAACTTTTGCCGACACCTCTTTGACCACTCTTTCATATTATGCACCATAGACTTACATATTTCAGTTCCACTTTTTAACACCAGGAGGCGGCTACCTATCTCGTGTGCTATGGGCCCGATTCCCTCGATTAATATATCTACGGATAGGTTGTAAAACGGAGTTTCGTTGAGATAGAGGTTTTCTTAGAATAGAGTGCGTCCCTGGTTGCGAAATGTGGAAGTAACAGATTTTGTAAAAGCATAAAGTGTTTTGAAAGGAATATAACACAGGTATAAAATATTTTTTCCGCATGATAAATAATTGCATTAATAATAAGTACAAAACTATTACAACTATAACGTTGGAAATTTAACGCATAAATCTGCATCTAATTATGCAAATTTTAGCTCTGATTGGATAATTCTCCTATGCGTGAAATATTTTTAAATAGATCAAAAATATATTTTACACTTAAAATATATATAGGGTGAATTATTAAGAAAAAATAACTTTGAATAAAAAAAAAATCTCACGACTATTAAAAAATTACAAAATGAACCTATGATACAACGTTTACAATCCTTAAAAATATTATAAAATGTTATTAACAAATTGTCAGGGGTGCCAGTTTGGCCTACTTTTTTATTCAGAAAACTCGAGTACATACCAGAAATTCGAAGAAAAGAAATTTTATTTTATGTAATTACGAAATATCTGTCATTAGATACGGCAAATATTACTATTAGGAATTTCTGGTATGAATTTCTACTTTCTGAATTAAAAAAAACCCAGACCAAACTGACAATCCTTCATTGCATGCGGCCGATTTTTTTAAAAGAATCCCGAAATTTATGCGTACAAAACTCACGTGAAGCCTATTCAATACCAATTGGGAGCAAACAGTGTTGACAATTCGGCTTTATATTTTACTGTGAAATTCCGAATTGATATCGGATGCTTAGATTTTTTTTAAAATGTAAATCACGAAATAGCTGTCTTTAAATAAGGCAGAAATTACTATTCTGAATTTCTGGGATGAATACGTAATTTCGGAATAAAAAAGGAGCTAACCTTGCAACCCTGGGAGCAAACACGCTTGGATTACACTTTGTATCTTGCGTTTTCCTTTTTACAAATTTTCACAGGCGAATCGAAACACCAAAGTCTCTCTACGGACATTTACTGCGCATGCTCAGTTTTCAGCAAATAGTTCTACAAATTTTGCCGAATTTGCGCTGTTTTGGGGTGGGGTGTGGGGGGATACGTTTTTGATATAATAATAAAAATGTGCTGCTAGTCCTAATGTAGCGCTAAGTATAAACAAGCTGAATTGTCGGGTGTGTATATAAAAATGCCCTTGTTTTCGTCCAAGAATATCGTTAAGATAGAAAACTTTACGGAACCGGTTTCGAAAATGAAAGTTTCTTCGTTAAAAAAATCTCTAACCAAAATCGAAAAAGTAGAGTAAGGACCCGTTTCCCCCATTTTAGACCATTGTCAATGTCAAAATGTTATTTGCAATAGCGGTGTTCTCTCGATGTCTAGTACCACAAAGCCTTTTTGAAGGCTTCACCATTTGTGCGAAAGCCGGGAGACCCGCGACCTGTAAAGCGCTCTATGTTTGACATCTAAATTAGTGAGCTATGTGGCCCCCTTTGTTTTTTATAAGTTTTAGAGAAGTTAGATAGGCTTGGCTGCCTTATGCTATGATTTTTCTGTGCTCGTTGGTACCCTACCGTCTTTGCATTCTCCGTTTTTTACCTACGCCAGTCGGTGAAATGACATCGAAGTATAGGGCAACCAAATTAATTTGGATGCCTTATGCGCCCCTTTTCTGGAGGTTATATTTAACCTCGTGTTTCCAACTCTGGAATGACCCTCGAGACTCCCGGAGCTTCTAAATTATATTTTTAGGCCGTGCATTGTTTCGAAATTCATCCTTAGTTCCCTTTCTCATATTTAGTTGGAGGTTACGCGCGGCGGCGTTTCACGCCGCGTTGGCACTCCTTAAGCACCGCGATGTCATGTCAAGGGCCCCTTTCGAGATTGACCTCAGCTAACATATGCAAAAATAATCCTTTAAAAATATTGGAATGCGAACGAGAAATTTGAAAACGAGTTTTGTCGTGTGACTGACATAGGCTCTTAACATTACACTGAAAAAAAGAAAAAAATGGATTCTCAAAATGGAGTAAAAAGTACTCAATTTTAAATATGTTGCATACTCAAACTAGCTCTGATCCAAATGTAATCAACACGTGTATTCATTTTTGAGATTCCATGCAATGTTGCCAGTAGGCTACTTTTTTAAAATTCAGATTTCGTGATTGGCACCACTTTTCTGAAATGGTAAATTTCCCCTTGTTCCCGCCTTAATTAATATGTCATTAAATAATGCGAATTTTACTATTTCAAAAAAGTGGTGCCAATCAACAAATCTAAATATAAAAAAAGTAGCCCACTGGCAACACTGATTCCATGGATGTGTTCAAATATGAACCGTCATGTACTCATTTTTGATCTCATGGATGCATTCAAATATGAACTGTTGTGTACTCATTTTTAATTGACATTGACGAAGCACTCATAACAAGAACGCAATGTAATCTTACGCATTTTAACCCTTTAAGCCCTGACCCACACAATTGTGTGGGTGATACTAAAGTAAAAGAGAATAACTATTTCCTGTTTTTGTGAGATTTAAAACCAAATCTACACATTTATATGAGTTAATTGGCTTCAGATGTTTTGATAAGACACAACTAGGGGGCACCAACTACAGTACAGGGTTAGATTTTCTGCTTTTAAAAAGACTATATCACCTGACAGCAATAGACAGAAATTATGTACTGTCGTAATTTCTTTTAAATATGATTTTTAGTGTTTGCTTAGATTTCATTTTTCTTTTCATATACTTTATTCATGATTTTAATTGATTTTGTCTTTGATAAATTTATTTAGGCTTTACAAATGTTGAAAAACAAATGACCCACACAATTGTGCGGGTCCGGGGTTTACCACTTCCAAAATGGGCACAATTCCTAATATATAAAATTTTATTTTTAAGCGATTTTTTTAAACTTACGTTTTTAGCAATTTATTTTTCATTAAATACATTTTTAAATTGGATTAATTTTAAATTAATGGGTTTGTACTATTCATGATTTCTATTTAAAATTGATAGTATTAGATATATAATATGCACATGCAACGAACTGTATGTTTCTGCTCTGAGTTATAGATGTCATATATGATTTATAAGTTTTATATGAGTTGTATGCATATCCCCAGATAGATTTTTAAGTTTGATAAATTCATTCCATTTTGTCAACACACCAAGTAAACCACCAGGAATAAATAATAAATTATGGAAAGTTCAGCAAATGCTCGACAGATTCCGTAGTGTCTGCTTGAATTTACCAGGAGATCAGGGAAAATTTTCCATAGATGAGAAGACGATTACTTTTTTTAGGACATGCTTCAGTAAAGCAGTATATAAAAAACAAACCACACTCTGTTGTAACAGTATCATCTGGGATAGTTTTAAATTTTGTAGTATACCAGTGGAAAAGTACAGACCTGGTCCACAAGGATCTGGGCTTAGGACCTGCTGTAGTCCTTACTCTGGTTGAGACCGAGGTTTATGTACTTCGATCGGTATTTCAACAAAATACCGCTGCCGGGAAAACTAAAAACAAGTAAGAAAAAATCATGCGTCAAGCATAGATTATGAAGCACTTTCGAACACATTCAGAATAATGTAACAAAACTGCACCGTTTAAAAAATTAAAATATTACGTCTAATTCAACCATATGGAAACGCATAATACATTTCAAAACCCAATTTCAGCTGTTCCCATCCACAATATGCGAATTTTTTCAGCAGATTCAAATCTATATGATATATACCATCAAATCTATATGACATATAGATTTGAATCTATTAACTACATGCACGCCAAAATTTACTTCACTTAAGATATACATATACTTCAGTTGAAAATTTACCTTCAGCAATTTCCTCTAATAAGGAGAACGGTACGTGAATACTTTTGTGCAGCCCAGTATTTTGATGGACATAAATCAAGCTAAATAACTGTGCTAAAGATAATTTCTTCAGTTACATAAATAATATGTCGTTTCAACTCAGCCATAAATCTCTTCAAATCTATTTAACCTTGAAAATCCTTTGATAAAGATAATGACTTGTTGAGTGACTGCATTAAGACTCATAGACTACATTAAACTGATTTATTATTATTATTATGATATTATTATTACAATTATTATTACTGATTTATTATCTCATAATGTAAACATTTTTTTCATTCTGAACATGTAGTTTATCCAGAGAAGAGGCATGTAAAATGCTCTCTCTTTTTTACAATTTAAACAATGTGAATTAAATAGCTTAAAGTGTTACCGCTGCTTATTCATTTGATATAATAGTCTACAATTTCTTTTGTCAAAGGAGGTTATAAAGAGCGGTTGATTAAAAATAAGATAACTAATATATATTGGATCAAAACAAAGTGTGGATTTACACCGAAATGGATAAGTATCCTGAAGAAGGGTTAGTCCCAATTTACAATTTATCACGTACTCACGCCTGTTTAACGGGATTCAAAATCCCAACAAGATCATGATTACTGATCACTGATTAAAAATAAATAAATTAAATAGCCTCCACTGAAATCTGAAATATCAGATATTTGATAAATAAACTTTTAAACTTTCAAAAAGAAAAGTTGGAAGAACTTTTTATGGTAACACGTAAGTAATCAAAAGTTAAGAAAATGGCAGCTTCTAAAGATAATTTAGCTATTGAAAAACTAACAGCTACGAACTATTCGGTATGGAAATTTAAGGCAGAAATGATGTTAACTAAAGAAGACTTATTTCACGTAATTACGGAAGAACCGCCTAATCCAATTACGGACGCTTGGTCCAAAAGTGATAAGAAAGCCCGTGCTCTAATTAATCTAACAATTGATGATAGTCAGATTACACATATTAAAAATTTACAGCCAGCGAGACAAACTTGGCAAGCTTTGCGCGAAATCCATGAGCGACATAATTTGTCTAGCAAACTTTATCTCTTAAGAAAACTTTACGGGATTAAATTAGCGGAAGGTGGCAACGTTGTTAACCATATTACAAAAATAATGGAATTAGTAGATAAATTAGCGGCCATAGGAGAAGCTATAAATGATAACCACATTTCTGCACTGTTATTATGCTCCCCACCCCAATCTTATGATACTCTTATTACTGCCCTTGAATCGAGAGAAGAAAATCAACTCACACCATCATTTATTAAGTCTAAACTTATTGACGAATATAACCGACGATATGATAATGATGAGAAACCAGAAAATCCTGCCAGAGCATTTAAAGCACAGAAAAATTACAACAACAAAACAAGTAAATACTGCTCCAATTGTCGGATGAGAAACCATTATACACAGGAATGTTGGCATAACAAAGCCAAATCACAAAATACACCACAAAATCAACACATTAGACCAAACAAAAAACATTACTTTACATCACTAGTTTTTCAAAAGAGCGAAAACAATTTTAGAAGTGAACAAACACCGGAATCAAACCGTAGGTACAGTCACTCTGAAAATGAAAACAATAAATGGAGGGCGAGCGAAACTAAAAATTACGCCTTTATAACGCAAGGAATGGAAAACAAAACATTTATAGTAGACAGTGGCAGCTCAAGCCATATTGTATGTTCAGAATCAATGCTTTCAGAAATAAAATCACGCGAAAAAACAAATGTAACCATCGCAAACGGAAAAAAAAACTTATCAGTTACGGGTCAGGTAACGTAAATATAAACACGCGAACATCAGACAACAAAGTTCATGAAATAACACTTAAAGATGTATTACTAGTACCTGAAATCGAAACAAATTTACTATCGGTTAGCAAAGCGACACAAAATGGATGTGAAATTATATTCAGAAATGACAGATGTATGTTCAAACTTAACGGAGAAATATGTTTAGAAGCGCGAAAAGTAAATAACCTATATGAAGTACAGTTAGCATTCGAAAACTATGCAAACGTAGCACAAAGCTGCAACAACAAAAATTGCCTAGAATTATGGCATCGTAGGTTAGGACATAGAAATCTAACATCAATTAAAGAAATTACGCAAAAGGAATTAGCTAGAGGAATCCAAATAAACAACTGTAAGCATAACATAGATTGCGAACCGTGCATTAAGGCAAAATTAACTGATGAACCCTATCCAAAAATTGCAGAGTATAGAGCAACTAAAACACTCCAGCTCATTCACTCCGACGTGTGCGGATCTTTTCAAACACCGACAATAGGGGGGAAATCTTATTTTTTGACTTTTATTGATGACTACTCAAGATTTACGATCATATACCTATTGTCTAGAAAAAGTGAAGTTTACGAAAAACTTAAAGAATTCATCGCGTTAATTAGCAACAAATTTGGAGAAAAACCGAAAGCAATTAGAACAGATAACGGAGGGGAATTCACATCAGATGAAATAGATAATTACCTCAGGGCTAATGGGATAAAACATCAACACACAGTCCCATATTGCGCAAGCCAGAACGGTGTGGCAGAGAGGAAAAAAATAGATCGTTAGTTGAAATGGCAAGGACAATGTTAAGTGAATCAAATTTACCATTAAAGTTCTGGGGGGAAGCAATTTGCACAGCAAATCATTTGTAAAACAGACTACCGACAAAAGCAAATGAAAAAACTCCATACGAGTTATGGACAAACAGATATCCAAACTTAGGCTACTTTAGGGTATTTGGCTGCAAAGCGTTCGCATATATCAGTAAAGCCAGAAGACAAAAATTAGACGATAAAGCTATAGAGGGAATTTTCGTCGGATATGATAATGAATCCAAAGGATACAGAATATATGTAGGAGGAAATGATATAAAGATCGCGAGAACCGTTAAATTTCTCGAAAACAAATTTAAATATAGAAACGAGAAAGTAGAAAACAAACCAAAACAAGATGAAAATCGGGTTAATGAAAACCTTGTAGAAATAGAAATTTCAAATAGCAATGAGACACCATCCACGTCCAATCAACCAGTAGCAGAACCTAGACGATCAGAAAGATTTAATAAAGGTGTACCTCCTGATAGGTTAATATACATGGTTAAGAACGAAAAGGCTACTGAACCAAAAAATTATGAGGAAATCGAAAACATGGAAAATTTTAAGGATAAACAAAATTGGATAGATGCAATGAAAAGCGAAATGAATTCCCTTATGAAAAATAAAACTTGGTCAATTGTAGAATCTCCACCAAATAGGAGAATAATAGGTTGCAAATGGACCTACAAACTAAAACGCGACAACACAGGAGAAATCCAAAAATATAAAGCGCGTTTAGTTCCAAAAGGATATTCACAAAAATTCGGGGAGGATTATGATGAAACTTATGCACCAGTCGTGTCATATACAACAATAAGAGCATTATTAATAGCAGCATTGCATCAAAATTTAAATGTAAAACATATTGATATTAACACAGCGTTCTTACATGGAGAGCTTGAGGAGGAGATATACATGTCACAACCAGAAGGTTTCGCTGAACCAAATGGGGAAAATAAAGTATGTAGGGTAAACAAAGCCATATATACGGACTTAAACAAGCCGCGAGAGCGTGGCATAATAAAATTACAGAAACACTAAAAAAGATGAATTTCAGCCAGAGCAAATTTGACTCATGCCTTTTTACGCGAAAAAGGGCCGATAACACAACATACATAATAACATACGTAGACGACATTTTAATTGCCGGAAAAGACGAAATAATAGAGGACGTAATCGCGAGCTTAAATAAAGAATACGAGCTAAAAGATTTAGGTGACATCAGTATCTACCTATCCATGAACATTAAAAAAGTAAATAAAAGCTACATGATAAACCAAACTCAGAAAATAGAGGAATTAATCAATAAATTTAATTTGCAAGACGCAAAACCGTGTAGCACATCCATGGAAACAAATTACACACGCTTTAATGATGAGGATAACATTTTACCAAACAACACATATTACAGACAAGCCATAGGAGCACTTCTATATCTAGCAACTATAAGCAAACCTGACATCTGTGCAGCAGTAAACATCCTTAGCAGAAGAAATGAATCACCAAGAATGAAAGACTAGAATGCAGTAAAAAGAGTGATAAGATATTTAAAGACTAAAAAAAATTATAGTCTAGTTCTAAGCGGAGAAAAGAAACCGATACTTGAAGTTTATGCTGATGCAGATTGGGGAGGAGATGTAGATTCACGGAAATCAGCGAGTGGAAACCTATATATGTTAGGGGGAAATCCCATACAATGGTCGACCAAGAAACAATCCTGCATTGCATTATCATCGGCAGAGGCCGAGTATGTGTCAGCAGCAAATGCAGCAATTGAAATAAAGTGGCTAGTCAATCTACTGGAAGAATTAAACCTAAAGCAAACCTTACCTATAGACCTATATGAAGACAACTAGTCCACGATAAGGATGATAGAATTAGAAAAGCACTCAAGTAAGACTAAACATATTGAAATTAGGTTCCACCTGATAAAACAACTAAAGCAAGAAGGGACTATCAACCTAAAGTACTGCCCAACCAAATTGATGATAGCAGATCTGTTTACAAAACCAGTTCCCAAACCTGTTTTTCAAACCCATTGAAGGAACTTAAATTTGTGTGACAATGAAACTTCAGAAATTAAGGAGGAGTTGATGGACATAAATCAAGATAAATAACTGTGATAAAGATAATTTCTTCAGTTTCATAAATAATATGTCGTTTCAACTCAGCAATAAATCTCTTCAAATGTATTTAACCTTGAAAATCCTTTGATAAAGATAATGACTTGTTGAGTGACTGCATTAAGACTCATAGACTACATTAAACTGATTTATTATTATTATTATGATATTATTATTACAATTATTATTACTGATTTATTATCTCATAATGTAAACATTTTTTTCATTCTGAACATGTAGTTTATCCAGAGAAGAGGCATGTAAAATGCTCTCTCTTTTTTACAATTTAAACAATGTGAATTAAATAGCTTAAAGTGTTACCGCTGCTTATTCATTTGATATAATAGTCTGCAATTTCTTTTATCAAAGGAGGTTATAAAGAGTGGTTGATTAAAAATAAGATAACTAATATATATTGGATCAAAACAAAGTGTGGATTTACACCGAAATGGATAAATATCCTGAAGAAGGGTAAGTTCCAATTTACAATTTATCACGTACTCACGCCTGTTTAACGGCATTCAAAATCCCAACATATTTGTGGTATAGAATTTATATATAACGAGTAAGATGCAAAAAATTAATTAAATTTAAAAGCGCATTCCAAATTTTAAACCGTACACTCTCGCAATTATTACTCAAAGACAGTACAATACTGTAACCGATTTATTTTGTGTGTCCCTGTAAATGAATAAAAAAAGGCTATGAATGCCCTGTTCTAACGCAATCGTAGTGAAAGTTAGTGATTTATATCAGTTTCAATACATTTTAAATAGCACAATGTCATTAAAATACTCTGCAAACGAAACGATTTTCCCCATATACCATAATGCAATGGAATACTTTTGAGTGTCCCTGTAAATGAACGATTAATCCTACATACTTCATATACAATACCAAACATGCTTTGGTGACACTAAATAACCTTTATCAATTTCATGAAAATCCGAGTATATTTACGGGAGTTAGAGTGTGAACAGACGGACAGACGGACTGACAGACAGACGGCCAGACAAACCGAATGCATAAACACTTTTCAACTTCGTTGGAAAATGTTAAAAATAAATTTGAAGGATCAGGCACTATCCAAACGGAGTGAAGGGCATACCATTTGTCAACGGCTTTAAGAGGGGTGCGAGCATTGAGCACGTCTCTGAAAAATGAAATTGTAATGGTCAGTCCAAAAACAAGAATTGTTTCAAACATTTTCATTGTGGCTGATGAAAATTATCTCAATAAACAACAACTTTTTTTGCTTAAACTTTTATCTTTAGATATTTGCACATATAATCCCAAACCACACAATTGTGTAGATTTAGCCCCAAAACGACTTCATTAAGACCGAACCCGCACAATTGTGTGGGTCCTCCCGTGGCATAATCTGACATGGGGTATTTTTTTTTTTTTTTCAATCAAATCGATTTCAATCAAATCGATATCGATGAGGGGAAACCACCCAAACTTTCAATTTCTGCCAAAAAAAAACTCCCAGTCCTAAAGGGATAAGGGAGACGCAAGATATAGTTCCTTCAAAGAAATATAAATGTAATACTATTCCCTGATTTCCAAGGTATGTTGCAAAAAAAAAAAAAAAAAAAAAAAAAAAAAATGGGTTCTCAAAATTGAGTAAAAAGTACTCAATTTTAAATATGTTGCATACTCAAACTAACTTCGATCGAAATGTAATCAAAATTGAGAAACACGTGTATTCATTTTTGAGATTCCATGCAGTGTTGCCAGTAGGCTACTTTTTTAAAATTCAGATTTCGTGATTGGCACCACTTTTCTGAAATGGTAAATTTCCCCTTGTTCCCGCCTTAATTAATATGTCATTAAATAAGGCGAATTTTACTATTTCAAAAAAGTGGTGCCAATCAACAAATCTAAATATAAAAAAAGTAGCCCACTGGCAACACTGATTCCATGGATGTGTTCAAATATGAACCGTCATGTACTCATTTTTGATCTCATGGATGCATTCAAATATGAACTGTTGTGTACTCTTTTTTAATTGACATGGACGAAGCACTCGTAACAAGAACGCAATGTAATCTTACGCATTATAAAGGAGACGCAAGATATGGTTCCTTCCGAAAAATAAAAATGTAATATTATTCCCTGATTTCCAAGGTATGTTGCATTATTTTTCAGTTAATGAACACCTTTTATGCCGCCATGAATGAAATAAACCATTGCAAAGTACAAAATTATTGATTCGTTTGGGTTTGATAATTTGTGAATGCTTTAACCCTTTCGAGGGCGGTGTCCTTTAAAAAGGACACCTATTTTTAATTCTAAAACTGACAACCAGCACCAAGAATATTTAATTAAAATTTTCCTTTTATAATTTACGTGAAAATAAGCAAGTTCATATTTTCTAATAAATTCGTTTATAAATTCTGGTGACAGTCCATTATTTCACCAGCTCATAAACAAAATTCCTCCGCGCCGGAAAGGGTTAACTCTAAAAGGACCGTTAAGAGATCATTTGACTCCTACCAAATAAATATATTTCGGTTCAAACAAGACATTTCTTGTTAAAATAAGTTTGAAAGACAAATAAGAAGAAAAATGTTAGATAAATAAGTTAAACAGTTTTGAATAAAAATTCTGGTGACAATTTTTTTTTTTTTTTTTGTAAAACTTGAGTAAAATTCCCGGTCTTTTTTGTGTTAACCCTTTGAGCTCTGGTGGGCTAATTTCTGCCCGCTTAATTTTAATCTCCAAATGTCACAGTGGCACCGGAATATTCGACCAAATTTATTTGAAACAAAAATTAGTGCAATTTTATCGTGCGTACGATAAAGCGAATTTTTTGTTTGCAAAATACTGCTGCCAGTGTGACATTTGGGTATTTTGAAGAAATTCATCCACCAGAGCTCACAGGGTTAAAATTAAGGAAGCATAGTTTCATTTTTTATCCAAACATACTGAATTCGATACGAGTACATCGATTTACTCATTTTTGAGTACTTCATTTTTAGTGTAATATATCCTTTTAGGAAATAAGATATACTTCATAAAATACTGATGGGGAAAAAAAGACTAAATTCATCTTCCGTTATAATCTAGATTTTATATGTATATATACCGAGTGAGTTTGTTTTTTAGAGCAAAATTTCTGCATAGTGCGCATTCGATCTAATATGTGGAACACATCTCATGAATAACTGTTGCATTTGACAGATTTCTATGAATAGAAATTCTTTATGTTTTTTTACGATCTCTGTAAATATCCGTCAAGGTTTATAGCTATAATGGCCTTCAAATATCACATAACAAAAGAGAAAACATATAATTCTGCTTTAAGTAAGTTCGAACAACTCAATATATCACGAACTACATCTGGTAGTTAGGAGATGAAAGAAAAACAATTGTACGAGAAATATATGTACATAATGCAAAGGGATCATATAAATACCTATCCCTCTATAAAGAATCCCTAACATTTCTTTGCAAGTTTTTAGAAAATAGCCCTTAGTATAGCTGAATAGCTATTAGGTCATTAAGGCTGTTTTCAACTGCTCTGCTCAACAAGAGCAAAACATTTTGACACATTTACAAATTCATTTTGAACGGAAATACATAAAATTGGAAGGCCCGACTGGGGAAGCGATTTGGAATCAAACTGTGTTTTCCATTTTTTAATAAATAAATTACCTATTGAGTTATAAGCGATTTTTATCACATGACAAAGACGTTTTCCACCCTTCCTTGGGTGGTTATTCTTCTTTCACGCGGAAATTCGGTTCAAAACGCCCACTTTGACACTATTTTCTGAAAGATCTATTGCGTTTGCAAAATAAATAAATAAATAAATAAATAAATAAATAAAAAAAAAAAAAAAAAAAAAAAAAACGGAAAACACAGTTCTATTACACAGTTTCTGAACAACAACACGTACTTCATGCATTTCCGAACGAAAATAAATTAAAACTTATGTCATAAAGTTTCCTTTTCGAATTTGAGAACATCCTTAAGTATGAAACATCTGATCTGAAAAAAAAAAATTAAGAAAAAGTTTCTGTTATTATACAAAAATATCAAATCATTTTAATTAATAAGCACACCAGTATTTCCTTAGAAAAAATTTCTTATGATGTTGGATTCTAAAATTTAAAAAGTATCGTCAATATAATTACTGCTTAAAACTTGTCAAGGTACTGTTGCTGTTAATGGCGGCTGAGAAATGAAATGAAATTACCGCCGTAAGACATGTAAAAGTGCGGGAGTAACGCATAGGAGGGGTTTAAGGCTGTTCTTAAGGCTGTTCTTAACTGCTCTGCTCAACAATCGCAAAACGTTTTGGCACATTTACAAATTCATTTTTTAACGGAAAGGTATCAAATTGGAAAGCCTGGCCATGGAAGCGATTTGGAATTGAACTGTTTTTTCCATTTTTTGATCCATCAATTATATTGAGTTATGAGGAATTTTGATCACGTGACAAACACGTTTTTCGCCCGCTCTTGAGTTTCTTTCTTACTTCGCGTGGAAATTCGGTTCAAAACGCCCACTTTGACATTATTTTTGAAAGATTTATTGCGTTTGCAAAACAATGGAAAAAACAGTTCAATGACATAGTTTCTGAACAACAACACCCGCTAGTTTCATGCATTTTCACACAAAAATAAATTAAAACTTATGTCAGAAAGTTACCCTCTTGGATTTGAGAACAGCCTTAAGGATGTTGTTCAGAAACTATGTCATTCAGCTGTTTTTTTTCCATTTTTTTGCAAACGCGATAGATCTTTCAGAAAATAATGTCATAGTGGGCGTTTTGAACCGAATATCTGCGCGAAGGAAGAAAGAGACTCAAGAGCGGGCGAAAAACGTTTTTGTCACGTGATCAAAATTCCTTATAACTCAATAGGTAATTGATGGATGAAAAAATGGAAAAACAGTTCATTTCCAAATCGCTTCCATGGCCAGGCTTTCGAATTTTATACCTTTCCGTTAAAAAATGAAATGTGTCAAAACGTTTTGCGCTTGTTGAGCAGAGCAGTTAAGAACAGCCTTTAATGTAAAGGAATTAATATTCCCGATGGAGGCAAAACCATAGAATCCTGCTGCGACTAAAACCAGTCTAAAACGGAATACTGCGATTCTCTCTCGGCTGCTTTTACTAATTTTCTGAATATTTTACTGTTTCGCATTTACAAAACAAATATAATTGTCAAAACAACAACATGTCAAACAGTGCTGACAAATCTGGTAATTTTTTTTATTCAGAGATTCCAAGTTCACACCAGAATTTTTCAAATCGTAATTTTCTTTTATTTTATTCACGAAATAGCTATCATTTTAATAACCAAAAATAACTTCTAGAATTTTTTGGGCAGAGTTTGGAATTTCTGAATAAAAAAACCTGATAGATGTAGCATTTCTAATTGGACTTTTCTGAATACCAGGCCGGAAAGCTGACACAAAAATGGCAGCTGGAGTGTGTACGGTCCCCTAAATTTAGACACCAGTATTTTATAAAACATTTCTTGACTTGTTTAATCTCAGAAAAATAAAGCAGGAAAACTTTTAAAAATTATTGGCACCAAAATTCAAGGGACCATACACACGCTGAAAAAAAATATGTCTTCGGCAGCCGCCATTTTTGTGTCACCTCTCAATTCTACTACTCAGAGGGCGGTGGTTTCATACTAGAGATGGGCATTATTTAACGTGTTAGGATAAATAACAATGTTATTCGTTTATAGTGCATTATTTAGTAACAGATTAACGGAAAGTCCCTGTTAAATTTGGAACGCATTACCTGCAAAGTATATATATATATATATATATAAAAGTAAAAGCTGAAATAATAGTTTTTTAGAAATATATATTAAAATTATAATAAAAATAAAATTTTCAAAATTTGTTTTCGATATTATGAAAAAAGAGCTTAAAAATATACTTTAAAAAAAAAAAAGGTCCTATTTTAAACGGTTATGAACGCTTCGAGGCTAACGAGAAAGACAGGCTACCGCGGTGAATCCTATTCTTCTTTTTTTACAGACCGCTGGAGTCACGTGATGCTCTTTTCGCACACCTTCATTGGTGCATTCGAGCATCACGTGACTCCAGCGGTCTGTAAAAAAAGAAGAATAGGATTCACCGCGGTAGCCTGTCTTTCTCGTTAGCCTCGTGAACGCTTACTATGACGCGCCAAAGCTAATAGAAAGAAATCATTAACAACCAACCGCAGACAATCAAAAATCTTCCTTTCATGTCTTTAGTAGCCTTCAATGGCTAGAATGTATCGTTCACTGCAAAAAATGAGTAAAGTTTAGTAGCTATGAAGCAATTCGCAATCAACCAATCAGAGCCCAATTCACTAGCAAACACCTGGCCATTCGCTAGAAAAGAAAGCTACCACTGTTAAAATGTTCTGAGAAACCGCATAGAGCTTGACAGTTATTTTATTACAAATATTCATTACTGTTAATTCTAATACTGTAACTGCTTTAACTCAATACGAAGACAAAATATTTTTTAACACATCACGCTGATATACGTTAAACTGTTGTAATATATTGTACAGTTAAATAGTATTGAATAAAATCATTTTAGTAGATGAGATTTTTTGGAATGAAAAGTAAAACGTGTTTTTTAATAAAGGATATCAGAGAATGGGAATAATTCAGAATTCGTTGCATTGCAGAGTTAGCTCGTTAGCCACTTTTGACCTGGTAGTGGTTTATTTGAATTTGAATGTTTAAAATGGATTAGAGGATGGGAATAATTTTGATTTCGTTGCATTTTTGACACAGTTATTGCGGTAGCCATTTTTGATTGGGTAGTGCTAGTGGTTTCTTTGAATTTGAATGTTTAAAAGGCTCATGGAGTTTTTCGCATGGAGTTTGACAGGTTTTTTTCTTTTCTTTTTTTTTTTTTTTTAGAAAGGGGGACATGTGTTTTTATTATTTATTTATTAGTTTCTCAATACTGTGTTTTTAGAAAATAAGAGCTAGAAACATTTTTATTTCTGTGATTTTAGTTCACTGTAAATAGAAGAAAAACAATAGCATCGCATTATTTGTATAAATAACATTTTCAGGTTCTTGCGGATTATCTTTGGATAGACATTGATAAATATGGCTGTAATGAAGTCGGGGATCAAATTTCTTTTTTTTTATAAATCAAGTTGTTAAAACAGTGTTTATTTTTATATAGCATGTCTTTTCTTATCGTTTGCCAAAAGCTAATTTCTAAACCATTAGTTTTAGAGGTGTAGTTCCAATTGCAAAAGTGTTTCAAATTTTGTTCTGCATCATATAAAAATCGATTTACATTAAAATAGCTAATTTTTAAATACTTAAGAAATTAAAAATTTTTTACAGTATCTGGGGCTTATAAGCTTCTCTACGTTTCAATATGTAAAACAGTAAAAATTTATTCTTCTATGGCCAAAACTAACTGAGTTAAGATACTTGCAATTTAACGAATGTTGTGATTTTTAGTCACCAAATATGAAAAACACGTTTTTAGTATTACATTGATATTATTGATAAATTGCATCTGACTAAAAATGTATAAATAATATTTTCATGTTCTTGTGGTTTTCGCTATGCATATGCGTTGATACACATGGCAGCAACGAAATCGGGAATAAAATTTCATTTTTTTTTATTTTACAAATAATGTTGTTAAAAATGTGTTTATTTTTATACAGGGTGTCTCTTCGTATCGTTTACCAAAAGCTAATTTCTAAATCGTTAGTTTTATTGGTATTGTTCCAATTGCAAAAATGTTTCAGATTTTGTTATGCGTCATTTAAAATCCAATTTGCGTTAAAATAAGTGCTTTTTAAATAGTTAAGAAATTAAATTTTTTTCACAACGTCTGGTCCTATAAGCTTCATTCAGAAAAAGTTTCTCCATGTTCTAACCACTAGTACAAATTTTATTTTCCTACAGCTAAAACTTATTAAATTAGAACTTAAAACTTTGTAAATTTTCGACGTTTTTATCACCATAAACAAAAAACGTGTTTTTATTGCCAGAAAAGCTGAAAATGCATAAAATTGAAGTTAATAATGATTCCAAGGAGTGTAAAGTTCTACTATAATTTTCAAATAGACTGTTTTGATTTATTTAATCGCAGAAAAAATCTTACAAATTCTACGACTAATCGCAGAAAGAATTAAAATTAGAAGAACCAATAATTTTGAAACAAAAAAAAAAATTAACAAGACTACCAATGAAATTTCTCTTAAGGCAATGAATAAGAAAGAAGGTAAGAAAATTAATCTCTCTTCTGAAATCCAAATTGGCTACTTTCTAATGCATTTTTAATTGATCTTTGCTTTCAAACGTATCGATTTGGCAGGTGCTCGTACTAAGAAACTATGTCATCTAACGGTTTTTCCGTTTTTCAGTAAAGACAGAAACTGTTGTCAAAGTAGGCGTTTTGAACTGAATTTACAGACGCGTCAGCACAAGAAAGGTAAAAACTGCCGTCATATGAAAACACTGTGCGATTACAAATCACTTCAATAATCATGCCGTCAAGTGCTTTTATCTTTAAAAATGAGTCAGAAAATGTGTCAGAAAGTTTCGCGTTGTTGTGCGGGGAAAATCTTTTGCAATTAATATCCAATTTATAAACGACTTGCTTGCAATTGTGCAAAAAACTCATGTTATTATTATCATTGTCTTTGGTTATTTACTTATTGAGCACTAGTTGGCATATTTTAACGAGAGTGGTTTGGTACAAGAGTGTATTTTTTTGTGATAACCACATTCAACTTAATCTACGGTGTTGCCATTTAAATGTCATAAAATTATAAATAAAAGAGTGATGGCATAAGCACATGGTACATGCTTACATTAGATGTTTTTTTTCCAAACTATTGCAACCCACATTCCAGAAATTGGCAATACTTTCCTAGACAAGTTCTATTAAACGAATGAGAAAATTTAGCAAATATTAACTTGGTAAAAATGGCAACCTTGGTACATTTTTGTCCAAAAACCCCAGGACCAATGAAATTGCATTGCTATCATTTTTCTGTTTATAAAAGCACTCTAGTTGCTTATACCTGTATATTTTTTCCAAAATCCTTTCAACTTATTACATTTTATTTCTCGTATTCCACTTCATCCATATTTATAAAACCAATCTATTGCCCATCGTTAAGGCTGTTCTTAACTGCTCTGCTCAACAAGCGCAAAATGTTTTGACACATTTACAAATTCATTTTTTAACGGAAAGGTATAAAATTGGAAAGCCTGGCCATGGAAGCGATTTGGAATTGAACTGTTTTCTCTATTTTTTTTTATCAATCAATTACCTATTGAGTTATAAGGAATTTTGATCACGTGACAAACACGTTTTTCACCCGCTCTTGAGTCTCTTTCTTACTTCGCGCGGAAATTCGGTTCAAAACGCCCACTTCGACATTATTTTCTGAAAGATCTATTGCGTTTGCAAAAAAATGGAAAAAACAGCTCAATGACATAGTTTCTGAACAACAACACCAGCTAGTTTCATGCATTTTCGAACAAAAATAAATTAAAACTTACGTCAGAAAGTTGCCTTTTAGGATTTGAGAACACCCTTAACATTTGAAAAGCTGTAGACGACCATATATTAAAAAATAGCTTTTACCAAAAAAAAAAAAAAAAAAAAAAAAAAAAAATTGGGAGTACGATGGATTTTTTTAGCTTTAACTCTTTATCTACTGCATTATGATCCGCTTCAATTTTTTTCATGTACATTTTTTTTTTCAGTTACTACAATAAAAATTAAAGGATAAACATAAAAAAAAAATACTCACCAGTGAGAAATTTAACACTAGAACGCCCGGAAGGGTTGGGTTGGGTTGATTTTTGACGGCCAATTATCTACACGAGGGATATGGGCCCGGGGGGAGTGCCCTCCGTGGGGGGTCTTTCTAAGGGAACCTAATCCGTATTAACGCATGGAAGATCCACGGCTCGAAGAAAACCACGAAAACTCCGAACGATTAGGCCGACGGGCGCGATTGGGATCGAACCCAGCACTTCCCGTCTACCAGCTTCGAGAGCAGAACCTCTCGGCCACTGGTGGGGCAGAACGCCCGGAAGGAGTCGATTCGACTCCGACCACATGATTAAATGTCCATTGGAGCCAGAATTTTTTTCAATAAAATAAGTTATGTTTAAGCGACGCAGAATTACGTTAAATAAATCAGTTAAATAATTTTAAATAAAAATTCTGGAGTTAAATATTTTTATGAAACTTGAGTAAAATTTCCGGGCGTTCCAGTGTTAATTCCTTAAAGGTAATTAATTAAAGTGGTACTTTAAAGTACCGACTACGACTAAAATATCTACACTACGACTAAAATATCGTAATAGAAAACACATAGAACGTCTGTAATTTCTTTGAGAAAACATTAAGAAACATTAAGAAGCGGAAATTTCAAATATACTAGAAAATTAGATAGGTAATTATTTATTTATTAGTATTACCAAAATAAAGTAACAAAGGCAGATTCTTAATTTTTTTTTGGAATTTTAATAGTATTATTCTCTGTGTAATAGAGAGGGGAAAAAGAAGGGGGGGGCGAATTTTTTTAAAGTAATCCAATTAATGAATTGAATGACTTTATTATTAATTCATAGTAAATAGATGTCGAAAACTTAAAAAATAGTAATAATATTTTTAGATTTTCCTTGCTATAGGGGCAAATTGGAAAAAGGGGAGATTTCACGTGTGTGTGCGTTGGGGGTGGGGGTAAAATTTAGCTGATTGATTATTTATGTATTTTATTAATTGCTTATACTCTTTATTGTTACTTTGCAATAACATTCAAAAGAGAAAAAGATAAGATTTTTTTTATATATTCAGGGAATAAGAAAATAAGACTTACTTTACATTGTCAGGGAGGGAGGGAGAGAGAGGGGGGGGGGTAAAATTTCAGGGGAGACTGAATTAGATGATTTGTCTTAAAAAAGTGAAAATATTCACAATAATCAAAAGTGGAAAATTCTCATTCCTCTAAAAGAAATACTGTAAAAACAGAAAATTTAAATATAATAAAATTTACACGCCCCCCCCCCCCCTCTATTGCGCCTCCCAATTTCCTCCACCATAATCCCAATTACATTTAGTTTAAATGCACAATGTAATATCATTTAGAATGTTTTGCAATTAAAAATGAATCATATTTAACCACTAGGAAAGCCGAAAATGAGTTTTGGCCACTTGATCGCGATTTGGTATACCACTGTGCGACGGTCATCAGAAACTGTTGATCCGATGTGAAAAGTCAGCCGCCATCTTGTGACAACCTCCTCAGTTACTTCATTCGCAACAGGTACACTCCACACTATATGTCTCTTCCACTTCATTCTAACTCCATTATTTCGCGCTGCTTTGCATTTTATTTATGACACAAAAGATAAGACATCTCGAAATTGTTACTAAAATTGTAAATTAGTGGAAGTTTTATAACGATTTTGTCATTGATTTATCTTACATATGAGTAAGCATTAGCATTGAAATTTTTAAACAGTTTATTATTCAGAAGATCACGTCGTCAAGTTTTAACGGGTACCGTTACCAACTGAGTAAAATTATAAACCAAACATACAAACAAAAAAATTCTTATCAGATGATACTATGCTGAACGATTTAAATCACTAAAAAATGTTTTATTTTATTTTATTAACCCTCTAATGCCCATGGTAGACATGGAACTACTAATAAAGAGGTACTGACATATTTTCTCCTTATTTAAACGCCTTATTAATGCAAAATTGCAGTAATAAATAATCGCAGAAACAGCTAATCATTTTTACTGGTGGTAGTTTACTTCGGCGGTAGTCAAGCACTGTGTTTCCACCATGTTATGACAACCCAGATAACATTCTGTTAGTGTCAGTGAGAAAGATTATTATATCTGGGAAAACTACAAAATACAAATCTGGGAAAAATACAAATATCTGGGAAAAATACAAATGTAAATTTTTACCATATTTGTGAGAGAAAAATTCCGTGAATATGGAGCTTAAATGAGACGAAATTTTACATTCAAATTTATTGGTGGAAGTTTGCCCCGACGTTAAGCATAAACTGTTGATCCGATTTATAAAAAAACAGCCACCATCTTGTGACTACCTCCTCAGTTACTTCATTCGCAAATGGTAGACAATACACTATATGTCTCCTCCCCTTTATTCATATCTCTATTGTGGTAGCATTATGCTACCACCAGTGTTTGGAATTTAGTGGATTTTTTCAGTCGGGTATTTCAAATTCATACCAGAAATTTAAACTAGCAATATTTGCTTTATTTAATAACAGACATTCTGTATTTAAATAAAGCGATATTTATTATTGGAATTTTCTGGTATGAATTCAGATTCTCTGAATCACGGAATTTCTAGAACGTATCCTAGCATGGGAATTGGAGGGTTAAATTGCGTAAAACAGAGATGAGGCGGGATAAAAATCTATCTCCTACGCCGCAAACTATAAATATTATGCATCTAAAGTGTAATTTATATAGACCATGCCTATAATATTTAATTGTTTTGAAAAGTATACCACTATGTTAATTGATAATAATAATAATAATAATCGTAACAAAATTATTTAACCTAATTTGTGTTCATGGCAGAACGTGATCGTGATGTGAATAAATGCTAATTGTGAATTATCCTCTCCTCTTTAATATTCTACAGATTATCTGAGAGTAGAACAATAAGTTAAAGAGAACCATAAAATGATGCAATCCATTGCAGCATTTAGGGCAAATAATTTATTTCATCTTTGAAGTACTCTTTGTAAACATCTCTTTCTGCTTTCCTACAAAACTCGAAACTGTTATTATATCAAGCTTCGATCTGCTTTGATTATGGTACCGACAAGCGCGTGCCCCCAAGGCCTGATTAAAACATAGGCCATGGCCTAAAGACCCCTGATTTTGGGAACCCCCAAAGTTGATATCTAGTTTTCGTAAAGCTGATATTTTAAATCTGTTTTGACCTTGTATTGATCGTAATCATAATTTTAGGTAGCTTTCTTTACAAAAAGCTACCTATTGCAGCCGTTCGGAGGAAAGCGATTTCAAAAAATTTTGGTATAATTTCATCGATCATGACCCCCAGACCTCGAAACCACCCTCCGTTCAAAATTGATATATATATATATATATATATATATATATATATATATATATATATATATCAATATATATATATATATATATATCTATACTCCTATTATAAAGAGGAAAAAATTGTTTATTTGTCGGAGGTAAGCTCAGGAACTACCGAACCGATTCCAAAAGTAATGGTATCAAAATGATGGTGTTAGTCCAACTTAGAACATAGGCTATATCTTAAGTCGGTGCCACTACCCCAAAGGGGGTGCAGGAGCTAAAAACGTTCTAAAAATGCGATTTTTGCGTTACTGAAGGGCCTAGAAATATGAAATTTGGAATATTAGTTACTTATAAGATATAAATGTTGTCTAAGAACAGTTCTTAAACAATTCGAAATTTAAAGGGGGTGAAAATGCACTAAAAGTGTTCTAAAAAACGTTCTAAATCGTAGTTTCTACATAATCTCAGGAAATACCAAACCGATTTAAAAAGTAATGGTATCAAAATAATGGTGTTAGTCCAACTTAGAACATAGGCTATATTTTATGTCGGTGCCACTACCCCAAAGGGGGTGCAGGAGCAAAAAGCGTTCTAAAAATGCGATTTTTGCATTACTGAAGGGCCTAGAAATAGGAAATTTGGAATATTAGTTACTTATAAGATATAAATGATGTCTAAGAACAGTTCTTAAACAATTCGAAATTTAAAAAGGGTGAAAATGCGCGAAAAGCGTTCTAAAAAACGTTCTAAATGGTGATTTCTACACAATCTCAGGAAATACCAAACCGATTAAAAAAATAATGGCGTCAAAATGATGGTGAAAACCCTTGCTCCAACATAGGCTATGTTTTATGTCGGTGCCACTACCCCAAAGGGGGTGCAGGAGAAAAACGTTCTAAATTGCGGTTTTTGCGTGACGGAAGAACCTTGAATAGTGAAATTTAGAATGGTAGTTAGTTATAAGATATCAATGATCTCTAAAGACATTTCCTAAAAAAGTCGAAATTTAAAAGGGGGGTCAAAATGCGCAAAAAGCGTTGTAAAAAACGTTCTAAATTGCGATTTCTAGCAATCTCAGGAAATACTGAATAATAATAGTATAAAAGTATCAAATGTAATCAAATATATAATAGTATCAAATATAATAGTATAAAAATGATGGGGACAGATCTTGCTCCAAGATAGGCTATATTTTATATCTGTTTCCACTACCCCAGAGGAGATGCAGGAGCAAAATGAGCGAAAAGCGTTCTAAAAACGTTCTAAATGCCGATTTGTCACCAATATCTCAGGAAGAATCAAACTGATTTCAAAAGTAATGGTAAGAAATTGATGCTGACAGCCTCTGCTCTAACATAGACGCTATTTTAAGTCGGTATCACTATCACCTAGACGTTACAGGAACAAAAAAGCGTTCCAAATTTGGATTTTTGTGATCGGTAGGGGCTAGCAACTTAAAATTAGGCAAAGTACATATTTATTACATATAAATGATCTTTAAGAACAGTTTCGAAAAATTGGAAATTTAAAAAGGGGTGAAAATCCGCTAAAAGCGTTCTAAAAACGTTCTAAATTGCGATTTCTACTCAATCTCAGGAAATTCCAAAGCTATTTCAAAAGTAATGGTTGCAAATCAATGGTGACAGTCCCTGCTATAACATAGGTTATATTTTATGTTGCTGTCACTACCATCTGAGGGTTGCAAAAGCAAAACAAGTTCTAATTTGCGTTTTTTGCATAACTGAAGGGTCTAACACTTTGAAGTATGGGATGGTATATACTTACAAGATGCAACTGCTTTCTAAGAACTGTCGAAAGAAAATTTCAAATTTAAAAAGATGAAGTGAGCGAAAAGCGTTATAAATTACAATTTTTATGTAATCTTATCAAACACCAAACCGATTAAAAAAATAATGATGACAAATTGTTGGTGATAGAATCTGCTCAAACATAAGCTATATTTTATGTCTGTGCCACTACCACCAGAGGGTTGTAGTAGCTAAAAAATTTCTAAATTGCGATTTCTGTGATGCTGAAAAGGCTAGAAACTTTAAACATGGCATGGTAGTTACTTATAAAATATAAATGTCCTCGAAGGACTGTCGAAAATAAATTCGCATTAAGAAGGGGTGAAGTGAAGCGGAGGTGCGAAAAGCATTCTAAAAAAGTCCTAAATTACGATTTCTACACAATTTCAGGGAATATAAACCAAATATAAAAGTAATAGTTGCGAATCAATGGTAACAGTCTCTGATCCTACACAGGCTATATTTTATGCCGATGATTCTACCACCTGGGGTTCACAGGAACAACAAACGCTCTAAAAAAGGCCTTTAAAGGCTTTCTAAATTACGTTTCTGTGGAATATTAGGAAATAACAAACCAATTTCAAAATTAATGTTGGCAAATTAATGGTGACAGTTCCTATTTCAACATAGCCCTTTATGTTGAGAGAGGTGGTAGGACTTGGAATTTGACATGATGGTTAATTTTAAGATGTAAGAAGATAGTTTCTAAAAAATTCAAAACTTCAAATGAATTCTGAAATGAGCGTATTAATTGAGCATAAAAGTTTCAAAATATTTTCTTAATTATTATTTGTTTAGTTTTATTTCGTTTTATTAATTTAAGTCTCATTTCTGCCTTATGCTGTGGAACAATGATCTTTAATCAAACTGTGTTTGAATAGTAATTTTTTAAATTATTCCTAAAAGTAATAAGTACCTTTTAATAAAATAAAATATTACCTTTTAATAAAATAAAAATTTAGTTAGTACCTTTTAATAAAAATTAGACATATAAATATCACTTGGCATATTTCAAATATTACGCGAGCAAAGCCGCGGGGTTTGCTAGTATATATATATATATATATATATATCTGACATATGTCACACTGTAACTCTCGTATTTATGAACCGATTTGGATGTAATTCGGTGTGTACATAGTAAATACCAATGTCTCGACCGAGTTCGTTGGCCAGCTTCATCCGCCATTTTGTTTCAAAATGGCGGCCATTTAAAAATTTAAAAAAAATTTAAAATTTGAAAGGTGGTACCAAAAAATTGAAAATGGAAAAATATTTTTTTCTTATGTATTTGACCTTTATACAAAGACTCCGTAGTAGTTTTTGTTTCGTCTATATCTTAAAAAATGGCTGAGTTATAGCATTTTGAATTTCTAGCGAAGCTGACATTTTGAAACGTCCTGAATTTTGTCACGCAATAAAAGGCGTATTTATGAACCGATTTGGATGTAACTTCGTTTATACATAGTACAGTCCAATGTCTCGACCGAGTTTGTTAGCCAGCTTCATCCGCCATTTTGTTTAAAAATGGCGGCCATTTAAAATTTTAAGAAACATTTAAATTTGAAATGTGGTACCAAAAAATTGAAAATTGAAAAAATATTTTTTTCTTATGTGTTTGACCTCGATAAAAAGATTCGGGAGCAGTTTTTGTTTCGTCTATATCTTAAAAAATGGCTGAGTTATAGCATTTTGAATTTCTAGTGTGGCTGACATTTTGAAACGCCCTGATTTTTGCCACGTGATAACAGACATATTTATGAACCGAATTGGATGTACCTTGGTGTGTACATAGTACATACAAATAACTCAACTGAGTTCGTTGGCCAGCTTCATCCGCCATCTTGTTTCAAAATGGCGGCCATTTAAAAAATTTAAAAAAAAAATTAAATTTAAAATGAGATACCAAAAAATTGGAAAATGAAAAAGAGTTTTTTCGTATGTGTTTGATCTTAATACAAAGATTCCGGAACAGGTTTTGTTTCGTCTATATCTAAAAAAATGGCTGAGTTATAACATTTTGAATTTCTGTTGTGGCTGACATTTTAAAACGACCTGATTTTTGTCACGCGGTAACAGGCGTATTTATGAACCGATTTGAATGTAACTTGGTCTGTACATAGTACATACCAATGTCTCGGCCGAGTTCGTTGGCCAGCTTCATTCGCCATCTTGTTTCGAAAGGGTTGCCATTTAAAAAAAAAAATGTAATTTAAAATTTAAAATGAGGTATTAAAAAATTGGAAAATGAAAAAGATTTTTTTTATGTGTTTGGCCTTGATACAAAATTCTGGAGCAGTTTTCGTTTCTGAAAATTTGTTCTTTTGTTTATATCTTAAAAAGTGGTTGAATTATAGCACTTTGAATTTCTATCATGGCTACACTTTGAAACGATCTTGTATTTGTCTCGCGATACCACACGTATTCGCCTATTTCGATGGAAGAAGGCATGTGGATAGTATACATCAATATCTCGACCAAGTTCGCTGGCCAGCTTCATCAGCCATCTTGTTTCAAAATGGCGGCCATTAAATTAAAAAATATATATATTTAAAGTGAGGTGCAAAAAAATTAGAAATTGAAAAAGGTTTCTTTCTTAAGTATTTGACCTTGATATAAGGATTCGGGAGCATTTTTTGTTTGTCTTTATCTTAAAAAATGGCTCAGATATAGCAGTTTCAATTTCTAACGTAGGTGACATTTTGAAAAATCTGATATTTTGCCTGCGACAGCACTCGTATATATCAACCGATTCCGATGTGAGTGAGCATGTGCACAGCAATTACTAAGGTCTCAACCAAGTTCACTGGTTAGCCTCATCCACCATGTTGTCTTAAAATGGCTTTAAGAAATCACTGTAATGGCACTTTAAGAAATCGCCGAATTTGGCAGCCAAATATAAGTTACTTTAAATAAAAGCAGCTTGGATAAAGCTGACTAATTTCACGAAATTCTCATTCATAATGATTTAGTATTGATAAAAATTAGTATTGAATCTCCTACATTCGGTTTCCACTTAATTGAGCTTCGTGTGTTTGAATAATATAAGTTGGCTTTTTTAAAATAAGGAATATGAAAGCTACCTCTTCCTCCTGGCACTGGCCGGAAGGACTTTTGTATTTCTATCGTAGAGAAGAATGAAAGAGAAAGGATATGTTGATCTGAGACAGACTCTATTAAGGCTATTCTCAAATCCAAAACGGCAACTTCATGTCATAAGTTATAATTTATTTTTGTTCGGAAATGCATGAAACTAGCAAGTGTTGTCGTTTAGAAACTATGTAATCGAACTGTTTTTTTCGTTTTTTTTGAAAACGCAATAGATCTTTCAGAAAATAGTGTCAAAGTGGACGTTTTGGACCGAATTTCCGAGCGAAAGAAGAATAATCCTGAAGAAAGGGGGGAAACGTCTTTGTCACGGGATCACAATCGCTTATATCTCAATAGGTAATTTATTGATCAAAAAATGGAAAACACAGTTCGATTCCAAATATCTTCCATAGTCAGGTCTTCCTGTTTTATATCTTTCTGTTAAAAAATGAATCTGTAAATGTGTCAAAACGTTTTGCACTTCTTGAGCAGAGCAGCTGAGAACAGCCTTAAAGTTATTGTGATACTCTATATTAGAGGCAGTGTTGGCAGTTTGTTATTAAAAAAACTGGTTGCTTCATTACTAGCATTTTTTTGAAGTAGTATAATTTACTTTGTATATATCGTCGGTGATGGATTTATAACCCTCTCAGATATGAACAGTAAACTATTTTAGAAACATTATACATGCAATAACTTTCAAGGACATAACACTTTAAAATACTTGAACTAATTTAGTAGCAGTAAATCAATTCATAATCATCTTAGATATCATTAACTGATTTCAAAACAGGAAGCAATTCAAGAATACAAATATTTGAACACATAAATAAATACATTAAGTAATAATAAATCATTCTGCAATAAACAAACTTTCTGATTATTGCTAAATCATCCTACTCAAGATAAACAATGATATTAATATGTGAAATATGTTCGCGAAATTTGTTTTAATATCAACCCACGCATGCTGTAGCTGTCTGACGTCATCAAAAGAACTCTGACTAAAAAAAAAAAACTCTTTTAGGTAGCTTTCTTTACAAAAAGCTACCTATTGCAGCCGTTCGGAGGAAAGCGATTTCAAAAAATTTTGGTATATTTTCATCGATCATGACCCCCAGACCCCGAAACCACCCTCCGTTAAAAATTGATATATATATATATATCAATATCAATATATATATATATATATATATATATATCTGACCTATGTCACACTCTAACTCTCGTATTTATGAACCGATTTGGATGTAATTCGGTGTGTACATAGTACATACCAATGTCTCGACCTAGTTCGTTGGCCAGCTTCATCTGCCATTTTGTTTCAAAATGGCGGCCATTTAAATGTTTTTTAAAAATTTAAAATTTGAAATGTGGTACCAAAAAATTGAAAATGGAAAAATATTTTTTTCTTATGTATTTGACCTTCATACAAAGACTCCGTAGCAGTTTTTGTTTCGTCTATATCTTAAAAAATGGCTGAGTTATAGCATTTTGAATTTCTAGGGAAGCTGACATTTTGAAACGTCCTGAATTTTGTCACGCGATAAAAGGCGTATTTATGAACCGATTTGGATGTAACTTCGTTTATACATAGTACAGACCAATGTCTTGACCGAGTTCGTTGGCCAGCTTCATCCGCCATTTTGTTTAAAAATGGCGGCCATTTAAAATTTTAAGAAAAATTTAAATTTGAAATGTGGTACCAAAAAATTGAAAATTGAAAAAATATTTTTTTCTTATGTGTTTGACCTCGATAAAAAGATTCGGGAGCAGTTTTTGTTTCGTCTATATCTTAAAAAATGGCTGAGTTATAGCATTTTGAATTTCTAGTGTGGCTGACATTGTGAAACGCCCTGATTTTTGACACGTGATAACAGACATATTTATGAACCAATTTGGATGTACCTTGGTATGTACATAGTACATACAAATAACTCAACCGAGTTCGTTGGCCAGCTTCATCCGCCATCTTGTTTCAAAATGGCGGCCATTTAAAAAAATTTTTAAAAAATTAAATTTAAAATGAGATACCAAAAAATTGGAAAATGAAAAAGAGTTTTTTCGTATGTGTTTGACCTTAATACAAAGATTCCGGAACAGGTTTTGTTTCGTCTATATCTAAAAAAAAGGCTGAGTAATAACATTTTGAATTTCTATTGTGGCTGACATTTTAAAACGACCTGATTTTTGTCATGCGATAACAGGCGTATTTATGAACCGATTTGAATGTTACTTGGTCTGTACATAGTACATACCAATGTCTCGACCGAGTTCGTTGGCCAGCTTCATTCGCCATCTTGTTTCAAAAGGGTTGCCATTTTTTAAAAAAAAATGTTATTTAAAATTTAAAATGAGGTATTAAAAAATTGGAAAATGAAAAAGATTTTTTTTATGTGTTTGGCCTTGGTACAAAGATTTTGGAGCAGTTTTTGTTTCTGAAAATTTGTTTTTTCTTTATATCTTAAAAAGTGGTTGAATTATAGCACTTTGAATTTCTAACATGGCTAACACTTTGAAACGATCTTGTATTTGTCCCGCGATACCACACGTATTCGCCTATTTCGATGGAAGAAGGCATGTGGATAGTATACATCAATATCTCGAACAAGTTCGCTGGCCAGCTTCATCAGCCATCTTGTTTCAAAATGGCGGCTATTAAATTAAAAAATATATATATTTAAAGTGAGGTGCAAAAAAATTAGAAATTGAAAAAGGTTTCTTTCTTAAGTATTTGACCTTGATATAAGGATTCAGGAGCATTTTTTGTTTGTCTTTATCTTAAAAAATGGCTCAGATATAGCAGTTTCAATTTCTAACGTGGGTGACATTTTGAAAAATCTGATTTTTTGCCTGCGACAGAACTCGTATATATCAACCGATTCCGATGTGAGTAAGCATGTGCACAGCAATTACTAAGGTCTCGACGAAGTTCACTGGTTAGCCTCATCCACCATGTTGTCTTAAAATGGCAGGCACTTTAAGAAATCGCCGAATTTGGCAGCCAAATATAAGTTACTTTAAATAAAAGCAGCTTGGATAAAGCTGACTAATTTCGCGAAATTCTCATTCATAATGATTTAGTATTGATAAAAATTAGTATTGAATCTCCTACATTCGGTTTCCACTTAATTGAGCTTCGTGTGTTCGAATAACGTAAGTTGGCTTTTTTAAAATAAGGAATATGAAAGCTACCTCTTCCTCCCGGCACTGGCCGGAAGGACTTTTTATTTTAGGTAGCTTTCTTTACAAAAAGCTACCTATTGCAGCCGTTCGGAGGAAAGCGATTTCAAAAAATTTTGGTATATTTTCATCGATCATGACCACCACCCTCCGTTCAAAATTGATATATATATATATATATATATATATCAATATATATATATATATATATATATCTGACCTATGTCACACTGTAACTCTCGTATTTATGAACCGATTTGGATGTAATTCGGTGTGTACATAGTACATACCAATGTCTCGACCGAGTTCGTTGGCCAGCTTCATCCGCCATTTTGTTTCAAAATGGCGGCCATTTAAAAGTTTTTTAAAAATTTAAAATTTGAAATGTGGTACCAAAAAATTGAAAATGGAAAAATATTTTTTTCTTATGTATTTGACCTTTATACAAAGACTCCGTAGCAGTTTTTGTTTCGTCTATATCTTAAAAAATGGCTGAGTTATAGCATTTTGAATTTCTAGGGAAGCTGACATTTTGAAACGTCCTGAATTATGTCACACGATAAAAGGCGTATTTATGAACCGATTTGGATGTAACTTCGTTTATACATAGTACAGACCAATGTCTTGACCGAGTTCGTTGGCCAGCTTCATCCGCCATTTTGTTTAAAAATGGCGGCCATTTAAAATTTTAAGAAAAATTTAAATTTGAAATGTGGTACCAAAAAATTGAAAATTGAAAAAATATTTTTTTCTTATGTGTTTGACCTCGATAAAAAGATTCGGGAGCAGTTTTTGTTTCGTCTATATCTTAAAAAATGGCTGAGTTATAGCATTTTGAATTTCTAGTGTGGCTGACATTTTGAAACGCCCTGATTTTTGACACGTGATAACAGACATATTTATGAACCAATTTGGATGTACCTTGGTATGTACATAGTACATACAAATAACTCAACCGAGTTCGTTGGCCAGCTTCATTCGCCATCTTGTTTCAAAAGGGTTGCCATTTTTAAAAAAAAATGTTATTTAAAATTTAAAATGAGGTATTAAAAAATTGGAAAATGAAAAAGATTTTTTTAATGTGTTTGGCCTTGATACAAAGATTTTGGAGCAGTTTTTGTTTCTGAAAATTTGTTTTTTCTTTATATCTTAAAAAGTGGTTGAATTATAGCACTTTGAATTTCTAACATGGCTATCACTTTGAAACGATCTTGTATTTGTCTCGCGATACAACACGTATTCGCCTATTTCGATGGAAGAAGGCATGTGGATAGTATACATCAATATCTCGACCAAGTTCGCTGGCCAGCTTCATCAGCCATCTTGTTTCAAAATGGCGGCTATTAAATTAAAAAAAATATATATTTAAAGTGAGGTGCAAAAAAATTAGAAATTGAAAAAGGTTTCTTTCTTAAGTATTTGACCTTGATATAAGGATTCAGGAGCATTTTTTGTTTGTCTTTATCTTAAAAAATGGCTCAGATATAGCAGTTTCAATTTCTAACGTGGGTGACATTTTGAAAAATCTGATTTTTTGCCTGCGACAGCACTCGTATATATCAACCGATTCCGATGTGAGTAAGCATGTGCACAGCAATTACTAAGGTCTCGACCAAGTTCACTGGTTAGCCTCATCCACCATGTTGTCTTAAAATGGCAGGCACTTTAAGAAATCGCCGAATTTGGCAGCCAAATATAAGTTACTTTAAATAAAAGCAGCTTGGATAAAGCTGACTAATTTCGCGAAATTCTCATTCATAATGATTTAGTATTGATAAAAATTAGTATTGAATCTCCTACATTCGGTTTCCACTTAATTGAGCTTCGTGTGTTCGAATAACATAAGTTGGCTTTTTTAAAATAAGGAATATGAAAGCTACCTCTTCCTCCCGGCACTGGCCGGAAGGACTTTTTATTTTAGGTAGCTTTCTTTACAAAAAGCTACCTATTGCAGCCGTTCGGAGGAAAGCGATTTCAAAAAATTTTGGTATATTTTCATCGATCATGACCCCCAGACCCCGAAACTACCCTCCGTTCAAAATTGATATATATATATATATATATATATATATATATATATATATATATATATATCAATATATATATATATATATATATGACCTATGTCACACTGTAACTCTCGTATTTATGAACCGATTTGGATGTAATTCGGTGTGTACATAGTACATATCAATGTCTCGACCGAGTTCGTTGGCCAGCTTCATCCGCCATTTTGTTTCAAAATGGCGGCCATTTAAAAGTTTTTTAAAAATTTAAAATTTGAAATGTGGTACCAAAAAATTGAAAATGGAAAAATATTTTTTTCTTATGTATTTGACCTTTATACAAAGACTCCGTAGCAGTTTTTGTTTCGTCTATATCTTAAACAAGTCGGAAATTGCACGTCAAACGTGGCAAATGAGGTGCGTTCGTACTATAACTAGTTTTATAATTATTTTTTGCACCCCATATTGTACTGAATGTATATTTTTTTTTGCACTTCGTAAATTGCATAGTCTGATACATCATTAAAATGCACTTCCAATATTTTTTTCGGAACACTTTTGACTGTCCCTGTAATTAAACTATACATCCGATTTTCCTAAAATTTGAAATAGCTCAACAAAATTTTGCAACAATTATATCTTTAAAATTTCAGACCATTCGGAAGGCTGTAATATCATTAAAATGCACTTGCAATAATTTTTCCCATTGGCCGTAATGTAAAGAAAAACTTTTGACTGTCCCTGTAATTAAACTATACATCCGATTTTCCTAAAATTTGAAATGGCTCGACAAAATTTTGCAACAGTTATATCTTTAAAATTTCAGATCATTCGGAAGGCTCTAATATCATTAAAATCCACTTGCAATAATTTTTCCCATTAGCCGTAATGTAAAGAAAAACTTTTGACTGTCCCTGTAATTAAACTATACATCCGATTTTCATAAAATTTGAAATGGCGCGACAAAATTTTGCAACAATTATATCTTTAAAATTTCAGATCATTCGGAAGGCTCTAACATCATTAAAATCCACTTGCAATAATTTTTCCCATTGGCCGTAATGTAAAGAAAAACTTTTGACTGTCCCTGTAATTAAACTATACATCCGATTTTCCTAAAATTTGAAATAGCTCAACAAAATTTTGCAACAATTATATCTTTAAAATTTCAGATCATTCGGAAGGCTCTAATATCATTAAAATCCACTTGCAATAATTTTTCCAATTAGCCGTAATGTAAAGAAAAACTTTTGACTGTCCCTGTAATTAAACTATACATCCGATTTTCATAAAATTTGAAATGGTTCGACAAAATTTTGCAACAATTATATCTTTAAAATTTCAGATCATTCGGAAGGCTCTAATATCATTAAAATCCACTTGCAATAATTTTTCCCATTGGCCGTAATGTAAAGAAAAACTTTTGACTGTCCCTGTAATTAAACTATACATCCGATTTTCATAAAATTTGAAATGGCTCGACAAAATTTTGCAACAATTATATCTTTAAAATTTCAGATCATTCGGAAGGCTCTAATATCATTAAAATCCACTTGCAATAATTTTTCCCATTGGCCGTAATGTAAAGAAAAACTTTTGACTGTCCCTGTAATTAAACTATACATTCGATTTTCATAAAATTTGAAATGGCTCGACAAAATTTTGCAACAATCATATATTTGAAATTTCAGACCATTCGGTTGGGTAGTTTTTGCTCTGTTACATGCGGACAGACGGACGGACGGACGGACAGACGGACAGACGGACGGACAGACGGACGGACTGAACGACGACTATAGGTGCTACGTATTTATATAATTACGAACGCACCTAAAAATGGCTGAGTTATAGCATTTTGAATTTCTAGGGAAGCTGACATTTTGAAACGTCCTGAATTTTGTCACGCGATAAAAGGCGTATTTATGAACCGATTTGGATGTAACTTCGTTTATACATAGTACAGACCAATGTCTTGACCGAGTTCGTTGGCCAGCTTCATCCGCCATTTTGTTTAAAAATGGCGGCCATTTAAAATTTTAAGAAAAATTTAAATTTGAAATGTGGTACCAAAAAATTAAAAATTGAAAAAATATTTTTTTCTTATGTGTTTGACCTCGATAAAAAGATTCGGGAGCAGTTTTTGTTTCGTCTATATCTTAAAAAATGGCTGAGTTATAGCATTTTGAATTTCTAGTGTGGCTGACATTTTGAAACGCCCTGATTTTTGACACGTGATAACAGACATATTTATGAACCAATTTGGATGTACCTTGGTATGTACATAGTACATACAAATAACTCAACCGAGTTCGTTGGCCAGCTTCATCCGCCATCTTGTTTCAAAATGGCGGCCATTTAAAAAAAAAATTTAAAAATTAAATTTAAAATGAGATACCAAAAAATTGGAAAATGAAAAAGAGTTTTTTCGTATGTGTTTGACCTTAATACAAAGATTCCGGAACAGGTTTTGTTTCGTCTATATCTAAAAAAATGGCTGAGTTATAACATTTTGAATTTCTATTGTGGCTGACATTTTAAAACGACCTGATTTTTGTCACGCGATAACAGGCGTATTTATGAACCGATTTGAATGTAACTTGGTCTGTACATAGTACATACCAATGTCTCGACCGAGTTCGTTGGCCAGCTTCATTCGCCATCTTGTTTCAAAAGGGCTGCCATTTTTTAAAAAAAATGTTATTTAAAATTTAAAATGAGGTATTAAAAAATTGGAAAATGAAAAAGATTTTTTTAATGTGTTTGGCCTTGATACAAAGATTTTGGAGCAGTTTTTGTTTCTGAAAATTTGTTTTTTCTTTATATCTTAAAAAGTGGTTGAATTATAGCACTTTGAATTTCTAACATGGCTAACACTTTGAAACGATCTTGTATTTGTCTCGCGATACAACACGTATTCGCCTATTTCGATGGAAGAAGGCATGTGGATAGTATACATCAATATCTCGACCAAGTTCGCTGGCCAGCTTCATCAGCCATCTTGTTTCAAAATGGCGGCTATTAAATTAAAAAATATATATATTTAAAGTGAGGTGCAAAAAAATTAGAAATTGAAAAAGGTTTCTTTCTTAAGTATTTGTCCTTGATATAAGGATTCAGGAGCATTTTTTGTTTGTCTTTATCTTAAAAAATGGCTCAGATATAGCAGTTTTAATTTCTAACGTGGGTGACATTTTGAAAAATCTGATTTTTTGCCTGCGACAGCACTCGTATATATCAACCGATTCCGATGTGAGTAAGCATGTGCACAGCAATTACTAAGGTCTCGACCAAGTTCACTGGTTAGCCTCATCCACCATGTTGTCTTAAAATGGCAGGCACTTTAAGAAATCGCCGAATTTGGCAGCCAAATATAAGTTACTTTAAATATAAGCAGCTTGGATAAAGCTGACTAATTTCGCGAAATTCTCATTCATAATGATTTAGTATTGATAAAAATTAGTATTGAATCTCCTACATTCGGTTTCCACTTAATTGAGCTTCGTGTGTTCGAATAACATAAGTTGGCTTTTTTAAAATAAGGAATATGAAAGCTACCTCTTCCTCCCGGCACTGGCCGGAAGGACTTTTTATTATTAAGTTAGTTGCCCATTTTATCTCAAAAGAGAAACATGTAATATTTAATTTGTTGCTGCAAAAGGCAGCTGTTTGTAACGCATTAATTTAAAATGTAAAGTCAAAATTTTAATATAATTGTCTATAACGAAAGTGATCAAGTCTCAAGTGTGGATTAAATATAAATAATATAATACATTTAACCAACACCTTTTTTTAACAACACTTTAGCTTCGTAATAAATGGATTACCCACTGAAGTTAAAAATGTGCGCCAAGCCGAAGCATGAGGAATATTGCTGCTGAAGAAAGATAAAGGTAAGCAATTACCTATATTATTATATTAATTGTGTTTTAATGGCCAGAATGATATCTATTTATCTAAGTACTAGTGCGCGTAACCTGCTGTGCAGAGTAGAGGTGGCTTTTTGCCAACAATTTGATTATGAGACCGAAAAGGTCTGTATTTTAGTGAATAAATAATATGTGAAAAAGAAAAAAAAAAACTACTGGCCATACATGTATGCACATTAAAAAGAAATTGAAAATTATTGAAAATATAGTTAGTTGATGATGAAATAAATATTGTGAATTTTTTGTTGATATATATGAAATGTTAAACAATTGAAAAAAAAAAAAAACTAGATATATAATAAGAAGTTTTATATAGAATAAAATAAAAACAGCAATTCCTCACATAAGTAAAACTTAAATAACTAGAAAAATGGCCGCATCACGGGAGATACAGTTAGTAGAAAAACTAAACGAGAGTAACTACGGAAATTGGAAATTTAAAACTGAGATGTTACTGATTAGAGAAGACTTGTTCAACGTAATTAGCGAAGATAGTCCCACGCCAATCACGACCGATTGGGAGAAAAAGGACAAGAAAGCCAGAGCGATAATAAATCTATCAATTGAAGATTCACAAATCGTCCATGTAAAAGAGCTTAACACAGCCAAAGACACATGGAATGCACTTAAAACGATACACGAACGGGCGAACCTCTCTAGTAAATTATTTTTGTTAAGAAAGCTTTATGGAGCCAAGCTCCAAGAAAACGGGAACCTAATCAAACACATAACATACATTCTAGAACTAATAGACAAACTCTCAGCGATCGGGGAAACAATTAGCGACTCCCATCTTTCAGCTTTATTGCTGTGTTCGCTACCCCCTAGTTATAATACTTTGATCACTGCACTTGAATCACGAAATGAAGACGAGCTTACACCACAATTTATTAGAAGTAAATTAACAGATGAGTACAATAGAAGGGTCGAAAACACAGACCAGGGTGAAAATTCAACAAAAGCGTTTAAAACGCACAAAAGATTTCCTAATGATAACTTTAAAAAAGATAAACAGTGCACGTACTGCAAATTGAGAAATCACACGTACAGAGAATGTTGGCATTTGAAAAATCGAAACAATCACCCAAACACACAAAAACAACAACAAACATACAAAAACAAACATTACTCATCATCGTTGTGTTATCAACAATCTGATAACCAGATAGGAAACACTGACCTCGAATCAGTAGACAAGAGAAATTATAGAACGGAAACAAAACCAGATCAAGGCAGCGACGCAGCCTTTCTAATAGACAAAGCAGGAAAACAAACCTGGATTATTGATTCTGGTTCATCTTCACATATCCTAAACAATAAAAATGAGTTTACTAAATTAAATGACACCGAAAAAACAACGGTCATAATTGCCAACGGAAAAACTCTGAACTCGCTAGGTACAGGATAAACTACATTCACGACGCAAACATCCGATGGAGGCATAAATAAAATTACGTTGAAAGAAGTGTTATATGTACCGGAGTTAGAATCTAATTTAATTTCAGTAAGTAAAGCCACAAAGAATGGGTATAAATTATTATTTGATAAAGATAAATGCACGCTGTCCCGAAATGGGAAAATCTACTTGGAGGCAAAAATGAAAAATAACCTATACGAAGTTGAATTATTAGAAAATGCTGATAGGAATATAGTAAATATGGCATATGAATGCAAAAGTAAAGACTGCCTGGAACTTTGGCACAAACGCCTAGGGCATAGAAATTACAATTCCATAAAGGAAATGGTTAAAGGTGATTTAGCCTATGGCATAAAATTAAATAATTGCAATCATGGAACAACATGCGAAACATGCATACAAACAAAAACAAGCGATGCTCCCTATCCCAAAACAGTGTATAAAAATAAAACAGGTAGAGTACTCGATCTAGTGCACACGGACGTATGCACAGCGATAGGAACCCCACAATAGGCGGTAAAACAATGTTTGTAACTTTCATTGACGACTACTCTAGATATACTGTAATATACTTATTAAAACATAAAGATGAAGTACAGGATAAACTAATCGACTGTATAGCTATGGTTCGAAACATGTTCGGGATATATCCGAAAGCAATAAGATCGGATAACGGGGGAGAGTACATAAATAGTGGGATAGAGGATTACATAAGAAAAAGGGGTATTAAACATCAATTAACCGTGCCGTATTGCCCGAGCCAAAATGGCATTGCGGAGAGAAAAAATAGGTCGCTATTAGACATGACTAGAAGCCTACTCAGAGAAGCAGATCTGCCACAAAAATTTTGGGGAGAAGCAATTAACACCACGAATCATTTACAGAATCGCTTACCAACAAGATCGACAAATAAAACCCCATTTGAGCTATGGTTTAATCGCAAACCAAATTTACACTATTTGCGAACATTTGGATGCAAAGCTTACGTATATGTGAATAAACAACATCGAGGAAAATTGGACGACAGGGCTCAGGAAGGGATTTTTGTAGGATACGATAACAACTCAAAAGGAAATAAAATTGTAATTGGCAGAACAGTGAAATTCATTGAAAATAGCAAAATTAATCTAAAAGAAAATAAAGAGACAGGAAACTCATATGACGACAAACATTACATTGAAACAGAGATAAACAACACAACCGAAGAACCAACCACGTCCAAACAACCGACCAATGAACCAAGAAGATCTGAAAGATCGAACAGGGGGGTACCACCAGACAGATATGCCTGTTATGTAAAAAAATGATGATATGACAGAACCCACTAGTTGGAATGAAATATTGGAAATAAATAATCCCAAAGAAAAGGAAAATTGGCTTAAAGCCACACAAGCGGAAATCAATTCGCTGAGACAACACAACACATGGGAATTAGTGGATCCTCCACCCAACAAAAAGGTTATAGGTTGCAAATGGATATTCAAAAAGAAATTAGACAGTTACGGAAACACTCAAAAGTACAAAGCACGTTTAGTAGCCAAAGGGTTTAGTCAAAAATATGGGGAAAACTACGACGAGACTTTCACCCCAGTAGTGTCACAAACAACTGTGAGAACATTTTTGACAGTAGCCGCACATAAGCAGTTGAACGTGCGACACGTAGATATCGACACAGCCTTTCTCTACGGTGAGTTAGAAGACGAAATTTATATGAAACAACCGGAGGGGTACATTGAGAAAAACTCAGAAAACAAAGTGCGTAAACTAAAAAAATCGATCTACGGACTAAAACAGGCAGTCAGAAATTGGAACAAAAGAATAGAACAATCTTTGAAAAATTTAAACTTTCAACAAAGCACCGTGGACTCATGTATATATACACGAAAAGAAAACAAAACTTCAACTTACGTAATAGTGTATGTTGACGACATTTTGATAGGCGGTGAAAACGAAACGATTGAAGACATAATAAAATCTTTAAAGGAAGAATTTGCATTAAAGGACCTTGGGGAAGTAGCTCACTATTTAGGCATGGAAATAAACAAATCAGAAAACGGGTATAAACTGAATCAAAGACTAAAAATAGAAGAACTAGCAAGAAAATTCAATTTAGAAAACGCAAAACCTGTAAGCACTCCCATGGATGCCGGTTTTCACAAATTAGAAGACGAAGAAAATTTATTACCCAACAATACGAGATTCAGACAAGCGATAGGATCGTTGTTATATATAGGAACCACTACGCGTCCAGACATATCAGCCGCTGTTAACATACTCAGCAGAAGATGTGAAAATCCGCGCCTAAAAGACTGGAACGGTGTGAAACGCATAATAAGTTACCTGAACACTACAAAATCGTTAAACCTCACCTTAAACATAAGTCACAATCCACAACTCATCGGTTTTTCTGACTCCGACTGGGCGGGGGACACACGAACCAGAAAATCAACTACTGGAAACCTATTCATGTTGGGAAACAGTCCCATTCAATGGTACACGAAAAGGCAAAATTGCATTGCCTATTCATCGGCAGAAGCTGAATTTGTAGCTGCAGCTAGTGCAGGACAGGAAATTGCCTGGCTGAAGAAATTATTAGCAGAACTGGACTTGAAACAAAATTTACCAGTAATACTGTATGAAGACAACCAGAGTGTCATCAAGATGGTGGAGAACGAAAAATTTTCAAAACGCACAAAACACATTGATGTGCGTTATCACGCGATAAAAGAGAAGAAAGAAGACGGTATACTAGATCTTCGTTACTGCCCAACACAAGACATGACAGCAGACGCGCTGACCAAACCACTGGCCAAGCCTCAATTCCTGAAACATCGTGAATCCATGTAACTATTACCGGATGCATCTGAGATGGTTAAGGAAGGGTGATGGATTTATAACCCTCTCAGATATGAACAGTAAACTACTTTAGAAACATTATACATGCAATAACTTTCAAGGACATAACACTTTAAAATACTTGAACTAATTTAGTAGCAGTAAATCAATTCATAATCATCTTAGATATCATTAACTGATTTCAAAACAGGAAGTAATTCAAGAATACAAACATTTGAACACATACATAAATACATTAAGTAATAATAAATCATTCTGCAATAAACAAACTTTCTGATTATTGCTAAATCATCCTACTCAAGATAAACAATGATATTAATATGTGAAATATGTTCGCGAAATTTGTTTTAATATCAACCCACGCATGCTGTAGCTGTCTGACGTCATCAAAAGAACTCTGACTCCAAAAAAAAAAACTCTTTTTATTATTAAGTTAGTTGCCCATTTTATCTCAAAAGAAAAACATGTAATATTTAATTTGTTGCTGCAAAAGGCAGCTGTTTGTAACGCATTAATTTAAAATGTAAAGTCAAAATTTTAATATAATTCTCTATAACGAAAGTGATCAAGTCTCAAGTGTGGATTAAATATAAATAATATAATACATTTAACCAACACATTTTTTTAACAACACTTTAGCTTCGTAATAAATGGATTACCCACTGAAGTTAAAAATGTGCGCCAAGCCGAAGCATGAGGAATATTGCTGCTGAAGAAAGATAAAGGTAAGCAATTACCTATATTATTATATTAATTGTGTTTTAATGGCCAGAATTATATCTATTTATTTATCTAAGTACTAGTGCGCGTAACCTGCTGTGCAGAGTAGAGGTGGCTTTTTGCCAACAGTCGGTACATTGTCAAACTCTCCAATATAAAAACAGTGTTGCCAGTGAGCTACTTTTTTAAAATTGAGATTTCTTGATTGGCACCACTTTTCTGAAATGATAAAATTCAGCTTGTTTTCGCCTTAATTAATATGTCATTAAATAAGGCGAATTTTTCAATTTCAAAAAAGTGGTGCCAATCAAGGAACATGCATTGAAAAAATGTAGCCCGCTGGCAACACTGTTTTCATATTGGATAAGGTTAGTTGGAGTAACTGGACCCACGAGGTAACTGGGCCATAGGCTTTTTTATAAAAAGCCGTAGATGTATGTTAAGTTTTAGTTTTTGTGAACAATGCCCCTTAACCTCTACTTCCTAAAACAACGTGTGTCAACTCAATCATAACTCTCTCTTTGCTGTGATAGGTTGTCGAAAATTAACGTTTCGTTTTTTAAAAACAACGTCAATTTGGTTGAACTTCCCCGGCTTTTAATTAAAATACTGTAAGTACTTTTATTAAACAATCTTTTTTTTTAAAGATTAGGCATATAACTGCGTTAATATTATTAAGTATCTATACATATTTACTTCATGTTTCAAATGTAAGCTCGGTGTCCCAGTTACCCCATAAATTTTTCAAGAATGGGGTAACTGGGACATGTATCCGGGGTAACAGGACCATGCTGGATCCAGTTACCCCAACAGTTATAAATAATATTTTTGAGTTTCTCTTACAACGTGAATTAAATTTATCCACTGTTTTTAGCTCACAATAAAGAAAATTATACAGTACCTTATTAAAATTGCGTAATAAAATTAAAAATCCTTCCGGCCAGTGCCGGGAGGAAGAGGTAGCTTTCAAATTCCTTATTTTAAAAAAGCCATCTTATATTATTCAAACACACGAAGCTCAAATAGTGGAAACCGAATATAGGAGATTCAATACTAATTTTTATCAATATTAAATCATTATGAATGAGAATTTCGCGAAATTAGTCAGGTTTATCCAAGCTGCTTTTATTTAAAGTAACTTATATTTGGCTGAGATGTTGATGTATACTATCCACATGCCTTCTTACATGGAAATAGGCGAATACGTGTGTTATCGCGTGACAAATACAAGATCGTTTCAAAATGTTAGCCATACCAGAAATTCAAAGTGCTATAATTCAACCATTTTTTTAAGATATAAACAAAAGAACAAATTTTCAGAAACAAAATCTGCTCCGGAATCTTTGTATCAAGGCCAAACACATAAAAAAATCTTTTTCATTTTCCAATTTTTTAATACCTCATTTTAAATTTTAAATTTAATTTTTTTTAAATGGCAACCCTTTTGAAACAAGATGGCGAATGAAGCTGGCCAACGAACTCGGTCGAGACATTGGTATGTACTATGTACAGACCAAGTAACTTCCAAATCGGTTCATAAATATGCTTGTTATCGCGTGACAAAACCAGGTCGTTTTAAAATGTCAGCCACAACAGAAATTCAACATGCTATAACTCAGCCATTTTTTAGATATAGACGAAACAAAAACTGTTCCGGAATCTTTGTATTAAGGTCAAACACATACGAAAAAAATCTTTTTCCTTTTTCAATTTTTTGGTATCTCATTTTAAATTTTAAATTTTTAAATTTTTTTTAAATGGCCGCCATTTTGAAACAAGATGGCGGATGAAGCTGGCCAACGAACTCGGTTGAGATATTTGTATGTACTATGTACACACTAAGGTACATTAAAATCGGTTCATAAATACGCCTGTTATCACGTGACAAATATCAGGACGTTTCAAAATGTCAGCCACGCTAGAAATTCAAAATGCTATAACTCAGCCATTTTTTAAGATATAGACGAAACAAAAACTACTCCCGAATCTTTGTATCAAGGTCAAATACATAAGAAAAAAATATTTTTTAAATTTTCAATTTTTTGGTACCACATTTCAAATTTAAATTTTTCTTAAAAATTTAAATGGCTGCCATTTTTAAACAAGATGGCGGATGAAGCTGGCCAATGAACTCGGTCGAGACATTGGTATGTACTATGTACAAACGAAGTTAAATCCAAATCGGTTCATAAATACGCCTTTTATCACGTGACAAAATTCAGGACGTTTCAAAATGTCAGCCACGCTAGAAATTCAAAATGCTATAACTCAGCCATTTTTCAAGATATAGAGGAAACAAAAACTGCTCCGAAATCTTTGTATAAAGGTCAAATACATAAGAAAAAAATATTTTTCCATTTTCAATTCTTTAGTACCACATTTAAAATTTAAAATTTTTAAAAAAATTTTAAATGGCCGCCATTTTGAAACAAAATGACGGATGAAGCTGGCCAACGAACTCGGTCGAGACATTGGTATGTACTATGCACATACCGAATTACATCCAAATCGGTTCATAAATTCGAGAGTTGCAGTATGACAAAGGTCAGATATATATATATATATATATATGGATATATATATATATATATATATATATATATATATATATATCAACTTTTGAACGGAGGATGGTTTCGGGGTCTGGGGGTCATGATCGATGAAAATATACCAAAATTTTTTGAAATCGCTTACCTCCGAACGGCTGCAATAGGTAGCTTTTTGTAATGAAAGCTACCTAAAAAAAGAATATTGGGTGTTATCAAACCAAATTTCTTGACCCCTTGAGAGGCGGTGATGCCGTTATGGCATCACATAATTTTAATTCCTAATTGCCACATTGGTCCCGGAATTTTATAATGCAAATTTCACCTTTATTACGTACGCGAAAATATACTTTTAATTGTTTTCAAATAGATTCTGTAATAAATATTGGTGTCATTAAATTATTTCAACATTTTACGAATGCAAGTACCTTGCCCCTGAAAGCGAGATAGCCAAACCTTGAAATTGTACAATACACAGGGGTCGCATTCTATAGGGAAAATTTTATTGTTCCTACACTGTTAAAAATTTTGCAGCATTCTGGCAGATCATTCGACCGTTTTTTGAAAAAATGGTTTCATAACCATAATTTAACTATATTCTGACCATAAAATGGCCAATAATATGGTCAGAATAGTGTTAAATTACGGTGTGTGTAATCGTTTTCGGAAAAAACGGTCAAAAGACCTGCCAGAATGCTGCAAATTTTTAACAGTGTACCACTATTTTGAAAGTAATATCTTTATCGCACCTTTCTTTTGAATATGTTAAATAAAATGATCATGAAGGTAACTCATTAAGGGTTCTGGTAGGAACAATAAATTTTTCCCTATATAATGCTACCTCTAGATACAGATAAAGTACTTAAGTACTTACGTAACCGTTTGTTCATAGATTTACCTTGCTATTTTTTCCCTTAAAGTACCCATGTGATTTTTATACATATTACCTATACTAAAGTACATAACTACTTACTTAATTTTTATGTTTTTGGTGTAAATAAATCTAATATTTTCACTTTTAGCGCTTTTTTAGACACATTGACAGCAAAGGTTTCCCTTACAACGCTCTTTATTGACATATAATTTACATGATCTGCCTGGTTTAAAATTTTTAAATTTGTTTACACTTTTTCAAACAGGACCTGATATCCCATATGAAAAAAAATAAACGCGTGTGGAACATAGACACTCCAGGTCCACTTACCCCATTTTTATGGGGCAACTGGACCCATGAGGAAAGAAAGATGAAATATGCATATTTTTATATTTTTAAATATTAAAATGTAATTTTGAGCATTGCGGTCTGATAGAGGGAACCTAACTGAACACATTTACAGAAGTTCAGACTTAAATTCAAATGAACATTAGCTTTTGAAGCTGAATTGTCAGAAGCTCCAGAGTCACATTGTAAAATCATGGTCCAGTTGCCCCAACTAACCTTAGTTTGACATATTACCGATGACATATGTAGTATATCTTACTTTTCTGTAATTAAATAAGGCGACTATTTTTATTTAAAAAAGTGGAAGCAAGTAAGTTGTTTGAATTTTAAAACGAAACTACGCGGCGCGGGTCGCAGAGTTGCTACTTATTTTATAATATAAACATTCACCTTAATTTATCGCAAACTTTCTGTCAATCCTTAAGGGGAACAACATTTTTCCCAACAAGTGGTGTGGTGTGCGAACACAATTTTTTACGAAAAACTAGTGAATATCATTGCCTATATCCAGTAGCACCAACATTTGAAAAATACTGGGTGTGCCGAAAAATGTTTGAATAAATTAACACATACAAATTTCCCCGCTTAGTCGCTGCCATCGAAATACTCAATTCCAGAGGACACGAGTTGTGACGTCGTCATTAATCGACCGACTTGTCACTGGTGTTGCAATTTCCATCGGAAAATTTGAATAGCAATTTTCATTCATTTTATTTTTGGAATATCTATCATCTTATAAAACAATAACAACTATTTAAACTTACTGGTGAGAATTCGGAATCCCCCCCCCCCCAATAAAAAATCAGCCAGATGCGGTAACACTGTGGCATTCAGCATCGGGCTGAATTTTTATTTAGGGATTACGAATTCTCACAAGTAAGTTTAAATAGTTGTTAGTGTTTTATAAGATGATAGATATTCCACAAATAAAATAAATGAAAATTGCTATTCAAAAATTTCCGGCTTGAATTCCAACACTAGTGACAAGTCGGTCGATTAGTGATGACGTCACAACTCGTGTCCTCTGGCCTTGAGTATTTCGATGGCAGCGCCTTAGTGCGCGTGTTAAGAGAAGAGGGAGGAGCGAATGACTAAAGAGGATAATTCGAAGTCAAATTATGTTTTCTAAGTAAAATACAAAAGTCATTGTAATTTAATCAATAATTTTATTAAATTATATTCTCATAAGTTCTTCCTTATAAATACATTAATATTTATTATAAACAGCATAAAAATTGCTAACTATGGAAAGTTAAAAAAAAAAAAAATTAAATGCCAAGAAAATCATACATTTAGGTTACGTAAGTGCGTTACCAATTCAAGACATTAAAACAGATGACAAATTATGGAGAAAATTTGTTTTCGAGAAAAATGTAATTATACATCCGCTGAAGGGCCTTTCAGTACTACTTTTAAGTCTAATTGCTCTACTTACTATTTTTCAAACAAAATTATTTTGAGAACGTCAAGAAAACCAAATATCATTTCAGCGATTTATTAAATAAATAAATGAATAACGAAATAAATCAATGAAAATTGGGTAGGCGTATAAAATAAGTGATGTATAAAATTTCTTTTCATATAGGTCTGTATATGAATTTATTTGTATTCTACAAACATATCTTAGACTAAAATATAGTATACAGTTGGACAATGCGTAACACGGTTAAAACACACTTAAGGCTGTTCTTAACTGCTCTGATCAACAAGCGCAAAATGTTTTGACACATTTACAAATTCATTTTTTAACGGAAAGGTATAAAATTGGAAAGCCTGGCCATGGAAGCGATTTGGAATTGAACTGTTTTTTTCCATTTTTTGATCAATGAATTACCTATTGAGTTATAAGGAATTTTGATCACGTGACAAACACGTTTTTCGCCCGCTCTTGAGTCTCTTCCTTCGCGCGGAAATTCAGTTCAAAACGCCCACTTTGAGATTATTTTCTGAAAGATCTCTTGCGTTTGCAAAAAATGGGAAAAACAGATTAATGACATAGTTTCTGAACAACAACGCCAGCTAGTTTCATGCATTTTCGAACAAAAATAAATTAAAACTTATGTCAGAAAGTTGCCATTTTGGATTTGAGAACAGCCTTAATAGAGTCTATCTCAGATCAACATATCCTTTCTCTTTCATTCTTCACGACCATAGACGGTAAATATGAATTGCTGCGTGCAGCCGCTGCCATCAAAATACTCATGGCCAGAGGACACGAGTTGTGACGTCATCACTAATCGACCGACTTGTCACTAGTGCTGCAATTCACACCGGGAAATTTTTGAATAGCAATATTCTTTTATTTTATTTGTGGAATATCTATCATCTTATAAAACAATAACAACTATTTAAACTTACTGGTGAGAATTTGGAATCCCTCAATAAAAAATCAGCCAGATGCGGTAACAATGTGGCATTCCGCATCTGGCTGAATTCTTATTTAGAGATTACGAATTCTCACCAGTAAATTTAAATAGTTGTTATTGTTTTATAAGATGATGATATTCCACAAATAAAATAAAAGAAAATTGCTTTTCAAAATTTTCCGGCGTGAATTCCAACACTAGTGACAAGAAGGTCGATTAGTGATGATGTCATATCTCGTGTCCTCTGGCCTTGAGTATTTCAATGGCAGTGGTGCAGCCCCTTATGTGATCTTATAAACACCACCTAATACAATAAAATTTAGTTAAGTTTAAAAATACGTATCACACCTGAAAATGCGCTTCCTGCAGTTATCGCTACTATTCACTTCTATAACTGAATTATTTTGTATGTCTGTGTAAATAAAAGATAAATAAACTACTCACTCCATAATCTATAAAAAGTATTTTATAGTACATCTCAATTATGCATATAAATTTCCTTATGTTTAAAGTAGTGTAACATCATTAAAAGTGATCTCAAACTATTTTTTCTCAAAGACTATAAATGTAAAGGAATTCTCTCGAATGTCTCTTTAAACGGACTATAAATGCTACGCACTTTCAATAGAAAACATGCAACAGTAAATCTTAATAACATATATATATTACAGAACAATCCAAGTATATTTACGAGAGTTAGATCACGATCAGGCGCCAGACAAACCGAAGTCATAAACATTTTTCAACTATATTAGAAAACGTTACAAATGTGTAAATGCATAAAAATTTATTAACCCTTAAATGCGCGATTTTTTTATTTTGTTTCAAATATATATATATATATGATTCTCTGAAAGGTTTATTACACAGGAAAAATAATGAAAAAATTCAGAGATACATTTTTCATATAATACGTCAATCTTTTCTTCCGTTGCACATCTACAATACGCTAAAATATTGTAAATTAGTAAATATTTTAAGAAGTATGTGCCTCCAAATACCTTATTTTATACACTTATTTATTTTATAAAACTTAACCTTTAACCCTTTAATTCCCATGATAGAATGCGTTCTAGATGTTACGTAGTTCAGAGAATGTGAATTTTCACTAGAAAGTTTCAATGGTTAATTTCGCTTTATTTAAATACGGAATGTCTGTTATTAATTAAAGCCAATATTGATATTTTAATTTTCTAGTGTGAATCAGGTATATAAGAATAAAAATATTCTATTAAATTCAAAACACTGTTGTTTGCATAAGGTTAGTTGGGGCAACTGGACCCACGAGGTAACTGGGCCATAGGCTATTTTATAAAAAACTGTTAATGTTTTTTAAGTTTTAGCTTTTATGAACAATGCACCTTAATCTCTACTTCCTAAAACAACGTGTGTCATAACTCTCACTTTGCTGTGATAGGTTGTCAAAAATTTACGTTTCTTTTTTAAAAAACAACGTCAATATGGTTGAACTTCCTCGGCTTTTTATTAAAATACTGTAAATACTTTTATTAAACAATCTTTTTTCTTAAAGATTAGGCATGTAACATTAATATTATTAGGTATCTATACATATTTACTTCATGTTTCATATGCAAGCCCGGTGTCCCAGTTACCCCATAAATTTTTCAAGAATAGGGTAACTGGGACATGTATCCAGGGTAACTGGACCATGCTGTATCCAGTTACCCCAATAGTTATAAATAATTTTTTTGAGTCTCTTACCACGGGTAATAAATTTCTCCATTATTTTTTGCTCACAATAATGAAAATTATAGAATACCTTATTAAAATTATGTAATAAAATTAAAAAAAAGCATATTGGGTGATATCAAACCAAATTTCTTGACCCCTTGAGAGGCGGTGATGCTGTTGTGGCATCACATAATTTTGATCTCTAATTGCCACATTGGCGCCGGAATTTTATAAGGAAAATTTCACTTTTATTAAGTGCGCGAAAATATACTTTTACTTGTTTACAAATAGATTCTCTTGTAAATACTGGTGTCGTTAAATTATTTCAACATTTTACGAATGCAAGTACCTTGCCCCTGAAAGCGAGATAGCCAAAACCTTGAATTGTACGATACACAGGGGTCGCATTCTATAGGGAAACTTTTATTATTCCTAACACTATTTTGAAAATAATATCTTCATTGCAGCTTTCTTTAGCATATGTTAAATAAAATGATCATGAAGGTAACTCATTAAGGGTTCTGGTAGGAACAATAAAATTTTCCCTAAATAATGCAATCCCTGAATACAGATTAAGTATTTAAGTACTTACGTAGCCGTTTGTTCATAGATTTACCTTGCTATTTTTTTCCTTAAAATACCCATGCGACTTTTATATTTATTACCTATACTAAAGTACATAACTACTTACTTAATTTTGATGTTTTTTGTATAAATAAATCTAATATTTTCACTTTTAGTGCTTTTTTAGACACATTGACGGCAAAGGTTTCTCTTACAACGCTCTTTAGTTGATATATAATTTACATGATTTGCCTGGTTTAAATTTTTTTAAAGTTGTTTACACTTTTTTAAACAGGACCTGATATCCCATATGAAAAAAAAAATAAACGCGTGTGGAACATAGACCCTCCTGTTCCACTTTCCTCATTTTTATGGGGCAACTGGACCCATGAGAAAAGAAAGATCAAATATGCATATTTTTATATTTTCAAATATTAAAATGTAATTTTGAGCATTTCTGTCTGATAGAGGGAACCTAACTGAATACATTTAGAGAAGATCAGACTTTAATTCAAATGAACATTAGCTTTTTGAAGCTGATTTGTTAGAAGCTCCAGAGTCACATTGTAAAATCATGGCCCAGTTGCCCCAACTAACCTTATATGTAAAGCTGCGCACTAAAGGGTTAAACAACCTATTTTTCTAAATCTCAAAAACAAATCTAAATAATTTCGAGGCAGAAATCAACAATAGAACCAGGAAATATAAATCCTAGATTTTATCAAAACAGTCGTAGAAAAGAAATATACTGCCTGGGACCATTACCGTCTCAATACTCAAGGCCTCCGGACTGATTTCGTGACGTAATGAAGATTAACCCCTTGAAAGGCAAGCAATTGCGTTTGTGTAATGCTTAATTCCCACCGGAAATTTAGAAAAATTTTATTTCAAAATAAGGAAAAGCAATTTTACGACTTTTCTCCACTAAAGTAAGAAAACTAAAATTTCCTAAAATTTTTCTGGTGCAAATCCTGATTAATCGTAGGTGGGATAAAATATATCCCACCGCCCCTCAAGTGGTTAAGGGGCGGCACTATATATTATATACCACCTACGATTGATCAGGATTTGCACCAGAAAAATTTTAGGAAATTTTAATTTTCTGACTTAAGTGGAGAAAAGTCGTAAAATTGCTTTTCCTTATTTTGAAATAATTTTTTTCTAAATTTGCGGTGGGAATTAAGCATTACACGAACGCAATTGCTTGCCCTTCAAGAGGTTAATCTTCATTTGGTCAGTCTCGAAATCAGTCCAGAGGCCTTGAGTATTGAGACGGTAATGCTGGGACCAAACATCAATGTTGATCTACCTGTCTTCTTGATTTTTGTGATATTTCTTTCTCCGAAGTCTAAAATCAAAATTTGTCACACTAGAAAACAAAACAAATTTTCTGATTTCAGTTTCTTCACGTATCTAGTTCTAAATTAAACCCTAAAAAATTATTGATCTTTACCAAAAATTGAGATATACTTTATATTGGTTTGGCAACTAAGTTCCCGCAGTTTGTTTTAAGACACTTTTTCTACCGGAATCTATATTCTGTTTTTTTTTTGATGGAATTATTTTATGTTAAATTTCAGATCATTAAAATGTAATGACAGCTATTAAATACCAAGTGGGTTAGAACTGAGCTCCCGCCGTGTTTTTAAATACATTTTTTCTGCCGAATCTATATTTTTTTTGATCGAGTTAGATTTCGTGTCATTAACTCTTTGCATTCGTATGTCCAGTCTGACTGGATAACATCTTTCTCTGCAAAATTTGTTTTTGGCACCAGTAATAAAAGAAAATAAAATTTGCCTTATCTAATTGCAGCATTTTTGAAAGCGTGTACTTGAAGGAAACTTCTTTTTAAAAGTGGTGTAAATCGAATAAAATTTGTGTAAGAGACGCACGAGTCGAAAAGGTTTAAATGGAATGTCAACTATGGAATTCCAAATGGGCTGGCAACAAAGTTTACGCCGTTTTTTTTAAATTATTTAAAAGTTTATTTTTCAATAAAAAGTAACAAATAATTAATCAACAATGTATTCTCCCTTGTTGCTTATAACTTCTTCCCAACGTTCAACAAGATTTTCAATACCTCGTTGGTAGAAATCCCCTGGTTTCGACTCGAAAAATTCATCCAACTAAGCTCTCAATTCTGTATTAGTATTGAACGAAACTCCGCACATAGCATTTGATAGAGATCGAAATCCGCTGGTGCCAAATCGGGAGAGTACGGCGGATGCGGCAGTGGATGCCCAGGCCTGTGTTTGAATGGCTTCCTTGGTCATATTGGAGATATGAGGGCGGGCGTTGTCGTGCAGCAAAAGGACTCCATGCTGCCGATTAGGCTTTTAGGTAGATTTCGTATGAAATACTACCTATTGGGATCGTTCCTATGTTGGAATTTCTGAAAAAGTTTTGCAGATCTACGCCAATCATGACCCCTAGAACCCTAAACCACTCTCAGTAAAAAACTTTATCTATCTATCTATCTATCTATCTATATCTCTCTCTCTATATATATATACGTATGTATATATATCACTTTCTTCTGGACACGATAACTTTCCTAATTCTGCACCAATCTCTTCCAAACTGATACATAAAATAAAAGGGCATAAAATCTCGGTCAAGTTCGTTAATGGGCAAAATCGGACCAAGGGGGTGGAAATAGGGAGGGGTTTTGTGAAAACCGAAACCCCCCCCCCATAACTTCTTAATTTTTGTACATATCAAATCAGTTTAAAGTTTTTATTACTTCTAAAAATAGGGCCAAAATTTTATGTATCACAGATTTTTGATAAAGTTAAAGATGGGCTCAAGGGGCGCAAAAATAGGGTTTTGGGGAGAAAAAAATTCATAACTTCGTCAATTCTCAAGATATCAATTCCAATTAATTTTATTATAAATCTCCTTAATATTACCTACAACTTTTATATTCACAAGTTTTTGATAGGACCAATTCGTACAGCAAAAAAAATTTAAAAACGAAAACAAAAAGGGGGTTTGAAGAAGTAAAAAATCAATAACTCCGTCAATTCAAAAGATATAAAATCCCCATGAATTTATCATATATCTTCTTAATATTGTCTACAACATCTATATAGACACGTTTTGGATAGGACCAATTCTTACAGCAAAAACAAATTAAAAATACATAGCGGTTGAAGAAGAAAATCATCTAAGTAAGGGTGTATTCAAATCCAAAAAAAATCCCTGCCGGCCCGGCCTACAGGCAGAGGTAGATTTCGGAGTCAAATATACTAATTTCACAAACAAAAATTAAATCATGATTATAGATAAATCCACTTTAACAATTTTATGTGGTCGCTCTTGACGACTTTTTATTTCATTTTCATATAATAGCTGGTTTTATCAGAATCATGTTAGGGCGGTATTAAAAAAATACTTTTCCATGCTCAACAACTCGAAATTTTCTGGCATAATTCCAGATTCATTTTTAATTTTAAAAAAAATATGAAACTGGCTGACGTGATTTTTGAAGAGATTTATAAGCGACCTGTGTTTTTATTTTTTGTTCAATTAATTAAAACTTGATATATAAACAATTATTTTCTCAGAAGGATAATATTTTTCGTTTCTAACACAATCGCTTCGGGAAATTCCGTTCAAAATGCCCACTTTGACATCATTTTTTGAAATATATTCTGCCTCTATCTAAAAATCGATTATTACGGTACATTATATAGTTTCTGAATAAGCGAATCTACCAATTAAATGCGTTTGAGAGCAAAAATGAATTTAAAAACCAGTCAGAAAATAAGCAGTTTGGATTTAAGCGCATCCTTAATACAATGATTTTTCCAACACAATCCGCTTAGGTAAATTCGGTTCAAAATGCCCTTTTTAACAGCATTAAAAAAAATATATTCTGCCCCTATCAGAAAATCGACCATTACGGTACATTATATAGTTTCTGAGTAAGAAAACGTACCAATTGGAAGCCTTTGAGGGCAAAAATGAATTGTAAAATGAGTCAGAAAATAAGCAGTTTGGATTTGAATACACCCTTACTAAGATCATTTTTTACTTCAACCGGTATGTATTTTTAATTTGTTTTTGCTCTAAGAATTGGTCCTATCCAAAACTTGTCTATATAGATGTTGTAGACAATATTAAGAAGATATATGATAAATTCATGGGGATTTTATATCTTTTGAATTGACGGAGTTATGGATTTTTTTCTTCTTCAAACCCCCTTTTTGTTTTCGTTTTTAATTTTTTTTTTGCGGTACAAATTGGTCCTATCAAAAACTTGTGAATATAAAAGTTGTAGATAATGTTAAGGAAATTCATGATAAAATTAATTGGATTTAATATCTTGAGAATTGACGAAGTTATGAATTTTTTTCTTCTTCAAACGCCCTTTTTGTTTTCGTTTTTAATTTTTTTTTGCGGTACGAATTGCTCCTATCAAAAACTTGTGAATATAAAAGTTTTAGATAATGTTAAGGAAATTTATAATAAAATTAATTGAATTTGATATCTTGAGAATTGACGAAGTTATGAATTTTTTTCTCCCAAAAACCCTATGTTTTGCGCCCCTTGAGCCCATTTTTAACTTTATCAAAAATCTGTGATACATAAATTTTTGGCCCTATTTTTAGAAGTAATAAAAACTTTAAACTGATTTGATATGTACAAAAATTAAGAAGTTATGGGGGGTTTTCTGTTTTCACAAAACCCCTCCCTATTTCCCTCCCCTTGGTCCGATTTTGCCCATTAACGAACTTGACCGAGATTTTATGCCCATTGATTTTATGTATCAGTTTGGAAGAGATTGGTGCAGAATTACGAAAGTTATCGTGTCCAGAAGAAAGTGATATATATATATATATATATATATATATATAGATAGATAGATAGATAAAGTTTTTTACTGAGGGTGGTTTTGGGTTCTAGGGGTCATGATCGGTGTAGATCTGCAAAAATTTTTCAGAAATTCCAACATAGGAACGATCCCAATAGGTAGTATTTCATACGAAATCTACCTAACTGCGTATTTTCGGACTCATTTTACAATTCATTTTTGCTCTCAAAGGCTTCCAATTGGTGCGTTTTCTTACTCAGAAACTATATAATGTACCGTAATGGTCGATTTTCTGAGGCAGAATATACTTAACAAAATGCTGTTAAAGTGAGCATTTTGTACCGAATTTCCCGAAGCGGATTGTGTTGGAAAAATCATTGCATTAAGGATGCACTCAAATCCAAACTGCTTATTTTCTGACTCATTTTTAAATTCATTTTTGCTCTCAAACGCATTTAATTGGTAGATTCGCTTATTCAGAAACTATATAATGTACCGCAATGATCGATTTTTTGATAGAGGCAGAATATATTTCAAAAAATGATGTCAAAGTGGGCATTTTGAATGGAATTTCCCGAAGCAATTGTGTTATCACTTTCTTCTGGACACGATAACTTCCGCAATTCTGCACAAAAATCTTACAAACTGATACATAAAATAAAGGGACATAAAATCTCGGTCAAGTTCGTTAATGGTCAAAAGCGGACAAAGGGGATGGAAATAGGGAGGGGTTTTGTGAAAACCGAAAAAACCCCATAACTTCTTAATTTTTGTACATATCAAATCAGTTTAAAGTTTTTATTACTTCTAAGAATAGCGCCAAAAATTCCGGCATCACAGATTTTTGATAAAATGTAAAATAGAATCAAGGGGCGCAAAAAATAGGGTTTTGGGAGAAAAAAATTCCTTACTTCGTCAATTCTCAAGATATCAAATCCAATAATTTTATTATACATCTCCTTAATATTATCTACAACTTTTATATTCACAAGTTTTTGATAGGACCAATTCGTACCGCAAAAAAAATTAAATAAATAAATAAAAACGAAAACAAAAATGGCGGGTTGAAGAAGAAAAAGTTTCATAACTCCGTCAATTCACAAGATGTAAAATCTCCATGAATTTATCATATATCTTCTTAATATTGTCTTCAACATTTATATAGACAAGTTTTTGATAGGGCCAATTCTTACAGCAAAAACAAATTAAAAATACATAGCGGTTGAAGAAAAAAATCATCTTATTAAGGGTGCATTCAAATCCAAACTGTCCATTTTCTTACTCATTTTTAAATTCATTTTTGCTCTCAAACGCATCCAATTGCTAGATACTCTTATTCAGAAACTATTTAATGTGCACTAATGATCTATTTTTTGATAGAGGCAGAATATATTTCAAAAAATGATGTCAAAGTGGACATTTTGAACAGAATTTCCCGAAGCGATTGCGTTAGAAACGAAAAAAATTGCCCTACTGAGAAAATAATTGTTTGTTAATCAAGTTTTAATTAATTGAAAGAAAAAGAAAAACATAGGTCGCTTATAAATCTTTTCAAAAATCATGTCAGCATGTTTCATATTTTTTTTTTTAATTAAAAATGAATCTGAAAATGTGCCAGAAAATTTCGAGTTGTTGAGTATGGAAAAATATATTTTTTAATATCGCCTTAACATGATTCTGATAAAAGCAGCTATTTTATAAAAAAGAAATAAAAACTCGTCAAAAGCAGACAGATAAAACTGTTAAAGTGGATTTATATCTAATAATGATTTAGTTTTTGTTGGTGAAATTAGTATACTTAACTCCGAAATCTACCTCTGCCTGTAGGCCGGGCCGGCAGGGATTTTTCTCTTGAATAGCCGTGTTGAGTCGTACCATTTGTCGAACATAGAGTTCCGCGTTGACTGTTTGGTTCCGTTCAAGAAATTCGTAATGGATAATCCCTTCCCAGTCCCACCATACGCACAACATCGTTTTACGTGGATGAAGATCTTGTTTCACACGCGGTGTTGGTAATTTACCGGGGCTAAGCCATTCCTTGCGTTGCTTCATATTAATGTACAGGCACCATTTTTCGTCGCCAGTAACGATTCGGTAAAGAAATCGTTGCTGGTTTCCATGAGTTGAGCGGTGACGAGCAAGCAAACCAGCGGAGATTGTGGCTCATTGATTTTTGTTGTTGTCACTTAAAGTATGCGGAACCCATGCTCCAAACTTCTGAACCTTTCCCATCAAGTGAAGATGCTTCTCTATAGCAGTGTGGGAAAATTTCATTTTCTCTGCGAGATCTCTTGTGGTTTGACGCGAATTTTCGTGCAAAAGTTGGTTTAATCGTTCCTCATCGAATTCAACTGGACTGCCAGAACGAGATGCTTCTTTGATGTCAACGTTTCCATTTTTGAACTTGGCATGCCAATCATGTGCGGTTCTTTCAGCTATGGCATCCTCGCCATACACAGCCGCTGCCATCGAAATAATCAAGGCCTGAGGACACAAGTTGTGACGTCATCACTAATCGACCGACTTCTCACTAGTGTTGGAATTCACACTGGGAAATTTTGAATAGCAATTTCCTTTTATTTTATTTGTGGAATATCTATCATGTTATAAAACAATAGTAACTATTTAAACTTACTGGTGAGAATTTGGAATCCCCTAATAAAAAGTCAGCAAGATGCGGCAACACTGTGGCATTCCGCATCTGGCTGAATTTTTATTTAGAGTTTCCGAATTCTCACAAGTAAGTTTAAGTAGTTGCTATTGTTTTATAAGATGATAGATATTCCACTAATAAAATAAAAGGAAATTGCTATTCAAAATTTTCGGGTGTGAATTCCAACACTAGTGAGAAGTCGGTCGATAAGTGATGACGTCCCAACTTGTGTCCTCAGGCCTTGAGTATTTCGATGGCAACGACACAGCACATACGCCCCGAGCAGCTTTTGTGGCCTTACAACCTTGATTAAAAGCACAGAGGAGGGAAGTCGAAAATGCTCTTTTCGCTCAACTTGTCACTCCATTTTATTGATCTGGGTTTTAACAAAAAATAACTCTATCCTAAAAACAAAATATAAATTCCGCTAGAAAACTTCAATTTAAAAAAACTGCGGGAACTTAGTTGCCAACCTAATAAAATTGGCGTAAGCCGGTATTGCTAATAATTGAATTAATAAAGAAAATTAGTAACTGTTTTCAAAGGTTTTTTAGTCTCTTACTTTTTGCAGCAAGTAAACATAGAAATTTCAGGACGTTTATAAACTTTAACATGTCATATACATGTTTATTATTTTTTTAATATATTATTATTTTTTTCTTTTTAGGTAAGAAACCTAAGACAGTGAATTGTTTCGGGAAAGGTAAAATACTTTTTCAATTTTTTTTTTACTTGATGTGATTAAGTTTTTTAAAAAAAATCAATAACTTATATATACAAATAGAAAATTATATTATTTGTATTTGCATCAGCTAGGTTACAACAAATATAAGTAATATATATTTTTCTTTTTTTAATAAACAGGAAAATTGAAAGATGTTTATCTATTTTTTTAATAAAAATTTAGAACCAACTACATAAGGGAGGGTATCAGAGAATAATTAACCTTTGGATTACCGTTCAGGACGGGTGATTATTTTTTTATTCACTCGTACCACAATTTACAGAAAAAAAAAATTCTGCATAGTACATCCGTCTTGAAAATGTCCTAGTATAAATGCATGGCAGAAATTATTTTTCAAAAAGTGGTACGAATAGAATTAAAAAAAATAGTCGCTGGGAGGTATGGTTTCCCAACCCCGTAATCAAAAGTTTAACAATTTCTAAATACAGTGAGAAGGCGATATTATTTATATTTGTATGAGCCGGGTTACAAAAATTTGTTTAGTTGATTTGTACACAGTAGCGTTAACCCTTTCAGGGGCAAAGCATTTTCAATGCTAAAGTGTTGAAATAAATGTGTGGCAGCGGAATTCACAAACAAATTTATTTGGAAAAAAGAAAAAGGCTGTATTTCACATACATATTAAGTGTAAAATATTTTACCAAAATTCTGGTGCCAATGTGGCGTTTGGGAATTAAAATTAAGTGGTTTCATAAACATACCACCGCCCCTGAAAGGGTTAGACAGTGCCAAACGTGAATACAGATAAGACGCTCCATTCGTGACTTCCTTTAGAGCCGAAAAGATTTTAGCCGAAAAGTACAGGGGACTGTTAAAAATTAAAATACTGAACTGGGATAAGGAGTCCAGTTTCTTCTTATTTCCCTTTCACCCTCCCTCTCAACCTTGTCTCATTACTGTTCTTCGCACACCAGTCAAACCCTTATCTCCGGGGTCACGAAGGGTCACTATTTCTTTCTTCTTTAACAGTACTGAAATGCAAAAGACACAGACTGTTTTTTTTTTCTTTTCGAATAACTCTTACTTTATGGAAGATTATTAGATTTGATTCATAAAAGTTGCTAATGTGATTAATTAGTGATTCATATAACCGGTATTTTTTTGTATGTGTGTTGGAGGGGGGAGGAGGGAAGGCAAATATGCGTAAAAGACAAGGGGCAGTTGCGTATGCAAACGAGATATTTTATAAAATTCTTAGCGAGCGAGTATTTAGGCTAATTTTAAAATATGTCAGAATTAAACTGTATCAGGTGCTGCTCAGATGCGCACAATGAAATCAAAATACCCCCCCCCCTTCCCCGATTCAAGAAAGTTTTGAACAGGTGCCACCACTAATGCGTAAAATTTGTTTTTATCGTCAATTTGAACGTACCTAAGCAAAAAGTACCTGTAATGAGTAATGTTGAAAATTTCCAAAGGAAGAAACGGGACTTTTGGAATACAGTTAGTTTCGGTCGCGTTTTGGTCCGGCAGAATTTTCAGCCTCGTTTTCGCCGAAAACAAAACCAAAAACGAATTTTCGGTCGATCTCTAATTCAAACCCTTTTTTAAACAAAGATTAATTTTGGTATAATTTCCACTGTCGAGACAAAAATATAATTCAACTCTAATATTTTCTGAGAATAAAACTTTTAGATATTTTATAGTGTGACTATTTGATCATTGTACGGTCTTTGAAGACTGGCTCTTGTTACTTCCCATTTTGTGGTTCCAGCTATACCATAGCAAGACAACTAATTTTTTTAAATTATTATTTTAATTACTAATTTTTGTTTGAATTTAATTTTTTATGATGTAGCATGTTTGTTTGTAGCATAATCGTTTCCTTCTGATTTTTTTTTTTTTTTTTTTTTAGAAAATAATTTGGTTACTAAAATTTTACTACAATTGGCAACTTGGTTTACACAATTCGAAGATAGTACCGAAACGTACAGTTTTATTTTATTCATGTGTTTTTATTTTTACATCATCTTTAAATTTATGAATACAATATACGTTGGATTTTGTTTAGATTTGACTGGAACAAAACAAAAAGAAAAAGAAGGTGGGGAGGGGGCGGTGCATTTTTAGTGAACTGTTATTCAAAAATCAGTTAAATCCAGTCATAAAATTTACAATTTAACTTTATAGTACAAAGATGTTTATTATCCTAAGTTTTCAGAATTTCTTAGTCAGTCCTTTTTGAGATATTAATTAGTGAAAATTGCCCAAAAGCAGACTTAACACAGTTTTTGATGAGCTGTACAAAAAAAAAAAAAGGAAACGGTTTTCAGGATTGAAATTTATAAAAATGAATAGTCCTATAAGAGATCATTTTTAAAAAAAAATTATTTAAGGTGAGTCTCATTCCCTTCATAAAAAACAATGGCAGCGTAACGCGGTGTTTGACCTTTTATTTCTTCTGTTTTTAAGCATGTTTTTGGTCTAGATCCTTAAGTCTAATGAAAATTTTATAATTACATGAAATATCGATAATTTTAAGACTAATGAAAATTTTATAATTACATAAAATGTCGACAATTTTATGCTGAACATTTTGGTTTTTGATTCCTCTTGATAGGTAGAAAAACAAACAGTTACAGCATTTTCCGTAAAACACGTTTTCCTCCCAAAAATGGCTGTGTAGTTTGTTAAAAATGGCCCCTTAAAAAAACTACCGTGTTTACTCGCGTAATAGTCGCACTTTTTTTGCCAATTTTTCATTGTGAAAGTCTAGGTGCGACTATTATGCGGGGAAATCTAGTACACAATATTGTACACTCTGATGCTAAAACATTACTGGTATATATATATATATATATAAAAACACATAATAAAATTTTACTTTCTAAAGGTTTCCAGATTATGTGCTGTTTATTAAATACCATTTTACTTTTTACAGTAATATTTTTATAGACAAAAAATTTACGAATAATCTTTATGAAAATTTTTACAAAAAACTCTCATAATAAATCACTTTCACTGAAGGTTTCAGTATCACTAATATAACGTGAATCGGTATCGGAAGAATGTAGTGACCGTCGCGTCGGGTATGTCAATGGAAGTAACAGAACAGATTAATCCATTATGAGTACTAGTTCTGGGAAGAGAACAGCTGATGATTTTCTATTTTCTAAATAAAAGTCAAATACGCGACTGTGACTTTTATGCGAAGAAAATATTTTGACGATTTTTTCTGCTTCAAAACGGGGGTGCGACTATTATGCGAGGGTGACTATAACGCGAGTAAACACGGTATATGATGAAAAAAAAATTTAGTCATGTTTTTAAACTCAGAAAACTATGACGAAGTCTTTGTTAAAAAATTAGGAAAACTAAAAATGTAGAGCGACACCACCTGGGTGATTTGAACTGGATTGACCCTAATATGTAAATGGTTATTTTGCGTCATTAGTATCCAAATTAAGTTAAATGTATGCGAATGGATAATATAACACAATGAAATAATTTACATAATTTTTTTGTTAAGGTTTCGGATAGCATGGCGCAAAAGATAAACCACATTATTCAATAAATACATTTCAATGCATAATATAGGCTTAGTGAAAGTGATATACTTATCAGTGTATTGAAAAAATAAACGTATAATTTGGTTGTCTAAATATACTTTAGAAGACAAATCAAAAATAATTTAAATTGAAACTTAATTTATAATTTTATCAAAATTTTATTTTTTATTTCCCCTTACATGAATAAAATGTTTAAACTGCTGCATACGTATAAAGGCTTTAGAATAACTTTCAAATAATTTTTTATGATTATCTTGATTTATTAAATTACATATATTTATTCTATTTTTTAATTTTCTTAATGTTTCTCTTTTGTAAATTAAAAAAATAAATGTTAAACATTTTGGAACTATATGTGCTATGGACATGGATCTCTATTGTTCTTATATATATGTATATATATAGTCAAACTTTTTGTAAAAATGAACCATTTTAACAAATGAATTCAGTGTAACAAAATAGTAAATAATTTATAAATACTTGTGGTTATTCCTTGAAAAACAAGAAATTAAAGTGCTTGAAAAAGTGCTTTGATTTTTTTTTTTCAAACAAAAAGACGTATATGCACATGTAAGGATAAAAATATATGTTTTTGTGAAGCGTATTTATAAATAACTGCATTAATAATGTTTTTGTATATAGACACTGACACAGCGAAGAAAGAAGAGGAGGGGGGGGGGGGATTAAAACTCTTCCCGTGTAAATTAAAACTGCATAAACTAAATGTAAAAACTTCCATAAAAAGGGCACTAACTGGGCTTAAACTGGTATTTATGTGTATTAATATTTTCTGGAAACGAAATTTGGACAATAATCTAGAATATTACTTTTTCTTAAAAGCAAATGAACCCAATCGCGCCCGTCGACCTAACCGTTCAGAGTTTTTGTGGTTTTCTACTAATCTTGGATTTCCTTGCATAAATACGGGTTACGTTCCCTTAGAAAGACCTCATGGAGGGCACTCCCTCCCTTTTAGGGCCCATATTCCTCGTGTTGGTGATTGGCCGTAACAAACACACCCAACCTTAAAAGTAAATGAAGAAAAATATATCATTTATATTACAAAATATAATTCAAAATAGCGCAATAGGATATAGGTTCCTTTTAATTTCTTTATAATTTTCATAAATCTCAATATTTCATTATTTGAATAAATATTTCAAATGATACATTTAATTTAAAATTGCCTTCCATTTTATTTTTTGTTGCCATAGCTTAAATAATAAAAATAAAAATAAAAATGTTTCGATAAAGTATATTAAATTGGAATATTTAATGCATGCTTTTATATGCAAAAGTGATGTGATATTCAACAGAGAATATATATATTTCCTTTTTTTAAACCCGAATTTTAAACACATGCAAAAATATTATAGTCATATTTTTCACATACATTGAAATATATGTATATGTAAATAATGCAAATAAATGACGATTAAATAATTTAAATAAGTTTAAATAATAGATTCAATTTAATGTACACAGAAAGCTTCTCAACATGGTTGGGTTATTAGTAGCATAATTTTCACCTATTTTTCTTAATAATTGCATATTTAAATATAATATATTTAAAAATTTACTTTTGTGCATAATTTCATAAAATTAAAACAGTCGAATTTTAATCTTAGAACATAAAAAAGAAAAACAAATGTATTCAATGTATTTAATTAATTTACTTTAAATTTATGAATGAAAATCTATATTTTCCTTTAAACATAGTGTCAATTTCACTGGCCTATACTTTTCAATCAATTCCAACTTACTTTGAAAGACTAAACAAGTAAAGTATTACTACATGGAATCCTTTCTTAGCAAGATTTTATTTTTTCAGCCAAAAATTAATTTCATTGTCAAAACGTTTAAAATAATAAAGCATTATTACTCAAATGATTTTCATACGAAAATTGGCAAACAAAACAAAAGGAAACAAATCAGTAAATAAGGAAACAGTACATAGAAATTAAACATTTTTTAATTATTAAAAAGAGCTAAAGCGCCCACAAAATTTATGTAACGCATAGAGAGACGCCAGAAAACAGATAAATATTTTCCAAAAATAGCCACATGGCATTCAGAAAATTAATAAAAATTTAATAAAAAAAACTTCATGAAAATAATTTAAAACAATAAAAGAAACAGCAGTAGGAGCACAGCACACGTACTTTGTTGCTGTTGCTTATAATTCTCTCTTTATCGTCGACCCTAATTATGAATTTGTAAATTAGTTATGCCTAAAAATTAAGAATTCAAAAAATAATTCGTACAAATTAGTAATTCGACATAGATTTCATTCAGTAGAAAGTTTTTATAGTTTCACGAATCATTGATTGTAAAGTTAAATTATGTTTTCTTTTTTTTTTCTTTTTTTTTTAATTGTAAAAAGACAATTCTGACAGAATTTTCTAGATCTTTTTGTCTGGTTACCCTTTTATTGGTAAGCTGATACAATGCATAGTAAAACACTACTGAGCTAAGTTGAAAAAAAGCAATAAAACGACAAATTCTGCCGGAACATGATCCGCAACAGCAAACCGCACAGGGTTCTTTTCTAAAATGGAGTAACTCTTCGTGATTTTGTTCGGATTCAGAGGGATTCAGAACTAAACATTGGCACTATGCGACTCCTGTATGATCCCTTACATTTCCCCCTCTTAATGGTTTTCGGCTAAGTTCTTTTCGGCTCTAAAGGAACAAACCGCTCCAATTTGGCCTTTTTTAGAGATAAGTAAGCATGCTTTTCATGAATTTCCGCAACTTTTTTTTTTTTTTTTTTTTTTTTTTTTAAATAAGCAGGCAAATTAAAAGATGTTTATATATTTTCAAATAAAAATTTAGAACCAACTACATGCGGAAGGGGATCAGAAAATAATTAACCCTTTGTTTAACGTTCAGGTGTGGCGGCTATTTTTGTATTCAATCTTACCACAATTTACAAAAAATCTCTTTGTTGGTTTTTTTTTAATAAGCAGGAAAATTAAAAGATGTTTATATATTTTCAAATAAAAATTTAGAACCAACTACATGCGGAAGGGGATCAGAAAATAATTAACCCTTTATTTACCGTTCAGGTGTGGCGTCTATTTTTGTATTCAATCTTACCACAATTTACAAAAAATCTCTTTGTTAGTAGATATATCTCGAAAATCTCCTAGTATGGCAGAGATTATTTTTCAAAAAGTGGCACGAATAGAATAAAAAAATAGTCGCTGGGAGGTATGGTGTCCCAACCCCAATAATCAAAAGCTTAACAATGTCTAAACACAGTGAGAAGGCATTATTATTTACATTTGTATAAACTGGGTTACTAAAATTTGTTTAGTGATTTGTAGACAGTAGCGCTAAACAGTGCCAGACGTGAAAAAGATAAGACGCTCTAATTCGGCCTTTTTTAAAGATAAGTAAGCATACTTTTCACGACACGGAAATTATATTTATGATGCACTGATATCTCAGAAAACACGTTTTTTATCAGGACTATTTAAAAAAAATGCGCGATATATTCACAAATTTTAAAACAACATATCCATTTCTTCCGCAGCATATATTATGTTTGTAGCAATGCGTAAATTCTAAGAGGCCCTCAAAAGAACACGCCATCTCGAATTAATCTTAAAATTAATCACAGCCGACAGATTCTCTCCACAAAACTAAAACCCCTCCGACAGATGGCAATAGGTTCTAGTTTCAGCACCGGGAAATTTTTTTCGTGTTCCTGGCATTTCCTTCTTTTATGCTGAAATAATTTTTTTCTCTTATTCTCAGGGCAAGAAAAGATTTCTCAATCTCAAACGTTGAAAATCAGTTAGAATTCGTCAAATGAAGAGCTTAGTAGAAGAACATGTTTGATACATTTTCTTAAAAACTGTTTTATTTTATGGATGAAAAAGAGTTATGAGATATTATATCATATGTCAAAACTAAAATAATAAAATTCTACTTAGTATTGAAGATATGAGGCAGTATCTTTTAACCCCTTCAAATAAACAAAACAAAAACAAACAAACAACAAAAAAAAAAAAAAATCCGAGAGAAACTGAGAAAAACGTTTACACACACAATGTTTATTTGTAAACTTAGTAATGTTTATTTATAAACTTAAGGCTGTTCTTAACTGCTCTACTCAACAAGCGTAAAACGTTTTGACACATTTACAAATTCATTTTTTAACGGAAAGGTATAAAATTGGAAATCCTGGCCATGGAAGCGATTTGGACTTGAACTGGTTTTTCCATTTTTTGATCCATCAACTACCTATTGAGTTATAAGGAATTTTGATCACGTGACAAACTCGCTTTTCGCCCGCTCCTGAGTCTCTTTCTTCCTTCGCGCGGAAATTTGGTTCAAAACACACACTTTGACATTATTTTCTGAAAGATCTATTGCGTTTGAAAAAAAAAAAAAAAAATGGAAAAAACAGCTCAATGACATAGTTTCTGAACAACAACACCAGCTAGTTTCATGCATTTTCGAACAGAAATAAATTAAAACTTATATCAGAAAGTTGCCCTTTTGGATTTGAGAACGCCCTTAAGCAAAATTTTGAAAAAAAAATTGAATTTTCGTATGTAAGTCGAACCACATTTCAGGTAATATGTTGAAAAATGATTTGTAATCGAGGATAGAAAACAATAATAAATTTTTGTTAAATTAGTAAACATTTTTTTTTTTCTACGTTTCTAATCAGACTACCTTTTTTTTTAATTCAACATTTTAAAACTGTATAATTATGCACAAACTAAGAAGCTTAAACTATTTTAAAACGTATTCACATGATTTCAATGATACTTAAACAGAAAAAAATTCTTTCAAAAGTCTATCCAAGCCTTATTTACAACGGTAAAAAACTTCTTAGACAGCTAAATATAGTATGTCTATGTACTGTAGGACTTTTAGAAGAGATATCTAGAAGCATTCTCAAGTTGAACTCTTTTTGAAAGGGGGATTAAAATGTTGAAATGATTTTGTGTGTGTGTGTGTGTGTGTGTGTATGTGTGTGTGTCAGTCACTGGGAAATGGCCATTGTCTGCTTTTATCTCTCTATAACCTGGACCCATAAGTGATTACTTAAAAGACTTGCCCATTCGCCGATTATCTGCGAAAAATTTATTATTTTTTTCTTACTCGTGTAATAAGTCGACCCCCCCATTTTCAACTCCCAAATTTTGTCTAAAATTGTTTGATTATACACGAATATATACGGTATTGAAATTCTTTAGTATTGAAGATATGAGGCAGTATCTTTTATCCCCTTCAAGGGCGGTAGTTCATTTTTGGACCACCTAATTTCAATCCCTAAATGCCAATTTGGCACCAGAATATTGGAATGAAAAAGTTCCTTTTATTAAGTACTTGAAAAAAGAGCTGTTGCTTATTTTGAAATAAATTTGTTTATAAATTCCGGTGTCATTCACTCATTTCAGCATTTTGCGAATAGAAGTACCTTGCATCGGAAAAGGTTAATATTTAACCCTCTAATGCCCATAGTAGAATGCGTTCTAAAAATTCCGTAATGAAGTGAATTCGATTACATACCAGAAATTTTAAATAATAAATTTCGTTTTGTTTAATGTCGGAATGTCTGTTACAGAATAAAGCAAAGATTCCTATTTTAAATTTCCGGTTCGGATTTTGAATATCTTAATAAACAAAATCCACTAAATTGGGAACACTGATGGTAGCATAAATGCTACCATGGGCATTAGAGGGTTAATATTTTTATATTTTATAATTTAAATCTTGAAATAATTTCTAATATTTAATAATTAAGTATCAATATTCTTTTCTAGATGAGTTTAGTATAACCTATTAACATTCAAACATGTGCTACTAAGAAGGAATTAAATAACTAAATTACAACAAAAAACTTTCACTTCAATTTTCTCGAATTTTAATTTTTGTTATATAACTACTTCTTCCACTCAGTGTTGCCACTGGGTTACTTTTTTTAAATTCGATTTCTTGATTGGCACCACTTTTCCCGAAATGGTAAAATTCCCCTTCTTTTCGCCTTATAAGGCTGCTTATAACTGTTCTGCTAAACAAGCGCAAAACGTTTTGACACATTTACAAATTCGTTTTTTAACAAAAAGGTATAAAATTGAAAAGCTGGCCATGGAAGCGATTTGGAATGGAGCTGTTTTTTTTTTCATTTTTTGATCAATCAATTACCTATTGAGTTATAAAGAATTTTGATCACGTGACAAACACGTTTTCTCCCGCTCTTGAATCTCTTTCTTCCTTTGCGCGGAAATTCGGTTCAAAACGCCCACTTTGACATTATTTTCTGAAAGATCTATTGCGTTTGCAAAAAAAAAAAAAAATGGAAAAAACAGCTCAATGACATATTTTCTGAACAAGAACACCAGCTAGTTTCATGCATTTTCGAACAAAAATAAATTAAAACTTATGTCAGAAAGTTGCCTTTTGGATTTGAGAACACCCTTAATTAATATGTCGAATTTTAAATAAGGCGAATTTTACTATTTCAAAAAAGTGGTGCCAATCAAGAAATCTGAATTTAAAAAATGTAGACTTCTGGCAACACTGCTTTGACCCAGGCCTTCAAATGTAAATTATACATGCAGTTAAGGACACATGACGCACATTTAAAATCTCCCAATTCTCAATTTTGCTTTTTAAAAATGAAGCTGGTTTCAGATGTCTAAAAATATCTAATTCATGTAATTTCACAATAGATAAAAATATAAAATAGAGCCTTTGACCTTTTGACTACGGGTGAGGACTGACGACTATTAGGTAACTTCCACTACGAAAAGTAGAAGCCATCCGGGGGAAACAATTCTGGAAAATTTCCGTATATTTTCACTGAGCATGACCCCCCCCCTCCCCCCAGACACCGAAACCATCCCCAGCTCAAATGTTCTTATATATATCTGATTTTTGTCATGCTGTATGAATTGATTTGGATATGACTTAGCATGTATACAGGACATAGCAATGTATCGACCGAGTTCGTTGGACAGTTTCATCATCATCTTGTTTCAAAATAACGCCCATTTAGGTTTTTTTTTAAATTCAAAAATATGTACAAAGAAATTATAAAGTGAAAAAGATTTTTCCTTTAAGTGTTCGACCTTGATACAAGGATTGTAAATCCTTTTTAGTTCTATCTTTATCTAGAAAAATGGTTAAGTGTGTTCTCAAATCCAAAAGGGCAACTTTCTGACATAAGTTTTAATTTATTTTTGTTCGAAAATGCATGAAACTAGCGGGTATTGTTGTTCAGAAACTATGTCATTGACCTGTTTTTTCCATTATTTTGCAAACGCAATAGATCTTTCAGAAAATAATGTCGAGTTGGGCGTTTTGAACCGAATTTCCGCGCGAAGGAAGAGACTCAAGAGCGAGCGAAAAACGTGTTTGTCACATATCAAAATTCCTTATAACTCAATAGGTAATTGACGGATCGAAAAATGGAAAAAGCAGTTCCATTCCAAATTGCTTATATGGCCAGGCTTCCAAATTTATATCTTTGCGTTAAAAAATGAATTTGTAAATGTGTCAAAACGTTTTGCGCTTGTTGAGCAGAGCAGTTAAGAACAGCCTTAAGTAATGTCAGTTTGAAATTTTAGGGAACCGACATTTTGAAACAATTAGATCTTAATCATGCGATAGCATTAGTATTTTTTTAAACTAATTTGGATGTGACTAGGGATGTGTACAGGCCATACTAAGGTCTCGACCGAGTTCATTAGCCCACTTCATCCGCTGTCTTGTTCCAAAATAGAGGCAACATAAATGTTTTCTTTATTTTTAAAAATTCAAAAACATGAAAAAAAAATTGAAAATTGAAAAAGTATAAATCTAAAAATAACTCTCCATAAATTAAGCAAACTTGGATCTGGCTCACTAATAGGCGAAATTCTCATTTCAATTTACAGTATTGACGAAAACTAAGATTGAATCTTCTATGATCGGGTTCCACGCATTTTAGCTTCATGCGTTTGAGTAAAATTAGCTGAATTTTTAAAGAGAAGGAATATGGAAACTAATTTTTCCTCCCTGTATTGGCCGGAAGGACTTTTTTATATTCAATCGTACTGCAGTTAACAAACATAATTTCCTTTTTGTTGTTTTCTCATGAAAGTATTCTAGTATAAATGCATGGCAGAGATTACTTTTCAAAAAATGGTACAATTAGAATTTAAAAATAGTCTCTGGGAAGTATATGCTCCTTCCAACTCTGTAATCAAAGGGATACCGTCGAAGCAAACTTCCACCAGTAAATTTTGAATAGAAATTTTCCCCTTCTTTTAGTGGTTTATTCCTGCAAAATTTCTTTTGCAAATATGGTAAAATTTTCTATTCTTTTTTACTGGTTTACGTTGGCCCGGGAATTACAATCTCTTTCACTGACACTTAAAGAATGTTGTTTAAGTTGTCACAATATGGCGGAAACACAGGGTCTGACTACAGTCGAAGTAAACTTCCACCAGTAAAAATAAATAAGTGTTTTTGGCCAAAATTACGGCTTAAATTATACATTAATAAAGCTTTTAAATAATGAGAATATCTGTATTCAAATTTACTGGTGGAAGTTTGCCCATGTGGTAATGAGCCATTGCAAGGACGGTTACAGTTGAAGCTTCAGCATTTTTAGGGTATGTCAATTCCTCTTTTTTTCATAGTTCCATGGTATGTAGAGGGCCTGCATATTTTACATATTTTTGTTTAAAAATCTATTAAATCTAGAGAATTGAAATTTTTTATGTTCGTATAATTAATAAATTTCGTTAAAATATAGTGACAAAATCTTAAATATAGTGGCTGCATGCAAATGAATTTATTTACTAAAGATTAAATTTTAATTGATTCATATATGCAACGTTTAGGGCTCCCACTGGTTCGTTTTTTGAAAACTAATAGTTCTTCAGAAAAATATTCATGGTAGGTTCTTGCAATAATAAACGCGCTGCCTGGTAAGTTTATACGAAATTTATAAGGAAGATTTTTCTTTGAAAAAAAAAGTTATGTTCAAAAAACGGACCGAGTGGGAGCACGGAACGTTACACAGTGTAGGCTCAGACGCTGTTAGCGCTCTCAGACCACTGATAAAGGAACGGTTTCTGGAATTGCGGGCAACACGAAAGCGATTATATTACATTTTCTTAAAAGTTCTTTCTAAATCAAGAAACGTTTCTCTCTTTTTACTACAGTAAGGTAAATGCCCCTATAGTGGGTCACGTACCTGTAATGAGCGACTAATTTTTAAAGTTTAAAAACAAGCCCAAAATGCATTTCTGAAAATCAACTGAAAGAAATCTGACATCCTTTAAATGTTAACATTCCATAAAGTGTTTGGAATAATTGTTTTTTTTTTTTTTTTTTTTTTTTTTCTAAATGTCTTCAAAACCAGGTTTTTTGGCAAATTCTTAGAGATTTCATTAAGGCTGTTCTTAACTGCTCTGCTCAACAAGCGCAAAGCGTTCTGACATATTTACAAATTCATTTTTTAACGGAGAGGTATAAAATTGGAAAGTCTGGCCATGGAAGCGATTTGGAATTGAGCTGTTTTCTCCATTTTTTGATCCATCAATCACCTATTGAGTTATAAGGAATTTTGATTACGTGACAAACACGTTTTTCGCCCGCTCTTGAGTCTCTTTCTTCCTTCGCGCGGAAATTCAATTCAAAACGCCCACTTTGACATCCTTTTCTGAAAGATCTATTGCGTTTGCAAAAAAATGGAAGAAACAGCTCAATTACATAGTTTCTAAACAGCAACACCAGCTAGTTTCATGCATTTTCGAACAAAAATAAATTAAAACTTATGCCAGAAAGTTGCCCTTTTGGATTTGAGACCACACTTAAATGTTAACTTTCCATGAACTGTTTGGAATAATTGTTTTTTTTTTTTTTTTTTTTTTTTTTTTTTTTTTTTTTCTGCTGGTACTTTTATTTATTTTCTAAATGTCTTCAAAAGCAGATTTTTTGGCAAATTCTTAGAGATATCATTAAGGGTGTTCTCAAATCCAAAAGGGCAACTTTCTGACATAAGTTTTAATTTATTTTTGTTCTAAAATGCATGAAACTAGCATGTGTTGTTGTTCAGAAACTATGTCATCGAGCTGTTTTTTCCATTTTTTGCAAACGCAATAGATCTTTCAGAAAATAGCGTCAAAGTGTACGTTTTGAACCGAGTTTCCGCGCGAATGGAGAATAAGCACTCAAAAGCTGGCGAAAAACGTGTTTGTCACGCGGTCAAAAACGCTTACAACTCTTTAGGTAATTGATTGATCCAAAAATGGAAAAAAAAGTTCAATTCCAAATCGCTTCCACAGCCAGGCTTTGAAATTTTATGTATTTCCATTAAAATATTGAATTTGTAAATCTGTCAAAACGTTTTGCGCTTGTTCAGCAGAGCAGTTAAGAACAGCCTTAACACTAGAATGCCCGGAAGGAGTCGATTCGACTCCGACCATGTGATTAAATGTTAATTGGAACCAGAATTTTGTTCAAAAAATAAGTTAAATTTAAACAATGCAGATATGTGTTAAATAAATCAATTCAATAGTTTTAAATAAAAATTCTGGTGTCGAGTATTTTTATGCAACTGGAGCAAAATTTCCGGGCGTTCTAGTGTTAAGAGATAAGTTTAAATTTCAAACATTGTTCCTTTAATATTATGTTTTATTTTAAATTAAACTACTGTTGATATAACGCTATTAAATTGTAAATAATTTGCGGGATAAGCTGAAAACTTAAAAATTCATGCATCAGAAATTGACTAGACCCACCACTGGAGCATAGAGGAACGTAACATTTTTGTATTTTTTCGAAGACTATATTTTGAAACTTTAAATTTTTATCCTGATACATGAAGTTTAGGAGTAGGCTAGAAAAACTTATATGTTTTCGAATTCTCTAACACTCTTATAATAATTAGACAAACGTCCTTAAGGGGGTCCGAGACACAAAAATCTTCAAATTTTGTAAAAACAATTTATTGCATTAAAAATTCCTCTGTTTTTTTCTGCTAAAAATGACGTTTAATTTATGTTTCAATCTTAATTGGAATAGAAAATATTAATGTTTTCGTTTTGATTTGTTTTCAAAATCTAGCTTTCAAGCAATGGCTGTCGTGGAAAAAAGTACTTGTGAAAATGCGTTTTTCTTCATGATGTTTTTTTCCCCATTACTCGTATTAAAATTGTTATAAGTCAAGAACCGTTAAAGATAAATGGTTCAAACTTGGAACATGTCTTTTTCAATTGTTTTACTTTAATTTTGATTTAGCAAATTTGAAAAAAATATTTACTTTTGAAAATATGATTTTTTTTTTAAGTTACATCTTTTTTTTTTTTAATTTTTATTTTAAATATTTTAATTTTTTATTTAAATTAATATTTAAAAAAATGCTGAATCAAAATTGAAACTTATATATTTCTGAATATTAAAGACATAAATTATCACATTGCGAACTGCTGCTATCACACTGCTGAAAAGTAGCTGAAGAATTAATTAAAATTATATATTTCTGTTTATTTAAATGCAAAAGAAATTGAAATTCTACAAATAATATTTCGAGTTATAACGATTTTAAAGTAACCCACTTTTTTAACCCCTTGGGGGCGAGCGACCGGTATTCGTGCTGCATAAGGTGCTCAGAATCGGGGATTATTCTCACCAGTAAATTTTTGCTGTAAATTTTGCCTGATTTAATCCGAGCACTTTCCCGATTCTATTAGGCAAAAATTTCTGTTAAAAAAAACCGGATATTAAAGATTAAAATTCTGTAAAAAACGCTCGTCCCGAAGGGGTTAATAAATTTCAAATTTAAATTTAAAAAAAGAGAAGTTTTATCATGTGATTTTGTTTACAAATAAATATGATTAACCATCACATAAAATTTAAAATTTTTAAGTCACTAAATAAAAAGTGTTTTAAAATGTGTCTTGGATCCCCTCAACCGTTCAATGCGCGATTTTCTTATTTTGAATCTAACACATTATATATGATTCTCTGAAAGGTTTATTACACTGGAAAAATCAGAGATACATTTTTCATATAATACATCTACCTTTTCTTCTATTGCACATCTGCAATACAAGTAAAAACTACTTACGTGTGGCTGTTTTAGGCTAAAATATTGCAAATTAGTAAATATTTTAATAAGTATGTCTCCAAATACCTTATTTAATATAATTATATATTTTATAAAGCTTAACCTTTAACTCGTTAATTATCACGATAGAATACATTCTAGAAATTACGTAGTCCAGAGAATCTGTCTTTACACCAGAAAGTTTCAATGGTTAACTTCGCTTTATTTAAATACGGACAGTCTGTAATGATTTAAAGGAATTATTGCTATTTTAATTTTCTGGTGTCAATTAGGTATATACGGCTAAAAAAAATCTATTAAATTCAAAACACTGTTCTTTGCATATATGCAAAGTTGCGCACTAGAAGTTTAAGTGGCTCACTACTGGTGCATTTACCTTATCTAATAAAAAATGTTCGTCTTGACGCGGATATTATTATTTCTCTTACTTTACTGAAATAGTTATATAATCACCCTGTATTTATTTATCAAGCCACTTCTCCCTTTCGCCCAGTTAAGTACTGCATATACAAAGATTATCTAGATTAGATTTTCAACAAGGAAAAATGATTTAAATATTTAGTGATGAAGTTGTAGTGGAGGAGAAAATACGATACTTCAGAAAGTTGGAAAGTAGCCAATGAAATTTCGACACATTATTTTCAAAATCTTCCTCCATCATTCCCTCTAATTAGCAGTAAATCGAAACATTTTAGAGGCTGACATTTAAATACATTCTTTTTTTCCAATTTCAATATATTTTTTGACTGCTGTGAAACTCGAATTTAACCGATTCATAAATTCGAAATAAAATACTAGGTTCCAATACGTATATAAATTCAAAATAATATAGGTATATGAGTTTCACTTAAATAAATGTAAAATATTTGTAAAACATATGTGGTAAGAAATAATGTAGTATTTAATAATTCGAAATTAGTTTATAGTACTAATGTAGGGGAGACTAGGAAGGGTTGACCATATGGGAGGCTTGACCCACCCATCAGTTTTCATATTTAAAAGAATTTCAGCGTTTTATCAATAGGTGCCAACCAAAGCTACTGGTATGCTCAAACAACAGTCTCTGTTTCATACAGATAATCAAAATAAGTGTGGAAAAATCAAATGTAAGGCGTTTTCAGCCTAAAAATTGTGTTTTTTAGAAATATTTTGTAAGCTTTTTTCAGAAAAAATATATCATAGAAATTTAAGAAAGCAGGTTTTAAGTAATGCAGAAATACAGAGCTTTCATTCCAGGCATAAAGATTATACAGTAAGTTAGGCTTAACATAACAATGTGCTAATCTTTAGAAAAGGGCTATGTGGGGAGGCTTGACTCAGTCAATGTGAGGGAGTGTTGACCAGATGTTCAAGGCTCCCTTAACACATTCACGACGCAAAACGAGAATACTCGTTTTCATTTAACACTAGAACCGCCGTAGTGGTCATTTTGACCGGTACGAAATAAAAATACTTCGATTTGAACCAGAAATTTCTATCTAAAATAAGTTAAATGTGTACCACGGAGAAACAAGTTAAATAAATAAGTTAGATAGTTTTTAATAAAAATTCTGGTGTAAAATATTTTTCTAACACCTTAGTAAAATTTCTGGCTGTTCTAGTGTTAAAAAACATCACTGACTAAGGGCGTGGCTTCTACCTAACAGAAAAGGCATTTATATTATGTTGTCCTTATTTTTTTTTAGATTGTAAGACATTTTATATTAAATTCGTGCATTGAAAAACATTTTCCGATATATAAACTTGGGAGACCTATCTAGAACACCAATTTACAAAAGACTTTCAGAATAGGGAGGAGCTTCTACTGTTTTAAAATTCGGATTTGATAAAAATTGCCCATTGGCAATGTGTTAAATAAGGGTTTTTTTTAAATCTTTTTATTATGCATTGTGCATAATGAAAGATTAATGATTATACATAAAAATGAATGTAAATTTATTCTGCAAAGCTACAGTAAAATGGGGTGATGGAAAAGAAACGTTTGAAACTGATTAAAGAAAGATGTAAAAAATTGCTATAGTATCCACTTCACGAAAAAATTAATGATATGTAAATAGCAAAGTTAATAGGAACTTTTTTCCACTTAAATATTACTTGCAATTGGTAAATAGAAACAGTGGAAAAGATTAGAAAGGATTAGAAATTACGAAAACAGCAGTCTTAACCGTTTGAGGGGCAATGGTATGTTTATGAAATGACTTAACTTTAATTCCCAAAAGTCACAATGGCACCAGAATTTTGCTAAAATCTTGTCCATTTAATAAGTATGTGAAATATAGCCTTTTTCATCTTTCCAAATAAATTTGTTCCTATATTCCGGTTCCAGTCATTTATTTCAACATTTTAGTACTGAAAGTACTTTGCCCCTGAAAGTCTTAAAATATGTTAATGATCAGTTAAGTACTCATGCGGCTTCAAAAGACAACAGCAATGATCGAAAAACTTTAGGAAGGTATGTACACAAATTTCAACATGATGAATGGGGTTGGGTTGATTTTTGACGGCCAATTATCTACACGAGGGATATAGGCCCTAGGGGGAGTGCCTTCCGTGGAGGTCTTTCTAAGGGAACCTAATCCGTATTAACGCATGGAGATCCACGGTTCGAAGAAAACCACGAAAACTCCGAACGATTAGGCCGACGGGCGCGATTGGGTTCGAACCCAGCACCTCCCGTCTACCAGCTTCGAGAGCAGAACCTCTCAGCCACTGGTGGGGCCCATGATGAATAGAGTGAGATGAAGTCAAACTATGCGGCAACTAGAGTTGTCAGGTCGAATGTCACAAAAAGTAGGACAAGGAGACCAAAAAAAAGGGGGGGGGGCAGTGGCTACTAAATCCGGATATTATAATGCATGAAACCCTATTAAAACGGAACCTGTCTCCAGCGGAATACTGCATTAAATGTTAAAATTTAATTTTCCCTACTCTATTATTACACCTGCTCATACAAAATCCAGCTTAAAACAAAAAGTTTTTCCTCTGACATGCAATTGCGGCTAAACAGGTTTGTTGAAGCATCATATTTTCAAAAACATTTTTTTATAATAATTAAAGCATGTAGCATAAAGTTATTTTGCTTTTTTTTAATTGATTTTATTTCTCTTCACAAATATTTCAATATAAAATAAAGTGGGTCAAGCCTCCCATATAGTGGGTCAACCCTCCCACATGTGTTGAGATTTAACCTATTATTTTCTCATGATTAAAATCAATAATTTTTCAAATTTCTTATATATTACACTTATGTAGCAATTTTATTTTGATAACTGATTGTATAACGAATAAAATGATATATAAAACTTTATTCTACATTCAATATTTAAAAAATAAAAAATCATTTTGTAAAAAAGTGGGTCAACCCTCCCTAGTCTCCCCTATATTAAATAATTATTATCATAGCCGCCAACGTTCCAGGTTTTCTTTCTAAGACAAATAATCTAATTTCGAACCAAAAAACTGGTTTAATAAAATAAGACTTATTTATAAGAGGTACTTATTTGATTTAATTTATTAAGATAAATTTCTTGTTCAAAATACGTCTGTTTCACTTGAAAAAAATCCAAAAGATTGGCAGCTATGGTTTTAATGCATATTTAACTGCATTGGTGTATATTAAAATACTATAAAACCTATCCGGATAACGGACACCTCGAGAGCGGCAAATTTGTCTGCTATTTGAAGGTGTCCACTGTTCAGAAATAAAAATATACAAAAACCTATGTCTTGGGGATCGAAAAACTGTCCTCTATATAACAGTTTGTTATGGAGGTTTTATTGTAATTGGTAGTTAATAGATATTTAATTTTAGTAAACTTAAAAATAATTTTTATACAGACTTTCAAAAACGGTTTCAAATATTGAATTGTTCAGAATGATCAGAACATTTTTAGTCTTAAGGAATTTTTAAAATCCAGTTTTGTCCTTTTTTTCTAACTCTACAATAAAAATCCTTTATAACGACAATGCCTAAATTTTTTATTTTAACAAACTTCTCGTCATAAGCAACTGAAGTTACATTTGCTTATAATTATATAGATAATTAAATTTATATTTTCATTGAAAAATTTGTGTTATTGCAGCTGACATCTAGTTATTCAACTATTAAACAGCCCAAATTTTGGCATATATACAATTTCATAATATATATATATATCATTATCATCATCACCATTTCACCAATCGTTTTCAATCCACTACTGTATAGGTCTCCCCCAGATTTTTCGAATGTTTCCTATCTAGTGCTTTAGCCATCCAATTAACACCGTCTACTTTTCTGATTTCATCACTCCATCTTAGTTGAGGTCGTTTTTTTGGCCGTTTTACATATCTGGGATACCACTGTAGGGTGTTTGTGCTCCATCTATTGTCTTGTCTTCTTGCAATGTGCCCAGCCCATTTCCATTTTCACCGTTTAATTCTTATATATATAGGGTCGATCGGAAAGTCGTGTCGTGTTGGGAAAATCAATTCGTACCGGAAAATTCTGCCCGGTGTAATTATTAGACATTCGAGACATTCAATGTCTAATAATTAAATGATAGAATTTTCCGGTATGAATTGATTTTTCAACACGACACGACTTTCCGATCGACCCAATATATATATATATATATATATATATATATATATATACAGGGTGTTCCGTTAAAGGGGTCCAATATTAATAGGGGTAATAGAGGAGATCACACGGAGCATAAATCAGTATATAATGCCTGGCCGGATCTCAATAATTTTCAAGTTACAGCAAATAGAATGAAAAATCGGAAATTTGTAAAAAAACCCTCATTGCTAAACTATCGATAATGCTACATAAAAACGAAGCACATATTTAGAAAGAGCAGAAAAAATCCTACGAAATGAAATAAGTTGTTTTAGAATATTGAGAATTAATGGCGAGTTACAAGCTCTGAAACAGTGAAAAAATACAAAATCAAATATTTAGCAAAATAGTTAATCGTTAATTCCAAAAATGCAACTCTACCTACATCAAGGAAAATGTTATAAAATTTGGTCCATTCCGAAAGCTTTCGAAGAAGCTGACAATAAGCCATATCAGTTTAATTGTATGGGAGAAATCAAGCAGTTCCCTAGTTACAAATCTGTACTGTTGCACGCTCGGAAAGGGCGAAACTCCGCCCATGACGATTGTAAACACCCCGTTTTAATATCTTTCAATTATACATTTCTGATCAACCTCTATCAATACCCTTTCATTATTCAGTCTGGTCAAGTGAATGACATATTGTGCAGCTCTCGCCTTGTCTTAAAGCAAACTCCGTGACTGCTGCGTTTCCTCCATGAACTTTCAGGATGATGAAGAAGAAGTACTTTTTATGCAAATTTTCTATGTGTATAGGAAGAAAAGTGTAATAAAACAGCAGTCATCAGTGGGCGTTATGTTAAAGGGAGGCTGTTGTAAGTGGGATTGTAGTAAGTTGATGTATAATAATTATGCCGGAATACTCTAACGAAGAATATGCGGACATGCATCTGATGTACGGGCAAGCTCATGGAAATGCATGTCTAGCACAGCGCATGTACCGTGAGCAATTTCCAAGGAGACGTTGCCCAAGTTCGAAACTCTTCATAAAAATCGATATACGATTACGGGAGACTGGATCGTTTAATACAGCAAGCATTGATGCAGGGAAACCTCGACATGTACGAACACCTGCAATGGAAGAAGATGTACTGAATATTTTTAAAGATAACCCCTCCACGAGTACACGAGCTGCTGCGTCTGAAGTCGGTGTTTCTCACCAAAGTGTGTGGCGTGTTCTGCGTGCAGAAAACATGCACCCCTTTCATGTGCAGCGGGTGCAACTGTTATCAGTAACAGATTGTGCTCAGCGGACAGAATTCGTACGCTGGTTGCTTAATGTAACAGAAAATAATCCACAATTTCTGGAAAATATTTTATTTACTGATGAAGCAACATTTACGAGAGAGGGCGTGGTAAACACGCACAATATGCACACATGGTCATATACAAATCCGCACACTGTTTTCCCGTCGAACGCACAACTAAAGTTCAGTGTGAACATATGGGCAGGTGTCCTCGGCGATTATCTCATAGGACCATATTTACTCCCAGATGTACTCAATGGCAGTACGTACTTGGTTTTCCTACGGGATATCTTACCGCAGTTACTGCAAAATGTGCCAGCAACATTGCGCCACAATATGTGGTTTATGCACGATGGCGCACCGGCACATTTTTTCATAGGTGTTCGCAATCACCTCAATTCAACATATCCTGGGAAATGGATTGGACGCAGTGGACCTGTTGCTTGGCCTGCACGCTCTCCAGACCTCAATCCGTTAGACTTTTTTGTTTGGGGACACCTTAAATCGCTGGTGTATGAAACGCCTGTGGATACACCGGAGGATTTACTAGCGCGAATCGTTGTCGCTGCAGGAGACATTCCCGACTCCGTCGGAGTTTTTCGGCGTGTTCGCCAATCTTTACGACGTCGCTGTCGGCTGTGCGATTCTGTTAATGGGCGCAACTTCGAACACCTATTATAATAATGTCCGTTCGTCTGCCTCCCGACATTGAACTGTGCAGCGCAGGCCAGAAGACTATGCTTCACATATGTCATAAAGTACGTGGAATGTAATTCTTTATTTGTCATTTTTCTTTTATTTTCAACACTTTTTGGCACAGTATTTTGTAAGTCACAGACTGTGGTGTACTCAAATTGTAAATTACAAAGTTTGTATGAATTAATTTAAAATTTAGTGTCTTTTTTAAATTTATAATTAATAAAATTATTATGCTATTTGTTATTATTATTTCCTATCATAAATTATGATGCACATATACATACTATAATTGTCCATGTAAAACATGTACTGAAACTTCTTGCATAGTTACAAATCGCAATATTTTTAATTATTTCCGAATTTTCACCACCAGTTTAATTTTAAAGAATTTAACTTAAGCTTTATATCAATAAAAGACCACTTTAAAATGTAGACTATTATTGTAAAGTTATTTTGGTTCATTCAACTCTTGAATAATTAAAAATGTTGCATCTCAGAAGAAGCATGATCGAAAATGTATAGTTGAGACTAATTAAAAAGGCGGTGTTTCCAATCGTGATGGGCGGAGTTTAACCTTTGCTAGTGTCAAAGAAAGCGGAGTTGTAACTAAGATACTGATTAATTTCTCTCACACAATTAAACCGATATGGTTCACTGTAAGCTTTTTCGAAAGTTTTCGGAATGGACCAAATTTTACTACATTTTCCTTGTTGTAGCTAGAGTTGTCTTTTTGGAATTAACGATTAACTATTTTGATGTATATTGGATTTCGTACTTTTTTCACTGTTTCAGGGCTTGTAACTCGTCAATAAATATTGCTATTTTAATACAATTGATGTCATTTTGTAGGTTTTTTTCTGCTCTTTCTAAATATGTGCTTCGTTTTTATGTAGCGTTATCGATAGCTTAGCAATGAGGGTTCTTTTACAATTTTCCGAATTTTCATTCTATTTGCTGTAACTTGAAAACTATTGAGATCCGACCAGGCTTTATATACTGATTTATGCTCCATGTGATCTCCTCTATTACCCCTATTAATATTGGACCCCTTTAACGGAACACCCTGTATAATAGCAGTACATATAATAATATATGGAATTATAATTGTATTACAAATGTCTCGTAATAGCGGAATTTTTGTTATAAACCGTACTCGTTATATCGGATTTATACTGTAGTTTTATGTTTAACTCAGTAATTTTTACCAACTGGAATTCTGGAAGTTAAAAATAGTTTCGTAGTATCATTAAAGTTTCAAGTCGATAATTAACGAGTCTTTAAAAATTATAAAATCCTTCATTTAAATTGTATCGCTTTGAAAGTTAATATTATGGCTTACATATTTCTCGTGTAATTTCTATTATATAAACATTACGTCTCTAATGGCAAAAATGGCTTACGAGAAAATGGCATCTAAAAATATTTTATTAGAAGAGAGTATAGTTCTGCGAGGGCCGAAAACTTTATGCCCGATCCGGTCTAGTATAAAAAAAAAGCCCTACAAACTCAGTACAAAAAATACAATGGTTTATTTTTTTCCAGTTCATTCAAAGTCCTTTCCAGCCTGTACAGACAGTAGAGAAATCAGGTCCAGTCCCACTTAATTTCTGAAAAAAAAAAAAAAAAAAAAATACAGATATTTCTCAACCAACTTTCTCCAACAATTAAATGTTTTAAAACCTCTCAAGGGCGGTGGTGTATATTTTTCAACACTTAACTGAAATTCCCGACTCTCCAGAATTTTTGAATAAAATTGCACTTTTAAATGTGCGCGAAGAAAATCCTTTATATATTATTAGTAAATTGGACAATTTGTTAGTAAATTCTGGTGGCAGTCAATCATTTCAAAGTTTAAGAAACAGAATAATTTACCCCGGAAATGGTTAAAAAAAATATTGTTTAAACAAATATGTTGCAAAAAATACTGTATTTTTCAGATTATTTTTCAACAAACCATGGAGTACAGATTAACAATATTGTCTTATAATCCCTTTATAGACAATTACGCTTTGCTGCGAACTGCAAACGTTTACGCTTTTTTTTTTTTTGTCACCACTGAAATTTAAAAGAAGCCTTCGACTTATTTCATCGTATATTTCCTTGATTAAATAACGCAAAATGTATTTTTAAATTTTAGTGTTAACCGAAAGAGTGAATATTTGGCAGATTTGATTACGTATAAAATATTGCTTATGCAAATATGTTGCAAAAATACAATATTTTTAAGATTATTTTTCAATAAACCATGGAATACAGAATAACAAATATTGTTTTATAATCTCTTTTATAGACAATTGCATACGGATTCGAACGTTTACGCTCTTTTGTTACCACTAACATTTAAAAGAAATCTTTAACTTATTTAATCGCAGATTTCGTCAATTAAATAAGACAAAATTAATTTTTAAATTTTAAGGGTACAACAAATAGTGAAAGTTGGCAACTATATTTCGCACATGAAAATTTATTTAAAAAATCATTGAAATTAAGAATGAAAGAAACATATAATTTAACCCCTTGAGGGGCGGTGCAATATATTATATCCCACCTACGTTTAATTAAGATTTGCATCAGAAACGTTTTATTAAGTTTTACTTTTAAAACTTTGGGGGGGGGGGGGGGAGAGTTAAAAATTTGCTTTTACTTGTTCTGAAATAAAATTTTTCCAAATTTCCGGTGCAGCATTATACAAACGCAATTGCTTGCCCCTCAAGGGATTAAGAATGTCATAATTTAAATCTATAAAAAAATATAAAGTAATAATTACTATTCCATAATTTATTAAACCAAAATAAATCTCTAAATATTCAGTTACAAAACTGTTCGCTGGCTGAGGATAATTTAAATATATCATTAGTAATTTAAAAAGAATTGTTAGCCGATCACCGGCTTATTTTATTTTTTCATTTGATTGACGCCAAGCCGAGATTGAATAATCATTAATTCTGTAAGTTTAACAATTTAACTGAGCTTTTACATATTTTCTTGCTATATGAGAACGCAGAATGGTTATTGCGAGAACACTTATATAACGATCAAATTTTGCGGTCTCTTCATATTCGTTATAACCGAGATCCAGTGGCGTAGCTATGTTTTTGGCACCCGGGGCAGGAAGAAATTTTGCGCCCTCCCCCCCCCCCCCCCCCCACACACACACACACTTGAGAAAAAAAATAACCACATTATTTTTTCTCCAGACGAAAAATAGTCTTTTGACTTGTACCTGGAGGAAAAGAAAGCTTCACTCTTCCTTGTTAGCTCACAGGCTGTCTAAGCCTGAGAGCTAATGTGCCCCCCCGTTCTGTATGCATGTATGTATGTACGTACGTATGTACGTAACGCGATAACTCTTGATAGAAACATTCGATTTGCTTCAAATTTTTTTTCTAGGTTCATTCTGATTAGGCGCTTTCCTGATTAGTTTTTGGAGTTCATTGGTTAAGTATAAAGGGGGGACGGGGCTAGTCCCACCCCCTTAATTTAGATAAGTGGGTTTTTCATGCAGAATTATTCAATTTGCTCCAAATTTGATGTATCGGTTTATTATGTTAAGGAACTTCCCTGATTAGATTTCTAGGTTCACTAGTTAAGTATAAAGGGGGCCTAGGGGCGGCTACCCCCCCTTAATTTAGATAAATGGGTTTTTAATGCAGAGTTATTCGATTTGCTCCAAATTTCGTATACCGGTTTATTATGTTAAGGAGCTGCCTTGATTAATTTTGGAGGTTCATTGGTTAAGTTTAAACGGGGGGGGGGGGCTGGGGCTAATAACCCTCCCCCCTTAATTTAGATAAATGGGTCTTTCATGCAGAATTAATCGATTTGCTTCAAATTTGATATGCCGATTTATTCCGATATGGTACTTCCTTTATTAGATTTGGAGGTTCATTGGTTAAATATAAAAAGGGGAAAGGGGGCCAAGACCTCTTAATTTAGATAAATGGATTTTCATGCAGAATTATTCAATTTACTTTAATTTTTTTTTCTGTGTTCATTCTGATAAGGAGCGTTCCTAATTAGATTTGTAGGTTCATTAGTTAAGTATAAAAGGGGGAAAGGCGGGTTAGACCTCCACGCTTAATTTAGCGAAATGTTTTTTTCATGCAGAATTATCTGATTTGCTTCAAATTTGGTATACCGGTTTATTATATTAAGGTGCTTCGCTGATTAGATATGGAGGTTCATTGGTTAAGTTTAATGTGGGGGAACGGAGGCTAATCCCCCTTCATTTATTTTTTGTGGGCATTATTCTTTGAAATAACAGCATAATATACAATTAGTGTGAATAGCCTGTGGGCTCAGTCCTTTCTAGGACACCCGGTATATATATATATATATATATATATATATATATACTATGTATATACATGAAAAGGATAAGAATTAAAATTTAATATCAAAAGTTAAATTAAAATTCTTAAGTTCTTTTTCCTACACTGTTAAAAATTTTGCAGCATTCTGGCAGGTCATTCGACCGTTTTTTGAAAAAACGGTTTCATAACCATAATTTAACTATATTCTGACCATAAAATGGCCAATAATATGGCCAGAATAGTGTTAAAATTACGGTTGTGTAACCGTTTTCGGAAAAAACGGTCAAATGACCTGCCAGAATGCTGCAAATTTTTAACAGTGTGTACTGGCTGTCCCGACCATCTATTTTTCCAAACGAACCGCGAAAGATTAAAAGTTCTATTCATATAAATATTTAAAAAGAAAATTGAATCTCTCAAAATGAACCTCTGGGGTGGGTCCCCACTGGTTTCGGCAGTGTAGACCTGGTGAGCTGCTCACGTATCTCTAACCACTAAAAATTCCACTCGAATTTATCTCTTTCAAAATGAATCTCCGAGACGGGTCCTCGCTGCCGTATAGAAGGCGTGCTGGGCACGCGCCAGAAAATGTGAAGAGAATAGTAAGATGAGTTAAAAGAAAAAATACCGCAGAAATCGGACCCAAGAAACCTCAGATATAAATGGCTCTAGCGGTGGAATATAGAACTAAAAACTGTAAGACAATCGAAAACCAAGTTGAATGAGCAAAATCCAGTTGAAATTGAGTCCATAGAACACGAGATAAGAGTGCGGCCCCTGCACTGGAAGGTAGAGCTAAATACTGCAAGAAAATCGTAAGCTAAGTTTAATGAATGAATCTGGCCCATAGAATCCGAAAAAAGAATGCGCCGTTAATGTTCGATAACGGTGGTAGAAGAAGTCTATATTTCGGAAAACATTGTTTTAAGAGTAAATAAAGGGCAGAAACCCTTGTGGACAAACTCTTAACTCATATCACGGGACTCTTGCCACAGAACACACTAATAACCTTCGATTAAATTTGATAAAATGTTTTTAAATTATGGTTTTAGCCTTTGGCCGCGTTTAATAATTAAGTCGATTCTCTAAATGTCATATAATCTCGGATCCATCGATTTTCGGATAACAAATGGAGAGTTCGGCCGAAAAAAGTTCTCTTTTTAGTTCATTTTTTAACCTTTTATCTACTGGCGGTATTTATTAGTAAAATTAAAATAACTTGCTATAAAATTCATTTAATACATAGATTAGTTGTAATACAGTTTAGAATGAGTTATAGATACATTACTTTATCTTGTTCCAAAAGCATTATTGGTTACACAAAACAAAAATATTTTAAAAACGATGATTTCTTTTGCCTTTGTATCTTTTCAGCTTTCTTAGCGTTGGGGAGGGGGATTTTTAAATTTGGAAATATTTCTGTTGTAAGAACCTTATATTTGTATGTTTCCTAATTCTACAAGATACTAAGAAAAATATTTAAAATAAAAGATTTAAGTGGAGTTATAAATATTGCAGAAAATTCCTACAAATTCACATTTAATTAATCCTTCTAAATCCTTCAATCCTTCTAAAATTTATTAAATGATTATGTAAATCTCCTAATGTAGTTTAATCAATTCACGAAATATGCTTTAGAAGATAAAATTTTCAAGAATTCATAATTCAGTTCATAAAGAGTTAATGTATGTTCGTCCCTGTATGGTTCTTTGTCCGAACTTTTGTACTGTCGCCGTCAGTTTTTTTGAAAAAATTAAGAACAATTACCGATCGATTTTCAAACATTTTATACGCAGGTCTAAAATATGTTTCCTCAGGTGCTCTGAGATTTTCAAACCTATATCTTAATTAGTTTTCTTAATTTTCGCTAATTAGTGAAAATTCTTAATTTCTTTCATTTCGGCTGTGGAACCAGACTCAGACGTGCGCTCGATTTTTCCATTTTGTGGAAAAAAATCGCATTTTTGACGAGTTTTTAATTAATATTCTTGGCTATAATTATAAATAAAAAAAATTAGAAAACTGAGCCTCATGTGCATCAAGACCAGCCTTGGATTACCCTTACCAAAGTTTTCACTTGCACATGCGGTAGATATGTCTAGCCATCTCCGTCACACACATAGATATGTTTTCACGATGATTTTTGTGTTCTTAGCAATCCATATGAGTATTTTCGTGTAATTGGGGCTTCTGTGAACCAATGCAAAGCAGAATTAGCTTGAAGAAACACTAGAGGTCTGCACGGGCCGACATTTCCGGGCCCGGGCCCGGCCCGACTCATAGAGAAAAAAATCGGCCCGGCCGGGCCGATACAAAAATTAAAAGTTCGGCCCGGGCCCGGCCCGTAGAAAAAATAATATTGGCCCGGCCCGGCCCGAGTGAACTTCTACAAAACATTGATTTTTACGTCGAATTGGTTAAAAATTTGTCTTGTACGAAGAGTTCTGACCTAAAATATTTATCTTAATTTTTTTTTTTTTCATGTTTATAATTTTTATTTTTATAGAAGTGCAGCAGGCTGCGATATTTATTTTTTTAATAAATCTCTATTTCTTGTATTTAAATGTTTCAGTTATCATTAATATTGTTAATCCATATTCCATGAAGTGTTAAAAATCGGAAAAATGCTATACAGTAAAATCTTCTAAGATGGAATTGCATAGAAAAGAAAAAAAAAATGCGTTATAGACAAGTTCCCTTCTTAGCAAGTGTAAATGTATTATATATTCTTTTCTTACTTATTAGTATATTTATTTTGCATGGATCAACACGTTTTTCAGTTTAAAACAGGGTTCCGTCATAGGCAGGTTCCTTTTCACACATTTTACTGTATTTTAATTTAGTTATATTTTAATATGCGTAGAAATCTACTATTGTTTAAAAATAATAAATTTTAATGTTTAAGTGTAGAATAATGGCGATTCAAAAATGTATGCATTTTTTGCAAAAACTTTTGGGCCAGGCTTATTTTAACTGACCTTTAAATGGACCAGGCCACGCTGAAACAATGATTTTCATACGGGCTGGCTCAAAACTAGGACTGAAAATTTTGGGCCATGAAGACTAGGAAGGAAACCAGGTCCGGCTCTGTACAGAAAAATTAAGTTAGGCCCGGCCCGGCCCGCGGGTCGGGCCGGGCTCGGGCTTCGGGCCACGGACCGGCCCGTGCAGATCTCTAAGTACAACAAATAAAGACATTATATCTTCTTTATGGGAAATTCCATTCTTCCGTCGAACTGGCATTGAGAAAAGGCAAATAATAAAATGTGTGGCGATCTACCCCCAAATTTTCCGTTCTTGAATCCTATAAAAAACAAATTAGGACTTTTCAGTCTTCATAGTACGATCAATACAAATGGTTGTTTTGTCGTTTTAAAAGTTAAATATATTTTATATATACTTAAATTCAGCGAATATGCATTAGAGAAAATTACATGTACGCATATCTATCTATGTAAGGAATAACTGGGAGATTAATGTGAGAGAAGAATTAAGACTCGGGAACCTCTTTGTGGACTGATCTCGTTTATTTCGGCGCTGCATCTTACAATCATCTCCGCGAGTTTGATGGCATGTCAAGTGCTCTGCTCAACAAGCGTAAAACGTTCTGACATATTTACAAATTCATTTTTTAACGGAAAGATGTAAAACTGGAAAGCCTGGCCATGGAAGCGATTTGAAGTCGAACGGCTTTTTCCATTTTTTGATCAATGAATTACCCATTGAGTTATAAGCGTTTTAGATCACGTGACAAACCCATTTTCCGCCCGCTCCTGAGTGATTTATCTACTTTCGCGCGGAAATTCTGTTCAAAACGTCCACTTTGACGCTATTTTCGGAAAAATCTATTGCATTTACATAAAAATGAAAAAAAACAGCTCGATGACATTGTTTCTGAACAGCAACACCAACTAGTTTAATGCATTTTCGAACAAAAATAAATAAAAACTTATGTCATAAAGTTGCCCTTTTTGATTTGAGAACAGCCTTAAGTCAATTTCGGGACCTATATGGTAGTAGGTTGTGACGGCATCTCAAATGGGCAAAATCTAATCTTTTTCATGCGCGTTTTTGCTAATATGTTGGGGCTTTAATATGATGCATCAGGAACTGAAGTTATAAATTTCGGAGGAACATTTAGTTTAATTGGTTAATTAACTCTTAATTGACATGCGGTCAAAACCAGGCACAATTCCTGGGATCTGTGACATATAAGGCTTTAACCACAAACGAAAGAGAATTGCCCAAACGTCAGCGTTACTCTGTGATTTTAACGGTGAACGGTGAACATAATAAATACATGTAGTATGCTGGGAAACAAAGTTACAAGGGGCAAAAGGGGTTTTAGAATGTAAGGGGCTGTGCATATATAACGTTATCATTTTAGGGGGGGGGGGAGTCTGGGAAATGATATCGTTAGATATCTCTAGGGGGAGGGGGAGTTCGTCTTTTGATAACGTTATCATTTTTGATCCAACCAAAATTTTCTCTTTTTATTTATAACTTAGCCTTTACATCAAAATAGAATGTTATCTTTTTTTTAGTCATGAAAGTACAAAGTTATTATTAAAATCATTAAATGATTATAAAATTATATAATTCCAAATTTTCTATTTCTTCTGTCATATGTGTATGCATATATAATTCGCTGTTCGAGAAACCATATGCGAAGTACGTTTCAAATGATACCTGCATTTACTAATAAATAAAAGAGAAAAAATGTTGTCCACCTCTTTTGGTGATAACAAGCTCTGTCTCCCCCTCACCCCCCCCTCCCCGTGCGGTGTCAAGTGCAAGAAAACATTATTACTGTTGAATGTATTATGTAACAAAAAGCTATTATAAAATACGTTTAAATAGTAACTATTTCTTTTAAGTGTTATTTGATAAAAAGTTTTTTCATATATAAAGTGATATTTTATTGAGTTCTTTTCATATGAATCAATGAAGTATGCGAAAAATAAATGCAACCATATCTGTATATCACGCCAAGCAAAAAAAAAAATTCAAAAATGAAAAGAATTTTTAGACATTGATAACGATATCATTACGGGGGGGGGGGGGGGGGTTCGAGGGATTATAACGTATGATATCGTAAGGGGGGGAGGGGGTTCAAAATTGCCAAAAAAGTGATAACGTTATATATGCACAGCCCATAAGATTTAAAGTTACACTGTTAAAAATTTTGCAGCATTCTGGCAGATCATTCGACCGTTTTTAGAAAAAACGGTTTCATGACCATAATTTAACTATATTCTGACCGTGAAATGGCCAATAATATGGTCAAAATAGTGTTAAAATTACGGTTGTGTAACCGTTTTCGGAAAAAACGGTCAAATGACCTGCCAGAATGCTGCAAATTTTTAACAGTGCATTATTTGTATATAACAAAATATCTTACTAAAGAATTTTTCACACACAAACGTAAAAAAAAAAAAGAACAATTTTTATTTATTGTCCAAATATGTGAGATAATTTCGGTTTAAACCTCTCTCAATTTGGCGCCCCTTGGCCTCGGTGTCCGGGGCGCCCCCCCCCCCCCCCCCCCCACCTAGCTACGCACTGCCGAGATCCGTTTTAACCAAAATTACATTTTGTTAATGAAAAATACAGATTAATGAGAGCATGTTTTCGGAAAACGCTGGCATTTGAAATTTTGGTCGGAGCAATTCGCATTAGTGCTCTGTTCACGGGTTAAAGAAAATAATAATTTAAGATATATGCAAAATATATATAAAAAGTTTTTTTTTTAATATTTCTTTATAATTCATTAAACCAAAATACATCTCTGAAGATTCCGTTGAAAAATTGTTCGTTGGGGTAGAACAATTTTAGAATATCACTTGTAATTTTTTTTAAATGCCAGCCGGTGACGAGCTTAAATCAACGTTATTTATTTATTTATTTTTTACCCATCTAGCCGGGATTGAATAATCATTTACTCTGTAAGTTTTACAATTTGATTGAATTTTTACATAGTTCCTTATACACTGTAAGAAAAAATCTGCAAAGTTACAAAAGTTTTTCTAGGAAACTGGGATTCCTAGAACTTTTTATGTAACGGCAACAACAAAAATTCTTGTAATAGACGCTGTTATAGGATTTTTTGTTGTTGCCATTACATAAAAAGTTCTAGGAATCCCAGTTTCCTAGAAAAACTTTTGTAACTTTACAATTTTTTTTTTTTTACAGTGTAGAACTTTTTATGTAACGGCAACAACAAAAATTCCTGTAATAGACGCTGTTACAGGAATTTTTGTTGTTGCCTTTACATAAAAAGTTCTAGGAATCCCAGTTTCCTAGAAAAACTTTAGTAACTTTACAGATTTTTTTTTTTTTTTTTTTCTTACAGTGTAGAATTTTTATGTAACGGCAACAACAAAAATTCCTGTAATAGACGCTGTTACAGGCATTTTTGTTGTTGCCGTTACATAAAAAGTTCTAGGAATCCCAGTTTCCTAGAAAAACTTTAGTAACTTTTCAGTTTTTTTTTTTTTTTTTTTTTTTTTTTTTTTTTTTTTTTACCGTGTAGAACTTTTTATGTAACGGCAACAACAAAAATTCCTGTAATAGACGCTGTTACAGGAATTTTTGTTGTTGCCTTTACATAAAAAGTTCTAGGAATCCCAGTTTCCTAGAAAAACTTTAGTAACTTTTCAGTTTTTTTTTTTTTTTACAGTGTAGAATTTTTTATGTAACGGCAACAACAAAAATTCCTGTAATAGGCGCTGTTACAGGAATTTTTGTTGTTGCCGTTACATAAAAAGTTCTAGGAATCCCAGTTCCCAGAAAAACTTTAGTAACTTTACAGTTTTTTTTTTTTTTTTTCACAGTGTAGAACTTTTTATGTAACGGCAACAACAAAAATTCCTGTAATAGACGCAGTTACAGGGAGTTTTGTTGTTACTGTTACATAAAAAGTTCCAGGAATCCCAGTTTCTAGAAAAACTTTTGTAACTTTACAGATTTTTGTTACAGTGTATTGCGAGAAATCTGATTTAACAATCCAATGTTGAGGTTTCTTCAAATTCGCTATAGCCAAGATCCGTTATAACAAAAATTGCACTTTGCTAATGAAAAATGCAAATTAATGAATACATGTTAAAAAAGAAAAAAAAAAAAAAAAAAAAAACCCGGCACTTGAAATTTTGCTCGGTGCAATTTCGCATTAGTGTGGAGTTCACGCGGCAAAGAAAATAATATTTTGAGATCAATAAAAAATATGTATAAAAGTATTTTCAAAATATATTTGTCTATAATTTATTAAGCCAAAATAAATTTCTGAAGTTTCCGTTAAAAAATTGTTCGTTGGGTACAAACAATTGTACAATATCACTAGCAATTTTTTTTAAATTGCAGCCAGTCACGGACTTAAAACACCTGTTTTTTTCTTTTGACCCGCCTACACGGCATTGAATAATCATTAACCCTCTAATGTCCATGGTAGCATTATTTTTGCTACCATCAGTGTTCCCGATTTAGTGGAAATTTTAATTCGGCTATTCCGTATTTACAACAGAAATTTAAAATAGAAATTTTTGCTTTAATCAATAGCAGTCTTTTTGTTATTAAATAAACCGAAATTTGCTGTTTAGATTTTCTGATATGAATTCCTGTTCTCTGAATTACGCAATTTCTAGAACGTATTCTACCCTGGGAATTAGAGGATTAACTCTGTAAGTTTTACAATTTAATTAAACTTTTACACAGCTCCTTACATTGCGAGAATTCTGATTTAACGATCGAATATTGCGGTCTCTTCATATTCGTTATAACCGAGTCGAATTGTTTCAGAAAAGAGGCATAAAATATAGCATGCCACGGCCATATCTCAGTAAAGAAGAGGTTAGTGAAAAGTCAGCGAGAGAGCAGTACCCTACGTGACAAAAGCTGTTGAAGAACAGCATGAAGGTCACGTCAAGCAGATAAAAACAGACGCCTCAGTCACGTCAGCGGGAGAAAGCCCCTGCGTCCCCAAAAAAGGCCCCTCGAAAAAGAAAAAAGCCTCTTCCACTGCGGTATCTAGCGGCTCATTCGTGATTTTTACACAAGGAATTTTGCGGAGGGAAAGAGAAAAAAAAATGTATAGAGCGAGTTCCTTCAAAACTCTGTATATTTTTTGAATTTAAGAATTAAGGCGGAACTCCAAAAAAATATTTTTCCCGCTGAACAGCGTGAAACTTCCTGGCACATTTACAGATATTCGTTTATAAACACAAAAGCATGGCACTTGCAACTTCCAAGCATGATTATTGAAGTGATTTCTAACCAAACAGCTTTTAAGTGCGTTCGTAATAATATAAATACGTACACTGTAAAAACAAATCTGTAAAGTTACTAAAGTTTTTCTAGGAAACTGGGATTCCTAGAACTTTTTATGTAACGACAACAACAAAATTCATGTAACAGACACACTTTCTAGCCGAAAAAAAAAATCTGTAAGGTTACTAAGAAGTTTTTAGGAAACTGGGATCCTTAAAATTTTCATGTAACTGCAACCAGGGTTGAAATAAAATTTTAGTAAGATTACTGTAATTTTAGCAGATTCATTTATAAAGTTACAGATTTCTGTAGCTTTAGAAAAACTAGTTTTGTAGATTTGCAGCTTTTTTTTGTACAGTTACAGATGAAAGTTTAGTAAGCATGTAACTTTACATCTGTAGAACTACAGATTTCTTTTACAGTGTGGCACCTATTGTCTTCGTCTGTTCTGTCCGCATATAACACCTCAAAAACTACTCAGCCGGATGGTTTGAAATTTAATGCATATAATCGTGGCAGAATTTTGTCGAGTCATTACGAATTTTATGAAAATCGAATCAAAACTTAAAAAGATTTTAATAAAGGTTTACTTCAGTCTATTAAATCCTATCATACGTAATGAATTCAATGATATTCATGATAATGATTCTATGTTAGAGGGAGTCTTATTATTTCCGTATTATATTGAATTTAATATATATAATAGTACTAAATTTTGTATTCATGCATGTTTGGATAAGAGTGAAATAGCTATTGCACCAAGATCTGAATATTTATAAAACTAGTTATAGTACGACGGTACCTCATTTACCATGTTTGACGTACAAATTCCGACTTGTTATATTCAATATTACCACAATTTACGATTTTTTTTTCATTTTTTGATAAATGAGTTCAACTTGAGTTATAAGGAATTTTTGTGTCATGACGGCATTTTTTTCCCTCTCCAGTGCTGTCGCGTCGGGAAATTCAGTTCAAAACGCCAAATTTTGACAGCATTTAAAAAAAAAATCTTCTGCCGTTACCGAAAAACGGGAAAAACAGCTGAATTACACATAGCATTTAAATAAGAGCACCTGCCAATTTGATACGTTTGTGAAGAAAATTGAATTAAAAAATGTGTCAGGAAATAGCCAGTTTGGATTTGATAACAGGAATTTGGTTTCATTTGGGGCGACATGGTCATATTTTGCTCACGAAAGCTAAACAGACTGGGACCATCGTTTAACCTTTTATACCCCAAATTATGAATTTAAAACACTATCTCCTCGAAACTTTTTTTCTTTGCATTATTATGATATATTAGAAAATATAGGCGCTATAAATAAAAGATTTTTTTTTTTTTTTTTTGTCAATTACGACTAATTACTTGATGTGGCATAGCTGCGAACTTTTACGCTTTATTGTACCAGAAATATTTAATAGAAATTTTTGCCTTATTTAATAGTCAGATTACGGCGATTTAAAAAAGGTAAAATTTACTACTAAATTTCTGTGGTACAAAAAAGCGTAAGATGTTGTCAGCTATGATGTGGTACTTCAAAGCACCGTTGGGTCACAACGCTTGGACAAAAATCGGGAATTAGAAAAAAAAGTGTATCCATTTTTTTTCTTATTATCTTAATGTGACTTATCATTATCATGCATATATCTAGAGTATATATGTCTATGATGTATATACTGGGTGAGCAAAAAATCCGTATAAACTTTAAAAAATTCTAGAAACCGAAAAAGTAACCGAACTAAAAAAACTGTTTGCAGGATTAGCATCTATAGGTCACGGAAATATTTTAAGATAGAAATAAAAAAATAACTCAAAAAACAGCCGACAGATGGCGCTGGTTCGTGCGATTTTGGTGGAAATATGCAAATGACACGGTTTTAAGAACTTGCGTTCCTAATCCAGAACTAGTTCATCGTTGTGAGCCGTGTACGGGATCAAGGATTCTGAGTATGAAGAATAAAGCTTTGTTGGAAGTTATTTTACGGGAACTAGTTCTGGATTAGGAACGCAAGTTCTTATAACCATTTCATTTGCATATTTCCACCAAAATCGCACAAACTAGCGCTATCTGTCGGCTGTTTTTTGAGTTATTTTTTATTTCTGTCTCAAAAAAATTCCCGTGGCCTATAGATGCTAATCCTGCAAACAGTTTTTCATTTCGGATATTTTTTCGGTTTTTATGAGTTTTTAAAGTTTATAAGGACTTTTTGCTCACCCGTATAACTAGATGATGTTGCTGTTGGTGCATCATCAGTGAGCATTTCACCATCAGAAGAATATTCTATAGTTGTACCACTATCATTAGATAGAGAGCATATCTGAAAGAAATTTCCATACTTTTAGCTGTAGAAAATTCAAAAGGATTCATAAAATTGCTAAAAAAGATATTTTTAATTTTTTTTTTTCTAATTTGTAATTTTTTCCTATTTTGTTTCATAAAAATAATATATTTTGGCAAATTCCCAGAACAGCCGAGACAACCCATTTGGCGACTTTTCTGACAAGCGCCAAATACCCCACATACGCCAATCTAAAATGCGGCAACCTGAAAACGAACGTGATTGGTCCTTATTCCTGAATGCTTCCAGATTGTTTTTTACTACGTCATCACCCTGGAATAACGGGAAATACAGCATTTATAAATAACGACGCATTAGAAAATACAGGAAAGCTGATTTTTATGAGATTCAAAATAAAACAAACGATTTACACATAAGTTTATTGAAAATGTGAAAATTTTAAAGTACCTTTCCAAATCAGAGTAACGATTTAATGATTAAAATTTTCATTTCTCAACAACTTTCAGAAAAAATCATGGCGTCATTCAATATTGTAAAGTACGTGCCTATATCAGAGTAAACATTGAACAATTCATTTCTAATTTACAGAAGTATGAACGCTTCGCGTTCATAAAAAACAATATATATCACTGAATACAGCAACCTAGTTCTGCAGCAATCTGAAAAATGCAGGAAATTCGTTAAAGCGGCAATCAGTGAACAATGTATGAACGCTTCGCGTTCATTAACTGAAAAAAAAATCACTGGATTCAGCAGTTCTCGGTGTGTAACAACCTAAAAATTCAGCAATTCTCGCTGCGTAGCAATTTCAAAATTCAGCAGTTCTCGCTGCGTAGCAATATCAAAATTCAGCAGTTCTAGCTGCGTAGCAATATCAAAATGTGCAAAACTCATAAGGCCAACATACATGAGAAATATACAATAAACGGCTAATATAAAACACTATAATAAAAAATCCATAAAATTATTAACATACCTTAACAAACATCTCCTTTCTTGAAAGCCAACTCTATAAAATGTTGAATTGCCATAATTTCGTAAATTTCCACTCGTCGATAAACTTCATTTAACTTTCCAGCAAACAAAAAAAAAAGAACAAATACTCACAATTTCAAACTAAATTACACAGGTAATAAAATTTTGCCTTACCGTCATTTAATTTTAATTTAATCAAAACATCTTCCTTCTACACCTCGTTGTACACAAATTACAAAACATGCGGAGTTGAGTTGCCAAAGGTAGTCGTAGCCATCCTATACACAAGAAATCAAACAATCCCATTCAACCAATCCAAATTCAAGATCAGACCATTGTAGGCGTGGAAAGAATTTACGAAACGAACTGGTAACAACAAAGATCCATTTATGGCCTTGCCGAATTGAACGATGCCAAGTGTCTCGGCTGTTTTGGGATTCAGCCTATATTTTTTCTAAAGATAAAAATACAATATTTTAATTTTTGAAATGTTTTAGTAAACCATACTTTGTCTTATATAATGGGCCTTAAATAAGCCGAATTTCACTTCTAAAAAAAATCTGGTTATAATCAAACAATCTGAATGTAAAAAAAATAAGCAGCACTGCAACTAGCAACACTGATTCAAAATAGACATTATTACAAGCACTTTTGGTAAATCTTTTTACTGTAAAATATCCAGAAAAGCAATAAAATATGAAAAGATAGAACAAAAAAGGATCCGTTAAAAACTTTCGTTTTTGACTGGTTTCCGTCTTAACAAATACATTATTCTAGTATAATATTCCTTCCACCGGAATCGTGAGTCCTTTTCCATTGTAGACAGCTTCCGTTTGCGCCATTTTTCTCTCTGAATAAAGAGGAACTGACATATCCTCAAAATGGCGAAGCTTCAAGTATAACCGGTTTCACAGAGGCTGATTGCGGCCGGGGCGAATTTTCACCAGTAAATTGGAATAGGAATTTTCTCCTTATTTAAACGCCTTATTCATGCAGAACTATGTCATAATTATGAAAAAATATATATTCATTTTTAATTGTGAAAGTTTACCCGGTGGTAATCAGTTCCTGTGGTTACGCCATGCTATGACAAACTAAATCACCGCCTGTCAGTGAAAGAAATTACAATACAGGGGCCATATTCCACTGTACAGTATAAACGAATAGAAATTTTTGCTGGATTTGTGAGAGAAATTTTGCATGATCAAGGCGTTTAAATAAGGCGAAATTTTCTTTTAAAATTTAGTGGTGGAAGTTTAGCCTGGTGTTAATCTGATACTGTTGATTCGATGTAACCAAACAGACATCATATTGTGACTACATCCGCAGTTACTTCACTCGCAACTAGTGTTGCCACTTACCAGGTCTCACTCGTATATCAGAGCTCCAAATGCTATGGACGCAGCTAATTTCTTACAGTTTATTATGTCATCTTTAATTGCAGATAATTCTTCCATTAGATAAGGCGAAGACTTTAAAATACTGGTATCTAGAGCATTTGGAACCCCGATTTACGCGGGTCACCTGGCAACACTACTCGCATTTGATAGACACTTCACTATATACATCCTCCTCGTTATTCATAACTCCATTGTTAGCACAGGCTTTCCCGGAGTTGGACTTACATTTTCACACTCAGCTGTCTTTAGGGTATAACGGCTTACCCGTTATATATTCATTATTCCTCCTCTCCCCTCAAAAATCAACTTTTAACCTTACTGGTTTATTATAAGTTGTCACTATTCTCCCCCCCCCCCCTTCAAATAAAATATTTAGTTTAAATTTGACATTTTATACTTAATTTCTTATGTCTATATTCATTCTCTTCGCCCCCCTCTCACTACTGTAAGTTTCACTTTTACTTTTTTAAAGTTCTTTTTAAATGCAGACATCATTTATCTCGGTTCCTTTTTCTGTCTTTCAAGTTCACACGGATAGAAAAAGATCTTAACCGCAGCAATTTTCCGTTGAAATAAAATAAAAGAATAAAATACAAGTGAATGTCTTTTTCGCTTCGCAGCCGACGATATGTAATGCATATTTTCTCAGCCTCTGGGCTTGCATTAGTATTCAATTCTCACCCTTGTACTTTGTCGGATACAACCCATATGCCCCTTGCTGACTAATTTTCAGCTGTCGTTATGTCTGTAACGTGCATATAAAATCACGTGTTCATATTTCTTTAAGTCTCCCTGCTTGCCGCTGGAATGTTATTTAATGTAACCCTAAAGAGCCCGCCATGGCATAGTTTTTAACTCAATGTAAAACTTCTTGATTGTTTTGTCTACCCAATTTGTTTTCGCCAAACATCTTACATATGGTTAAATAATGTTCGCCAATCTGTAAGTGTTTGTAACAAAATCAGTCCCACTTTTGCTCCTGACCTCGAGCTATGTAGTCTGCAAATTAAGCCCCGCTGTGGGGCGTCTGCCGTCGGGCAGTTATTGAAACTCTCCCCGTTCATCTGTATTTTTCACGGCCCTCCTTTAAAAGTTCTTTACAATAAATGTAAGTCTCCTAAAGTGTTGTGTTGGAGTTTCCTTTTATTCATTTATGAATCTGGGTATACAAAATCTCCTCCACATAAAATTGATGCCGTTTCCCCAGGTCTCCAACAATAAAAATAAAATTACGGGGAGAAGTTGTTTCTTTTTTTCCGCTTATCAGCGACGCGAAGGTCCTACGACAGATTTTTTTCCCACAGGAGTTGAGGTTCCTGCCCCGACTCGGCTCGCATGCTCCGGCGTTAATTTTATGGGACTTTACAGTGCCTGCTCTCGTCGCTCTAATGGACTTACACAACGTGCTATTCTTGATGAGTCTGCCCTCGCCTAACGAGATGTCCGCGCTGTGCCGTATTAGTCATCGAAGACGCTGTTTCCAGAAATTGCGACTTTTATCTGCACCCCCACTTTCTCTTCCTGCCTGCACTGAATTTACGCTGTACTAGACTTTAGTGTTTTCGTCGATCCCTCACCATTTCCAAATCGCGGACTTACACTCTGCTCTGCTGCTGGGTGACAGTGTACCTCCCGTACACACGGATTATCACTACTACTCCTGTTTTCTGCAACATCAGATGTGTTCTTCAACGATGACTGCCCCCGTCTTTGCTGTTTTTCTCTGACTCAAAATTCTGCTTTTTTCTCCAAAGACTCACCCGAGAAGTGCTATTCGCTCACAAAAAGTGACAGCTGAACTATTCGCTGCTCCGTCGGTTCTGTGAGGTGTGTGTTCATTTGAAAATTACCACCCCGTGTGCTCTTCTATGCCCTGTGGTCGCCGATTCACCATGTTCCAGCCGTTTGTGAAATTATGTGTCGGTGTGTTCATCTGCTCCACCGGTGTTGTTTTTTTGCACGCTGTGTTCAACTTCAAAGATGCAAGACCAATGTTTGTGAAAATCGTTTCATTAAAAAAAGGCTGTGCAGTGATCACACAAATTACAAAAAAATAATCCTACCCCACAAGTTCATCTCTGTGTGTGTTATTCAGTCATAAAAAAAAAATTCTGCATTAGAAATGAGATTTGTGAAGCAATCATCAAGCGATATTTGTGCCAGCAAACTTTAAAGTGAAATATCCAAACAAATATTTTTTTTTCTTCCCAGTGTTCACTCGGTTTGTGTATTATATTCTACAGTGCACCGATCGTATTCTTTAAAAAAAATATTATTGTGTAAAGTTGTGCTATTTAAAGAAAATCATAACAACTCTGCATCTACATCATTCTGCTGAGATTACTATCGGTGTCTTCAAAATTTATTAGCTGCTGTAGCAAAAAACATGCAATAGCAGTTAGTCATAACAGAATAATGGAAGTATGAAAACAGAACGTTAATTATATCTACTGGTTTTCAAAATTTGCCCGTTTCAGTTTGTTACTGAAATCATTTTAATTTTTTAAAAAAAGAAGGCGTTGTTTTTTTTCTTTTCGCTCTGTTTTCATGCTCAAAATGAATGCTCTATACAAAAAAAGTGACATACTTGATCGAATTCATTGAAAATACTTATGTCACTATACTTTTCTACAAAAAAAAAAACACACACACACATGTTGCATTTAAGTATGAACAGGGAATGCTTTTATATTAAATTATTTACTGTAAATTGTTTTAGTTATTTTATTTTAGTAACCTCCTTTTCAATTTCAGTAAATTACCAGTTTCTTTTCATGTTATTTTTTTGTTCCCTATTCATACTTGTACTTTCATAACAATTGCAGTGTCATAAATTCATTTTGTGTTGTCAGCTTGAACGGAGAAATTATCTCTAAGCTAATTTTAAAATATAATTATTAGTGATAGCATTCTTAGTTCATTTTTTTTCTCCTTCCAGGCTGTTTTTGTTTCTAAAAAATAATAATAATAATCATAAGTGCATATGCTAGTTGAAATGATATTTTTATTATACTGTTATTAATATTTCATTTATATTTTTGTATTTAAATTATGACATACCTCTCATATAATTTTTTTCTCTTCCGTGAATTTACATATATGCTATGTTTCTTTTTGTATATATGATTTTTTTTATGCATTCAAAATCTAGAATTTAAACCTTTAGCCCCACTCGCATACTTTGAAAGTACACTTATTCTGCCGATAGGCAACAAAGAATTCTCTGCTCCAAGTTTTGCAGTATTTGATATTTTTATATAAATATGTGCATATTACGCTCACAACGTTTGCACATTTGCACTTGTGTGTGGTATTTGCACACTTACTCTCAGAATGTGGCTCGACTCTGACCTTGTTTTTTTTTTTTTTTTTTTTTTTTTTTTTTTGTATTCTGAACAAGAATTACAATTTAGTTGGCTGTTTTTTTTAATTTATTGAATTTTGGACATTTTAATTTAACTGGATGTAGACAGAAATTTGACTTACAGAAATCTTACGGTTGAGACACTCATATTTTTTTTACACTCCCCCCCCCCTTTATTTTTCCTTTTGTGTATAATTTATTTATGCAACTTATTGTGTTTTATTTTATGTGCATGCATTTTATTTCTGATAAGTATAGTTTTTGCATACTTACACCTTTTTGAAGTACTCGTATTATTTATTTTGCATTATTTGTGTTGCTCTCTCAAAAAAAGAAAAAAAAAAGAATTCCGCCTCTTTTTCCATTTTGGCTGTTCAAAAAAGTAAACAACAGAAATTAAATAAACACGAGATAAAAAAAAAAAAGATTTTGGAGATAACAGACACTTCACCAGTTTATTTTTACAAAATGGCAGCAAATGATGAAAATTCTGTTAGTGATTTAAATCACCCCATTTCTGTATCTCCATGGGTAGATTATTTCGAAGAAATATTATTAAGATATTCGGATTCCATTAATATGGAAGCCACATCTATTCAAAATTCACTTAAGACTGAAAATGCTGCATCCTTGTCTGAAAATATTATGGATTTCCTTCAGATCATTAAATTCAATTTTCAGGTGCTTAAACAAAACTTTAATATTCTGAAAGATGATTATTCCAAATTAAAACAGGATAAAGATAATTTATTTCTTGTAAATCAGAAAGCGTTAGAGAGATTACATGAAATCACAGCCCAACAGAAAAGTAAGGCGAAGCGTACTAAATGTAGTAAGACTATGGGTCATCAGGTGGTAGATGTCAACAGCAAATTCCCTCCATCTGCCCTAGATAAATCAACTCAAACTGTCCCCTCTTATATGTGTAAACAAGAAAAGTTACCACAACTGGAAAATGATAAAAAAGACACATATCTTAGCCCCGACATGCACACTCAAGGTAAGCACAATGAAAAAGTTACAGATATTAGCAATCCCTCTCTAAATTCGTTATCCCCTGCTAAACTTAATGTACCTAAGCCTATTCGTGTCATTATTTGTAACCTCCCTGAAAATTTAAATATTCCTCATATCTTGTTTGGTATTTCAGATTTAATCCATATACCTGAACCTGATTTTCACTTTGTTAAAAAGTACAAGCTCCTACATATTAAGTCATTTAATTGGATCTTGGAGCTTGCACCACAGGATGCTAGGCAATTATTAATGCATAGACAAATTATCATACAATCAAAACCGTACCCTGTTAAACCATATATAAACGTTAGACGTTGTTTCAAGTGTCAAGTATACAATGATCATCTTGTAATTTCGTGTTATAATGACATCAGATGCTCTGTGTGTGCCTTGCCACACAGTGACCCTCAGTGTAGAAATCCTCCAAAATGCATTAATTGCATTAGAAATAATGAAGGCAACAACACCAACTTTGACATTTTCCACACTGCCTTTGCACCTTACTGTCCATCAGTAAAAAAATTCATCAAGCAAATGCGAGAAAAGATATACAACTGCAATACATTCCCATAAACATCTCATGCAGCGCCCTTTTTTGAATAAACAAAAAAAAAACAATGTAACATACATTTTAGATTTTTCGTTTTGATTTAGCACACATTACTGTGAAGGAGTTACTATCTACAGCATTCCTTTTTAAGTTTTTCTTTTTCTTATACATTTACATACTACATATGTCAGTTTCGACATCATTATTCATACTGATTTTAAGTTTGAAGTTAGCTTAATTTTTTTTCAAGATTTTTTTTTTGAAACACAAGTGTACAGTGAGTTGCTTTTTCATTTGATTGTTTAGCCGGCAAATAGTTAAATGAATCTCGAAATGGAACATTAGTGAAAATTTTCTGATGCGGGTCATCAGACATTGTGATTTTCACATTTGAGGAAGATTTTGCTGAAAGAGTACACATTCATTCAAATTTAAACATTCATCATTACACTAGTTACATTTTTAGATTTATTTTTTTTTTTTAGAAATTTGGATATAATTTCACTTGTTAATCTTAGTTAGGTTTATTCGGTTACATTTTATCACATAAGTAGCATTTCCTGGTCACATTTGTCCTTTTCGCTTTTCTTTACTTAAAAGCAGAGTTCTTTGCTTGTTTTTTTTTTTGTTTGTTTGTTTTAACTTTAGGCGAAGCATTTTTGTACTTGTGATACAATGCTCTTGGTTCCATATGTACACAATGAGTTTTTGTTCATAGTTTACACAACTGAGTTCATAGTTTATTTAGTTCATAGAAAAAAACTTTACACGAGTTCATAGCATTGCCAATTCTTTGTGTACTTCAGGGACCAATTGCACTATCACTTTTCATGACAATACTTAGTTCATAGAATTTTTTTCCTTATACATATTAGTTCATCGTTTGTTTTCTTTCTTGTGATTTGTTTTGCATATTAGTTCATACCAATTTTTGTTTTGGTAGACACTTTAGTTCATACCAATTTTTGTTTTGGTAGACACTTTAGTTCATTGTGATAATATTTTTTTTTGTTAGACACATGAGTTCATAGCAGGTTTCATTTTTTTACACACATTTTAGTTCATCGTATTACTTTTACACTTTAAGTCAGTGAAATACTTGCTCACTTTAGTTCATTGCAATAATTTACACTTTGTTTATTGAGATACTTTGATTGCTGTGTTCACAAACATACATCTAAGTCGTTGAAATTTACTCTTTTTTCACTGACATACACTGTTTTAGTTCATTGTGAGATACTTTTTCTTTGCTTCGTTCATTGAAATACACATTTTTTCTTTGGTTCATAGAGATACACTTACAATTTAGTTCATTGTTATTACAATTTAATTCATTGATATTACAATTTAGTTCATTGATATTTTGTTTGTTAAAAAAACACACACATTATACACAATTGAAAACATTTTGTTTCTAGGTTTCAACTTTACACATTAGGATATTTCCTTTTTATTTCTCATTATACCAGGAATTACTTTTGACTTCACATGATATTCACAATTTAAACATTTTCAACAGAGAGAGTTAATTTTTAACAGAGTCTTAATTTTTCCTTTATTATTATAGTTCTTTTATACCATGACATTACTTGTCACCATCACTTTGTTTCACAACAAAGAATGCCCAGTTTACAGGATGCTACTTCACATGCATTTTCTTTAAATTTCAAACTTATGATGTTTTTTTATTGTTTTCATCACATTTGTGTTGGTTTTCTACAGCTACATAATTACTCGTTTTCTTTTAAATTTGGAGATTAAATAAAATCACTGGTTAAGCTTCACTTAGACAATAAACATATCTAAGATATTATGTCGTTTCTTGTAATAACATAACTTCACAATAACAGTAAAAAAAAAAAAAAAAAAATGTTTTTTTCGTTTGTAGCATTAGTAACCTAGTGCAGTTACACTAAATGTTTAAAACATTATCTAATGTTATACAATACACATACAGTTCATATCCTGCTCGATACATTGTAAGGAATACAAAGTTAGAATTTAATTTAAAAAAAAATGCAGTTGTTATACTTACCCGATCATGTTACCAGTCTCTCCACACGCTCGGATTGACCTTTTACCTTTGATATGTGAGATATTTATCTCAGTTTTTTTATTATTTTTAATTTATCCCCTCTGAAGTTTTGTTCCCGTTCAAAATTTTGCCCTAAGGGTCGAAACTTCATTGTATAGAGAGACAAAACCCTCGAATTGTTGTTTCAATTCAATAAACATAACTTTTTTTATATGATACATCGACGCATGCTCCTTTGAAGATCAATGTGATCTTTGGGGAGCAGGGACCTAGGTATCACTTGATGTCTGGGTCTCATAACTCCCTTCCCCCCTAGGGCTGATGTTCTAAACCGACGCCATCACACTTGTTACTTAACAAGAATAAGGGCTACACCCATTCATAGGCATGCTATATGCATCCCGTTCTTTTGTAGTCCTGTGCGGTGTGCACGAAAACCAATTTTCTACCTATTTTTTATTTTTTATATTACTTCATTCAGCTTTTATTTACAGACATACATATGTCTTTTATTTTCTATTTCATTTTAAAGTAGTATCTGTGTCTTTTGTTGCTTGCATTTATATTATATTATTTTTATTTTGAGAAGATATTATAACAAGTTACTAAAAAAAAATTACTTCTCTTATTTTGGTCATGAAAAATGCTGGTACCAGCCTCTTAATCAAATACTAAAAAAAGCTATTTAAAAATAAAGGATCCTGTTAAATACAAAAAATATTATTTGCTCTTTCTTGGTGACTGTTTAGGACTAATGAATACCAAGAAAAGAATTGAAAAAAGGCGCCATTTATCATGACCTGAAAGTTTTGCTTTATGCAAACATTTAAAGAATTGCAAGCACACAGTTAATTTATATATATATATATATGGAGACTTATCTTTGTATTATGTTATATCTGTTTTAAATACTTATATGTATGGGGTAGACAAAGTAATCTTCAAATTAACAAAAAAACTGTTCTTCAAGTTTCACAGTTTTTTTTTCTGGTGGTAATGGGTGATATATATAACGGATTACCCGTTATATATTCATTATTTCTCCTCTCCCCTCAAAAATCAACTTTTAACCTTACTGGTTTATTATAAGTTGTCATTATTCTTCCTCCCCCCCTCTTCAAATAAAATATTTAGTTTAAATTTGACATTTTATACTTAATTTCTTATGTCTTTATTCATTCTCTCCCCCCCCCCCCTCTCACTACTGTAAATTTCACTTTTACTTTTTAAAGTTCTTTTTAAATGCAGACATCATTTATCTAGGTTCCTTTTTCTGTCTTTCAAGTTCACACGGATAGAAAAAGATCTTAACCGCAGCAATTTTCCGTTGAAATAAAATAAAAGAATAAAATACAAGTGAATGTCTTTTTCGCTTCTCAGCCGACGATATGTAATGCATATTTTCTCAGCCTCTGGGCTTGCATTAGTATTCAATTCTCACCCTTGTACTTTGTCGGATACAAACCATATGCCCCTTGCTGACTAATTTTCAGCTGTCGTTATATCTGTAACGTGCATATAAAATCACGTGTTCCTATTTCTTTAAGTCTCCCTGCTTACCACTGGAATGTTATTTAATGCAACCCTAAAGAGCCCGCCATGGCATAGTTTTTAACTCAATGTAAAACTTCTTGATTGTTTTGTCTACCCAATTTGTTTTTCGCCAAACATCTTACATATGGTTAAATAATGTTCGCCAATCTGTAAGAGTTTGTAACAAAATCTGTCTCACTTTTGCTCCTGACCTCGAGCTATGTAGTCTGCAAATTAAGCCCCGCTGTGGGACATCTGCCGTCGGGCAGTTATTGAAACTCTCCCCGTTCATCTGTATTTTTCACGGCCCTCCTTTAAAAGCTCTTTACAATTAAATGTAAGTCTCCTAAAGTGTTGTGTTGGAGTTTCCTTTTATTCATTTATGAATCTGGGTATACAATATCTCCTCCACATAGGGGCAGTAATTCCTTGACATCTTCTGCCAAAGATCAAAATGCATGACTTACACATCTGTTATACGCTCCAACTTCACAACAAACATTTTCTAAGAAAATACTGGTGTTAATTTAATTGAAAATATTTGACATGTTGAGTTTATATCATTACTGACACTTTTTTTTTTTTTATAATACTGGTGGGTGATAGTGGATAATAAATTTTATTACGTAGTCACTAGAGGTATTAAAAATTGTGTGGTTTCACGATAGCTTAATTTTTCGAGGTTATTATTTTCCTAGCTCATTTAAATATTTACATAATTAGCACAGTATGTTTCATGAAACAATACACTTACATTATTTTATATATTTTTTATGTAAACATGTAAGCTATATTAATTTTTTTAATGAATCTCTATTTGCATGTAAATTTCTGAGTCATTAATAATATAATTAATCCATTTTCTCATATTTTGCCAAGGTTTATTTCAACTTTTCACCATAAATTGAAATTAGAAATCTTTGTACAATCGTTTAATCGATAAATATAAAATTCATTTAAAATTCGAACAAAAATATTTTTTTCCCCCTCTAATGTCCATGATAGCATATATATATCTCTTTTACGTAGCGTTAAAGAAAGGCTGTATTTGTAGCTTGCCATTCGGCAACAGCCGCAGCGACGTTTCTCAGTGGTTACGTTACGGTCACATCACCCAATCAACTCAGCAAATCAAAATCCAGACGGAATCTCTCTTTTAACACAAACCGTTTGAGCGATGCATGAATGACCATTGATATTGGTCCGTTTTACGATGACGAGAGGAATTCAGCGAATCAGCTTTTTGATCCAATATTGTATTTAGGCACAGGCGAAAACGTTTTGTTTACAGTAGGTTAGCGTGATACGTAGCATGTTTTATAGAGTCTTATTACAGTTTTAAATGAATTTAAGCCGGGATTTTCAATACTATAGGCAAAATGAAAGGAGAAGGACCCCACCTGACACTAACATGCCATTTAAATTTAAACGGCGTCAATTTCCAGTTCGCTTAGCTTTCTCAATGATGACCAACAAGTCAGAGGGACAAACTTTTGATAAATGCATTTATATTTACATTTTCAACAAAATTTTCAATTACTTTTTTGTGAATTATTTTTCATTTCAAAAATTTGTAAATTTCATATTGTTAAAATATTTTATACCCATTGGCAGCACCACCTAAATGCGTTTTTATTTACATTTTCGACAAACTTTTGCATGAATTTTATACATTAAAAATATTTGTAAATTTCATATGTTGCTTGCTCGGATCGCATAGCGGCCGACTAAAAATATTTTTTATTGTGTTTTCACTAAGGTTTTAAATTAATTCTGTTTCCAAGGTTTTTTAATACATTTTTATTTACATTTTCAACAAAGTTTTCCATTACTTTTTTATACATTAAAAATATTTGTAAATTTAATGCATTATGAAGATTTATAATAGCACTCATTCTGGCTAGAGTTGACACAAATAGTGTCGAGCGAGTGAAACGAGTTGGGATCGCGTAGCGATCCCAATGTCAACTATGTAGCAATTCATGAGGGTTGGCGAGTGTTAGTGAGCAGGGGGCTGAACCCCCTAGTTTCGTTATATTCCTGTATATTCGGACCATCACCAGTGAATGTCAACAAGCACGGATATGCTCTGGTGGAGGTCGAAACGAGAAGCGGTGTTCAACAGATACAGTCTGCCGCCAAATTCTTTGTTCTACTGTGACACAGTCAGCTTTATCAGTTTTATGCAGGGTTTGATGGTGTGCGCAGCGTTTTCTTAAATTTTATTATTTTTTTCAATATCCTAATTTACATTGAATGTATACGGCAGTGAGCGGTGATCTTTTTTTTTTTTTTTTTTTTTTTTTTTTTGAAAAATTAAATACATTAAGGCTGTTCTTGTGTGCTCTGCTCAACAAGCGCGAAATGTTTTGACACATTTACAAATTCATTTTTTAACAGAACGGTATAAAAGTGGAAAGCCTGGCCATGGAAGGGATTTGGAATTGAACTGCTTTTCCCATTTTTTGGTCAATCAAATACCTATTGAGATATAAGAATTTTGATCACGTGACAAACACGTTTTTCGCCCGCTCTTGAGTCTCTTTCTTCTTTCGCGCGGAAATACGGTTCAAAACGCCCACTTTGACATTATTTTCTGAAAGATCTATTGCGGTTGCAAAAAAATGGAAAAAACAGCTCAGTGACATAGTTTCTGAACAACAACACCAGGTAGTTTCATGCATTTTCGAATAAAAATAAATTAAAACGTATGTCAGTAAGTTGCCCTTTTGGATTTGAGAACACTCTTAATTGAGAGTAAACAAGAAAACATTTTTTCTTTTGCTCAAGAACAGTATTCTAAAAGATTTTCTGAAGTGATTTCTGCTAAAACTAAATGCAGCACACCTTCGGATAACTGACGATTAAAAAGTTTTTATGTTTTAAAAATTAATGATCGCGCCTGAAATACTAAGAAGTAAATGCAAATTTCCGACATATTCAATATTCACCATTTGTGCATGGTGAATGCCGACATTCGCCGGTGAAAGTCAGAAATAAGGTTTTTTAGCAAATATTTCGGACATACAACAAGTGACTATGTGAATGTTTACATTCACCGGTAAAAGTCGACATTCTCCAGATTCCGGTCTTATATATAACTAGATATGTATATAACTAGGTGTAACATATATAACTAGATGATGGTGCTGTTGGTGCATCATCAGTGAGCATTTCGCCATCAGAAGAATATTCTATAGTTGTACCACTATCATCAGATGGAGAGCATATCTGAAAGAAATTTCCAAACTTTCAGCTGTAGAAAATTCAAAAGAATTCATAAAATTGCTAAAAAATATATTTTTTAATTTTTTTTTTCTAATTTGTAATTTTTTCTTATTTTGTTTCATAAAAATACATCTTTTCTAAAGATAAAAATACAATATTTTATTTTTTGAAATGGTATAGTAAAACATATTTTCATCTAATATAATCTGGCCTTAAATAAGCCGAATTTCACTTATAAAAAATCTGGTAATAATCAAACAATCTGAATTTTAAAAAAAGTAGCCTACTGGCAACACTGATACAAAATAGACATTATTACACGCATTTTTGGTAAATTTTTAATAGTAAAATATCTAGAAAAGCAATAAAATATGCCAAGATAGAATAAAAAGGATCCATTAAAAACTTTCGTTTTAGACTGGTTTCCATCTGAACAAATACATTATTCTAGTATAATATTCATTCCACCGGAATCGTGAGTCCTTTTCCATTGTAGACAGCTTCCGTTTGCACCATGGAACTATGAATAAAGAGGAACTGACATATCCTCAAAATTGAGAAGCTTCAACTGTAACCGGTTTCACAGAGGCTGATTGCGGCCGGGGCGAATTTTCACCAGTAAATTGGAATAGAAAGTTTCTCCTTATTTAAACGCTTTATTCATGCAGAATTACGTCGTAATTATGAAAAATATATATATTCATTTTTAATTGTGAAAGTTTACCCGGTGGTAGTCAGTCCCTGTGGTTCCGCCATACTATGACAAACTAAACCACCTCCTGTCATTGTCAATCAAAGAAATTACAATACGGGGGCCATGTTCCACCAGTAAAAACGAATACAATTTTTTGCTAGATTTGTGAGAGAAATTTTGCATGATCAAGGCGGTTAAATAAGGCGAAATTTTATATTAAAATTTAAATGTGGATGTTTACCTTGGTGTTAATCTGATACTGTTGATCCGATGTAAACAAACGGACACCATATTGTGACTACGTCCGCAGTTACTTCACTCGCAACTAGTGTTGACACTTGCCAGGTTTCACTCGTAAATCAGAGCTCCAAATGCTCTGGATGCGGCTAATTTATTACAGTTTATTATGCCATCTTTAATTGCAGATAATTCTTCCATTAGATAAGGCGAAGACTTTAAAGTACTGGTATCCAGAGCATTTGGAAACCTGATTTACGCGGGTTACCTGGGAACACTACACGCATTCAATAGAATCTTCACTATACATGCCCCCACCGTTATTCTTAACTCCATTACTAGCACTGGCTTTCCCGGCGTTGGCATTGCCTTGACATCTTTTATCAAAGCTCATAATGCATTAGTCACACATCTGTTATACGCTCTAACTTCACAACAAGCATTTTCTAAGAAAATACTGGTGTTAATTTAATTGAAAATATTTGACATGTTTTGTTTATGTCATTACTGTCACTTTTTCTTTTTTCTTATACTGATGGGTGATAGTGGATAATAAATTTTAGTACGTAGTCACTATAGGTATTAAAAATTGTGTGGTTTCACAATAGCTTAATTTTTCGAGGTTATTATTTTCCTAGTTCATTCAAATATTTAAATAATTAGCACAATATGTTTAATGAAACAATATACTTATATTATTTTATATTTTTTTTCATGTAAACTATATTTATTTTTTTAATGAATCTCTATTTGCATGTAAATGTCTGCGTAATTAATAATATAACTAATCCATTTTCTGATATTTTGCTAAGGTTTATTTCAGTTTTTACTATAAATTGAAATTAAAAACCTTTGTACAATCGTTTAATCGAAAAATATAAAATTCATTTAAAATTCGAACAAAAATATATTTTCTTTTTCCCTCGAATATCAATGGTGCTACCATCAGTGTTCCCCATTTAGTGAATTTTTTCTTTCACATATTCCGTATGCACGTCAGTTATTTAAAATAGGTTTTTCTTCTTTATCTAATAACAGACATTTAGTTATTAAGTAAATCAAAATTTAATTTACAATTTACATTTTCTGGTATGAATTCCCATTCTCTAAATTACACATTTTCTGGAATTCTTAGCTGCCAACCTTCCACTAATCTTCCTGGATTAATTTGACCCAGGTTAACCACATTTCAAACCAGTAAATTTATTTCATGAATGATTATTTATTTAAATCCAGGTTTCTACGCGCAACTTACTTATTTTCATTTCTTAAAAAAAAAAAAAATACTGGTTCAAAACGTATTAAACCAGGGTCGAATTAACTCAAGTATTACGGAAGGTTAGTTTGAGGTTGGCACCTATGCATTCCACCATGGGTATTAGAGAGTTCTGAGGCTACTTCGCTCACGCGAAAACACTCGTACGCTAATGCTATTCCTACAGTAGCGTTCTTTGAAAATATCTCTTTTGCGTGTCTTTTTTTTTTTTTTTTTTTTGTATTGGATATGTCAGGTTGATTTCTACAAAACCCCTTTTTATTTTCTCAGTTTTGGTTGCAGCACTTTCTTGTAAGAACTCTGTTTCTTTCCGAACCGGATTGTAAACGATCCCTTATCCTGGAGTTACTTTTAGAAAATTATTTAAATGTAGCTCACTACATCGCCGTTAACGTCCGGAAAATTAACGATATTTGACTGGCCTTTTTGTATTAATTTCGTTACATACTTGACTACTAAAATAAAAGAAAATGCATTACCGTTTGTGTTATGCAAGTTAACCCGCTAAAAACGGAATTTTTTTTCTCTTTAAAATACAAAAATTACATTTCGTACCACTTTTTCAGAAAAGCAATATTTATCTTATTTTATAGCATAGTTTCTGTCATTATAGAAAGTGAAAATTTTAGTTCTAAATTACTGGTATTCAAACAACAAAAGGGTTGGCTGCTTCGTTGTGACCTTATGGTAACGCTAGTCCTTAATGGGTTAAAAAATATATCATACAAGCACTCATATTTTATAATTTTTTAATATATCCATTTGTTAACCACATTATAAACTTTTTCCTGCATAATGTCAAAATTTTTTTTTAAGTGGAGGTAAATTTGCTTGAAAACCAAACAAAAAACCTGCAGATTATTTTTTTTTCAAAGAAAAGTTTACATGTTAATGAATTCTATACTTACATAAACGCATATTACAAGTCGTAAAGAACCTATTTTATCATTTCTTAGAATTACATATCATTTAAACTTTTTTGCATTTTATATATTAGGTCTACCGGAAAGTTCTGTCCGATAATAATGTTTCAAGCCTAGTATTTTTTAATTCAGATATCTTTATTGGCACCACTTTTTTGAAATGGTAAAATTCCCACTATTTTCACCTTAATGTGAAATGTGAAAACATTGGAATTTTACCATTTCAAAAATGTGGTGCCAATGAAAAAATCTGAATTTTAAAAAGAGTAGGCGTGAAATACCATTATCGGACAGAACTTTCCGGTAAACCTAATCAATACAAAAACCCTTAACGGGTTAAAAGTTTGACGCAGCACTTTACTTTATGGCTATATGAATCTGAAATATGGGTCTTAAAAATTCTGATATCAAGTTTTAAGTGACGCTGTGCTATTAAAATGAATTTATATATATTTAATTTTTCTTTTTTGTTGTATTTATTTTTAATCAGTGATACTTTTTCATTCAAGATATGAGTTTTAAAAGATATGATATCAAAATTAAAGTGACGCTGTGATCTGACTTAGATTAGTTAAAAAATTACTTTACACATACTTGTGTTTTGTCTTCTGAAATATATTTAGAAATTGAAACATTTTTTTTTTCAATACACTATCAAATATGTCATACATTTTCTCAGCTGATGTTATGTATTAAATGTATTTAATTCAATAAATTTATTTATCTTTTGCGTCACGATATCCAGAACCATCGGTAAAATTTGTGTAAATGTTTTCTTTGCATCACACTATCTATTTGCATACTATTTACTTAGTTTAGATACTATGACGCAAAATAAACGTTTACACAAGTTTTACGGATGGTTCTGGATATCGTGACGCAAAAGATAAATAAATTTATTGAATTAAATACATTTAATACATAACATCAGCTGAGAAAATGTATGACATATTTGATAGTGTATTGAAAAAAAAAATGTTTCAATTTCTAAATATATTTCAGAAGACAAAACACAAGTATGTGTAAAGTAATTTTTTAACTAATCTAAGTCAGATCACAGCGTCACTTTAATTTTGATATCATATCTTTTAAAACTCATATCTTGAATGAAAAAGTATCACCGATTAAAAATAAATACAACAAAAAAGAAAAATTAAATATATATAAATTCATTTTAATAGCACAGCGTCACTTAAAACTTGATATCAGAATTTTTAAGACCCATATTTCAGATTCATATAGCCATAAAGTAAAGTGCTGCGTCAAACTTTTAACCCGTTAAGGGTTTTTGTATTGATATAATATAAGGATACAACAAATACCATAAATCTATAGACTTAAAGCAAATTTCAGCTATTTTTTAAGCCCAGCATTTATTTTTAAGTTGGTGGATTAATCTGCAAGGTTTAAAATAATCTGCAGCGCCCGCTTCCGTGCTGCACTGTTTCTGCTACTGGGTTGATTGGAATATATATATATATATATATTAAACCCTCCGAGCATCTTGAAGGCATTCCGGCATTTTCATAAAAATGCTTATAAAAATAATTTTAATTAAAATTTTCTTTTCCTGTTTGTTTCTAAAATACACTTCATGCTCCTTTATTTGATAGACATCTTGAAATACAATTCTGCTGAAAATATTTTTGTCTACAACAGATTAAAGTTGTTTTTGGGAAACAGAAAAATATGCTCAAACCGCTCAGAGAGTTAAAATATATCTTAATTTATTTCTGAGTAATATTGTACTGAGTACTGTTTCGGCCAGGTGTCATGAACTGTGCAAATACCGAATTAAAAAAAAAAAAAAAAAAAAAAAAAACTTGTGCACAGATAAATGCACTCGCATATTAAAGTATAAATTTTTTAAATATAAATCAGTGTTGATTTCACCCCCCCCCCCCCCCCAGAAGATTTGAGATTTTGTGTTTTCAATGGTCAAAAAGTGCAATCCCTCCTGGAGAAAAGTGTCTGAATTCAACACTGATATAAACAATGATTAAAGTGATGACCTGTAATATGCAAAATGCTTAAAAACAAACAGTGTCGATTAATTTTCTTGTTTATACAGTACATACAGTGTTTAGTTTTGCTTGCTACTTTTTCGGCCAGATGTCACGCACTCTGCAAATACACAATTAAAAAAAAAAAAAAAAAAAAAATCACTGGTGCACACATATGTGCACTTGCATATTAATGTATACATTTTAAAAATATAAACAATCAGTCAAGAAACAGTACAAAGTCTCTTAATTTTTAATCTGCATTACAACAGTTCTTTAATTATGTTAGCTTACTTATCATAGAGTACTTTTTTAAATACACGACTTGATTAAAATGTTTTGCATTACAGTTTAATTGCTACAAACCTACAAACTGGTTAATTTATTTAATAGAAAACTTACCAATTGCTGAATAATGATCACCATCTTGCTGGGAAAAAAATAGTGTAACCAGTTTCGTGCTTCACACACTAATTGAGGAAGCATGTAAAACAATTTACTACACTAACTGAAAGATATCTGCATTAGAGTCCTGCATCAGATCGGGTTACTTGCTTTTACCCGAACCGACTCTTGGTTCGGATCGGATCAATAGTAGATTTTTTGTTGCAGGCCGGGTTCACTTTCATTGTTTCGGTTTGGGTTTTGACTCTAATTGGTCGACCTGAATTTCAAATGATATCCAAAGTATTTTTTCAGGTTGAAGATCTATGTACAGGGGTGGGGAATTTCTAGAAAATCTTACCAGCCAAGGATTTATTTCACCAGCCAGTAAAATGCAATCTACAGTTGAAAATTTTTATGACAAAATTATGCAACTCAAAAATAGTTGGTTACTATTACTATAATGCATTCTCATATTTTTCTTCCCTATAAATTTTAAAAAAATAAACAAGAGATTAAAGTTTAATATAAAATAGAACTTAGTACCATGTTTACATCGCAATAATTAGGAAAGTTGAAAAATATAGCTAACTAATAAAAAAAAAAGTTTTCGGTATATCTCTATAGTTTGCAGTTTTCAAAAACTACCTAAAAATTCACTCGCCCTGTTAGAAAATTCAGTCGCCAATGGCGAGTAAAATGATGCATTTCCCTACCCCTGTCTATGTACAATAAGACCTCCATAATGGCTTTTCTTTCAAAAGGCAGACATTTCTATTTAACAAACACTTTTTAATTCCTAAACTTTATATATTTGAACTTTTATATAAGTTTGAATAACAGGCACCTCTCAATTTAAACACATGTAACATGTGTACATAAACTATCAAAAATATGATACATGTGGTTTTTGTGTGTATCAAAAACAAAATATTGATAATATTTTTCATATTTTGAAAATTATTTTTGCAGGTTCGGGTCGTATTGACTTAAAATCAGACATGGTACAGGCTCAGCAAAAAAAAAAAAAAAAGCTGAACTTTCACAGCCTCACAGACTTTTTACGAAATTCGAAATTTTCCGTAACATTTTGAGGAAATTTTCATTTATTCTGCGATCCCTTGACAAAATTAGTCTTTTTCTGCGACCATTTGACGAATCTTACCACAGGAATCTTATTAATGCATGAATTTTGTCTATCATCACTGTAGATTATAAATGTATGTAGAGAAATTTCTAAATCGCTCTTGTGAAGGAAAAGAAAATCAAAAAATTCACAAGTTGGTTACAAGAAATTCTTCAGTTAGTCATGAAAAAAAAAAAAAAATCGATTAATTTGCCCATCTACTGGTTAAAAAATCACAAAATTCATCAATCAGTCACAGATGAAAAAGAAAAATCGACAGTCGGTTGTTAGGGGAAAAATCATAAAATTTGTCAAGTGGTCACATAAAAAACACACAAAAATTGCCAATCGGTAGGAGAAAACATACGATTCATTCATAATTAATATCCATTATGAGGTTTTTAGGTTAAGAAGGAATGATTTTTTTTTCTTTTTCAGAACTGAATGGCTGAAATTTCAGAACAGAATCACCCCTTGCTCTTGAAAATAAAAGTGATGTTCTCAGAAAATCATTGGCAAAAAAATAATTCCCCCCCCCCCCCCCCTGAAATCATGCCATGTTAGACAGCGCTGATAAAATACATTAAATGTTTTCCCACCAACCAAAACACTCATAATTTTATTGTCAGTGTATGTGAATGAATTCTTACTTTGGAAAAAAGCTTTTTAAAATAGGATTACACATATTATGTATTTTGAAATTTATTTATTCTGACTTTTTGGGAATTAATCGTGAACTTTTCTTTTGATTTAGTAATCTTAATGGTCTTCAGATTTTCAAGTGGAAGCTGTTTAGAAATCTATTGGTATGCATCATATGATAGGGCATAGAGAATGTCACTTTGGTGGTTTTTAACACAAATCGCAACCGTCTGTCAACAAACATTGAAAAAACAATGATAACTTAGTTTAAAATATTTTTTGAGTTATGGGGATCCCACAATAAACAATTTAATTAATTTGTAATTCTGACTTTGAGTTTTAAATTTACTTTAGTGAAAGCATTGAAAAATCCATTTATTTGTTCCCATCAGAAACATTATAATCTGTTCTAGCTAAATAGTTTTAAGTTTTTTTAGTACCTTTTTTCGCGAAAAATCAATCGACAAAATTAAGAACTTCATTTTGTTTAAATTTGTTAATATTTAAAGATATTTTAGTTAAAACATTGTGATTAAACATTCATTGTAAGATATCTGCTTTAAAAATTTATATTTGTCTCAGCCTTTCCAAGTATTAAAATTTTCAGGCTTAATTTAACATATAATTTTTTATTAATGATTCAATTGTTAAAATTATCATTTTAGTTACATTTTCTAAAGAGTCAAGAACATATTTTTTGTTACTCGATATGTAATCAAAACGAAAGTTTAAGTTACTGCTGGATATTAAAACATTCCTATCGTAATCGATATGTAAACAAAAGTTTTCAGAAATTTCTGTTGCCCTTTTCAGAAGAAGCTATTCAACTATGAAGCCATAAGGTATTATAAAAATAATTATTGATGCTGGATATTAAAACATTAATAGATATTTCAAGAGAAAATAAAAGGTTCGTAATATCTACAAAACGATAGCGTGGTTAGGTTAAATCGGCAGAAAATAAAAAAGGACACATTAAATCTAAGTAAATCAAAAGAAAAGTTAAAAATGGAATCGTAAATCAGATTAAAAAACAAATAATAAATTAACAAAATACCTAATAAAGTGTAATCCAATAATTATTTATGCAAAGCAATGAGAAATAGCAATGGTTGAGTTGAGTCACAAGTCGAAAACCTCGAGTCACGATCATAAACAAAAAATTAAAAATAATTTTTTTTGAAAATTGAAAAAGAATGATAAATAACAATTATATTGAATACATATAATTAAAAATAAAATTCTCCTTTTTTAAAAATGAATCTAAATATTTTTTCGACAAAAAGCAGTAATATGGAATAATAATTTCTTCATAACAAAAGAGAAAGATAATATCAATCGAAATTTCATTTAATATATTTAATATTTTAAAACACATAATAATTAACATTTAAAATTTTAATATTTAAAAAAAAAAAAAAGATTTACTGCCTACATTCAGATTGTTAACTCAACTTAGAATACCTAAAATGACTTTGCAAATCTTCTGATTTTATATTTTATACTCACAGCAGATGGATTAAGACTCCTCCTACATACGAAGTGACGTCAAACCTATTCACCAATCACAGACGAGAAAAGTAAAAAAAGCGATTTTTTAAAATAACGATTTTTAAAATAAAACGAGTTTTCCCAGAAAAAAGAAAAGTGTTATTCACCTCGTATTAATCAGATTTATATTATAATATCAATTTGAAGAAAATCGTTAGAAGCGTTTTCGAGATTTTCATATTAGGAACTTCCTCGATAATCATACCAACGTTTTCACTTTAAAAATGGCTATTTAAATCTCAAAATATACTGCACGTAGAAATGTAAAAATTTCAGTATACGATTAGACTGCAGATATAAGACTGTTCTAGAAAATTCAGAACAATAGGACCTATATCTGCTGAGTTATTAAAAGGCGGCTTTTCGCGTTTTCTTTGATCTCAAGTTAGCTGTATATATAGAGTTCCGCCATCTACGAATTCTACGATACGATACGATACGATTTTAACGATACGATACGATACGATTTTAGGCTTAAGGCTGCGTCACTCGGAATACTACCGTCTTCCATGATATCATTTCAACCTTTTTATGTTTCAGGGAGACCGCAAATTTTATTTTTTATTCAATTTGTTATTGATCCCCTGATTGTCCTCTTGACTAAATCTCGACTGAAAAATATAAAGTGAAACATTTTCTTTACGCATCCGAAAAGTTTGAGAATATTTCTACAAGTATTTCTTGGAATATTCCACAAAATGTCTAAAATCAAGAATGTCCGGATTCTTTTAACCCAGGGGTGGCCAACTGTGGCACGCTTGACACCACTAAAATGCTATAGGAATCTTTGCCTTATCTAATCATCGAATGTCTGCGATTCAAGAAGTCAACTTTTTCTGTAACATTTTAGTGGTATCCAGCGTGCCACAGTTGGCCACCCCTGTTTTAACTCTTGCAGGGGTGGTGGTATGTTTATGAAACCACTTAATTTTAATTCCCAAACGCCATATTGGCACCAGAATTTTGGTAAAATGTTTTACATCTTATATGTGTGTGAAATATAGCCTTTTTCTCCAAACAAGTTTGTTGGTAAATTCCGGTGCCATTAATTTATTTCAGCACTTTAGCTTTGAAAATGCTTTGCCCTTGAAAAGGTTATCCAGGTAATGCATATTTAATGCTCCATACGTTCATTAGTGTTATAACATTTGTTTAACCGCTGTCACCGAAATACTCAAGGCCAGAGGACACGAGTTGTGACGTCATCACTAATCGACCGAAGCTAACGAAAAAGACAGGCTACCGCGGTGCATTAGACGTATATTTTTTTACAGACCGCTGGAGTCACGTGATGCTCGAATGCACCAATGCAGGTGTACGAAAAGAGCATCACGTTACTCTAGCGGTCTGTAAAAAAAGACACTTGTAATGCACCACGGTAGCCTGTCTTTTTCGTTAGCCGTGTAATCGGCCGACTTCTCATTGGAGTTAGAATTCATTCCGGAAAATTTTGAATAGCAAATTTCTTTTACTTTATTTATGGAATCCCTATCGTCTTATAAAACAATAATAACTATTTAAACTTACTGGTGAGAATTTGTAAAATACGATGTTACATTCTGATAAAATGTACTTAAAAAGGTGCTAAAAATACATAACAGGTTTTCACAACATGAAAACCGTCAAAGATCTTAAAAACACCCGAGCGCTTTCAACTGCACTGCAACAGTTGTCATCAGGGGAAAATCAGAGGAGTGAAAGTTCATGGAAAATTCTCTGCTTAAGTATCAGTGGACGAGTCTATTTCAAAGGAAGGGAGGAGGGGGGGGGGGTAAAAATGAAAATGATTATGTTTCAAAATCGCTAGAAATACCTAGTATGCTATACCAGATCTTAGATATGTTGTAGGATAAAGTATCGTTGCAAGTATTCTTCCTTTGAGTTAAAATTTCTATTGATTCTCTGATTATTGATGTGTAGTAATTTGAAGTATGGGCTATGACTCTTGCTTTACTGAAATCAATGTCAATATCTTGTTTTTGGTTTAATCTGGATAGAGCAGTAGAGGGCTTGTTATACTTTATGTCTGTAATATGTTCTTTTCGTCTGTCTTTAAATTTTCTAGTGGTCATTCCTATGTATTTGAGTTCTTTCTGATTAACTTTGTGTATGAAAGGTATTACATATATGCCAGAAGTTTCATCGTTAGGGATTGGGTCTATTTTCCGGTGTACAAGATCTTTTAATTTAGCAGATGGTTTTGCGATTACGTATATATTATATTTCTTTAGTGCATAACTAATCCTTTCAAATAACTTAGGTATATAATTAAAACGATAAAACTTGAGATTATTTTTAATGCTATTTCTGGTTGATTCTCTATGCTGAATATCAAAGATTAATTTATTGATACATTGGGGGGGAAACCATTTTCTATTGCAATCTTCTTGATGGTGAGTAACTCTGGTTGTAGGTATTCTCTTGTACAATATTCAATGGCTCTATTTATATAAAATTTATAAGCTGCAGTTTTGTATTTAAGTGGGACATTACTATTGTAGGATATTGTACTATTTGAATTGCATGGTTTCCTGTAAATTTTCCTATCAATATTGTATGTTGTATTATTTCTTATTAATTCTACGTCTAAAAATGGTAAGGATCCTTTTTCTTCGACTTCCAATGTGAATTGTATATTTGAATCTAGGTTATTAGCTGTATTTAAAAAGTCATTCAAAGCGGGGATACCATGGTTCCAAATTAAAAATATGTCATCGACGTAACGCAGCCATAGTTGAGGTTTTAGATTTGATTTACATATAATATCTTTCTCAAGTGGTCTAAGTTTTAGCTCCGCTAATAATCCTGAAATGGGTGAGCCCATTGGGGCACCCTCAGTTTGTTTATAAAATTTCCTATTAAATTGAAAGACATTGTTATTTGTAATCAAGTTAATGCTTGAATTTAAAGTTGTTCTTATGTCATCGTTATATGCCGGGTTATTATCTATGAATTGCTTTATAAGGATTTCTATTTCTTTTACATTTATTGAAGGGTACAGGGATTTGATGTCCATACTTGCAAGTATACTGTTATCACATATATTTTCGTTCTTTATTTTCTCAATAAACTCTCTGGTTGAGTTGACTACAAGATTGGTTGGAGGTAACATTTCTTTAAGTAGTGGTACGAAAACTTTTTCTATGGTATATGTTGGTGCTAAACACTTGGAAACTATAGGTCTAAGAGGGTAGTTGTCCTTATGATCTTTTAAACGTCCAATTAACCTGGGAGTGGCAGCAGTTTTATTGATTTTGAGTTTAACTTTCATTTGAGTAGGCCATGTGCCATGTTTAATTAAATCTTGCGCTTTACGGTCGATTGTGGGGTTAGGGTCCTTGTTCAATTCTCTGCAGTTCATTTCTTCAATACATTCCTCCATTTTTGAGATATAATCTTGAGTATTCATTATTGCTAATTTGTTAGATTTGTCAGTTTGGATTACTATAATTTCAGAGTTACTTTTGAGCTGCTTAATAACATTTAAATCTTTACTGTTATTTTGGGTTTGTTTCTTTAGGTATGAATTTACATTGTTATGTAGATTTTTAGCACCTTTTTAAGTAAATTTTATCAGAATGTAACATCGTATTTTATATGTTTTTCAAGGTGAATTTGACGTTCAACAATTATAGTTTGAACTATATTTTATATGAGAATTTGTAATCTCCTAATAAACAATCAGCCATGTGCGGCAACACTGTAGCTTTTTGCATCTGACTGAATTTTTATTTAGGGATTCCGAATTCTCACCACACTGCAAATAGAAGCGTCTTAAATTTAGACACATATGTGACTGAAAAAGAATTTTAGACACTTAAGTGTCTTAATCTGAAAATTAAGACACTATAGATGTCTTAATTTAAGATACATAAGCGTCTTACTATGACCATGGTGTAAACGAACTGAGAGTAATGTCTAAAATATCCGCAAACGTCTTATTTTAAGACACTTCATTGCTTTAAACGTGTCTTAATTTAAGACGTTTTGATTCTTCCGACGCAATAACCACCAGGGGGCACTAGCACTCCCAGTTGCGCATGCGTTTTAGATGTCTTCGTTCGAAGTGGTATACGTTGTAATTCAAACAAAGTTTGTTTTTATGTACGCGTGTATTTTAATTCGTTTTTTGCGAAATGTGAAGTACTGTGATTTTAATTCGTATTAACTTGGATTATTTATTTATCGAATACATACATCTGACGTGTGTGCTCGACATCAAATGTCTCTTAGAAGCTGTCGTCGATACAAGGGCGGGATAGACACAGAACAGAAGTAGACGACGGTTGAAGATTACACCCGGAAATTCTACAAAGCGTGTGCAATGGGCTTAGTGTTAACTCGTATCAATTTATATCAATAATATTGTGTTATTCATCTTCGCCCTGTCGAAGCTGGCAAAAGAAAAGAAACTTTTGTCTGGCGGGTCCTGTTTTTAGGATGAAACATCTCATTCTTTAAATATGGCTAGTCGGATGTATTATGGGATTACCTTTTAAACTGATGAAAGTCTTTCTCCCTCACTGTGGTTGTGGTAGTTTTTAAAATTTCAAATCGAGGAATATTTCTTACCTCTTGCAGCAACTCAAGTAAGTTTCTTTATAGTAGTAAAATTAGTGTATTTTATGATTTTATTTATTATACTAAACAAAATCCTGCATGAAATTTAATTAGTTTTGAATCTGTTCGCAAAAAAACCCACTAATTCTAGAAGTATATATTTTTAAACTTATGACGTTCTTTTTTATTACGAATTATATATTCAATGTCAGTTCTTAGTTTCAATGGATAATTTTTATCTCGCAGTAAATGACGGCCACAAGGAAGTAAAGAAAAAAAAAACTTTGAAAGATGACCTAATGCTTTCTTACTTCCTGGCATAAAACCGCAGATTAAAAAAAGATAAATAAAGTAAATGAGACTGGTCTATTATATGAAGCTGCCTGTAAAAATATACATATGTGTTTGATTTGCAATCAACCCTAATACTGATTTGTTTATTATTTTTAATAAAAAAGTAATTTGAAATTTATAATGGAAAAAAGTAAAAACCTCTAACTAGATTTCGTATTTAAAATTGTGGTAACTTTATTTATATGCACTTATACGAAAAATACAAAAATGACAGATGTTACTGTATATATTTAAGACGAAAGAAGTTTGGAAATCATAAGTTATTTTTTCCTCCATGTTTTTAATATAGAATATGTACTTATTTGTTTTTATTGATAGTTGAATAGCTTTTGTGAGTACCCTCTGATCTACATAAAAACTTGCCCATGTGGAAATATAAATTTTTTAAAAACATAATTTTTAAATAAGTATTTTCATTTTTTTTTGGGGGGGGGGGGGGAGGGGGGGATTTTGCATGAATTTTTGTAAAGCTGATATCTTAAATCTTGCACTGATTATAATGAAAGTTTTGAACTTTTAGAGTAGGACAAGTTTAAAAACGCAAATATATTTAACAAAATACCAAAGTCATTTTTTCCCCAATGTTATTAAAGTAGAATATTTATTTATTTATTTTCATTATTCATAGTTAAATGGCTGTTGTGATTATCAAGTGATGTATATGTAAAATTGCCTATGTGGCAATATATTTTTTTATATTTTCATTTTTTTTGGGGGGGGGGGGGATTTTTGCAATTTTCGTACATCTGATATTTTAAATCTTTTTCCACATTCAACCGAGTATAATAAATATTTTGAACTTTTAGAGTAGGACAAGATTATAAAATATATATATATATTTCTCTATGTACCTTAAAAGCCCTTAATAGCGAACACTTCGGGACCGCGGAATTTGTCCGATAATTGGAGATGTCTACTTTTTTGAGGTAAAAATATACAAATATGTATGTCTGCTGATTAAAAAAGTATTCGTTAAATAGAGGTGTTCGCTATTCGAGAATGTCCATTAACCTCCACAACGGATACTCCCGTTGTGGACATCTCAATTTAGACAACTATAATGCAGGGTTGCGTTTTTTGCAAAAGTACTTCTTGATTAAAGGAAGGGCAAACTGGGAAGTGCCCCGTCCCCCTACGACTGTAGTGCCCCCAAATTTGATGTGCAATATTTGTAAAGCTTATATTTTAAATCTGTTTCGAAATTGTACTGATTATAAGCAATATTTTGAACTTTTAAAGTAAAATAAGGTTAAAAACAAAATAAATTTAAAAAAATCTAATATTTAGATAAATATTTTTTGTTTTTTAATCTTGTTCTACTCCTGAAGTTCAAGATATTGATTATAATCAGTACAATGTCGTAAAAGATTTAAATTATCAACGTAACGAAAATTGTATACCAAAACTGAGAGCACCAAAAAAATCAGGCTGTATTGGGGGGGGGGGGGGGGAGGGGCAGGACCACAGCCAAATATTTTTCCAGGATTCAACGTGGTCAAACATGGCTACGTATGATGCTTACAAAAAAATGGATGCGATTCAGACGTTTGAAGTGTCTGAAATTCAGACGCAAAAAGTGTCTGAAAAAATTCAGACATTTTAAAATGTCTGAAAATTGAACACTCCATTTCAGACACTTAAGTGTCTGAATTTCAGACATTTTAATTTAGAGTGCAGTAAGTTTAAATAGTTATTATTGTTTTATAAGATGATAGATATTCCACAAATAAAATAAAAGAAAATTGCTATTCAAAATTTTCCGGTGTGAATTCCAACACTACTCAGAAGTCGGTCGATTAGTGATGACGTCACAACTCGTGTCCTTTGGCTTTGAGTATTTCGATGACAGCGGTTTATCCCGGGAGGATGCGCGCCGGGCCTGATAGGCCCGGAGTGCGTACGGTTTTTACAATTGTCACCACTGTCTTTTTAAAAGTAATCTTCAACTTCTTTTATCGCAAAATTCTCTCCGACCAAATAAGGTGACGATTATTATTTGTTCTTATTGGTGACAAAGTAAAAACTATTCATACCCTGGGTATGCGCGCGCTCTCCCAGGTTAAAATAAGGTAGAATATATTAGATGATATGAAATGTTAGTGAAAATGAAATTGTTGTTACTGAGTATGAAATATTACTGAAATTTTGTTAAAAGAGTAGATTTGACATGGAATTAAGCTCTACCCTCCATAGAATCAAATTTGTTTTTTTCTTTTTCTAAAATGTTTTCATATTTTAATATACTTTAGGATCTATTTTTACTCCCTGACTTATTTTTGATTGTAGATCGATTAAATGTACTACACAAGATTAAAAATATATATTTATTTGGCAATTTGTAAAGTATTTCGATTATACAAACTTCATTTTTTTCAATATGTATATCTCATAAATATATCACAAATTTCGTATGGGTTTTACATAAGTACCAAGAGTTACGGATTTTGAACACCACTTTTTTGCATAGCATTATTCACCTTATTTCGTCGCAGAATTAAAACATTAAATAAGACAAGTATTACTATGAATAAAAAGTTGTATTTAAAAATTTTAACTCTTTTAAATTTTATTATATTTTCATGAGAAATGTAAATAATTTTCTATTCAAAACTGTGTTGCCAGTGGGCTACTTTTTAAAAATTCCGATTGCTGGACTGGCACCACTTTTCTGAAATGGTATAGTAAACTTTATTTTCGTCTTATATAATTTGACATTAAATAAGCCGAATTTCAGTTTTAAAAAAATCTGGTAATAATCAAACAATCTGAATTTTTAAAAAAGTAGCCTACTGGCAACACTGATTCAAAATAGACATTAATACAGGCACCTTTTGTAAATATATACCAATAAAATATCTAGAAATGCAATAAAATATGCCAAGACAGAATAAAAGAGGAACCGTTAAAAACTTTCGTTTTAGACTGGTTTCCGTCTTAGCAAGCAGGGGAGGTAGACGAGGTATGATACACTTTTTTTTTTTACTAATTTTTTACAACCCTTAGAAAGCTATTTTTAAACAAATTTTTCGTGTTCTCTTATAAAGTGACCTTTTATCCATTTATTAAAAATATTGCGAATTTAAAAAATAATCATTCAAAAAATATATCCCAGTTATTTTGAATGGTTACTACTGTATCAAATCTCCCCATTACTGGGGAGGATTGGTACACTAGCAAGGAAGATTTGATACATTGTTATGTAAATTGAAAAAAAAAATTGCAGACTTTATGTGTCATACAATTTTTTATGATAATTCTTGAAATATTTAAGTAAAATTTAAAAAGAAATGACACTGACATATTTTTGTTTCAGAAATGTCTTTTATATTTAAACAATTGCTATTATTTAAACAATTGCTATTATTTAAACAATTCTATTAACACACTTTTTAGAAAAAAAATAATGAAAAAATCCCTAGAGATCTTGCTGCAAGGAAAAATGAAGTGAACATTGACGATTTGCAAACAATTTAACATAAATTTAGCACATTTAAGATTTCTTTAACCCTTTCAGGGCAAAGCATTTTAAATGCTAAGGTGATGAATAAATGAGTGGCACCGGAATTTACCAACAAATTTAATTGGAAATATGAAATGGGCTATATTTCACTTTCATATTAAATGGAAAATATTTTACCAAAATGCTGGTGCCATTGTGGTGTTTAGGAATTAAAATTAAGTCGTTTTATAAACATACCACCACCCCTGAAATGGTTAAAGAAAAACTAATAACTCTATCATTTTAATAAGTAAAGTCGGGTGGATTTAATGTTTTTTTTTAATTTACCCTTCGTCAATTATCGAAAGATCTTCCCTTTCAGGCCATTTAAGCTTTTTTCCTTTTACACGATGAGCAAAGCAAACTAACCATCTATCATCGCACTACTTTTCTATGTAACCTACATAATGTCTATGAATAGTCTCTTTGTTCTCCTTACCAATTTCAGTAGCTCTTGCTGTAAAGTAATAATGAATATTACAGTCCTATATTAGTTTACAACTTCAAAAACTATTAAATTTCAAATATACTAGTGTATCATTTCTCCCCAGCACTAATGTATCATTTCTCCCTATCATGCCTTATTGGATTTTCAATCACTTTGTATAAATGCAGTTGCAAAATGCCAATCTACTTTCTAGCAAAACTCTCCCTAATAATGTGCTTTAAAAATAAAAAATAATTACAAGATATTATCTTTACAATAATAAGAGTTATGAAAGAAAATCTGTATTTAAAAAAAATTTACATTGTCATTCCAAAAATCTTCAAAATTAAAAGAAAAAAAATGTTGTCAGTTCTTCCCTGCTAAGTCCAGCTAATGATGGCCTCTACTAATAAAAGAAGCCTTTACATCCGTTACAATGGCTGTTAATGCCATTTGTTGAGGAAAATTGTCAATGTATCAACCCTCCCTATGTATCAAACCACCCCTATCTCCCCTACATTATTCAAGTATAATATTCCTTCCACCGGAATCGTGAATCCTTTTCGTTATAGACAGTTTCCGTTTTCCTCATGGAATTATGAATAAAGAGGAATTGACATATCCTCAAAATGGCGAAGCTTCAACTGTAACCGGTTTCACAGAGGCTGATTACGTCCGGGACGAATTTCCACCAGTAAATTGGAAATTTTCTCCATTTTAGGCCAAGCATAGAAATTTCATAAAATGTGGCATTATTTTCCTTGAAATATGCTTAATGGTGATCTAAATCCAAAAGGGCAACTTTCTGATATAAGTTTTAATTTATTTTTGTTCGAAAATGCATGAAACTAGCTGGTGTTGTTGTTCAGAAACTATGTAATTGAGCTGTTTTTTCCATTTTTTTTAAAAATGCAGTAGATCTTTCAAAAATAATGTCAAAGTGGGCGTTTTGAACCGAATTTCCGTGCGAAGGAAGAAAGAGACTCAAGAGCGGGAGAAAAACGTGTTTGTCACGTGATCAAAATTTCTTATAACTCAATAGGTAGTTGATTGATCAAAAAATGGAAAAAACATTCCAAATCGCTTCCATGGCCAGGCTTTCCAATTTTATACCTTTCCGTTTAAAAATGAATTTGTAAATGTGTCAAAACGTTTTGCGCTTGTTGAGCAGAGCTGATAAGAACAACCTTAAATTACATTCATTAAGACAAAAAAAAGTTTCATGCATGAAAAATAGTATTTTATTTGAGAAATAAAATGCATTCGGCATTTTCATGCATTCGATCAATGGTGCGCAAACGCACCATTAAATTTAAAATTAATATATTTTTAAATTTTTTATGACATTTGTTTTATTATTATTTTATTTACAGAACTTGCGACTTTAATCCATTATAAAAACACATGATTAATCTCAAGTGGAATAATTATACATTTTGAAAAAGTCGAATTTGTCAATAACCGCTTCAATTTTAAAAGACTAGCGCATTTTTAAAATTTCTCAACAGAAAATGTAAACTCCAATTGAATTACTGATATTTTATAGATGTCTCCAGAACCCTTAAAAATAGCAGGGCTCCCAAATGGTCCGCCAACTGAATACCAATAAATTTTAACAGAAAATTTTATGGTAGGTTTGCGCTAGAATTAACTTTCAAAGGTGGTTCTGGGGCGGTTTGTAAGAAAAATCTAAAGAGATTTTTTTTCTAAAATAATATTGGTATTCAGTTGGCGGACCATTTGGGAGCCCTGAAATAGCAGAAAAATAAAATTAGTCAAAAATATTCGTCAGTGTTAATGAAAAAATATTTATTGAAATGGTGCGTTTACGCACCTTTGGCCAAAAATGGCCAGACATATACAATACATTATTCTAGTGTAATTTTCCCTTCCACCGGAACCGTGAGTCCTTTTCCATTATACACTGGTTTCCAAAAATTAAGGAAAAATCACAAAAAGAACGATAACTCGTTCAAAAATGAACCTATCCGTATGAAATTTGCATATGTTGTTAACTAAAAGATGCTGAATAAAATTACAAAATGCAAATTAGTGGCGCTGCAATCGGATTACGTCATCTGGGAGGAGCATTAAGATGCATGCTAGAGAGTATACGGCTGCTGGTGTCGCTGTGATTATGAGATAAGAAAACTGAGATAGCCAATTCATTAGTATGACCTCGAGGTATCATTTGTCTGCATAGCTGCGATATAGAGCTATTGGAAGATTGAATGTAGGCCAAAGTCAGACAAAGGGGGCCAGATGGCTAAATCTGAGTTTTTCTGTTGTTCATAGGCTTTGGAAACAATTTCAAACCACTGGTTCGGCCTCCAGAAAGTTTACCTAAGGACGGGCAAGAGCTACGACTAGCACCGATGACCGATATCTGTAAATATGTGTCCGAAGGAATAGAAAAGCAACCCCTATCATCTTAGATCCTCCATTACTGCAGCCACTGGAAGGTTAGTATCAACGTCTACTGTGCGTAGAATGCTTCCTGAAGGTGGTCTTTATGCGAGGCGACCAGCCATTTGTGTGCCGCTCACCTCATGTCACCGGGGGGAATGTTTAAGGTGGGCAAGCCAACATGTCCACAGGACGGCTGATCAATGGAGGCGTGTTCCCTTCACAGACAAGTTTCAGTTTAACCTCCAAAGCGATAGTAGGCTTTGTTTGGTTTGGAGAGAACAGGGAACACGCTATCATCCATCAAACATTCGTAAAAGTGATTCATATGGAGGAGGCAGTGTCTGTGTTTCGGATGGTATCTTTTTCGGCGGACGTACAAGCCTCCATGTCTTTCCACGTGGAACTGTGAATGCTCATGTCTATAGAGATGACATTCTTGATGCATATGTGCGCCCTTATGCCGATGCAATAGGTAAAATTTCCTTTTACAGGACGATAACGCTAGACCGCACAGGGCTCACATCGTAGAAGATTATCTTCAGCACCAAACATTTCAGCGCATGGAATGGCCAGCGCGACCACTGGACTTGAATCCCATCGAGCATGTTTGAAATGCTTTAGGAAGATGTGTCGCTGCTCTCAATCCCCCTCCTCAGACCCATGCCACGCTTACAACTGCTTTACAAGAGCAATGGCTCGCACTTCCCAGCGAATATATCGATCGCATAATTGACGGTATCACACATCGCTGTATGTGCTGTATTCCTTCTAGGGGTGATCATACACCATATTAAAGGTACTTTTCCTATACCAAACTGACATATTTATTTTGCTTATTTTATAATTGTGTTAATTTCTGAAACACCACAATCGTCTGGTAATTACTTTTAGTGTTATTTTATACCTTACTATGTGTTGTACATTGTGGCTCAGTTTTATTAAAATCTACTTGTAACATTTTGAGTAATCGCTGATTTTGTAGTTTTTCCTTAATTTTTAGGTGCGTTCGTAATTATATAAATACGTAGCACCTATAGTCGTCGTTCAGTCCGTCCGTCCGTCTGTCCGTCCGTCTGTCCGTCCGTCCGTCTGTCCGCATGTAACAGAGCAAAAACTACCCAACCGAATGGTCTGAAATATCAAATATATGATTGTTGCAAAATTTTGTCGAGCCATTTCCAATTTTATGAAAATCGGATGTATAGTTTAATTACAGGGACAGTCAAAAGTTTTTCTTTACATTACGGCCAATGGGAAAAATTATTGCAAGTGCATTTTAATGATATTAGAGCCTTCCGAATGATCTGAAATTTTAAAGATATAACTGTTGCAAAATTTTGTCGAGCCCTTTCAAATTTTAGAAAAATCGGATGTATAGTTTAATTACAGGGACAGTCAAAAGTTTTTCTTTACATTACGGCCAATGGGAAAAATTATTGCAAGTGGATTTTAATGATATTAGAGCCTTCCGAATGATCTGAAATTTTAAAGATATAACTGGTGCAAAATTTTGTCGAGCCCTTTCAAATTTTAGGAAAATCGGATGTATAGTTTAATTACAGGGACAGTCAAAAGTTTTTCTTTACATTACGGCCAATGGGAAAAATTATTGCAAGTGCATTTTAATGATATGAGAGCCTTCCGAATGATCTGAAATTTTAAAGATATAACTGTTGCAAAATTTTGTCGAGCCCTTTCAAATTTTAGAAAAATCGGATGCATAGTTTAATTACAGGGACAATCAAAAGTTTTTGTTTACATTACGGCCAATGGGAAAAATTATTGCAAGTGCATTTTAATGATATTACAGCCTTCCGAATGGTCTGAAATTTTAAAGATATAATTGTTGCAAAATTTTGTTGAGCTATTTCAAATTTTAGGAAAATCGGATGTATAGTTTAATTACAGGGACAGTCAAAAGTGTTCCGTTACATTACGGGGAATGGGAAAAAAATATTGGAAGTGCATTTTAATGATGTATCAGACTATGCGCTTTATGAAGTGCAAAAAATTATACATTCAGTACAATATGGGGTGCAAAAAATAATTATAAAACTAGTTATAGTACGAACGCACCTCATTTGCCACGTTTGACGAGCAATTTCCAACTTGTTGGAAACTAGTGTAGATAGCTTCCGTTTCCACCATGGAACTATGAATAAAGAGGAATTGACATATCCTCAAAATGGCGAATCTTCAACTGTAACCAGTTTCACAGAGGCTGATTACTGCCGGGACGAATTTCCACCAGTAAATTGGAGATTTTCTCCTTATTTAAACACTTTATTCAAGCAGAATTTATGTCATAATTGTGAAAAATATAGACGTTTTTAATTGTGAAAGTTTACCCGCTGGTAGTCAGTCCCCGTGGTTCCGCCATACTCAGACAACCTAAACAACCTCCTGTCATTATCAATGAAAGAAATTACAATACAGGGGCCATATTCCTCTGTATAGTAAAAACGAATAGAAACGTTTGCTAGATTTGTGAGAGAAATTTTGCATGATCAAGCCGCTTAATTAAGGCGAGATTTTCTATTAAAATTGATCTATGAAAATTTTCCTTAATTTTCTATTATTCTAATTTCTATTATTTATTTAGTGGTGAAAGATTACCCCAGTGGTAATCAGATCCTGTTGATCCGATGTAAACAAACAGACACCATCTTGTGACTATATCCGCAGTTACTTCACTCTCAGCAAGTGTTGCATGGTCTCACACGTAAATCAGGGCTCCAAATACTCCGGACACCAGTAATTTTTTAGAGTTTATTATGCCATTTTTAATCGCCGATAATTCTGACATTAGATAAGGCGAAGAAAATTACTTTAAAATACTCTTGTCCAGAGCATTTGGAGCCCCCATTTACGCGGGTCACCTGGCAACACTACTCGCAACTGATAGACACTACACTATATATCGATCACCCGCAGGAAAAGTGACCCATCTCGCAAAAATTCATTTTGACTTTTATTCCACTAATAGCTGTCTTCCATATCATAGGTGTGTCTTGCTACACAAACAGTTTCTTAACTGTAGTTATTCGGAAAATCATTTTATTACGTTATATGTCCATTTGTGACCATATAAGAGGGGTGGATTGTGTGTGGAGGTAAAATTATTCAACCCTCCAAACCTCCATGCAACGTCTTCATTCTTAAGGCTGTTCTCAACTGCTCTGCTCAACAAGCACAAAACGTTTTGACACATTTACAAATTCATTTTTTAAAGGAAAGATATAAAATTGGAAAACCTGACCATAGAAGCGATTTGGAATCGAACTGTGTTTTCCATTTTTTGATGCGTCAATTACCTATTGAGTTATAAGCGATTTTGATCACGTGGCACGGCATTTTTCTCTCCTTACTGACTGGATTTTCTTCTTTCGTTCGGAAGTTCAGTTCAAAATGCCAACTTTGACAGTATTTTCTGAAAGATCTATTGCGTTTACAAGAAAGCGAAAAAAACAGTTCGATGACATAGTTTCTGAATAACAACACCTTCTAGTTTCATGCGTTTCCGAACAAAAATGAATTAAAACTTATGTCAGAAAGTTGACCCTTTCGATTTGAGAACAGCCTTAAGGCTTTTTGCTTTTATGCACGTTTTTATCCCTGCATGCAGAGCTAAGTGTTATAATTTCATGTTACCGTAAAATCACGTCCATTTACTTTTGTTGAGATGTGTCAGATTTCTTGCGGGTGAGCGATATGTTCTCCTTGTTACTCATAACTCCATTGGTTAGCACACGCTTTTCCGGAATTATACTTCCACACTCAGCTGCCATTAGGGGCAGCACTTCCTTGACGCCTTTTTAAAAAAATTGAGGAAATTAGACCTGCACGTCTATTATAAGCTCCAACTTCACAACAAACATTTTCTAAGGAAATACCGGTATTAATTAATTGAACTTTTTGACATGTTTAGTTTATATCATTATTGACAGTGTTTCTTTTTTCTAATACTGGTGGGTGATAGTGGTTAATAAATTCTAGTACGTAGTCACTATAGGTATTAAAAATTACTTGGTTTTACGATAGCTTCATTTTTCGAGGTTATTATTTTCGTAGTTCATTCAAACATTTACATAATTAGCACAGTATGTTTAATGAAACAATGTACTTGTATCATTTTATATATTTTTTCAAGGCTGTTCTCAAATCCAAAGGGTCAACTTTCTCACATAAGTTTTAATTAATTTTTGTTCGGAAACGCGTGAATCTAGAAGGTGTTGTTTTTCAGAAACTATGTCATCGAACTGTTTTTTCCGTTTTCTTGTAAACGCAATAGATCTTTCAGAAAGTACTGTCAAAGTTGGCATTTTGAACTGAACTTCCGAACGAAAGAAGAAAATCCAGTCAGTAAGGGGAGAAAAATGCCGTGCCTCGTGATCAAAATCGCTCATAACTCAATAGGTAATTTATGGATCAAAAAATGGAAAACACAGTTCGATTCCAAACCGCTTTCATGGTCAGGCTTTCCAATTATATATCTTTCCGTTAAGGCTGTTCTTAACTGCTCTGCTCAACAAGCGCAAAAAGTTTTGACACATTTACAAATTCATTTTTTAACGGTAAGGTATAAAATTGGAAAGCCTGGCCATGGAAGCGATTTGGAATTGAACTGTTTTTACCATTTTTTGATCGATCAATTACCTATTGAGTTATAAGGAATTTTGATCACGTGAAAAACACGTTTTTCGGCCGCTTTTGAGTCTCTTTCTTCCTTCGCACGGAAATTCGGTTCAAAACGCCACTTTGACATTATTTTCTAAACGATTTATTGCGTTTCCAAAAAAAAAAATAAATAAATAAATAAAATAAAATGGAAAAAACAGCTCAATTACATAGTTTCTGAACAACACCACCAGCTATTTCATGCATTTTCGAACAAAAATAAATTAAAACTTATGTTAGAAAGTTGCCCTTTTGGATATGAGAACACCCTTGAAAAATGAATTTGTAAATGTGTCAAAACGTTTTGCGCTTGTTGAGCAAAGCGGTTGAGAACAGCCTTTCTGGCGAGCCATAGTTTAACACCTTTGTTCTACAAGGAGGCTCTGAGTCCTAGCCCTTGTTCGCCAATCTCCAAACCTATAACCACTAGACGACGGTTCTAACATGCTTGTATCTATAACTTTTCATCAGACATTATACTCAGATGAAAGTTTTTCACAATTTTCCGTAACTAATCGTGTAAATGAGATGTCTAGACTAAACCCTTTTTTCCCCCTCTCGATATGGCAAAAAATATTTCTTTTTCAAAGATGCAGAGATCCCACTCGGTCAGTTTTTTGAATACCAGTTTTTTTAATGCTGTTCTGAACCGCTTTGCTCAACAAGCGCAAAACGTTTTGACACATTTACAAATTAATTTTTTAACGGAAAGGTATGAAATTGGAAAACCTGGCGATAGAAGCGATTTGGAATTGAACTGTTTTCTCCATCTTTTGATCAATAAAATACCTATTGAGTTATAAGGAATTTTGATCACGTGACAAACACGTTTTTCGCCCTCTCTTGAGCCTCTTTCTTCCTTCGCGCGGAAATTCGGTTCAAAACACCCACTTTGACATTATTTTCTGAAAGATCTATTGCGTTTGCAAAAAAAAAAAAAAAAAAAAAAAAAAAAATGGTAAAAGCAGTTCTATTACATAATTTCTGAACAACAACACCAGCTAGTTTCATGCATTTTCGAACAAAAATAAATTAAAACTTATGTCAGAAAGTTGCCCTTTTTCATTTTAGAACATCCTTAAGTAATAAACTTCGTTTTAGATTTCTGTTTCCAATTTCGCCAAAACCTACTCCAAAAGCTATTTCTATTGAATATGTTGAAAAAGCTCAACAAAAAAATATTCTTCGGAAATACTGGTATTCAACAAATGGACTAGTGGAAACGCTTAAGATTTTTTTTACTATTTTACTATAATTTATTATCTATATTTACCGACTTGCTCACTGTTTTTTTTAGTTGCTTGAATGTTTTACGCACACAGAACGCACACTCTACTGAATTTCCAAAGAGTCTGGAAAACACTATTTCAGATAAGAAGTTTTCTAAACAGTTCTGCATGATCAACTCACAAGAGAATAGTTTTTTGTAAGCTTACAGGCGTTATGAGGCTGACAAGACTGACTCCAGGAGGAATGGCAAAAATATCAGGAGGTGAGTTGCCGCTGGTGTTGCCAGATTTCCCGATTTTTAGGGACTTCAAAACCTGCCCCGCGTAACCACTGCGCGGGACGCCAAAAGTCCCGATTTTTCAAGATATTCAAATTATTTTAAATTTTCTTTAGTACTACTCTATTCGTTAGCCTGCATGAAGTTGACTTTAACCTCTTGCGCTCTATGACGTAAATGCTATTTTAGACATTTCTGACAATGACGTACGCAGCGTACGTCCTGATATCTGGCTGATTTTTTAATTAGACATTCCGAATTCTCACCAGAAGGTTTTAACTCTTATTTTTTATTTACATGATGATTGATTTTCCATAAATAAAGTCAAAGAAAATTACCAATTTAATTTTTGTGGTGGCTATTGACATACACCCGCTATCAGCGCCAGAGCTCATGGGGTTCATGTAGTAAAACCTGTGAAGACAGAACCTATCTATGACGGAACATTTTTGCAGTCCTTTCCAAAGGAATACCTTACAAATCTACCTGTCTAGACGGATTCTTTTGTGGTTCTTAATCACTTCCCTTATTATCCCGGGTTATCACGGGTTCGTATAGATAGGAATTAATTATTATCCCCAGAAAACTCGGGAATGGCATAATTTGTCACTACGATTTGTTTTATCACGTTTTTACTCGGCCTGAAGCTTAAAAAGAAAGAAAATATTCTTATATAATATAGTAAATTATATATAATGTTTAATTGGCACTTTTCGAAGTTTTGTGATAGGAAATGCAAATGATAAAATGCAATGATGTGATTACAAAAAATGTGATGATTTTTTGCAGTTTTTTTTCAAAAAAATTGGTAAGGGAAGCGGTTAAAACGATTCTCTTTTCGCAACTTTTAATGTACTTTGTTTCGTAAATCCCGTGTAAACGGAACCTGCTTATAAGAGAATACAGTTTAAAAAAGTAAAAAAAAATTATTGACCTGGCGATAGGAATACCCTTCAGCTCATATTCAAAATATTAGAATAACTGAGAAAAAGTAATAAGAAAAAAATATTTTTCATTTATTTATTTTTGATACTAATGCAATTAAATTTCTTATAAATAAAAACTGGAATGTTTAGATAAGATTTTAACATTTACAAAATATAAAATATAGTACAATAAATTAAGTATACAGCATTCTGAAACAGATCAAAATATTAGAATAAAATTTAGATTGGTTCAAAATATTAGAATATTTTATTTTACCCAACAATATTACCTTATGAATAGGAAGTAAATGGTAGTTAATATTTTGTAGTATCCCCTTTAGCTTTCATAACAGCGTACAATCGATCTTGCATACTATATACAAGGTGTTTACAAACATTTCTATCAATATTAGCCCAAATAGACTTTATGCGTGCCAATAACTCAGTTGTACTTGAAGGAAGATTTTCTTGGAGTTTTTTCTTCATTTTGCACCATAAGTTTTCGATGGGATTAAGTTCTGGTGAATTTGGTGGCCAAGGAAGTACCTTAATGCTGCGTTGGCGGAATCAATCCTTAGTTGACACCGGGGTATGCGGTGACGCTAAATCTTGTTGAAAAATGAAATCATCTTCAAATAAATCCTCTGATGATGGAATCATGTAATATTCCAAATTTCCTTGATATATCTGAGAATTAGACTTTTCGTAGACGATGCATAACTTTCCAGGTCCTTCTGCACTCATGCAACCCCAAACCATGACACTAGCAGCAAATTTTACGGAACGTTTAAGGCATTCTTTATCAAATGCTTTTTGCTTCATTCTCCAAACTCGAATACCTTGATTAACACATGAAACACAAAACATACTTTCATCACTGAGTAATATATTTTCCCAATCTTCTTCGCTCCATAAATGTCTTGATTTACACCAATTCAATCTTATACGCTTTTGTTTTGCAGTCATGATAGGTTTTGGTTTCGGTACACGAGATTCAAACTTAAATTTATGGAGACGTCTTAATGTTGTCGACGTAGAAACTTCAACTCCTTCTTCTTTCCATTTTCGGTGCAAGAATAGCACACTTTTAAAACGGTTTTTCTTAACCATACGCTTCAGTTTCCTGTCATCTCTAGCAGATATTTTTGATTTTCGGCCGCCATTTCGGCAATTATTTTAAATTTTCCATTTTTTTAATATTGTGTCAGTATTTTCCTAACGCTTGATTGCGAACAATGTAAATAATTTGCTATATAACATTGATTTTTACCGTGCCGATACAAATCAACCATACGAAATTAAATAGATTAAGAAACATCACCCACACGACTCATTTTAAGACCAAAAAGCAAACTGCAAAAAGAATACTGATTTTAAATAAAATTGTCTGAATTTAATCAATGATGCCACCAGCTATGAATTGGTGATAATTAAAGGAGAATTAATGTGAAATACTCTAATATTTTGAGCCACTTGAATAAATATTCTAATATTTTGACTTTTCAAAATAATTTTTTTCAATTAATCTTTTCAAAAATGATATTAATTTTAAGATACGAAATAAGTTTAATCAACAATAAGTTCTTATTAAAAATATCGTTTGTATATTTGCATTAAAAGACGTTAAATTACCAAACGATATTTTCAATTTGTAAAAAAAAAGTAATTATTCTAATATTTTGAATATGAGCTGTACAATTGTACCTGATAAATTAGAATTTTGTTTCTAATTAGTGTTGCCAGGTGTCCCGATTTTCAGGTGTTCCAAAACTCGCCCCACACGTAATGACTGCACGGGACTCCAAGTCCCGGTTTTTCAGGATGCACAAGTTCTTTAAAATTTGGTTTTGTACCCATGCTTTTCGTTAGTCTCCATCGAATGGAACTCAATACAGTAAAACCTCCGAAAGCAGAACCTGTTCTATAAAGGATTTATTGCAGAAAGGCATACCGCGGTAATCTACCTACTAATACTGAAACCTGTCTAAGACGGAATAATTTTTTAAGCGTTATCGATTCTGTTTTTACATGTGTTATTGTAGTTTGTTTAGAAAAACTTGCGAGAACGGAACTTATTCATAGTGGAATTGTGTCTTAACCCTTTATCTACTGACTTATAAGTACCAATAAAATAACTTGTTATAAAATTCATTTATTACATCGATTAGTTGTAATACAGTTTAGAATGAGTTACAGATACATTACTTTATCTTGTTCCAAAAGTACTATTGGTTACACAGAACAAAAATACTTTTAAAAGGATGATTTCTTTTGCCTTTGCATCTTTTCACCTTTCTTGTGTTGGGTGTTGGTGGGGGGGGGGGATTTTCAATTCGGAAATATTTCTCTATTTTTATTGTAAGAACATTATATTTGTACATTTTCTAATTCTACAAAGTACTGAGAAAAATATTTAAAATAATAGATTTCAGTGGGGATATAAATATTGCAGAAAATCCCCATAAATTCAAATTTAATTAATCCTTTTAAATCCTCCAATCCTTCAAAAAATTATTAAATGATTATGTAAATCTTCTAATATAGTTTAAACAATTCACGAAAAATGCTTTAGCAGATAAAATTTTCACGAATTCATAATTCTGTACATAAAGGGTTAAATGTAAAGCTTTCATAGTTCCTACAGAAGGAATACCGCACAACAATCTGTGCGTAACGTTGACGTCATTTTGCGAATTGCAACAGCAGACGATGAAACTTAACTTTTATTTACTTTTATTGCTATTTTTAAATTTCTAAATACCGCAGATTTTCAATTTTTACACCGTCGAATAGAGAAAAAAATGTACTTTCAAATGCAATTTGTTTGAAATGTATATCGCAATTTATTTGAAAACTGTATCATAATTTACTCAATTTCTATTCTTATTAAAATAATTTTCAAGCATGATTTTTTTAAATCTTTTTCTCTCAATTGCAGACAGACGATTACAAAAGATAAATATATTTGCGCTTAAATTAATATAAATAAAATAGTTCATATCCAATAGTACTATCCCATTTCATAATGCACTTTAAGTCGAAAAATGCATAATTATATGTTTTGTCTAAATTTATATAAATTAAGCTTTTAAATAGTATAGTATTTATGTACTATAATTAGTATTTCTATGAACTATTAAAAAATATATTTATTTCATTATAGCGACTAATAACATTGTAAGTATTAGTAATAATAAATTAAGAAAAATCGTGTTTGAGACTTTAAAACAATTTATTTCAAAATCTTCTTGAAAAGGACTTTTCATAAATAACTGCCCCCTAAACGGCGAACAGAAATATGTATCCATTTGCACATAGCGCCCTATATTTTGTGCGTTACAAACATGCATAAAAAACATTGGCTTGAACATTTAATTCGCAATTAAAAAAAAAAAAAAAAAAAAAAAAAAAAAAAAAAAAACGTATTTCAAAGATGTCTGCAAGCTAAGATTATGGCTTATTTATTTGGATCCTGGATACAAAAAATACAAATAAACTTACCTTTTTACATTTCGCTATCTTGGAAAATGAAAAATCTATAAACACCGAAAAAAGGCCTTCATTTAAGCAAATAAATATGCTGCCATCTCTCGGTAATACATAACGGCATTTATAGAATTCATGCAATTTTAATGTTGTAAAGAAGAAGAAAATTAAAAAAAAAATATTAAAATTCAAAACATCCCAAAAATGGGACACTAGGCATAAATGGGTTAAACCACTGAAATTATCAGAATAAAAAAAGTCTAGCTATCTTTGGCGATTTCTTAGACTGTTAATTCCTGGCACGAAGTCAATACAACAGTACCGCTTTTAATAATTTTCAAAAAAATTTTTGAATACACTATTACTAACATAAATTGATTGTTGGGATTGTTAGTGAAAAATCTAAAAAATATGTATTAAATGTAAAAAAGCTGTTAGAGTTTTCAATTAAAAAAACGTATATGTGGTTTTCACCTGTATTCTGTAACCCTGGAAGCCCGGGTTAGAACTCCTTGTAACTGCAAAATCACAGAACTCTCCAAAATGGAATTTGTTTCAGTTCTCAGTGATTCAGCTTTGACAAATTTTACTCTATAAGATTAATTATTGTGTTTATTTTGAACAGTAAAACCTACTAAGATGAAATTTCAAATTACTGGAGGAATACTTCGTTTTAGGCAAGTTTCCATCTTAGCAGGTATAATTGTATGGTATTCGGTCCGTAGGTACCATGCATTTTGTACATTTAAATCGGGATTCCGTAATAGACTGGTTCCGTTTTCATAGGGCTTACGGTATATTTATGTTCAGATTTAGAAGCCTCTGTCCCGCTTCTCTTATCTCCTTGTCCCGATTTTTTGTGACACTGAATCTGGTAACACTAGTTTCAATCCATAGGGATTCCGCTTTCACAGGTTTATTGTTTAAGTTTGTTATGTCACAAGAGACAAACACAAGGGGCATGAGAAAAATAACGATTGGATAGGTTTTCGTCTTAACAAGCATAATTATATGGTGTTCCTATCGTGGGACAATGAAATTTTTACGTTTATTACGTTAGAATTCCGTTACACACAATCTCTGTTTTATAGCGTTTACCGTATTTTTATGTCCCAAATTAGAAGTCGCTGTCCCGCTTTTGTTTTGTTGTCATGTCCGCTTTTTGTGACACTAGACCTGGCAACACTAGTTTCAATCCACAGTGATTCCGCTTTCGCAGGTTTTACTGTATAAGTTTGTTATATCACGAGGGACAATCACAAGAGACATGAGAAAAATTGAGTTTGGATAGGTTTTCGTCTTAGTAGGCATAATTATATGGTGTTCCTATCGTGATGAAGCAATGAAATTTTTTACCTTTATTACGTTAGAATTGCGTTAAGTACAAACTCTGTTTTGTACAGCGTTTACTATATTTTTATGTCCCAAATTAGAAGCTACTGTCTCGCTTTTGTTTTGCCTTCGTGCCCGCTTTTTGTGACACTGGACCTGGCAACACTCGATGCGGTCTATGGATACAAATTTTATTAAACGATTTCACCTTTACATTAAAGTGACAGGTGGCCATTTTGGTAACTTCTAGTTTTTCTGTAAGTCACAGATTTGTACTTTGTCTCTTGACAATCTGATTTTGATTGCTAATTTTATTAAAAGAATTTAAAGCTAATGGGTTTGTCCGAGTTGTTTTTGTCCTTCTGTATGAATGCTATATATCGAAAAAAAAAATCAAACTTGCGTAAATGAAATACATTAAAATTTGTTTTTATAAGGTTAGTTGGGGCCACTCGGACATGATTTTACAATATGACTCTGGAGCTTCTGACAATTCAGCTTCAAAAAACTAATGTTCATTTGAATTAAAGTCTGAACTTCTGTAAATGTGTTCAGTTAGGTTCCCTCTATCAGACAGAAAGGCTCAAAATTACATTATAATATTTAAAAAGATAAAAATATGCATATTTCATCTTTTTTTCCTCATGGGTTCAGTTGCCCCCAAAAATGGGGTAACTGGACCAGGGGGGTCTATGTTCCACACGCGTTCATATTTTTTCATATCGGATATCAGGTCCTGTTTGAAAAAGTGTAAACAACTTAAAAAAATTTAAACCAGGCAGATTATGTAAATTATATGTCAATAGACAGCGTTGTAAGGGAAACCTTTGCTGTCATTGTGTCTAAAAAAAGCACTAAAAGTGAAAATATTAGATTTATTTGTACCAAAAGCATAAAACTTAAGGAAGTACTTATGTGCTTTAGTATAGATAATAAGTATAAAAGTCACATGGGTATTTTAAAGAAAAAAATAGCAAGGTAAATCTACGAACAAACGGCTACGAAAGTACTTAAGTACTTTATCCAGGGGTCGCATTATATAGGGAAAATTTTATTGTCCCTGCCAGAACCCTTACAGAAAGGTGCGATGAAGATATTATTTTCAAAATAGTGGTAGGAACGATAAAAATTTCCCTATAGAAATGCGACCCCTATGTATAGTACAATTTCAAGGTCTGGCTATCTTGCTTTCAGGGGCAAGGTACTTGCATTCGTAAAATGTTGAAATAATTTACTGACATCAATATTTACAACATAATCTATCTGAAAACAAATAAAAGTATATTTTCGCGTACTTAATAAAGGTGAAATTTTCATTATAAAATTCAGGTGCCAATGTGGCAATTAGGAATTAACATTAAGTGATGCCATAACGGCATCACCACCTAAGGGGCCGAGAAATTTGGTTTGATACCACTCAATATGCTATTTTTAAATTTCATTACATAATTTTAATAAGGTATTGTATCATTTTCTTTATTGTGAGCAAAAAACAATGGAGAAATTTTCTTCGTGTAGTAAGAGAAACACAAATTTTTTTTTATAACTATTGGGGTAACTGGATCCAGCATGGTCCATTTACCCCGGAGGATGCATGTCCCAGTTACCCCATTCTTGAAAAAATTATGGGTAACTGGGACACCGGGCTTACATTTGAAACATGAAGTAAATATGTATAGATACCTAATAATATTAATGTAGTTATATGTCTAATCTTAAAAAAATGATTGTTTAATAAAAGTACTTACAGTATTTTAATAATCAGCCGAGGAAGTTCAACCATATAGACGTTGTTTTTAAAAAAAGAAACGTAAATTTTTGACAACCTATCACAGCAAAGTGAGAGTTATGATTGAGTTGATACACGTTGCTTTAGGAAGTAAAGATTAAGGGGCATTGTTCACAAAAGCTAAAACTTAAAAAACACCAACAGTTTTTCATAAAATAGCCTATGGCCCAGTTACCTCGTGGTTCCAGTTACCCCAACTAACCTTAAACCCAGACCTTATCCAATATTTTTTAATAGGGGATCAAAAATTTTTTTAAAACCCCGTATACTTCTAAATTTAATAGGAATCAATTAAAGTATTTATAATTCTAAAGACCTTTATCGACCAGTCTGATTTTGAACGACACTATAAAAAATACATTGATTTAGTTATTCACTGTAACATTTTTGAAATACTATTTTATTTGAAGTTTTCAATTTCGAAAGAAAAAAAATATTGTAAATAATTTTCTATTCAAAATCGATATTATTACAGGTATGTTTTACAAATTTCTAAGAGTAAAATATTTAAAAATACAATAAAACCTGTTAAGATTTAATAAAAAAGAACCGCTAATAAATACCGTTTTAGACTGGTTTTCGTATTAGCAAGTGTATAATTTCATAGTATTCCTTCTGGAGATCATTAATTCTTTCCCATTAGCTCTCGTTTCACTGGTTTTTCCCGCGACAATACGGTTTCATTTCTTAGCTGCCATTAATAGCAACAATTCCTTGAAAACTTTTTCATACTCTTTATCAAAAAATCACACGTGCATTTTACGTTTCAACATCATAGAAAACATTTTCCAGGGAAATACTGGTGTTACTTATTAATTGGAACTATTTGACATGTTTATCTCCTTATTAAAACGTTTACTCTTTTTTAAATACTGGTGTGGGATAGTGATTAATAAATTTCTGTACACAGTAACTATAGGTATTAAATTATTCAAGGTTTTACTTTTACTATAATTCATTTAAACATTTACATAGTTTTCGTAGTATAGTTAATGAAACAATAGACTTGTATTATTTTACTTTTTTTTTTCTTTTTTTTTTTTTTTAAGTTTTTGTCCATTTTATTTGCGACAATCACCTAATCTATAACCCATAGATTATCAAAAATGCTTTTCTCTATAACATTTTCATCAGAGATCATACTCTGATTAGGTTTCCTATAATCCATTTTAGATTGGTTTTCTTCTTAAGGCTGTTCTTAACTGCTCTGCTCAACAAGCGCAAAACGTTTTGACACATTTACAAATTCATTTTTTAACGGAAAGGTATAAAATTGGAAAGCCTGGCCATGGAAGCGATTTGGAATTGAACTGTTTTTTTCCATTTTTTGATCCATCCATTACCTATTGAGTTATAAGGAATTTTGATCACGTGACAAACACATTTTTCGCCCGCTCTTGAGTCTCTTTCTTCCTTCGCGCGGAAATTCGGATTAAAACGCCCACTTTGACATTATTTTCTGAAAGATCTATTGCGTTTGCAAAAAAATGAAAAAAAAAAAAAAAAAAACAGCGCAATTACACTGTTTCTGAACAAAACCACCAGCTAGTTTCATGCATTTTCGAACAAAAATAAATTAAAACTTATGTCAGAAAGTTGCCCTTTTGGATTTGAGGACACCCTTAATGCTAATCCTATGGAAGAAATTTTTACAGATACCTCGTTTGAATTTAAGTATTTTTAAACAATTTTTTTTGTATTGGATAGCTGAGATCGATCTGCACAAAGGGCGTTTTTTACTTTTTCAATTTTATTTACAGATATTTTTAATTACGACCCTTTTATATTCGGAACCGGTTTCGAAAGTGCCCTTGAAAAAAAAATTGCAAACAAAATCGAAAAAGTAAAAAAAAGGCAGATTAATCTCAGCTATCCGATGCAAGAAAAAATCACTTAAAACTATGAAAATGCAAACGAGATATCTTAAAATATTTCTTCCATAGGATTAGCATTAGCGAGCGAGTCTTTTCAGGTGACTGAAGTAGCCCCTTAATGGACAGTATACTTATCCTTCCAACATACTCACAATACATCCACATCAGTACATAATTTGTTTATTTTTCTTGGGAGATCTTTTGGCCTACGCTTTAGCTGCTACCAAGGTAGGTGAACTCCTTGGAATTCATAAAGAGTCTGCCAACAATATTTCAGATTAGAAAATTCCTGTTTTCTATAAATGAATTATTTTAATTATATTCCATAAAATTCCCTATTTTCGTTCACTATAGTCTCTACTTTTTGACTATTTTGGCAATAACTTTGTGACGAACTTGTGACGAAAGCGGCATTGCTTTGAAGTTGCATTGTGACCAATTTGTGAAATATGTGCCATTTGTGACGAAATTGTCATTAACACTGTGATGATTCTGTTACGATTTAACTTCTTTTGAAGATTCTCTAACAATTTAAAAGAAACAGGATGGTTTGAAATTATTATTATTGCACGCGATCTTTCTGTTAGAATTGGTTTGGAATCCTAAAATCGTATACTCACAATTTATGAATAAATACTGTATAACATGTATAAATAGTCATATACAGTATGTAGACTTCCTTCTAAATTAAAGTTAAAAATTAAATTTCCCTCACATGCCTTCCAACTGTAACAGATTGCATTGTTTTCAATATTTGATGAATGTTGCCTTTGAAAAATATTTATGCATCCCCCCCCCCCCCACACACACACATGCTAAAAACTGCACAGCTTTAATTGTATTTATAACATACACACAATGACTATTTTCTGTTGCTGTGGTGGGCCAGGCAAAAAGTTAAAAAAAAAAAAAAAAAAAAAGAAAAAAAAAACTTTTTTATTTCTCTCATTTTGTAGAAGGTTATTGCAAACTTTTTTGCCATTTGCCGTTAAGTATTTTTGCACACTCTTTAAAAGCTTTTACTCAAGTTAACATCCAAAGGTAACATATGTACTGCAAACATCCAAAGGTAACATATGTACATAGGCTGCACATATGTAAAACTGTACAGCTTGCCAATATTTCTGAACAATAACGCAGATGTTCAAGCAAAATTATCTTTTATTGTAATTTTTCCAATTGAGTGAAAAAAGTGTCCAGGTCAGGATTCGAACTTTGGCGTAAGCTGCCAATGTCCTGTCAACTGTCAACTGAGCTATTCTGGATAAATCTGACGCACACAATTCACCCAGTGAATTTGAATATGTACTTATTATTATTATACAACCGTATATAATAATACTTTAATTATTTTCCATACATACCCGTATGAATAACACATACTACTCATATAAGTTACATAATAATAGTTCTCTGGGTGAAATTTGTTCGGGATAGCTCAGTTAGCAGAGCATTGGCAGCATACGTCAAAGGTCTCTGGTTGGAATCCTGACTTGAACACTTTTTCACTCAGTTAGGGAAATTAAAACTTTGTTGATTAATTTACCAATTAGAATCATCCTGTTAAAGTTAATATAGAATTATCTTTTGATAAAACTACGTGTATTATTTGTGCAATATTTCTACATACAGATTTCAGTGGAAAGTCTTGAATATAAATGAAGGCGATGCAACTACTTCTGCCATTACGCTTTGGTACTTCCTTATTATAGTAGACTGTGTATGTACGATTACGCCAAGGTTTCAGTTGCGATTTTTCCAAAGTCATAGTTTAACTTATATACGTATATATATATATAACCATTAATTAAACAAATATATATATATATATATATATATATCATGTATAGGTCTTATATATGTTTTATATGTCATATAGGGTAGATGAGTAATGGACACACTTAAGGAATTTCTTTAAAAACTATTTTTTAATTAATACCTATAATTTTTATATTCCAGTTTTTTTAGTATTATATTAATATATCAGTAATATTTAACTATTCTCATAGTCTCATTTCCCAATATTAATCAAAATTTTATTGTAAATAACAAAAACATATCAAAATACCCACAATTCCAGTCATGGACACTCCACAAAATATAGTACATATAATTGTTTTTATGACTGTATTTAGAACCAGAATTTATCGAAAGCATACTTACTAATGAAACAAAATAGTTATTTTCAAATAAATTTAACAATTAAGTTATCAATAATTAATAAAATATATGTGATGATTATTGACTGTTTAAATCAATTATTGTGATTATCACAAAATCAATATTTTAATTATTTTGGATAGATGGTTTAGCACGTTCACACCGGCGCGGTGGGTCACACTCGACTGTCTCAGATTTGTCAAGTCTCCGGCTTTTTACACACCAATATTATTTTAGAGAAAATGTTGTTCCTTTAAATCGCCCAATTGTTCTAATTAAATAAAACAATATTTTCTGTATTAAAATACTGGTATCCAAAAAGCCGGAGACTTGGCAGCTTTGAGACAGTCGAGTGTGACCCACCGCGCCCGCGTGAACGTGTTAAAATAATAAATGACAGGGAATTACAGTTGTCAAATTTTAGAGACAGTGGTGGATTTAGGAAGGTAATTCCAAAAAAAAAAAAAAAGTTTTGGAATATTAGTGCATAATTTCGTATATTTACCACTATTTTTAACAGTGAAACACCCCGAAACTGCTTGATATATTACTTGTAGTAATTAGTATTACAAATATGAAAGAAATAATACCGCAGGTTGAATGTTTTAAATATTAAATAAAATAATTTGAAAATAAAAGTTCAGAACTGATGTTTGAGGCCACTGATCGGCAGATTTACTAGTTTCATTTACTACTATAAGTATAAATTTAATTATTAATATGGGATTTTTATTTATTTATTTATTTATTTATTTTGGTCAGAGATGAATGAAAGACGTTTCAGACAGGAAATAATAGGTATATTTTTAACAACTTCTGTAACTTTTTTTTTTCCTTGGAGGGGAGGGGGTAGAAATTGAGCACTTCTTTCCCCTATGTCCTTAAACAATATTCTCTGATTCCTAATTTGTTTTATTAATTACCAGATTATAAAATATGTAAGGCAAAGTTATATAAAATTTGTGTTATTACATTCTGGTAAGTGCAATATAAATTATTATATTATATTATATTTGATTACTTAGGTTTTCAGTTTTGTCAAAAGATTTTTATCTACTATGAACATTACTTATATTGCATTTTTAGCAATGTCCACATGGGATGTCCATTACTGTAAATTGAGTAATTAAGCGTTTCAAAGTTTTCTATTACTCCCAAAACAAAAACATGGAATTTTTGTAAGAAAATAAAGAGTATATAAAAGTATTAAGTGAATTAAGCTTTTAACAGGTTCATTAAGATTTTCACTGAAAAACAGTAGAACTTCGAAACATTATTTTCTGCTTCCTGATTGCTTTGATTAAGAGTATCAACAATAACCCAGTTTATAAAACATGCAAGAGGGAGTTATGAAAAAATAATAAAAGCTAAATTTTTATTGGTTATTTTTTTAGAAACCAAAAACATTCAAAGGTGTCCATTACTGGAAGGGTATCCATTACTTTCACACCTAGGCTATATAATATTCATGCGTTTTATTGTGTGATATGCTTCATATATGCCTTATGCACATGTCACATATAGAGGGTGTCGGAAAAGTCTGGAAACGGTCGAATAACTCGAGAAATACAAAGCAGATTGAAAAACGAAATTATAGGTGTTAAATATTTTAAAAAAAGTTACTCGGTGATATCAAATTTAACCCTCGCAACCGACCCCCCGGGGGTCAGAGGGGGCCAAACTTTGAAATCTTGAATGATAACCCCCATTTTTTATTGCAGATTCGGATTCTACGGGCAAAAATACGTAACTTTTGCATTTAACATTTTTCTTTTCTAATATTCGCTGATCATGGTGTAATCGAGCAAATAAAACAGATACATATTTTGGTTTTCCCAACCAGGTTTTGACATCTCGAAATCTGATTGGACAGAACTTTAATCGTCAAAGTAGGCGTCTTTTGCGGGAATAGTGTTTCTCGAAAATCATCAGTGGTGGCTTTATATGCTTTATACGCTTTATACGCTTTATATGCTTTTTCCATAAAAATTACTAGAAATATATTAAATTAGTACTGTATTTGCATATATTTTTATCAAGTCAATCATTTCAAAATAATAACCTGCGTATTTTGATTTTTTTAACGTGTAAATATACACGTGTTAATTTTCATAACAAAAGGATAATGTAGAAAATTGTTTGTTTATTATTACAATAAAATAACTTATGTGACAAAAAATATAATGTAAAACATAATTGCAGAACAAATTAAAAACAGATCAGTTTATTTTCTTCATTTTTTAAGCCCTAGAAGGAGCATTTATTAATATATTTCATTTAGTTAGTTCTACGTTCTTAAATTTTTATAACAAATAAGTTAAACCAATTGAACAATTTAAAAAAATCAAACAATATGATACATAAAACCCATTAAAAACTTAGGTTTCGTTAAAAAGAAATCTAAATAAATTTTAAACTTTTTTCCTTTTTCAGTTGCAAATATTTGTATTGCAGATTTTGTATTATGCTTATGATGAGTGTGTACAAAATGATAAGGCACATGTAAAATACAAAAAAAAATTTTAAAAGTCTAACATTTATTTCGATTCACTGACATCAGAATTTATAAACGAGTTTTTTGGAAAATACAAACTTTCTTATTTTCAAGTACGTTATAAATGGAAAATTTTAATTAAATATTCTGGGTGCCAGTAAAATAAAAATTATGAGTCTTTTTTTAAGGACACTGTCCGCAAAAGCTCTAACTTATTTGTTACAAAACCTTAACGTTAAACATCGAAGTAACTGAATGAAATATATGAATAAATGTCCCTTATCGGGCTTAAAAAATGTAGGAAAAAACTGCTTTGTTTTTAATTTGTTCTGCAAATAACGTTTTTGTTTATATTTTTTTTCACATTTGTTATATTATTGTAATAATTAATAAATAATTATACACTTTTCTACATTATCCTTCCCCCATGAAAATTAAAATGTCTTCACCCCCAGGAAATAATCAACAGTGCTTAAAAGAGTTAAATTATATTTTAAATTCAAAAGCTTAAAAGATCAAAAATTTTCAATTGTTTAAAATTATTGGGTCGCTCGGAAAGTCGTGTCCGTTTGGAAAAATCAATTCGTACCGCTAAATTCTATCATTTAATAATTAGACATTGATTCCTATATCTAATGCCTAATAATTACCGGGCAGGATTTTCCGGTGCGAATTGATTTCCTAAACGGACACGACTTCCCGAACAACCCAATAATAAATTTTAAATTAGGAAAAAAATGTTAAAATGGAAAAATATATTAATTTACAAAAAAGTATTACATTTATTAGAATTTTTGAATGTTTTCTGCCCTACTTGCTAGTCAGTAGTTGCAGTAACTAATAAATCCAGGGTTCGCACGGTTTTACCACTAAATTTTAACAGTATTTTCAAAGAATTTCACTGCAGAAAAATATTGATAAATCTGCGAATAAAGGTGGCGATTGCGATTTCTGTGTTCTAAAAATTAAATGTAAATTTTCTTATCCTTAATAGTGGTGTCAGAGTCCTTGGAAATTCCAAGGAGTGTGCGAACCTTGTAAATCATCAAAACCTATAATCTCACCCTCCTCCACCTGAAATTTACGCTACTTCTCATCCTTTGATCAGCCAGCACAAACAGATTTTATATGTTTGTTTGTTTTTTTGCTCCTTTAAGTTATACTATAGTAATAATAATAAAAAAAAACTTATACACTCCCATTCGGCCCCGAATTAAGTGATTTTTTTGACAGCAGAAGACATCGAAACACAGAATATCAGCACACTCCGCCCCCAAATAATGAATACTATCATTTTTCTGTTCGGGAGGGGAGGTGCTTATTTACTCGTTAAAATATCAAAATACGCAGTTTATTATTTAAAAATGATCGACTTGATAAAAAGATATGCAAATAGAAAACTAATTTAAAATATTTCTATTAATTTTTATGGGAAAAGCATATAAAGCGCCATGAAAACAATCTCCGCTGATGGTTTTTGAGAAACACTATTTCAGCAAAAGACGGCAACTTTGACGTTAAAAGTTCTGGCCAATCAGATTTCGAGATGTCGAAACCTGGTTGGGAAAACCAAAATATGTATCTGTTTTATTTGCTCAATTACACTGTGATCAACGAAGATTAAAAAAAAATGTTAAATACAAAAGTTACGTATTTTTGTCCGTAGAATCCGAATCTGCAATAAAAAAATGGAGATTATCATTCAAGATTTCAAAGTTGGACCTCCTCTGACCCCCGGGGGGTCGGTTGCGGGGATCAAATTTGGTATAACTGAGTAGCTTTTTTAAAAAATATTTAATATGTATATTTTCGTTTATCAATCTGCTTTGTATTTCTCGAGTTATTCGACCATTTCCAGACTTTTCGGACCCCCTGTATATGTCATATGACTAAAAATTTGTCATATACATCATAAAATGTTATGTACGTAAATTTGAAATTATTGTTATCAAAGAATCAAAGAACTAAAGATGAATCATGTGGGTGAAAGGGGTAATTATCAAAAAACTATTTTAAGCACTATTTAATGTTGAAATTACTAGGATGTTAGAATAAATCATTTTAAGCATATAAAAAAAAAAACAAAAATTAAGCATAAAAAATTATTGGCTAAAAGGTATCTTTTTTTTATATTTGCAATAAATATAAAATTACCATACTTCTCATAATACTGTCAATTTTCTAACACAAACTTGTAAATAATACAAATTTACCTTTTAAAAAATATATTTTTGGGCATCACCAGCATTTTTAATTTTATAAAGTTTAAGAAGCTGTTTTTAGCAATATCGATGTGAAACTGCTCAAAAGATAAATAAAACTTTGATGTGGAAGATTCAGTATCGCTGAGCAGATATCAGTGGTGGAAAATTGGCGCAGAGGAGGAGCCTATTGACACCACTAAATTTTAGTAGTATTTTTCGGTTTATTTAATGATAGGATTTCTGAGTTTTTATTAAGTTGAAGAATACTTCAAAATATTAGTGGTGTCAATAGGCTCCTCCTCTGCGCCAATTTTCCATCACTGAGATATCCATTTGTTATTATATAAAAACATGCAATGCAAATTATTTCAGAACATTACTTAACGCAAAATTAAAAATTTAAGTTTGCAAACACTTTTATTCTATAAAAGGTTTTTTATTCAGTGATTTAATTAGCTTTAAATGTTTATTAATTATGTGAATTATTGATTATATATATTTTTTAATTTACGAAAATGTGATTTTAACCAGATAGTTTTAAAAAGGAAAATAAATGCGATTAAACTGCTATTTAAATGAATGGTTTTAACCATTTGATTAAAATTGTTGACATACTATTTTTTTTCTTTCAACTATTCAAAATACGCATTAAATTTTATTGAATAGATAAACGTTAAATTAGTGGCATTTATTACTTTTATAACATATTTTTTATGTGAAATTAACTGAAATCATAATAAAAGAAAGCAGGAAAAATCATTTTTTCTTACCCATTTCTTGTTGACATCGTCGTCTAAAATTCCATTATAGTAATCCAAAAACCGAAAGTTCTTAGAGTCAAAGAATTATGTCCGAATACAGTAAAATGACATTGGCCAGCTGAGATTAACCGGTCACTGCACATTGTACTTTTTCGGACTGATATTTTATGTAAAATATTTATTGACCGCGTTCCTGTATAGCTTTGCAAAATTAAAAAAACCCGTGCCAACTACACACATTCGTTAAAAGAGCTATTGTTTTCAGCTGCTGCCACTGTTCGAAAGAATAAATACACTGTTTCCTCTTGTTATCGTCTGCAGAAAACAAAATTCGCGGACAGATGGTTTTATTTGTTATTCTAGATTTGTAAGTTAAATGCGTAATACATTTATGAGAGCGTGGCTAATTAAAATGTTCTGTTTGATTTTTTTTTTTTGTGTGTGTGTGTGCGCATTTCACTTTAGCCTTCAATCAATTTCAAATCAATTCAAGTAATAATGGATTGTCTCTTTTTTGTAAATTATAAAAATTGTATTAGTCATAATTAGATTATATAAAATAAAACATTATTGAAATTTCTAGTGGACAGTAAAGAAAGGCCTTTTGAAGAAAAAAAAAGTTAAAGTTTGTATCACATGTAATAAATACCAAATATGTTCCAAAAAAAAAAAAAAAAAAAGATTATCGGGGAAAGAAAGTTTCTTTTCTTTATAATCTTTTAATTTTTTCTGTATTAATTTCCTGTAGAATAAATCAGCGTGCACAATAACTATTTTTTAAAGAAATTTCTGGGGAAAAAATTAAAATATGAATAAATATGTCATGCGTTTTGCATATATTTTGTATATTTTATTATAATTTCAGAAAATGTTAAATTTGTTAAAAAAAGTCAGAAACAAATAGCAACATTTATTTTTAAATATTGACTTAAACTAGTTAAACATTAACAGAAAAGGAAAATATTATAGAAAGTATAAAAGTGGATTTATTTATTAATTTAAGAATACTAGAAAATCAATCCGATCCAAGCTTCAAAATGCATTAAGACGGCCTGTTTAAAATATTTCTCTTCATTTTCAAAGCTTTCTGAAATTCATATTTTTGTCACACTGTGAGTTTACAATATGGTGGGTTTTTGGCCACATATGTGACGTTACGTATGTTACATGCAGTGACATGACAGTGACGTCACAAGTTTTTTTAATTGCCAGTTTTAGAGTAAATAACATGTTTTGAAGAGCTTTTTTAATTTTTTTAAAGTTTTCTAAGAAGTTCACATCTCAGTCACAATGTGACATCACTGAGTGGTGGCATTTTGGTCACAGATGTGCAGGGTCGGACTGGGCCAGGGAAAAGGGCGCAGACCTTGGATTTTCAGAGGGCGCAAAAATTTTAGCGAACTCATGTAAATTTTTCTTGTTTGTGTTGTTCCTGGCTTGAGAAGGTTTAACACATTCACACAGCACCAAGAATGAAAGTGGCTTACTATTACATCTCTGAGTCTAGATAGAAGACTTCGATATATCACCCGTGCAATTTTAAAGTTAAATCAAATCTACACAATGCTACGCAATTTTTTAAAACGAATCTAGTAATATCTAAAAGTTCCGAGTTGAACACAGATTACTTTGTAGTAGATGACCGATATCAAGGCTAGGGCTTTATTATTTTGTTAATAGGTACCTTATAAGACACATGGGGGAAAAAAGTGATCACCCCTACCAATTCTCTTGCAAGTGACTGTATAAAAATGACATAGGTACCAATTTGGAGATTGTCTAGGTATTAAAAAATGCACGAACGTTAATTTTTCAAATGGTGGACGTTGATTTTTCAAATGGTAACATCCACTTTTGATACCCTATTTCAATTCTTTGCCAGCAAATAAAGAGATAGAGTTTATATAATTTTCTTAAATCTGAATACAGTTATAAAACAAAAAGTGTTAGGGGTTTATCCATAAGTTTCGAAAAATAAAATGAAATATCTTACAACCGAAAACACTCACTTACTCACCAGTCAAATGATACAGGAATTTTAAATTTATTATAAACTTTATATTAAAAAAATCTTACAAAGTATTTCTGTTAAGTTTCTACGATTGTTTTCAGTGGCTCTTTTGATAAAAGAAGACGGTACCCTTATATTGTGGAAAGGCAAAAATTTTCCGTATCTCGAACACTAATTATTCAAATTAGCTATAAACTTGCACATTGATGTTTTAAACGATTGTTCTTTGTTGTATGCAAAAATTAATAAATTAAAGTAACCAAAATAAGGTGTCAAAAATTGGCGTTATTGTTTGTAAATTCAGAGTTGGTGCAATTTTTAATATGTAGACGAGTTCGGAAACATAATTTATGTATAACAATAATTAGTAGACATTATTTACAGACAGTTGTATCTATAGACTATTTACGAAGATTTTCTGCTGAATTAGCAATGGTAACCCCTTTTATTCCATTTATTCCCATTGGTGCACGGAAAATCTGTACGAAAACTAACAAGATTTTTCGCACCAAGCACCAACTAGAGTTGCTGCGGCGCTGCTAAGGGTTTCAACCCATTTTTTAAGTATACTTTTTTATAAAATGAATTAGTTATCAGTCAGTTTATAATGAGATAGATTAAATTTCTGTTACAATCCGACAACAATTACCTTTTATTTACTACAGTTTTTTTTAAAAAGTAGAATTTTTAAATATGGTATCTATCGGTATCTCCCTCATGATACACAAAAAAATTCAGTATGCAAACTTCGCTTAAAATTTCTTTGTATCTAAAACAAAAATGTATAAAACTTTTCATATAAAAGTAGAAAATTTGAAAACTAAATCTTGTGCTTCTTTTGTTCTTTTATAAAAAGTACCACATATTATAAGGTATTTAAATGTTGAAACATAAGAATATTTAAACATTCAAATCAACATCCCATTAAGGAATTTGAAAATAACACTTGCTTGTGAAAATAATGCTTATCACACTTGCAACATTTATATAAGGCGAATTATGTATTTTGTAGGAAGAGGCACTTTGCGTCTGTGTCCTTAAAAAAATGACTATGTATCCGTAAAATGCTGCATTAATGTTGCACTACTAAAAACACAGAAAGTACACCAAAAATGCTTTGTTAAACCACTTTGTTAGCCTAAAAATCACCAAAATAATTCAGTAAATTTACTCTTTTCATGATTTCCTCTTCCTATGATTTGCAAAGTTGTTATCCTAATTAGAGATCAAGGGAAATATTTAAGTTTACACAAGTGAGAGAAATGCCCCAGGAATTGTATTCATACAAGCTGCAAGATCCCGTGGCAGCGTTTTTTTATTCGAAAAACCTATCCTAATTTCTGAATAGTAGTCATCGCTTTATTTAATGATAATTTTTCCGTGATTAAATTAAAACAACTTTTTATTTAAAATACACACTAGAATTTCCTAGTATTTATTTAGCCACGGAAAATCTATCATTCAATAAAACAAAGATTACTAACTGAAAATTATGGTGTAGATTTTGTGAATGAAAAAACGCTAGCCGTGGAATTCCACAGTTTGCGGGATTGTAATCCAGAAGTCTTATCAAGTTTGTATTCCGCGAAAAGAAAGGTCATGTTTTTCAACCAAAAACGAAATCCGCACAAATAGTTTTTTTGTCTTCTGATATTTATCACTTTTTTTTCGCAAGTTGTTTTCAAAAAGCACGGTTTCAATTGTAGGCGCATTCATGGCCGTGATTAAAAGTGTAGGGACAAGGTACTAAAAGCTAAAAGCCTGAAAATATGCAAAATATTTGGTTAAAATCTAAAACGTATCATTCAAAGAAGAAATAAATCTCACTCAGGGCGATGTGGCTACTAAGCTTTCCTTGCGTACGTGTTTTCCCTCTCAATAGTATGCAAAGATGCACGATTCGTTTCCAATCCTGAAATTGCTTCGATGTATTTTTAATTTCTTTGTGATAAAAAATACCTCTCGTGCTGTTTGCCTAATGATTATTCTGATGATTATTTCTAAACGAATCCTCGAAATTTAGTACGCTAGTCCGAATGTATCTGCACAACTTGGGGGGGAAATATAGGAGCGGCTTAAGGCACTTAGGGGCGCGAAGTTTTCCGTGGACGAGGGCGCACCGGCCCTCGGGCCGATGGGCCGGCGGGCCAGTCCGAGCCTGTAGATGTGACGTGACCACAGTGTCTTTCAGTGACGTCACAATGACCATGCATGCTATGAGGGTTTAACCCTTTAATTCCCATGATATAGAATACGTTCTAGAAATTACGTAGTTCAGAGAATCTAACTTTACACCAGAAAGTATCAATGGTTCATTTCGTTTTATTTAAGTACGGAATGTCTGTTATTAATTAAAGCAGATATTGCTATTTTAATTTTCTGGTGTGAATTAGTTATATATAAAAAAAAATCTATTAAATTCAAACCATTATTGTTTGCATATATGCAAAGCTGCGCCCTAAATGGTTAACCCATTACCCGCTGGTGCTGCGTTCACGCAACGGTAAAAAAAATGCACATATTTAAGTTATTTACATACCCACCACTATTTTTCAATTAAAAAATTGGCCTTACTTAAAGACATAAAATTTTAAGATCATATAAAGTGAAAATTATCTTTCAGTGTTTCTAGTGGCAAACGACGTTCAGCTAAAAGGTTGAAAATTTTAGCCTTATTGTTTTGGCGGTTAATGGGCATAATAATAAATGGCACCGGTATTTCCTTACAAAATGTTTCTTGCGATGTTGGAACGTACTACATTATTGTAGGGGCCAGCTTACCAACTCGGGAACGTATCAAGACATTGCTGCTATAATGGCGGCTGAGAAATGAATGGAACATAGCACTGTAAATTTAACGAAATAGGAAGCAGCTTCTAACGGAATTCTGCCTTAACCCGTTAAAGACTAGGTTGTCTGCTGAGAAAGCACTTATGCCGTCTTAACAATGGAGTTATGAATAAAGATGCGGAGACATACGGTGTACTGTCTACCAGTTGCAAAGGAAGTAACTGAGGAGGTTGTCACAAGATGGCGGCTGCATTTTTAAAATCAGAACCACAGTTTCTGAATACCGCCGGGGCAACCATCCCACCAGTAAAATTGAATAGAAAATTTCGTCGTATTTAAGCGTCTTATTCATGGAAATATTTTCTCACAAATGTAGTAAAATTTTATATTTGTTTTTACTGGTGTCAGTTGCCTAGTAAAGTAGTCGGTTTGTTCTACTGGTTATCACAATATGGCGGAAACGCAGTGCCAAACTGCCACCAATAAAAATTAAAATCTGTTTCTTCCAGTATTTATGACTGAAATTTCACAATAGTAAGGCGTTTAAATAAGAAGAAAATTTCTATAAAAAGTTACTGGTGGACATTTTATCGGCGGTAATCATCCCCCTGCAAAAGCGGTTACTGTTTAAGATTCACTAATTTAAGGATATGTCATTTCCTCTTTATTAATAGTTCTATGGTCTTAACTCTTAAATGCCTGATTTTTTATTTTGTTTGAAAAAATTATATGTGATTCTCTGAAAGGTTTATTACACAGGAAAAATAATGAAAAAAATCAGAGAAACATTTTTTATATAAAACGTCAATCTTTTCTTCTGTTGCACATCTGCAATATAAGGAAAAACTACTGTCGTGTGGCTGTTTTATGCTACAATATTGCAAATTAGTAAATGTTTTAATAAGTATGTCTCCAAATACCTTATTTTATATAACTATTTATTTTAAAAAATTTAACCTTTAACCCCTTAATTCCCATGATAGAATATTTTCTAGAAATTACATAGTTCAGAGAATCTGACTTTGTACCAGAAAGTTTCAATGGTTAATTTTCGCTTTATTTAAATACGGAATGTCTGTTATTAATCAAAGCAAATATTGCTATTTTAATTTTCTGGTGTTAATTAGGTATATACGAATAAAAAATCTATTAAATTCAAAACACTGTTGTTTGCATATTATGCAAAGCTGCGCACTAAAGGATTAACCCCTTGAGGGGCTGTGGGATATATTATATCCCACCTAAGTTTAATCAAGATTCGCACCGGAAACTTTTTAATAAATTTTTTATAACTTTGGTGGAAAAAGTTGTAGAATTGTTTTTCCTTATTTTGAAATGAAACTTTTCAAAGATTCCGGTGTGAATTTAACATTACAGGAACACAATCACTTGTCGCTCAAGGGGTTAATGGGCAGTTCACTTTTACTTTGTTTTAGTTCTGTGTTGGCCGTATACGTAACACTAGAAAAACGGGAATTTTTACTCAAGTTTTATAAAAATATTTAATACCAGAATTTTTATTTAAAACTATTTAACTTATTTAATTAACCCTTTATTCCTTTGTATCTTTTAAACTTATTTTGTAAAGAAATTTCTTGTTCGAAACGAAATATATTCATGTGGTAGGGGCCAAAATGGCCCCTCACCGTCATTCTAGTGTTAAATGGATTTGCTTGTTTAACCCCTCAACGGTCGCTTAATATTAGGAAAAACCATAAAAAAGTAGTACCTATTTTTTTATTACAGAAATTGAATAATTATAAGGTTTCTATATAAAATATGCAATTAGTTTTTTTTTTTTTTTTTTTTTTTTTTTTTTTTTTTTTTTTTTTTTTTTAAGGCGAAAAAAAAAGATGTTATAGAACAAATTCATATTTGTAGAAAAGCCATCATGCGAGAATTCTGTGTCTTAATGTTTGTTTTACACTATACAAATTAATGCGACTAAGACCTTTATTTTTCACATCTTACATCTTTATTTATCATCATCATCACAGAATGTTTTGCAAATAATATTTGGAATAATATAAGATACATTAAATTTTGATTATTAATGATTTTTTTTGTACTGCTTTTAAAAGGATGTGATGGAATAGCTTCAGCATTGTAAAAAAAAATCCGTAATACTTCTTGGAAATAACGGGCATGTGGATTTTACAATTTATCCAATAAATGCCTAGCAACAGCAATGTAAGAATGCATTACGTTTTTGAACATAAAAGGAGACCACTGCACGTTAAGGGGTTCTCCCCGTGTTATGGGTTCGCTCTGAACGGCGCACGAGTGGCGTTGCGAAAAATGCCAGAATGCAAGCAAGAGCAGAGCAATCCGCATTGAAAGACCTCCAAGAGGAAGAGGAAGGAATGCTCTATGGACCAGGCATCACAGATTGATGGTAAGTTGAGGTTTTAACCGTAGTTGAAACTTTAAACGCGTTTTTATCAAAACGTTGTTTTTCAAACTTTCTTCCTTCATATCTTGAGAACAGTTTGACTGATTCTCTTGAAATTTATAGAGTAAACTCAACACATACAGACGCACGGAGTGAACTAGGATCACCCGAAAATTCCGAATATTTCTATATTTTTCGTAAAGAAAAAAAAAATCATGAAATTTGAAATTGTTTTTTCAGAAGTCTGCCGAAAACCCAATTTTCAATATTTTCAAATGATTCTAGTTCATTCGATGCATTTAGGCTTACAGATTAAAACGCCGTTTTTTTTTCTTTCAGATAAGCCAATGAGACGAAATCGTGGAGGAAGTGAGCTTCCTTTTTTTGGAGGCAGGTGTCTTCAGAGTGGTGTAACTTACGTTCTAATAACGATTTTTGCTCGAAATCTGTTTTACATTTTCTTGAAATAGCAATAAATGCATAACAAAAAACTCAAACTTCTATTTTTTTGTTCATTTGTCGCCAAAAGAAAATTCACAAAAAATGCTTAAAATACAGGCCGTCACACGGGGGAACCACCCTAAAGATGCCCTATCTGCTCCAGGTACACACCAGAATCATCCAAGGACGGACATAAAAAAAGTAAACAAAATTATATTTTAACGTTGCTTTTTGTGGAAACTTGTGGCGATGAAGTTTCACATAAGCAGATAAAAAATATTACATCGTAAACATATTTGAAAGCAGTTAAACATTTTAAAAATTAGACTGTAAAACAAACGGCAACGTTCCACTTATATTCCAAAAACGTTCGTTCTTTTCAAAAATTTTGATACTAAGTAAAGCATTTCATAAATCTTCTCTTTTTTTCTCTTTTTAAAACATTAATCCCATAATTTTTGTCATTATATGAATCGCTTTTCAGAAACAGTGATGACAGTTTGCCTACTGGCACAGGGGTTCGCCAACCTTGGTTTACGAGATATAGTTTTGTTTTCTTAAATTTAACCCTTAAATGCGCGATTTTGTATTTTGTTTTGAAAAAACTATATATGATTCTCTGAAAGTTTTATTACACAGGAAAAATAATGAAATAAAAATCAGAGATACAATTTTCATACAATACGTCAATCTTTTCTTCTGTTGCACATCTGCAATACAAGTAAAAACTACTGTCGTGTGGCTGTTTTACGCTAAAAGTTTGCAAATTATTAAATATTTTAATAAGTATGTCTCCAAATACCTTATTTTATATAATTATTTGTTTTATAAAACTTAACCTTTAACCCTTTAATTCCCACGATAGAATACGTTCTAGAAATTACGTAGCTCAGAGAATCTGACTTTACACCCGAAAGTTTCAATGGTTAATTTCGCTTTATTTAAATACGGAATGTTTGTAAATAATTAAAGCAAATATTGCTATTTTAATTTTCTTGTGTGAATTAGGTATATACAAATAAAAAAAAAAACTATTAAATTCAAAACAATGCAAAGTTGCGCACTAAAGGGTTAACCCTTTATCTACTGGCGGTACTTATAAGTCCCCTTAATAAAATGACTTGTTATAAAATTCATTTAATACATTGATTAGTTGTAATACAGTTTTGAATGAGTTATCGATACATTACTTTATCTTGTTCCACAAGCATTATGGGTTACACAAAACAAAAATGGTTTTAAAAGGATGATTTCTTTTGCCTCTGCATATTTTCAGCTTTCTTATCGTTGTGTGTGTGTGTGTGTGTGTGTGGGGGGGGGGGGGGGGGTGAGGATTTTTCAATTCGGAAATATTTCTGTATTTCTATTGTAAGAATATTACATTTGTACATTTCCTACTCTTACAAAACACTAAGAAAAATATTTAAAATAAAAGATTTGAGTGGGGTTATAAATATTTCACAAAATCTCTATAAAATCAAATTTAGTGAATCTTTCTAAATCCTTCATCCTTCTAAAATCTTTCTAAAATTTATTAAATGATTATGTAAACCTTCTAATGTAGTTTAAACAATTCACGAAAAACACTTTAGAAGATAAAATTTTGATGAATGCATAATTCAGTACATAAAGTGTTAAAATGTCTATCAGTTCTCGGAATTGTTTATGCTGTAATACTATCGCCCTGCTTTTACTAACAAATAAATATTTCTATTTCAACCAGTTTACACTAAAAGGATTGTTCATATATAGGGTGACCGAGCCAGTAGCTGATCAAATAAGGTCGGTGCTACGGGGTTTTTAATATATTTCCTGCCTTTTAAGTTTTAGAAGTAAACTAACATAATTATTACAACTCTTAATGAATGTCCTATGTTAGGCAAAAATGAAATCTGCTGAAATTAAATAGCAACAAAGTTATAAGTAAATAATTTCTTTAATTGCCATTTTCCCAGGAGTTGATCAATCGAAGAAATCAGTCGAAAATTCAAAAATTAATCTTTACAATATCATGCTTAAGCTGTGATTAACAATAATTCATATAAAACTCTTATCTGAAATAAGAAAGATGGAAGTGGATTATTTTAACTTACCGTAATTGTCTCCAACGAATCAAAAACTAAATTTTTACATTTTCTAATTAAAAAAAATTCATAAAATTGCTTCTCTTACAGCAGGACCTAACAACAATGTGACAACAGGTGCCCCAACATTCAAACAAAAATATTATGTCTAGTGTCACGTGTAAAATCAATTTCCGCTTGAAATGGCGCAATACTTCAAAAATTTGATCAAGTACTGGCGCGGTCACCCTATATATCTTTCACTTGTGTCTTCAGCATAAAATGGTAACGGGTTTAAAAGCGCACGCCCGTAATCCGTGATCTTTCATTTTGTCATCGGGAATTGTGATTGCAGGGAGTATTCGCGTTGCGCTTTATGTACTTACTTTTTTTTTCTTTGAAAAAAGCTTGAAATGTTTATTAAATCTATATTAAATTTTCTTAAATAATTGTGGAAGATACTACTAAAAAAAATGTAACCTTCCTGTAAAATGAACAGGAACATGGGTGGTGAATCCGTATTCGAGCGAGGTCTTATCACCAGCACAACCAAGTAGTACTTTTCGACTTAATACCAGAAGTTCTGATAGCAATCTTTAGAAACGAAAATTATAACTTCCTATTATAAAAACGTATCAAAGGGGAAAATGATCGCGGAATATGCGCAGAACGTTTCCATTTTTTTACAGTGCACCGATTGAATTAGAAAGTATCATTTTTTAATTAAAAATTTTAAAGATATGTATTTTTCTTTTTTGATCATTTAAAAGACATATTTAAGCGCTCGTTCAAAGAAAACCCAATTGGAGAATCAGGTTGAAATTCTTAATGTATTGATTCAGCACAGCTTATTTAATCGCAATTTCTGCTTTAACACTAGAAAGACGGTGAGCGGTCATTTTGACCGGTCCCAGATGAAAATATTTCGGTTCAAACCAGAAATCTCTTTATAAAATAAATTTAAAAGGCAGAAAGAAAAAGAATGTTAAATAAATTTTCTTGTGTGAAAATATATTTTTTTAAACTTGAGTAAAATTCCCCGTCTTTCTAGTGTTAAACATAATTTTAATACAATTTATGAAAATGCAATATAAATTTACCTTAGTTAATCTCCTAAACATCTCTCTGCATTTAGGGCTTTCTGTTCGTCGCTTTTAGGCCACTGAAAAAATAATTCACCTAAATGCGTAGAAAAATTTAGAACTCAAATTTGAAAACTTTTCGCATTTTCCCGAGCTTATTTTGCTGGTATAGGAAAAGCACATTGTAGCATGGTAGCCCTTGACGTCCGTAATTTTATCAAAGTAAAAAAAAAAAAAAAAACTTGCACCAATTTTGAGATTATGTGCCATTATTATTATTATATATATATACATTACTATTATTACATTATTATTATATATACATTATTATTATTATTATTATTATTATTATTGCCACTTTAAAATTAACGATGTCCATTGTAATGGGAATTTTTTCAATAGAAAACGTTTTAAATGACGAGAAAGGTTTCGTGATTGCTCCTGCGATGTTCGGATGTCTCACTGTATAGCATTTATATATAATTCTCGCCGTAACATTTTAAGTACAAGAACATTGTCGCATTTACGGGTCGTCACATTTAGGCACAATGACCTTACTAGAAAGAAACTATCAAGAAATCACTCGATTTTTAATGCGTATAATTATTATTATTGTGCGAAAATTTATTAACCACTGCCAACCGCCAATATTTATAAAGAAAGAAAATGTTTTATAATGATAAAAACACGTCAAATCATTTTAATTAATCAACAACACCAGTATTTCCTTAGAATTTGTTCCTTATGATGTTGGAATTTAAGTTTAGTTACGTATCCCGGCTCCAGGGTGCATAACAGAAACATATCAGGGTGTTGCTGCTAATAATGGCGGTTAAGATATGAAAAGAAATTAGCGCAGTAAAACCAAGGAAAGCAGAAACAACAATAACGGAATTCTGCTAACGTAAAAGAATTACTACTCCCAAACGAAGGTAAAACCCTAGAGTTATACCTATTACGATTGACAGCAGTCTAACAATGGAGTTTTGAATAAAGAGATGGAGACATAGACATATCGTCGGTACCATGTCAAACTATACAATGTGAAAACAGTGGGCAGTTTTTTTTAAATTCAGATTTCTTGGTTGGCACCACTTTTCTGAAATGGAAAAATTCCCCTTGTTAATCACCCCTTGTTGCCTTCATATGTCATTAATTAAGGCGAATTTTCATATTTCAAAAGAGTGGTGTCAATCAAGAAATCTGGATTTAAAAAAAGTAGCCCCATGTTTTAACATTGGGATAGTTTGACATAGTGTAGAATCTACCCAATCTACCAGTTGCGTGTTACAGTGTTACCGCATCTGGCTGATTTTTTATTTAGGCATTCCCATTCTCACCAATAAGTTTTAATAGTAATTTTTTCTTTATAAGATGTTAGATATTCCATAAATAAAATAAAAGAAAATTGCTATTCAAAATTTTCTGGTGTGAATTCGATATTTCTAGATAAAAAATGACCAGATGTGGCAATACTGGCGCGTGAAGTAACTGAGGAGGTTACCAAAAGGTGGTGCCTGACTTTTTACATGATCAACAGTTTCTAATGACTTCCGGTGCAAACTTCCACCAGTAAATTTTGAATAGAAAATTTCGCCTTATTTTAACAGCTTATTCATGCAAAAGTTTTTTCACCAATATGGTAATAATTTCTATTCGTTTTTACCGGTAGAAATTGGCCCTTGTATTATCATCTTTTTCACTGACACTGACAGGAGTTTGTTTAGGTTGTTATAATGTAGCGGAAACGCAGGGCCTAACTACTGTTAAAAAAAAAAAAATAATAATAATAATAATTAAAAAAAATGTCCAAAGGTAAAAATGAATATTTGTTTTTGGCCATAATTATGATTGAAATTCTGCATGAATGAGGCATTTAATTAAGGAGACAATTTCTGTTAAAATTTAAAGATGAAAATTTGCGCCGACGCTAATCAGCCCCTGTAAAACCGGTCACAGTTGAAGCTTCACCCTTTTAAGAATATGTCAATAATGCAGTTACGAATAAAAGGAGGAGAAATATAGTGTAGAGTCCACCAGTTGCGAGTGAAGTAACTGGAGAGGTTGTCACAAGATGCCGGCTGATTTTTTTGCATGGGATCAATAGTTTCTGATTACCGCCGGAGCAAGCTTCCACCAATAAATTTCGAATAGAAAATTTTGCATTATTTTCGCGGCTTATTCGTGCAAAATTTCTAGCACAAATATAGCAAGTTACAGTAAGTATAGTACAGTAAGTTCTTGGTGATAATTATGACTGAAATTCTACATTAATAAGGCATTTCTATAAGGAGAATGTCTATTCAAATTTACTGGTGGAAGTTTGCTCCGGTTGTGAAGAGCAACTGCGAAATCCTGTTACAGTTGAATATTCACCATTTTGAGGATATGTCAGTTCATTCTTTATTCATAGTTCCATGAGTCTAACACAAAATATTACCCATCATATGAGAATCTGTCTCGGCTGGTTTTAATAAAGTTCTAAATATTTTTATGTCACACATTTATAAAATGTACATGTCAAAATGTCGTTTTTAAGTAGAAATTAAGCACAAAATTTAAATTTAAAAATTTTAAATGATATACTTTAAGTTTTGAACTGAATCCTGCCTTAACCCCTAAATGCATAGTGATACATATCTACACCACTTTTTATTTAATTCTTAGCAACCGGTATACTTATATAGAAATATTAATCCTGTAAAAATTACAAAAGTATAAAGTTAAAAATCTATCTTAAAATTTCTGGTGTCCAATCTTTAATATAAGAGTAAGAAACATTATTCTAAAAAAATAATTCATGCATTTAAGAGTTAATTTTTACAAAATAAAAAATTGTATAAAATAAGGTATTTATAGATTCATACTTAATAAAGTATTTACAAATTTTCAATATTTTAGTTTTTACTTGTATTGCAGATGTGCAACATAAGAAAAGGTTGACGCATTATACGAAAAATGCATCTCTGATTTTTTTCGTTATTTTTTCTGTGTTATAAACCTTTCAGAGAATCATACATAATTTTTCCGAAAGAAAATAAAAAATCATGAATTTAAGGGTTAAACAGAAAAGAATTATTGATCCCCCCGAAGGAAAATAATTGTATTACACTTGCTGCATCAGAAACCAGTCAAAAAACGAATGTTATTAATCATTTGAGATTTAGTCTAGGCTGGTTTTATTATATTTTTAAATAATTACCAGTTACAAATTTACAAAACATGTTTGTGAAAATGCCGTTCTTAAGAGCCCGTGATTTGCGCTGAACCCTTTAGCGGGCGGTGTCCACAAAAAAAGGACACCTTCCAAAACTGACAAACGGCACCAAGAATATTTAAGTAAAATTTCCCTTTTATAAGTACGGGAAAACAAGCAAGTTTTTGTTTTCTAATACATTCGTTTGTAAATTTGGGTGTCAGTCCATCATTTCTTCATTTTACAAACAGAATTACTCCGCTTCGGTAAGGGTTAACACTAGAAATACCAGAAGTTCTACTCAAGATTTAAAAATATTTTACACCAGAATTTTTATATATAACTAGTGTTGGGCAGAATGAGTGGTTTTACTACTTGCCTGCGCAAAAGAACATTATTTCCAGCCTTTGAACATAGTTTTAATTAATTCCCACAAAAAATTTTGTTAAAAGAAAAGAAGCAAAAGCATAGTTTCCAGCCTTCGTAATTTATTTTAACCAATTTTCTTCAAAGATTTTGAATATAAAACAATTTGTGTGCTGTTCTTAACTCATTAACGTCGGTCGGCGAGAAAACTTGCCATTTATGTATAGTACAGAACGTTTAAATGCGAAAACAAAGTTGCCAATTGGGCCACAATTTTTTTTTAAAAATTTATTATTCGTACCAAAAATAAGGAATAGTATTTTATCCTTTATTTAATTTAAAAAAATAGCGATCACATAAAGTAACAATTCTTCTTTCAAAATTTCCGGTGGGAATATAAAATTTCAAATTAAAATTAGAGGCTAAACTGGCAACCCTGTGCGAAAACCAGTATTTTTGTAAGGAATTTTTCTTATTATCTAATTTCAAACTTTCATAGATCAACCCTTAAATGCATGATTTTTTATTTTGCTTAGAAGAATTTATATATGATTTTCAGAAAAGTTTATTACACAGGAAAAATAATGAAAAAAAAAAATCAGAGATACATTTTTCATTTAATACATCAACCATTTCTTACGTTGCACATCTGCAATACAAGTAAAAACTAAAATATTGCAAATTAGTAAATATTTTAATAAGTAGGAATCTAAATACCTTATTTTATACTTTTAGAATTATGTTTTTATTATTATATTAAAGATTAGGCACCAGAAATTTTAAGATAGATATTTAACTTTATTTAGTAGCATATTTTTGTACTTTTTACAGGATTAACATTGGGTAGATCGGAAAGTCGTGTCGCGTTGTGAGAATCAATTCGTACCGGAAAATTCTGTCCGGTAATTGTTAGACGTTAGATATCGGATTCAACGTCCAATAATTAAATGATAGATTTTTCCGGTACGAATTGATTTTCCCAGCACGATGCAACTTTTCGATCGACCCAATATTTCTATATAAATATAGTGGCTGCTAAGAGTTAAATAAAAAGTGATGGATATATGCATCACTATGCATTTAAGGGTTAAATGGGTTAAAATTACAATGTGAAAATTCTGGTGTCAACTGGTATCGAGGCATTAAGGGTGTTCTCAAATCCAAAAGGGCAACTTTCTAACATAAGTTTTAATTTATTTTTGTTCGAAAATGCATGAAACTAGCTGGTGTTGTTGTTCAGAAACTATGTCATTGAGCTGTTTTTTCCATTTTTTTGCAAACGTAATAGATCTTTCACAAAATAATGTCAAAGTGGGCGTTTTGAACCGAATTTCCGCGCGAAGGAAGAAAGAGACTCAAGAGCGGGCGAAAAACGTGTTTGTCACGTGATCAAAATTCCTTATAACTCAATAGGTAACTGATGGATCAAAAAAGGGAAAAAACAGTTCAATTCCAAATCGCTTCCACGGCCAGGCTTTCTGTTAAAAAATGAATTTGTAAATATGTCAAAACGTTTTGCGCTTGTTGAGCAGAGCAGTTAAGACAGCCTTAAAAGAGACACTTTACAGCCTTACAAAAGAGCTACAAAGAGCCTTTACAGACTTAAAAGAACTGTAAAAGAAACTCGTCGTTAATGGGTTAAATTAATTCTAATTAAGATAAGAAACTTCCTTTTGGATACAAAATTTCTTCTAGAAACTTAATTTAAAGAAAAAAACGAAGATTGGCAGCTATGCTTTTGCGCATGCCTGAATGATTCATTCGAATTGTAAAATCATTCATTCTATTTTAATTCCTTGAAGGGCGCCGGTGTATTATACATACCATTTAATTTTAATTCATAAATGTCACATTGGCACCACAATTTTAAAACAAAATTTTGCTTTATGTAATGCACGTGAAGACAATCTTTTACTTATTTTAATGTAATTTTTCTCGCAAATACTGGTGTCAATCAATCACTTTACCATTTTTGCATCGGAAGCCCCCGAAAGGGTTAAGTAGTAATCACACATGATTTTTTAGTCATCTGGTATTTTTTAATGTTAAAAAGAACTATATATTTAACATTTCTGTTTTAAATTGTCTGTCAATTACTGAAAAGCTGACAAAGTAGCATTAATTTTATGACATTGGAGTCATCCATTAAATTGGTCACACATCCAGAGCTAGGAGAGAGTCCACAAAATGTGACAGTTAGGGAGAGAGTGACGGATTAACATGTGTTGGCGTCACACATAATACCTGAAAATAGTCAGGTTAGCATTAATAGAAAGCAGCATAATAAAGGTCATTAAAAAATATACGCATTTTTATTTAGGCAGCATTAGGTCTACTTTTCCATGTTTTTTATTGTTTTATTTAACCCTCTAATCTCTAGAGTAATGCGTTCCAGAAATTGCGTAATTCAGAAAATCGGAATTCATACCTAAATAATCAAATAGCAACTTTCGGTTTAGTTAATAACGAAATGAATAACAACGTTGTGTTAAATATAAGTAGCTAATAAAATGTTAATAAGCTGTTAATAACGAAATGCTATTAATTAAATTAAAAATTTCTATTTTAAATTTCTGGTGTGAATACGGAATATCTGAATTAAAAAATCCACTAAATCGTGAACGCTGATGGTAGTAAATATACTACCTTGGGCAGTAGAGGGTTAAACAGCTTCATTTAACCTCTTAATCCTTGCTCCCGTGTAGGTTACTTTTTTTTATTCAGATTGTTTAATCCCCCCCCCCCCCCGTCCCCCCAATTTTTTAAAATAGTGTAAATGGCTTTATTCTCGCGTCACTTATCTGCAATTAAATAAAACGAATATTTCTACTTAAAAAAAGTGGTGGCAATCAAATAATCTAAATTTTTAAAAAAGTACTCTACATTTATTGGGCGCGATGGGTTAAAAGCACATAAGATTTTAACGGATTTTCAGTATTTATATTAACAGGTTATAAATCAAATATAGCATTTTGTTTTATAAAATATACTCTAAATTAATAGTTCAATAACACGTGGCATCACAATAGGAGGGGGGGGGGGCAGTTTATCACACAAGATGGACAACGTGCAACGTAGCGGAAGAAAATGGCAAAAAAAAAAAAAAAAAAAAAAAAAACAGTGAAATTTGCGTGACACAATTAACGAATTATTATTTTGGCTAAAATTTTACTTGTGGAAAAAGTTTGGCGCAATTTTTTAAGGGTTGCGGATTAACGGATAACGGTTATTTAACAATTAAAAACGTTAAATTACCATTTATAACCGTATTATTAAATAGCAATTATAAATAACCGCATCGAAGTGCAACTTTCCTCACTGGCCTAACATTGGAAATGATAAAGAAAAAAATTACAGTTAATTGACCAGAATCATGGAACATTGCAGAACGATAACATTTTTCTTTCAGGAAGGAAAAAAATAAAATTAGTAGTATTTTTACCATTGTTTAACACTAGAACGTCCGGAACATTTATCCAAGTTTAATAAAAACATTTTAAAACCAGAATTTTTATTTTAAACTATTGCATTTGTGTATTTAACTAAGTTTTCTTCATTTACAATTTAACTGATTTTACGAAACAAATTCTGGTTTGAATCTACATTTTATCATTTGTCTGGTATCGAAATGACACCAGCTGGACGTTCTAGTGTTAAATAAATGGTAAAGTCAGCGTAGAAAATATAATCAATGATTCAATATTTTTTGGAATATTTGAACTATTTGGGATACTGACCCCTCAGCACACGTGCCCCTTTCTATTATACGTTATTACACGCATGGGATAAATCTCATCCCATTTAGTCACCCATTATATTTTTGGCTAAATGCGTTTTAAAAACAAATCTCTATATTGTAAAATGTATCAGTACTACATCTTTTAGGGAAAAAATCATGCTTTTCATATTTATTTTTAGATTTGGTAGCAGTTTCTGTAAAAATGACGTTTTTCTTTCTTTCTTTTTTTTTTTTTTTTTTTTTTTTTTAACCCAGGAGAACTCGCTGCATGAGATTTTCTCTCACAGTCGTACTTTTTTAATACTCTTTAAATCAATTTTCATTTTAATTAAAATTTCAAAATGTTTTTCAATTATTTTACCTATTTTGTGAATAAAAGTACTAAGCCAACCAAAAAAAGTTGATATTACATGAATGTAAAGTAAAAGAAAAGCAATTGAGCATTCTCACTAGCGAGTTCTCCCGGGTTAAATAAAATATGCAAAAGATTTGTTTTACTTTACACCTTTGAAGATGAATTATTTCACAAAATTGATATTAATTACATTTAATATCCTTTCATCAATATATACAAGAAGCTTTTATGTTAGTCTTTCATTAAAATTATTTTAGTGTGTGTTATCCCGTAAGAAATGAATGTATCGAAATGAAACATTTGTACACGCGGGGGATTATTTAATCCAAAGAGATATATTTCTCACCTCCTAGCGAACAAAGGAAAGACATTGCTTCACCTTACGACAGATGCGTCCTCAAAAAAATTATCCTTTTTTTTAAGGGTGTTCTCAAATCCAAAAGGGCAACTTTCTGACATAAGTTTTAATTTATTTTTGTTCGAAAATGCATGAAACTAGCTGGTGTTGTTGTTCAGAAACTATGTAATTGAGCTGTTTTTTCCATTTTTTTGCAAACGCAATAGATCTTTCAGAAAATAATGTCAAAGTGGGCGTTTTGAACCGAATTCCCACGCGAAGGAAGAAAGATACTCAAAAGCGGTCGAAAAACGTGTTTGTCACGTGATCCAAATTCCTTATAACTCAATAAGTAATTGATTGATCAAAAAATGGAAAAACAGTTCAATTTCAAATCGCTTCCATGACCAGGCTTTCCCATTTTATACCTTTCCGTTAAAAAATGAATTTGTAAATGTGTCAAAACGTTTTGCGCTTGTTGAACAGAGCAGTTAAGAACAGCCTTAAAAAAAAAAATGTACTGCTGAGCCAAGCATTAAAGACCGGTCACGTGAGTAACAGGTCTAAGACGGGCGATTCTATTCTTCAAAATAGGAATGAGAGCAATGAAAATGGAGTTTCCCCTAGTATTGCTTTTGTGGGTAATGGGGAGAATAAATACTACTATTACTAGTTTCGTATTCACTTGTCTCCAAGATTATAAAAAGGATTTTCTTCTTATTTTCTTTTCGATGAAGACGATATCTTCAATCTAAAGAAACATGTTAGGATAATTTAGATATATAAACATTATTATTTTTATTTATAAAATATGAAACATTTTTAAATGATATAAACACCGCCATGAAAGAAATGTTTCAATTATTCTTTAAGGTGCATTAAAAAAAATAAATAAGGATGGAGTTTTCAGTTATATAAATAACTTATTTTAAAAAATAACGTTAAGTAAATAAACTGTCATATTTACTGTATTTTTACATATGTCTTTGTAACTTATTTTTTTCTTAAATAAATTAATATTTTAAATATCTATTCCTTAAAGTTAAAGGATACACTTATAAGTATAAATTTCTTATTAAATATGTATACACTGAAATATTTTTTTTATCTGTTTTCAAATTCAATTTCCTTATACCTATACGGAGACATTTTTGTCCATGAATAAGGGAAAATTGCAGACTTTCTTATTTGCAGGGCCGAAACTAGTCATTTTTGGGCCCGGGGCAAACATGGTTTTTGCCCCCCCCCCCACACACACATTCTCACACACAATAAAAGCTATCGACAGCAGGTACAGCATGCAGAAAAAGAAAGAAAAATCATTAAAAGATAAAAATCGTTTAATAATAACTAAAATGCTAACAAGAAATACGTAAACAATGCTCCCATAGGATTAACATTAGCTTGAGCGTTAAGAGCCCTACACTAGTCTCGATAAGAAACTGGATCGCTAATGTTAAACCCATGGGAGCAAATACAAAATCAAAAGGAAAAAGCTTCTTTTCTGAAAATAGAAAACAGAATAAGGCGAGTAAGAAATAACGTTAATAGTACAACAGCCAGTGTGGGAATGACATGCGGTCAGCTGTCCGGTCAGACGGGTTAAGAAAGAGAAACCTGAATTTCGTCTCCTCCTAATGCTTCCCTACCTTCGGAAAGGTCCATTATTTTGGCAATATGCCAAGGTCGGTCTTTAAAAGCTGGTCAAGCAGGGGCGAGAGATTTATCCCAGCGCGTGTGCTTACAGGTTAAAATTTCCAGAGATTCTATCTAAATCGAACGTGGCATGATTTGCAGTTCGATATGTGGAGCGGGAAACAACGGAAAATATCACCAAACTTTTTTTTTTTTTTTTTTTTTTTTTTTTTTTTTTTGTACTCGCCAAAAAGGTATTGGAACCGGGTTAACCCCTTCCAGGGTGGTGGTTCATTTTTGGGCCACTTAATTTTACTTCTTAAATGCCACAATGGCACTAGAATACTGGAATGAAAAATTTTCTTTTATTAAGTACGTGGAAAATAGCTTTATCTTTTTTTTTTTTTTTTTTCTTTTTGCAAATTCTGGTGCGCTCATTTGAGCATTTTACGAATAGAAGTACCTTGCCTCTGAAAGAGTTAAAGTGCTGCATAGGACCCAATAAAACCTGTATAACCCAATTTTATAAATCTTTTACGATCCACGGTTTATGTCGCACCTGGTTGGTGCTATTTATTTATTTATTTTGTTATTTATTTATTTATTTATTTTGGTTTGTGTGTGGGTGTTAACGCGATTTTTTTTCAATTGAAAATCTAAAATTTTACTTCAGAGGTAAATATATATATATGGGTCCATTTTCCTACATAAATGATAAATAGGCACAGGAGAAAGAGGTAGATTCCCCAATCACAAATAAAATGAACACTGGCTCAATATTTCTTTACTATTGCGATAAATGTAAAGGGTATTGCCGTGTTTCATAGTAAAATATGCAATAGAGTCCAGGGTCCCCGCCAGGTCGAGTCCTACAGGAATCAATTGGCCATCAAAAGAGATGCGTTTATCCCAAGTTTGAAGAATATACCTCAAGGCAGCCGATGGAGGGGAGGGGGGGGGGGGGTTAACTAGTGTTGCCAGGTTTCCCGCGTAAATCGGGGCTCTAAATGCTCTGTTATACCAGTATTTTAAAGCAATTTTATTCGTTTCATCTAATGGTAGAATTATCTAAGGTTAAAAATGGCGAAATAAATTATAAGAAATTAGTGGTGCCGAAACATTTGGAGGTCTGATTTACGCGGGGCACCTTGCAACACTAGTTATGATCCTCAATGTCCATTTTGGAAAGGTGTAACGGAACTAGTTGTCGAATTTCAACGAAAAAAAATAAGGGATGTGTAATATTACCACACAAATAGTGGATTTTTTTTTTCAGATTTGTTTCAGCAAAAAAAAACAAGTTTTCATTACAACATTACATTCTTAATTTTTTTTAATTGAACTTTTTAATTAGGAACCTATCGAAATATTTCAGTGACCACCTTCTTTTTTCTTTTTTTTTCTTTTTTTTCCCTTTTTTTTTTTTTTTTTTTGCTGCAAATACTATGAGGTATGATATGTACATTTGGTGTGAGTTTCAAGCAGGGCTGTGGAGTCGGTGAGAAAATGAACGACTCCGACTCCGGGAATTTTAACCGATCCGACTCCGACCCTTTCGCTCAAAACTGGGCCCGACTCCGACTCCGCAGCCCTGGTTTCAAGTCTCTACGCAGGGTTCATCATACAAAAAAATTAAAAAGTTATGAGAGGTTGCCTCCCACCGATATCACATTTATTTATAAATCTAATGTATTTGGTACTCGTTTCAAATCAACGCAAGGAGCGTAACATATTAAAGAAAATATTATTCATGTAATCCATAACTGATTGTTATCAATAACTGATTGTTATCAATAACTGATATGATCTTAAATCCAAACTAGTTACTTTTTGAAAAATTTCGATATTCGTTTTAGTTCCCAAACGCATAAGATTAGCAAGTGCACTTTATTCAGATATTATGTAAACGAACAGTTTTTTTCCAATTTTCAGGCACCACTTTTTTGAAATAGTAAAATTCGCCTTATTTAATAACATGTTAATTAAGGCGAAAACAATGGGAATTTTACCCCTTCAGAAAAGTGGTACCAATCAAGAAATCTGAATTTAAAAAAAATAGCCGACTGCTGTGAAGTGCTCTTAGAAAGAATGAAAAAATCCAACACTTTTTTTATATATAAACATGTGTAATACATCGTTGAAAAGATAAAAGTTTAAACTATTTAATAATATAAAAAAGTAAAAATCGATTTTTTGGTTGAATTTTACTTACCCGGTCCCCTTAATATAGATGATAATTTGTAATAGTTTATAATGGTTATATATACCGAGTGTCCCAAAAAGGTCTGACTGATTTTAAAATTCAATAACTTCCAAACGGTGACAGATATTAAAAAAATTCTTGCAGGAGGGTTATGCATAAAGTCAAAAGTTTTTTTACAGTGATATTCGATTTTAGTTCGAATTACAAACAATAGATGGCGCTGTAAGCAATAGTCGCTAAATACAGGCTCGATTTTTGGTCCTTTCTGTTGTTCCATGCAGAAAAAGGAGATGGAAATGTATTATCCGGGCCACTAAGTACCAAAAATCGAGCCTGAATTTAGCCTCTATAGATCGCAGCGCCATCTATTGTTTGTAATTCGAACTAAAATCGAAAATCACTGTAAAAAAACTTTTGACTTTATGCATAACCCTCCTGCAAGAATTTTTTTAATATCTGTCATCGTTTGGAAGTTATTGAATTTTAAAATCAGTCAGTCCTTTTTGGGACACCCGGTATATGAGTCATTCTGAGAAAAGTGGCAATTTTATGTCCCAGGGGTCTTGAAGACATATTTTTAAAATTACAAAAAGAAAAAGTGATTTAAACTATCAATATTAATCAGTTATACATATAAACTGTAATTATTTGCTTATTGAAATTGAAATTTGATAAATTTAATGTATTTTTTAATGCAAATATCATTCCCTCACTATGTCCCCATTCACATATGTAGGAAAGAAAATGCTTTCTCTGCCATTGCAGCACGTATATTTATAATTATTTTTTTCTCAATCCATTAAACACATTTAAATACATATTTAGCCATTTAATTATATTTATACTTTATATAATGAATAAATTAGGGCACATTTTAATGATGTCCCTAGCATTTGTCGTCATTCCCTCACATAACTATAAATTTGCCATTATTTACTGAGTATAAAGCAGCACATGCTTTATATATGTCTAGGACAGTTTGTACAAGAGTAAAGTGAAGTATCCATCTTGTTGTTTGCTCAAAAACGTTCTTGACTAGTTAGTATATGGCTTTGAAGTACTAGATCAATGTATTTTTATTACGCGTCATTCCCTAATCTATTATAAATTTAATAAAAACTAATGAAATGTATTTTTATGTTGTTATATTATTAGAAATGTGTTTCAAAAGATATTTAGTAACTGAAAATATACCTAAGACTAATCACTTTTGTATAACATGGTTTTCAGAAGTATTTCGTCATTCCCTCACAATTATTCCCTCATAATTTTAATATGAGGGAATGATTTAAATTGTGAGGGAATGATCTGAATCCATTTATATATGTACTAAACAGTAAAATAAGAAAATCTAATGCAATAAAATACACATTAAAAAATTCATAAGACTTTTAATTACCGTAAGTAAAGATAATACATTTTTTATTTTTTTATTATTTTACAGGGAGAAGTTAAAAATAAATTTAAAATTTTTTTTGTACTAATTCAAATAAACATTAAGTCTTCTAAATGTTAATGCTTTATCTTTATGTTTTCAATTGACATAGAATACAGCAAAAAAAAAAAAAAAAAAAAAAAAAAAAAAAGAATATATTATTTATTGACAGTATGACTTCTAATTATAATTTCTTTTCTTTTTTAACCCTTTCAAGGGCGGTGGTATGTCAGTGGTGGAAAATTGGCGCAGAGGAGGAGCCTATTGACACCACTAAATTTTAGTAGTATTTTTCGGTTTATCTAATGATAGGATTTCTGAGTTTTTATTAAGTTGAGGAATACTTCAAAATATTAGTGGTGTCAATAGGCTCCTCCTCTGCGCCAATTTTCCACCACTGTACGGTATGCTTATGAAACCACTTAATTTTAATTCCCAAGCGCCAGAATGGCACCAGACTTTTTATAAACTTTTATCTTTTTAACATGTATGTGAAATATAGCATATTTCTTATTTAGAAATAAATTTGTTCTTAAATTCCGGTGCCAATCATTTATTTGAACATTTTAGCAATGGAAGTGCTTTGAAATTAAAATATCAGAAGAACTATGAGATACAGTTTGGTTCATATTATTTTTTGATAAATATAGCAATAAGGTACTTGTAGGCTAAATTTTTAGATTTTTGAGGCAATTTTATTGGACCGCATTTTTTTTTTTTTAAAACAGCCACTTTTCAGAGAATATATATATATCACTCATAAAAACAAGTCACATATGTTATTAAACAAATTTATCCACTAAAATTTATTGTGCAGTTACTTTTAGGTGCATTCCTAATTAAATAAATACGTAGCACCTATAGTCGTCGTTCAGTCCGTCCGTCTGTCTGCCCGTCCGTCCGCATATAACAGAGCAAAAACTACCCAACTGAATGGTCTGAAATTTTAAATATATAATTGTTGCAATATTTTGTCGAGGCATTTCAAATTTTATGAAAATCGGATGTATAGTTTCATTACAGGGACTGTCAAAAGTTTTCCGTTACGTTACGGTCAATGGGAAAAAATTATTCCAAGTGCATTTTAATGATGTTACATCCTTTCGAATAGAATGAAATTTATACGCACTTATTGAAGTGCACTAAAATATACATTCAGTACAATATGCGGTGCAAAAAATATTTTGTAAAACTAGCTATAGTACGAAAGCACCTCATTTGCCACGTTTGACGTGCAATTTCCAACTTGTTTTGACTTGAAAAACCCCCAAAGTTTGGCTGCTATGCGTCTACTATAACGAAGGGTTACAACCATATAATGTACTAAGTATGTTCTATGTAGTAGAAACACATTATCAGATATCTTTCATTAAATATAATATGATAATAATAACATTAAGTATAATATGTAAGTGCTTGAATAACTTTTATAAAAAATAATACCCTCGAGGAATGAAGCTATCATGGATTAACACGACTTTTCCTAACTATAATTACTATTAATGTACTAAAGTTTATTAACCACTTCTAAACACGAACATAAGAAAAGGAAGATTTTTATAATGATACAAGTATGTCAAATCATTTTAATTAATAAACAACACCAGTATATCCTTAGAAAATGTTTCTTATGATGTTGGAACCTAAATTTTAAGAGCATCCAGGATGGTAAATCGCGAGTATATATCGAGGCGCTGCTGCTACTGCGTGGTGGCTGAAAAATGGAATGAAATTGGCCCTGTAAAACGGAGCTTGCTCATAAATGTAAAAGAATTAAGGCTGTTCTTATAACTGCTCTGCTCAACAAGCGCAAAACGTTTTGACACATTTACCAATTCATTTTTTAACGGAAAGGTATAAAATTGGAAATCCTGGCCATGGAAGCGATTTGGAATTGAACTGTTTTTTTTTTCTATTTTTTGATCCATCAATTACCTATTGAGTTATAAGGGATTTTGATCACGTGATAAACACGTTTTTCCCCCGCTCTTGAGTCTCTTTCTTCTTTCGCGCGGAAATTCGGTTCAAAACGCCCACTTTGACATTATTTTCTGAAAGATCTATTGCGTTTGCAAAAAAAAATGGAAAAAAAACAGCTCAATGACATAGTTCTGAACAACAACACCAGCTAGTTTCATGCATTTTCGAACAAAAATAAATTAAAACTTATGTCAGAAAGTTGCGCTTTTGGATTTGAGAACACCCTTAACGCTCCCGACGGAAGAAGAATTATCGAATTATACCTGCCACGACGCAAACGAGTCTAAAACGGAATGTTACCCGTCATTTCCACTTCTCTTTCGGCTGGTTTCAGTGTTACCAGAGGGCTACTTTTATAAAATTCAGATTTCTTGATTGGCATCACTTTTCTGAAATGGTAAAATTCTCCTTGCTTTCACCCTTATTAATATGCCATTAAATAAGATTAAATAAGGCGATTTTTACTATTTCAAAAAAGTGGTTGCAATCAAGAAATCTGAATTTAAAAAAAGTAGCCCACTGGCAACACTGGCTGGTTTTAATAAAGTTCTAAATATTTTACTGTTACACATTTCCAAAACATACTTGTCGAAATGTCGTTTTTAAAAAGAAATTATGCGCAAAATTTCAATTTAAAATTTTTAAATGACATGTCTCTCATGAATAATTGATACATCTTTCAATAAATATATGATATTATGTAAATGTTTGTATTAATTATAGAAAACCCTAGAAGAATAAAGCTATCATGAGATCACACGATTTTTAATGCTTTTAATTACTATCAACAACAGAAAAGCCATTAGGGGTTATTTGGACCTGTGCCAAATTAATAATAGTTGATTCGAACCAGAATTTTTTTCATAAGATATGTTAAATGTTTGCAGCACATAAATAGGCTAATTAAATAAGTTAAATTGTTTCAAATAAAAATTCTGGTGTGAAATACTTTTTATAAAACTTGTGTAAATTTCCCGGCTGTTCTAGTGTTAATGTGCTAAAATTTATTAATCACTGTCACCCCCCCCCCCCCAATATTTAAAAAAAAAAAAACTTTTTATTATCATATAAGGTTGTCCCAAGAATTTCTTTCGTTTTTTACAAAAAATGAACAATGCGAGATTTTATCGAAGTACATTACTTTTGCTGTATCATAAAATTATAGCACTTAGCTCTGCATACAGGAGTAAAAACATACATAAAAGCATAAAACCCTTAAGAATAAAGACATAGGATGAGGTTTGGAAGGTTAGGTAATGTTACCTCCCCACACGATTCCCCTCTCTTCTGTGGTCACAAATGGACATATAGCATAATAAAGTTATTTTCCGTATAATTACACTTACGAAACTTTTTTATAGCAGGACGCAGCTATGACAGACCTATTAATCGAATAAAACGCAAAATGATTTTTTGCGAAATGTGTCACATTTCTTGCGGGTGAGCTATATGCGCTGTTCAACAAACCGTGTTCCATCTCTCCGGAAGTCTCATAAGCCTTCTTTCCAAAACAGTTGTGATCACTGAGCTCGACAATAGAACGGAGGGCCAACTCCCTATTCTGATACATTGAATCCAGCGGTCCGCCCATGAATACAATGCCAAAGATTTTCCGCTGAAAATTTTTGGCAAGACATAGATTTCCTCCAATAAAGTAGTATGGGGTAGATATTTTCAAATTGGATTTTCTTTTAAAAATTTGACGAAGTTGCTGCAATTTTTATTGATATATATTTTTTATTGAAATAACTATATATTTTATTTAAATTAATCGCAATTTTTCAGTTTGATATTAGTTAAAAATGAAATTTTAGGTAAGCTCATACTAAATTGAAAAACAAATTAAGTATTGCTCATAAAAATATCAAAAAGATGTAGAAAACACCAAAATTGGTAAAAAGTATGCGAAAAAGTTTGAAAAAAAGGCTTGTAATATTAAAAAAAGTGCAGGACTCATTACTTGCGCGCATTGAAAGTGTGATGCGGTCGCAGCAGAAAGTGGATCGGTGAGTTGGCTCTCCGTATTATTGTAGAGCTCAGTGGTTGTGAAGTTGTGATTTGAGGCCAAAATACTTATCGAGGTGATTTTTTACGTCATTCAAAGAGTCTTTTTTTGACGAAGAGGATTTTTGGAAGAAAGAAACAAATAGTAGTCGGATGGAGCTATGCCCGGAGAGTAGGGAGGGTGGGTCAGAACGTCTCGATCGAATGCAAGGAATTTGTTTCTGACAGTCAAAGATTGTCCCAAAAGTTTCTTTCGCATTTCACGTGATATTCTCTAATCCATCTGGCATCACTTTTTGAAAACAAAAATCTTTAACATACACTTTGACAGTATTTGCAAAAGAAACGTTCTAAAATATGTTTTTTTTTTTTAAATAGTGGTGCAAACAGAATATAAAAATAGTTGCCAGTGGCCGTCCTGCCCATCCCCTGTTGGAGCGCAACATTCTAGACCGCATTTCCATTAGATACTTTTTTTTTTAAGATTGGTCATTGTGGACGAAAGTTGGATATTTTATAACAACCTGGTATGCAAAGTATCCTAATCCAACCAAGACAAAAGTCCCAAACCTGTTTCTAAAATCGTCCCTGTTTGCTCCTGTTGCTAAAACCGGACTCCTCCAGAAGAAAGTTTTTCAATCTATTTTATGGGATTGGATCTACTACGAGCTACTTCCACCAAACCAGACCACCAACTCTGAAAAATGCTGCTTGCAACTCCACGAACTGAAGCAATACCGTCTCGAAGAGACGGTATTGCTTCTATATATTGAGACGGGGTGTTGACTGAAGGCAGCAATAGCGAGGAACACCCATCAAACAGACGAGGTGTTGTCTTCTATTATGACAACTCCAGGCCACACGTATCTTTGACAGTCAGAAACAAACGCTTTCCATACGATTGAGACGTTCTGCTTTATCCTCCGGAGGTTGCTCCGTATCACTACTACTTGTTCCCTTCTCTCAAAAATTCTCTTCGGCAAAAAAAAATTACTTTGAATGGCATAAAAAATCACTTCGATAGGCATTTTGCCAACAAATCACAAATGTTTTGGAAAAAAGGCATTAATCAGATTTTTGAAGAGATGGAAGAAGTTTGTAAAACTGAATGGCACATTTATACTTAAATAAAATCTCGCCGTTTTCGAAATTCCGCATGGTTTATTTTTTTGTAATAAAAACGAAAGAAACTTTTGGGAGTACCTAATACAAACATGTTAAATCATTTTAATTAATAAATCACACCAGTATTTCCTTTGAAAATGTTTCTTATGATGTTGGAACCTAACGATGTGGTGCACTTTTAGATGATAAATTGGAAACATATCAAGACATTACTGCTGCTAATGGCATCAGTAAATGGAAAGGAAATTAGTACTACAAACGCGGATAAAGCTTAACCCTTAAATGCGCGATTTTCTATTTTGTTTCGAAAAAAATGTATATGTTTCTCTATAAGGTTTATTACACAGGTAAAATAATGTAAAAAATAACGGACACATTTTTAATATAATACGTCAATCTTTTCTTCTGTTGCACATCTGCAATACAAGTACAAATTACTGTCGTGTGGCTGTTTTACGCTAAAATAATGCAAATTAGTAAATATTATAATAAGTATGTCTCCAAATACCTTATTTTATATAACAATTTATTTTACAAAACTTAACCTTTAACCCTTTAATCCCCATGATAGAATACGTTCTAGAAATTACAAAATTCAAAGAATCTGACTTTTACACCAGGAAGTTTCAATGGTTAATTTCGCTTTATTTAAAAAACGGTATGTCTGTTATTAATTAAAGCACATATTGCTACTTTAATTTTCTGGTGTGAATCTTACTAGGTTGTGGTTAACTAGTGTTGCCAGGTTTCCCGCGTAAATTGGGACTCTAAATGCTATGTTACACAGTATTTTAAAGTAATTTTATTCGTTTCATCTAATGGTAGAATTATCTACGGTTAAAGATGGCGAAATAAATTATAAGAAATTAGTGGTGCCGAAACATTTGGAGGTCTGATTTACGCGGGGCACCTTGCAACACTAGTTATGATCCTTAATGTCCGTTTTGGAAAGGTGTAACGGAACTACTTGTCGAATTTCAACGAAAAAAAATAAGGGATGTGTAATATTACCACACAAATAGTGGATTTTTTTTTTCAGATTTACTTCAGCAAAAAAAACAAGTTTTCATTACAACATTACATTCTTAATTTTTTTAATTGAACTTTTTAATTAGGAACCTATCGAAATATTTCAGTGACCACCTTCTTTTTTCTTTTTTTTTCTTTTTTTCCCCCCCTTTTTTTTTTTTTGCTGCAAATGCTATGAGGTATGATATGTACATTTGGTGTGAGTTTCAAGCAGGGCTGTGGAGTCGGTGAGAAAATGAACGACTCCGACTCCGGAAATTTTAACCGATCCGACTCCGACTCTTTCGCTCAAAATTGGGCCCGACTCCGACTCCGGCTCCACCACTCCGACTCCGCAGCCCTGGTTTCAAGTCTCTACGCAGGGTTCATCATACATAAAAATTAAAAAGTTATGAGAGGTTGCCTCCCACCGATATCACATTTATTTATAAATCTAATGTATTTGGTACTCGTTTCAAATCAACGCAAGGAGCGTAACATATTAAAGAAAATATTATTCATGTAATCCATAACTGATTGTTATCAATAACTGATATGATCTTAAATCCAAACTAGTTACTTTTTGAAAAATTTCGATATTCGTTTTAGTTCCCAAACGCATAAGATTAGCAAGTGCACTTTATTCAGATATTATGTAAACGAACAGTTTTTTCCAATTTTCAGTAATGGCAGAAGATATTTCAGAAAATGATGTCAAATTTGGCATTTTGAACCGAACTTCCCGTTGCAAAAGCGCTGAAAAGGAAAAAAATAAACCTGCCTTTATGATACAAAAATTGCTTATAACCCAAGATGTAATTCATTTATCGAAAAATAAAAACTGTTTAATACCAAATGACTTCAATAATTAAACTTGCAAGTGTCATGGTTTTTATTTTTTTAAATGAGTCCGTAAATGTGTCAGACAGATTCGTGTTGTCTAGCGCGAATTTTTTTCTTTCTTTTTTTTTTTTGAGAACTGCCTTAACCCCTTAACGGTCGCATTAAATTACGGTTTAAAAATTCAAATTGCTTATTGCCACCACTTTAAAAAAAAAATATTCGCCTTTTTTAATGTCAGATAAAATGATACCATAATAATGCTAATTACACTATTTTATAAAACTGGCGGGAATCAAACAAACTTAATAAAAGACACAGGCCGTCAATATCAGGGGAGCGATAATTAAGGGGTTAATAAATGAAATCATGTAGATAAATATACCATAGCATACTTGCCAACTTCCCCTTAAACTTCCGTAATATGTGAGTTAAATTGACCCAGGTTAAACACGTTTCGAACCAGAAAATTTTTTAAAGAAATGAATTCAAATAGATTTCATAGAGAAACATAGTATTAAATGTATAATGATACTTCAAATAAATTTTCTGGTTGCTAACGTGCTTAACCTGGGTCAATTTAACTTGAATTTTACGGAAGTTTAGTTGAAAGGTGCCTAGTATGCCATAGAAACAAGTTACATCATTATATAATTTCATTGACTATAATTTCAGGCGCAACGTAAGATTTTAATGGAAAATTGTTCCATGCAAAAATCTAACCTGCACTAGTCTTGCTTTTACGTTTAAAAATGAGTCCGTAGCATGCGTCAGAAAGTTTCGGGTTATTGAGCGGGGAGTATGCTTTGATTCTGTACGTTATTCATAGTTACTTGTTATACATTTCTGGTTTTCCCTGTTCATATTTTGCTCATCTTTTTCGTTCATTATTTGTTCATGTCATTTAATAATTTGTTGGTCCTTTAAAACTCCTAATGCATAGCTGCCACCTTTTACGCTTATTTGCTACCGCTAAAATATAATAGAGATTTTTGTCTTATTTAATCGTTAGATTTCGACGATTAATTAAGACAATATTTACGATAAAATTTTAGCGGGAGAAGAAAGCGCAAAAGTTGGCAGCTATGAAAATGTTTGAATCTTGTCTTAAAACTTAATTTATATATTTAAGTGGACTCTATCTCGGCCATGTTAAAATACACCAACTTTATATACAGTCGTGGAAAAAAAAAAAGTAAACACCCCCCACTAACTCCTCAACAAGTTATCGTAGAATAAAATTACTGGTACCGAACGATTGGAAATAAAGTCTACTTTTAGATGATATAGATAAAATTTGCTTAAGGGGCCATCTACAAATTAAAACGAACCATAACTTTGTTTTTTTCAATAGCGGTATACAATTCTGACATCATGAATGAACTCTACATCCTCCAATTAGCCTAAAAACAAATTTTATGCAATTCGTACCATAAGTTTCCGAGAAATTAATTATTTTAAAACGAGCGTATTTTAAGGGCTGTATCCAAAGTGAAGTTCGGAAATCGATTATTAACCGAGAGAGCCCCCATCTTGATCAAGGCACCTTAAGAAGTCAATGAAGCCTGCTAGATTACAATACAGCAGAAGAAATTTCAAAATATCTAGTCACTTCCTTTATAGACGGCCCCTTAAACCATCATTTTGCCATTTTTTAAGCATAATTTGAAAACTATTTGGAAGAAAAATGTGAAATTTTGGATTTCTATAAAGCAGGACTTAATAAATCTAAATCCATCAAAAAAATTGTAGATTGCAATTCATAATTTTTTTGAATATTAATTTCATAATTCATAATTCATATCATAAAATTATAAAAATTGCAAATTCAGCGTATTTATGTTTGGGTATATTAGTATTATTGCTACAAAAAAAAAAAAAAAAAAAAAAAAAAAAAAAAAACTAGCACATTAGCAGCATAATTTCTGGAGATATTAACAAAAATATGAAAATGTAATTTAACATTAGAAGCACTAAATTTTGAATGTTTATAATTCAAAAACTTATCATTCTAATGACTTGAAATTCGGTGTATAGGCATACTTTGAATCGAAGATTTGAAATATCTTGTTAAAATTGGGTATTGCTATTGAAAAAAAATGAAGTTTAGATTCGTTTTAATATGTAGAATGCCCCCTAAGCAAATTTTATATACGTCATTTAAAAGTAGACTTTACTTCCAATCGTCCGGTACCAGTAACTTTTGTCTACGATAATTTGTTGAAGAGTTAGTAGGGGGTGTTTACTTTTTTTTTTCCACGACTGTACCTTTTTCTCAGAAATGGTGAAAGATAAAGATCTAGATTTTTCAGAGTAGTTTGAATAACATGCTTTACGTATTTTAACGGACCATTTTCTTTCTAAGTGAAACTGAAAATTAATTATTAATTATTAATAGAAAGGCATTTTTAAATTAGCATTTTTGGTAAGATTTCACTGCCTAAAATAAATACTCAACAAATCATTAAATCCCTAAGTTAAAGTATACACTGTAATATAAGTATTTAGAAAAATCTGAGTTCTTAAGTTTAATAGATATTGAAAAAGAGGAACACAAACCTAAAAAATCGAAGTTTTGAGAAAAAGTCAGTTAAAGCTGTGAAGCAGTGTTGACAGTGGACTACTTTTTTTAAACTGTGATTTCTTGATTGGCACTATTTTTTTGAAATAGTGAAATTTGCCTTATTTAATAACATGTTAATTAAGGCGAAAACAATGGGAATTTTACCCCTTCAGAAAAGTGGTACCAATCAAGAAATCTGAATTTTAAAAAAGTAGCCCACTGCTGTGAAGTGCTCTTAGAAAGAATGAAAAAAATCCAACACATTTTTTATATATAAACATGTGTAATACATCGTTGAAAAGATAAAAGTTTAAACTATTTAATAATATAAAAAAGTAAAAATCGATTTTTTGGTTGAATTTTGCTTACCCGGTCCCCTCAATATAGATGATAATTTGTAATAGTTTATAATGGTTATATATACCGGATGTTCCAAAAAGGACTGACTGATTTTAAAATTCAATAACTTCCAAACGGTGACAGATATTAAAAAAATTCTTGCAGGAGGGTTATGCATAAAGTCAAAAGTTTTTTTACAGTGATTTTCAATTTTAGTTCGAATTACAAATAATAGATGGCGCTGTAAGCAATAGTCGCTAAATACAGGCTCGATTTTTGGTCCTTTCTGTTGTTCCATGCAGAAAAAGGAGATGGAAATGTATTATCCGGGCCACGAAGTACCAAAAATCGAGCCTGAATTTAGCCTCTATTGATCGCAGCGCCATCTATTGTTTGTAATTCGAACTAAAATTGAAAATCACTGTAAAAAAACTTTTGACTTTATGCATAACCCTCCTGCAAGAATTTTTTTAATATCTGTCACCGTTTGGAAGTTATTGAATTTTAAAATCAGTCAGTCCTTTTTGGGACACCCGGTGTATGAGTCATTCTGTGAAAAGTGGCAATTTTATGTCCTAGGGGTCTTGAAGACATATTTTTAAAATTACAAAAAGAAAAAGTGATTTAAACTATCAATATTAATCAGTTATACATATAAACTGTAATTATTTGCTTGAAATTGAAATTTGATAAATTTAATGTATTTTTTAATGCAAATATCATTCCCTCACTATGTCCCCATTCACATATGTAGGAAAGAAAATGCTTTCTCTGCCATTGCAGCACGTATTTTTATAATTATTTTTTTCTCAATCCATTAAACACACTGAAATACATATTTAGCCATTTAATTATATTTATACTTTATATAATGAATAAATTATGGCACATTTTAATGATGTCCCTAGCATTTGTCGTCATTCCCTCACATAACTATAAATTTGCCATTATTTACTGAATATAAAACAGCACATGCTTTATATATGTCTAGGACAGTTTGTACAAGAGTAACGTGAAGTATTCATCTTGTTGTTTGTTCAAAAACGTTCTTGAATAGTTAGTATATGGCTTTGAAGTACTAGATCAATGTATTTTTATTACGCGTCATTCCCTAATCTATTATAAATTTAATAAAAAGTAATGAAATGTCTTTTTATGTTGTTATATTATTAGAAATGTGTTTCAAAAGATATTTAGTAACTGAAAATATACCTAAGACTAATCACTTTTGTATAACATGGTTTTCAGAAGTATTTCGTCATTCCCTCATAATTATTCCCTCATAATTTTAATATGAGGGAATGATTTAAATTGTGAGGGAATGATCTGAATCCATTTATATATGTACTAAACAGTAAAATAAGAAAATCTAATGCAATAAAATACACATTAAAAAATTCATAAGACTTTTAATTACCGTAAGTAAAGATAATACATTTTTTATTTTTTTATTATTTTACAGGGAGAAGTTAAAAATAAATTTAAATTTTTTTTTGTACTAATTCAAATAAACATTAAGTCTTCTAAATGTTAATGCTTTATCTTTATGTTTTCAATTGACATAGAATACAGCAAAAAAAAAAAAAAAAAGAATATATTATTTATTGACAGTATGACTTCTAATTATAATTTCTTTACTTTTTTAACCCTTTCAAGGGCGGTGGTATGTCAGTAGTGGAAAATTGGCGCAGAGGAGGAGCCTATTGACACCACTAAATTTTAGTAGTATTTTTCGGTTTATCTAATGATAGGATTTCTGAGTTTTTATTAAGTTGAAGAATACTTCAAAATATTAGTGGTGTCAATAGGCTCCTCCTCTGCACCAATTTTCCACCACTGGGTATGTTTATGAAACCACTTAATTTTAATTCCCAATCGCCAGAATGGCACCAGACTTTTTATAAACTTTTATCTTTTTAGCATGTATGTGAAATATAGCATATTTCTTATTTAGAAATAAATTTGTTCCTAAATTCCGGTGCCAATCATTTATTTGAACCTTTCAGCAATGGAAGTGCTTTGAAATTAAAATATCAGAAGAACTATGAGATACAGTTTGGTTCATATTATTTTTTGATAAATATAGCAATAAGGTACTTGTAGGCTAAATTTTTAGATTTTTGAGGCAATTTTATTGGACCGCAATTTTTTTTTTAAAAACAGCCACTTTTCAGAGAATATATATATATATATCACTCATAAAAACAAGTCACATATGTTATTAAACAAATTTGTTCACTGAAATTTATTGTGCAGTTACTTTTAGGTGCATTCCTAATTAAATAAATACGTTGCACCTATAGTCGTCGTTCAGTCCGTCCGTCTGTCTGCCCGTCCGTCCGCATATAACAGAGCAAAAACTACCCAACTGAATGGTCTGAAATTTTAAATATATAATTGTTGCAATATTTTGTCGAGGCATTTCAAATTTTATGAAAATCGGATGTATAGTTTCATTACAGGGACAGTCAAAAGTTTTCCGTTACGTTACGGTCAATGGGAAAAAATTATTCCAAGTGCATTTTAATGATGTTACATCCTTTCGAATAGAATGAAATTTATACGCACTTATTGAAGTGCACTAAAATATACATTCAGTACAATATACGGTGCAAAAAATATTTTGTAAAACTAGCTATAGTACGAAAGCACCTCATTTGCCACGTTTGACGTGCATTTCCAACTTGTTTTGACTTGAAAAAACCCCAAAGTTTGGCTGCTATGCGTCTACTATAACGAAAAGTTACAACCATATAATGTACTAAGTATGTTCTATGTAGTAGAAACACATTATCAGATATCTTTCATTAAATATAATATGATAATAATAACATTAAGTATAATATGTAAGTGCTTGAATAACTTTTATAAAAAATAATACCCTCGAGGAATGAAGCTATCATGAATTAACACGACTCTTCCTAACTATAATTACTATTAATGTACTAAAGTTTATTAACCACTTCTAAACACGAACATAAGAAAAGGAAGATTTTTATAATGATACAAGTATGTCAAATCATTTTAATTAATAAATAACACCAGTATTTCCTTAGAAAATGTTTTTTATGATGTTGGAACCTAAATTTTAAGAGCATCCAGGATGGTAAATCGCGAGTATTTATCGAGGCGCTGCTGCTACTGCGTAGTGGCTGAAAAATGGAATAAAATTGTCCACGTAAAACGGAGCTTGCGCATAAATGTAAAAGAATTAAGGCTGTACTTATAACTGCTCTGCTCAACAAGCGCAAAACGTTTTGACACATTTACCAATTCCTTTTTTAACGGAAAGGTATAAAATTGGAAATCCTGGCCATGGAAGCGATTTGGAATTGAACTGTTTTTTTTTTATTTTTTGATCCATCAATTACCTATTGAGTTATAAGGGATTTTGATCACGTGATAAACACGTTTTTCCCCCGCTCTTGAGTCTCTTTCTTCTTTCGCGCGGAAATTCGGTTCAAAACGCCCACTTTGACATTATTTTCTGAAAGATCTATTGCGTTTGCAAAAAAATGGAAAAAACAGCTCAATGACATAGTTCTGAACAACAACACCAGCTAGTTTCATGCATTTTCGAACAAAAATAAATTAAAACTTATGTCAGAAAGTTGCGCTTTTGGATTTGAGAACACCCTTAACGCTCCCGTCGGAAGAAGAATTATCGAATTATACCTGCCACGACGCAAACGAGTCTAAAACGGAATGTTACCCGTCATTTGCACTTCTCTTTCGGCTGGTTTCAGTGTTACCAGAGGGCTACTTTTATAAAATTCAGATTTCTTGATTGGCATCACTTTTCTGAAATGGTAAAATTCTCCTTGCTTTCACCTTAATTAATATGTCATTAAATAATATTAAATAAGGCGATTTTTACTATTTCAAAAATGTGGTGGCAATCAAGAAATCTGAATTTGAAAAAAGTAGCCCACTGGCAACACTGGCTGGTTTTAATAAAGCTCTAAATATTTTACTGTTACACATTTCCAAAACATACTTGTCGAAATGTCGTTTTTAAAAAGAAATTATGCGCAAAATTTCAATTTAAAATTTTTTAATGACATGTCTCTCATGAATAATTGATACATCTTTTAATAAATATATGATATTATGTAAATGTTTGTATTAATTATAGAAAATCCTTGAAGAATAAAGCTATCATGAGATCACACGATTTTTAATGCTTATAATTACTATTAACACTAGAACAACCATTAGGGGTTATTTGGATCTGTGCCAAATTGATAATAGTTGATTCGAACCAGAATTTTTTTCATAAGATATGTTAAATGTTTGCAGCACATAAATAGGCTATTTAAATAAGTTAAATAGTTTCAAATAAAATTTCTGGTGTGAAATACCTTTTATAAAACTTGTGTAAATTTCCCGGCTGTTCTAGTGTTAATGTGCTAAAATTTATTAATCACTGTCATCCCCCTTCCCCAATTTAAAAAAAAAAAAGAAAACTTTTTATTATTATATAAGGTTGTCCCAAGAATTTCTTTCGTTTTTTTACAAAAAATGAACAATGCGAAATTTTGAAAATGGCGGGATTTTATCGAAGTACATTACTTTTGCTGTATCATAAAATTATAGCACTTAGCTCTGCATACAGGAGTAAAAACATACATAAAAGCATAAAACCCTTAAGAATAAAGACATAGAATGAGGTTTGGAGGGTTAGGCAATGTTACCTCCCCACACGATCCCCCTCTCTTCTGTGGTCACAAATGGACATATAGCATAATAAAGTTATTTTCCGTATAATTACACTTACGAAACTTTTTTATAGCAGGACGCAGCTATGACAGACCTTTTAATCGAATAAAACGCAAAATGATTTTTTGCAAAATGTGTCAATTTTCTTGCGGGTGAGCGATATGCGCTGTTCAACAAACCGTGTTCCATCTCTCCGGAAGTCTCATAATGCCTTCTTTCCAAAACAGTTGTGATCACCGAGCTCGACAATAGAACGGAGGGCCAACTCCCTATTCTGATACATTGAATCCAGCGGTCCGCCCATGAATACAATGCCAAAGATTTTCCGCTGAAAATTTTTGGCAAGACATATATTTCCTCCCATAGAGTAGTATGGGGTAGATATTTTCAAATTGGATTTTCTTTTAAAAATTTGACGAAGTTGCTACAATTTTTATTGATATATATTTTTTATTGAAAAAACTATAGATTTTATTTAAATTAATCGCAATTTTTCTGTTTGATATTAGTTAAAAATGAAATTTTAGGTAAGCTCATACTAAATTGAAAAACAAATTAAGTATTGCTCATAAAAATATCAAAAAGATGTAGGAAACACCAAAATTGGTAAAAAGTATGCGAAAAAGTTTGAAAAAAATGCTTGTAATATTTAGAAAAGTGCAGGACTCATTACTTGCGCGCATTGAAAGCGTGATGCGGTCGCAGCAGAAAGTGGATCGGTGAGTTGGCTCTCCGTATTATTGTAGAGCTCAGTGGTTGTGAAGTTGTGATTTGAGGCCAAAATACTTATCGAGGTGATTTTTTACGTCATTCAAAGAGTCTTTTTTTGACGAAGAGAATTTTTGGAAGAAAGAAGCAAATAGTAGGCGGATGGAGCAATGCCCGGAGAGTAGGGACGGTGGGTCAGAACGTCTCGATCGAATGCAAGGAATTTGTTTCTGACAGTCAAAGATTGTCCCAAAAGTTTCTTTCGCAATTCACGTGATATTCTCTAATCCATCTGGCATCACTTTTTGAAAACAAAAATCTTTAACATACACTTTGACAGTATTTGCAAAAGAAACGTTCTAAAATATGTTTTTTTTTTAAATAGTGGTGCAAACAGAATATAAAAATAGTTGCCAGTGACCGCCCTGCCCATCCCCTGTTGGAGCGCAACATTCTAGACCGCATTTCCATTAGATACTTTTTTTTTTAAAGATTGGTCATTGTGGACGAAAGTTGGATATTTTATAACAACCTGGTATGCAAAGTATCCTAATCCAACCAAGACAAAAGTCCCAAACCTGTTTCTAAAATCGTCCCTGTTTGCTCCTGTTGCTAAAACCGGACTCCTCCAGAAGAAAGTTTTTCAGTCTATTTTATGGGATTGGATCTACTACGAGCTACTTCCACCAAACCAGACCACCAACTCTGAAAAATGCTGCTTGCAACTCCAAGAACTGAAGCAATACCGTCTCGAAGAGACGGTATTGCTTCTATATATTGAGACGGGGTGTTGACTGAAGGCAGCAATAGCGAGGAACACCCATCAAACAGACGAGGTGTTGTCTTCTATTATGACAACTCCAGGCCACACGTATCTTTGACAGTCAGAAACAAATGCTTTCCATACGATTGAGACGTTCTGCTTTATCCTCCGGAGATTGCTCCGTATCACTACTACTTGTTCCCTTCTCTCAAAAATTCTCTTCGGCAAAAAAAAATTACTTTGAATGGCATAAAAAATCACTTCGATAGGCATTTTGCCAACAAATCACAAATGTTTTGGAAAAAAGGCATTAATCAGATTTTTGAAGAGATGGAAGAAGTTTGTAAAACTGAATGGCACATTTATACTTAAATAAAATCTCGCCGTTTTCGAAATTCCGCATGGTTTATTTTTTTGTAATAAAAACGAAAGAAACTTTTGGGAGTACCTAATACAAACATGTTAAATCATTTTAATTAATAAATCACACCAGTATTTCCTTTGAAAATGTTTCTTATGATGTTGGAACCTAACGATGTGGTGCACTTTTAGACGATAAATTGGAAACATATCAAGACATTACTGCTGCTAATGGCATCAGTAAATGGAAAGGAAATTAGTACTATAAACGCGGATAAAGCTTAACCCTTAAATGCGCGATTTTCTATTTTGTTTCGAAAAAAATGTATATGTTTCTCTATAAGGTTTATTACACAGGTAAAATAATGTAAAAAGTAACGGACACATTTTTCATGTAATACGTCAATCTTTTCTTCTGTTGCACATCTGCAATACAAGTACAAATTACTGTCGTGTGGCTGTTTTACGCTAAAATAATGCAAATTAGTAAATATTATAATAAGTATGTCTCCAAATACCTTATTTTATATAACAATTTATTTTACAAAACTTAACCTTTAACCCTTTAATCCCCATGATAGAATACGTTCTAGAAATTACAAAATTCAAAGAATCTGACTTTTACACCAGGAAGTTTCAATGGTTAATTTCGCTTTATTTAAAAAACGGTATGTCTGTTATTAATTAAAGTACATATTGCTACTTTAATTTTCTGGTGTGAATCAGTTATGTACGAATTAAAAAAAAAATCTATTAAATTCAAAACACTGCTGTTTGCATATATGCAAAGCTGCGCACTAAAGGGTTAAAACGAGTGTTACCCGTTTGCTATATTTAAAAATTCAGATTACTTCTTTGCCACCACTTTTTTGAAGTAAAAAGTACTCGACTTATTTAGTTAAAAAAAAAAAAAAAAAAACGATAATAAGGAGAATTATACAAGTTTAAAAAATTGGTGGCAATCAAGGAATCTGAATTTAAAAAAGTATCGAACTGACAACACTGCTTACAACGGAATTCTGCCTTGAACGTTGAAAATGCGACTTTTTTAGCAATAAAGATTGCTGCTTCTACTAAATGTAATTGTCCTCAAAAATTTATGTGATCTCTTTATCGTCACATGAGCAGTTTTATACAAGAGGACAGTGGTGACAGAAACTAGGGGGAAATTTTTCTCTGGCCAAAATAAATATAAAACTATGTATAATTTACAATAAAAATTCTTTATTTTATACTTTAGAATGTAAATTTTGATTTTGTATAGTAACATTTCTAAACGTATGTATGTCATTACGCTTAACCCTTAAATGCGCGATTTTTTATTTTGTTTCGAAAAAACTAATATATGATTCTCCGAAAGGTTTATTACACAGGAAAAATAATGAAAAGAATCACAGGCACATTTTTCATATAATACGTCAATCTTTTCTTCTGTTGCACATCTGTAATATAAGTAAAAACTACTGTCGTGTGGCTGTTTTACGCTAAACTATTCCAAAAGAGTAAATATTTTAAGAAGTATGTCTCCAAATACCTTATTTTATATAATTCTTATATTTTATAAAACTTAACTTTCAGCCCTTTAATTCCCATGATAGAATACGTTCTAGAAATTACGTAGTTCAGAGAATCTGACTTTACACCAGAAAGTTTCAATAGCTAATTTCGCTTTACTTAAATACGGAATGTCTGTTATTAATTAAAGCAGATATTGCTATTTTAATTTTCTGGTGTGAACTAGGTGTATACGAATTAAAAAAAAAATCTATTAAATTCATAACACTGTTCTTTGCATATATGCAAAGCTGCGCACTAAAGGGTTAAATTTGTTCTAGAAGATCAGTGCATGAAGTGGTAGATAAGGGACAGAAGTGACAATATGAATATTTAAAATATTATTGGAGTAAAATTTAGTTTTTTTCTTGAAAATTCTTTTCCAAATTGTAGAAAGGCGTAACAGAATACATTTTATGCTAACGAAAATTATCTAAATGATAAATCATCGCATATAACTTCAACTAACACAAATTACCCACTTATTGGAGAATCGCCCGTATATGTATATAGTGCTACATTGAAACAAGTCACATTTTTAAATAATTTTATTGAATAAAATTTATTGTGTACTTACTTTTTTGACTTGAAAAACAACTAAAGTTGGTGTCTATGTATTTAACGTACGAAGATTACAACCACATAATTTACTAAGTAATCAGCAATTATTTATAAATTTGTGTTTTTTTTATTTAATCAGTTTTCACAAGTGAAGTAGTAAACATTCCGACTCCCAACCGAGAAGTATGGGTCGTTTTTCGCGGGTACAGCTGCATATACAGTAGCGCTCAAAAGTATTTTGACATCATTATATTCGCTCTTATTTAGTTTAATATAAAAATATAAAAGAAAATATATTCCCTATCATTAAGAACATCATGACTGCAGTTATTCAAAGGTAACAAGTTTCAACTTGTTTGTTTACATTCGGTGCCACCGAAGAAATATGACTTCTCCTTAGCTCAAAAGTATTTTGACAATTACTTGGCATTTAGTTGTTGAAGGCGTCAGCACTATAGCTTCGATTAGTGTTTATATTGACTTATTGTGATACGCCGAAACGAAAATAATATTCTAGGGATTTTACAAAATCCGTTATGTAAATACACTTAAGCAAGGAAGGACGCAAGCAGAAGTTGTCGTTTTTTTAACATGTCTCGGCAGATTGTTAGTAAACAGAATAAAGTTTTTAATAAACGAAAATCTATCGTAAATAAGCCTCGAAGTGGCCGTGCGAAAAAACAACTTGCAGCTTTGACCGTATTATAAAAAAAGCTATCTACAAGCGATTGTCGTAAGTCGGGTGTAGTAATAAAAAATTGATTGAAAGAAAATTACGGCATAGACATACACGTTGAAACTGTCAAACGACGCCTAAACCTCTATGGTTTACATGGCCGAAGACCAGCAAAAAAGCCTTTGATATCTGCCAAGAATAGGAAGGCTAGACTTGCATTCGCAAAACGGCAGAAATCGTGAACAAGTGTAGAATGGTCTAATGTTTTGTGAAGCGATGAAAGCAAGTTGAATTAAGTGTCTTCTGGTGGAATCAATTACATTCGACGTCCTAAAGACAAAAGATATGATGTTCGATACCAAATATCCACCGTCAAACATGGAGGCGGCAATGTGATTGTTTGGAGTTGTTTTTCTCGCAGCGGAGTTTTGAACCCTTAGTTCGATTTGTGGGGAATATGGACCGGTTCATGTCTGCTTATATATTAAAGACTCAAATGCTACAATATGCTAAACAAAACTCGCTTGCTAAGTGGTTTTTTTCAGCATGATAATGACCCGAAACACAAATCCAAGCAAGTAAGTAATTTTATGAAATGCAGAAAAGTCAAGTTTCTAGAGTTGCCAAGTCAAAGTCCGGATTTGAACCCAATAGATCATCTGTGGGAGGAGTTAGATCGTAGAGTAAGATGCTAAAATTATTCAAATGTTTTTATATGAAGCTCTTAAAAATAAGTGGGACCGAATTCTTTGACATCGAATGCAAACTTTAGTCTACTCGATGCTCACGTGTTGGAAGGCTTTCATAAACGCCAGGGAATATGCTACTAAATATTGACTGGCACATTATTATATTTAATAATTATTGTGTTAAAACGACTTTTTATTATAATGTCAAAATACTTTTGAATTATCATTTTTCTGATTTTTCATGGGTTTCACGTTATTTTCTAGCAAATCATACTTAATTTACTAAAATTCTGTAAAACATTGAATATGGTTAAATAAAAGAAATGATTGTTTTTTTGTATTTTATTATTGTTTTTAATTAATATAATTTATATCTTTGTCAAAATACTTTTGAGCGCTACTGTAATTAAAATTTTTTGTAATAAAATTTGCTTTATATCGCTTATGTGGGAGCAAATGGTGCTAACGATAAATTTCTTTACGACATAAAAATTTTTAACTTCTAAACCAGTTAGAAAAATATACAAACACGCAAGCTTTTTCTTGGGACTACTTGATAACCAAAAAACTATCGACCAAAAAACTATCTGCAAATAATAAGATTACCTTAATTTCCGGCCTGTAATCCACGGATCAAACAATTATGCTTGCACCCAGAAATCGTATTTCATAAAATATAACTTATTAAATCGTGGCAAATATTTAACTTCAATTATTAAGGCTGTTCTGAACTGCTCTTCTCGATAAGCGCAAAACGTTTCGACATATTTACAAATTCATTTTTTAACGGAAGATATAAAATTGGAAATCGTGGCCATGGAAGCGATTTGGAATTGAACTGTTTTTTTTCCATTCTTTGATCAATCAATTACCTATTGAGTTATAAGCGATTTCGATCACGTGACGAAGGCGTTTTTCCCCCTTCCTTGAGTGGTTATTCTTCTTTCGTGCGAAAATTTGGTTCAAAATGCCCACTTTGACACTATTTTCTGAAAGATCTATTGCGTTTGCAAAAAAAAAAAAAAAAAAAAAAAAAAAAAAAAAAACGGAAAACACAGTTTGATTACACAGTTTCGGAACAACAACACTTACAAGTTTGATGCATTTTCGAACAAAAATAAATTGAAATTATGTCATAAAGTTGCCCTTTTGGATTTGAGAACAGTCTTAAATAAAATTTCTGGGTCGAAACCTGATTGTTTGATCCGCGGATTATAGGCCGGAAATTATGGTAAATGACAATAATGGATTATCGTAAATGTCACGTTACTTTTATGCTACGGACAATCTCTGCAATCACTGTAATGCACGCCATTTCAGTAGTGTAGCGACTAAGAGAGCATTTTGATTCCTTTTATCATAACGGCTTCATTTTTCTTACTAAATCTTAATGCAATTGATCAAATAAAATAGTCGGTCTTTAATAACTCAAATTTTGTCTAACGCACTAGAAAATACAATACTGCAACGGCGTTCACATCTTTTCCCGAAATCAGGAAATACATTATTCAGCTAGGAATCCATATTGCCTTAAAATACGTCATATTCAACAATATATTTCGTTTGATTCAAGGTTCGTTTGGAAAAATAAGACCAGCGTAGCGAAACGTAGCGAGACTTTTAGTTTTATTATATGATATTACATGACATTTGTACAGGGTGCATAGGAAAGTCCCTTTAACCTGAAAATATCTGCGAACGGGGAGAGCTATAGCTATGCAAGTGAGGTAACGGTATAGTAAAGCTAATATAATAAAGAATAAATTTTACTGTAAATCCTGGTGTCAATCAATCATTTAAATATTTTAGCAAAAGAAGTGATTTTCCTTGATAGACTTAAAAAGTTTCTTAAAATTAGGAGTTCCAAATGTTACATCTGTATAGATCCAAATTACTTCACCAAATAATTTCCGGCTTGATATCTAAAAATAAAATTTATTGAATCCAAATATGATGTCAAATTTAGGTCTTAACTCCTTGAAGGGCGGTGGTTAATTTCTGGACCATTTAATTTGAATGCCTAAATGCCACATTGACACCAGAATTATGGAATTAAAATTTTGCTTTTGTTATACACTATGTTTATTTTAAAGAGTTAGGTGCACGAGGAAAAGCTTTTACTTATTTGCAAATAAATTTCGTTACAAATTCTGGCGTCAGTAAATCATTTTAGTATTTTACGAGTAGAAGTACACTCATTGCCATAAAAATTTGCGCACCAAGAAAAAGACATCCAAATGAAACGAAATTTTACACACGTAAGTACTACTGTGATATAAGTAAGTGAGTAGAAAACCAAAGAAAAAGGATCATTTATTGCAGAAAAATGTACAAATGAACGAAATTTTAGTACTCTATTGGACCCCCTCTAGCGCGAATGCACGATGCGATACGAGCGAGCATTGAGGCATACACGTTCCGTATGATGTCCTAAGACATCTCGTTCCACAGTTGCTGTAAACGCGCCTCGAGTTCAACCAAACTTGTAGGGTGTCCAACTTGCAGTCCCAAATGAAACCAGATATGCTCGATTGGTGGCAAATCCGGGGATCGAGCAGGCCAGGGAAGGGTGGTAATGTGGCGGAGTCAGGCTTGTGACATACTTGCTGTGTCTGGCCGAGCACTGTCTTGCTGAAAAATGGCTCCTGGGAGCCCTGCCACGAATGGCAACACATGTGGCTGAAGGATCTTCTAGACGTACCGCTGGCTGTCATTGTGCCACGAATCAATATTAGGGGTGACCGTGTATCGTAAGCAATGTCACCCCATACCATCACACCAGCTGTGGGAGCGGTGTGTCGCTGTAAAGCGAAGGCAGGATTGAGGCGTTCACCACGGGGCCTCCACACACGAACACGATTGTCATCGCTGCTCAAATTTAATCTAGACTCGTCGATGAAGACGACCTGGTTCCATTCCGTTGCAGTCCAATCCCGTCGTGCGCGACACTACTCCAAACGGAGGCGTCGGTGGGTGGATGTCATTGGCAGCACACGTAATGGGCGCCGCGATACCAGATGTCCTTCAGCCAGGAGCCTCGCGATGGTTCGGGAAGACACAGGGGTCCGTAGTGAAAGTGCTGCCTGTGTCTGGATAGCGACTAATGAGGCAGTTGAATCTACGCGTGCGTTTCGTATGATGTGACGGTCTTCTCGACGACTGGTCTGTCGAGGGTGTCCCGAGCCTAGTCGCCGTGTAAATGACGTCTCTTCAGTCCACTCGTCCTAACACCTCCTCACAGTAAAATCAGAACGGCCTACTTGACGAGCTACTCGCCGAGCTGACCACCCAGCTTCCATCATCCCGATGACTCTTCCCCTCTGGAACTCTGACGGCTGCTCATATTGTCTTCCATGACTGCGTAACGGCATGTCTACCTCAGCGTTTCCTTTGCAAAAGAAAAGGTACACTCAAACAAGTTCTGCTACCAGTTTTATACTCCAAGGAGGACAAAGTTCAACGCCCTCTAGTGACATTACGCAATGCGCAATCACGCTGCATTTCTAATCATTTGCATATCTGCCTGATATGTACCTTCATGCCAAGTTTCGTTACGATCCCACGATTATTTCTTGGTGCGCAAATTTTTATGGCAATGAGTGTACTTTGCCCCTGAAAGGATTAACCCATAGATGCCAACATCTCTTTATTATTCCGGAGTCTGATCGAAGACAAACATACTTTAAACCGGAAATATATATATGAGGAAATATGTCTTCTTTCTATAAGGTGCAATTTATATTTCATTTTGAAATTTCTGATTATGTAAAATTTCCTGTTGAAAACGTGTTCGTTTTGGATCAGACTCTGGAATAATTAACCCTTTCGGGACCGGCCTCTCTTACATGAATTTGATTCGTTTGACACCACTTATTTTTAAAAGTTACAATTACTTACATAATCACAAAAGTGCTCCAATTAACCCGTTAATGACGAACCTCCTTTACACTTCTTTTAATTCTTCGGCGCCAAATTTTGCCACTTAGAAATTTGGATTTGTTCAATCGCTCAAAATCTGAGATTAAATAATATGAAAATTTCCAAACTAAAATACTGATATTTCAAATTTAAAAATTTTGTTCGCTTTACCTGGCAAGTTTTCTTGCCAACCGGCTTTAATGAGTTAAATACAGCAAACATTACTTTTCTTTATTACTTTGCCTAAAAGAAATTCTGGATGTACTTTTTAACCCTTTGAGGGGCGGTGGGATATATTATAACCCACCTACGATTAATGAAGATTTGCACCAGAAAAAAATTATAAAATTTTACTTTTCTAACTTTGGTGGAAAAAAGTCTTAAAATCGCTTTTACTTATTTTGCAATAAAGTTTTTGAAAGATTCCAGGGCGAGCTCGACATTAAAGCAACGCAATTACTTGCCCCTGAAAGGGTTAAAGGTGCATATATGCAACCATGGTCCTGAACAAGTTAAGATATGTTGTCATCTATGGTTAACATTTATCGAACGTTAGCTTTTATACATGATTCGCTACTAAGTCAGTATGAAAAATTAGGATTTTAATTTAAATGTCAAAGAACATAAATTATTTATTTAAAATAAAACCCCATCAATTTATTTATTTATTTATTTATTTATTTATTTTACTTTTTTACAGGAATTTAAGTATATATGAACAATATCAAAACATAAACATTATATCATCAATCAAGAAGTCCCCTTTATTTACGCTTGTGTTCTGTGTTCACTTTCAGGGGCATCTCTGTTCAAGTTCCAAGAGTAGTTTCCTAATATTGACGCATTCCATCGCCCCTGCAGGGCTGCCACATGTGACTATTTTTTAATTCTATTTTGCACCAATTTTTCAAAACAAAAATCTTTTATATAAGCTTTGACAACATTTGCAAGAGAAATATACTAAAAAATGTATTTTATTAAAATAGTGGTGCAAACAGAATATAAAAATAGTCGCCTGTGGCAGCCTTGCCGCTGGTATCTTTTACAATTGTTGATATGTCTTGGTGAAATCGTTAGTCATGTTCGTCAATCACAACACCGCAGTTTGCCGGGGGAGCATCGAGATGAGATTAATGAAAGTGAATTTTTAGGGACATTGCAATTCAACATCTGATACTTTTGTAGCAGATTGTTCACAATAGCTAATCCTAGTTTTCAGATCTTCTTTTGCCCTGTAAAACCCATAAAATCCCTATCGAAATTGTAACAAACATTGACATTTTCAGTATTAATCCTTATCGGTCTTATACCCTCTCCCACGTGACATCGGTACTTTGTCGTATCGGCCGTAATGCACGTGCGAGGTGACAAGAATAACTCGTTCGGAACCAGCATCTCCTACAGGAATTTTATTCGGCTGGCAGTACTTTATTAGCACCGCTGTCCTTGGGTACATTGACAGTACTTGCAAGAAAAGTGCGCTAAAAAAGTTATTTTAAAAATATAGCGGTACGAATAGAATATAAAAACAGTCCTCTGCGGTAGCCCTGCGAATATTCAGTGAATGCAATTACAACTTAGTAATGAATCATACGAGCCGTTAATTCCCAAATTGGCTCAACCGAGCCCAGCAATCTGATTGGCTAAAACTGATATTTATATAGTAGATAATTATATTTATTTTCTTATGAAGTAGTATAATGTAAAATAGAATGCAATTATAATGACTTAAATTAATTTATTTTGTTAAATTTGATCAAAATCACAGTAAAGTAATCCAAAATATTAATATTAACAAAGGATCAGATTGCTGAGATCAGATGAGCCAATTTGGGAATTAACGGCTCGTGTGAATCATGTATAAAAAGCTAGCATCCGACAAGGGTTAAAACCTAAATTTGATATCTTGGATTTTTCAATAAATTTTAGATATCAAATAGAAAATCATTTGATGAAGTAATTTGGATATATTCAGATGTAACATTTGGAACTCCTAAAGTTAAATGCCTTTTTAACCCTTTCGTGAGCGGTGGGATATATATGCCCCACTGAATTTAAATTACCAAATGCAACAATGGCACCAGAAATTTTAAACCGAATTTCACATTTATAATGTATGTGAAAAAAACAAACAAACTATTACTTATTATGACACAAATTTGTTCGTAAAGCCTGGTGTCATTCAATCATTTCAACATTTTAGCAACTGAAGTATTTTGTCCATTAAAGGGTTAATATTGTTCCAAAACGAACTTGGATGCGGCTAGTTTTTTAAACATAACTTAAAAACTACTTGATACATTGAGCTGTAATTTTAGATTCTCACATTTGAAGCTTCTAGATATCGATTTCTGTAAAAAAAAATTATGGATTACGTTTTATATATTTTTTAAATAATAATTCAAAAATACAAATTTTTGGAAAAAAATCTGAACTTTGCGCATCTGTATTTACAAAACAAGAGCCAATGATAATGAAGGTATTTCATAGTGATAGTTATGTTCAGCGGGTTGATTTCATACGAAATTGCACACTTCCACATCAAAGGCAATTACATTGTTGCACAGTGAAATTAGTAATGTACTAAAATTTATTAACCACTGCCACCCACCAATATTTATATATAAAAAAAGTTATAATAATGATATAAGCATCTCAAATCATTTTAATTAAAAAATAACACCAGTATTTCGTTAGAAAATGGTTCTTGTGATGTTGGACACTGAAATTATTGTTTATTCGGTGTAGAGGATCAGAAAAGTTATCAAGTTGTAACTGCTACTAATGGCGGCTATGAAATGAAATGAAATTAGAACTGTAGTAGCTGCAACAGCTTATAATGAAAATCTACCTTAAGGCGTTCCCAAATCCAAAAGGGCAACTTTGTGACATAAGTCTTTATTTATTTTTGTCCGGAAATGCATGAAACTAACAAGTGTTGTTGTTCAGAAACTATGTCATTGAGCTGTTTTTTCCGGTTTTTTTGCAAACACAATATATCTTTCAGAAAATAGCGTCAAAATGGGCGTTTTGAACCGAATTTCCGCTCGAAAGACGAATAACCGGTCAGGAATGGGTGAAAAACGTGTTTGTCGCGTGATCAAAATCGCTTATAACTCAATTGGTAATTTATTGATCAAAAAATGGAAAACACAGATCGATTCCAAATAGCTTCTATGGTCAGGTTTTCCAATTTTATATCTTTCCGTTAAAAAATGAATTTGTAAATGTGTCAAAACGTTTTGCGCTTATTGAGCAGAGCAGTTTAGAACAGCCTTAACACCTTGAAGGGTGGTGAGATATATCCCTCTTAATTTTAATTTTAATTGCCAAATACCACATTGACGCCAGAATTTTGAAATGAAAATTTGTATTTTGCTAAGGCTGTTCTCAAATCCAAAGGGTCAACTTTCTGACATAAGTTTTGATTTATTTTTGTTCGGAAACGCATGAAACTAGAAGGTGTTGTTATTCAGAAATTATGTCAGGGAACTGTTGTTTCCGTTTTCTTGTAAACGGAATAGATCTTTCAGAAAGTACTGTCAAAGTTGGCATTTTGAACTGAACTTCCGAACGAAAGAAGAAAATCAAGTCTGTAAGGAGAGAAAAATGTCGTGTCACGTGATCAAAATCGCTTATAACGCAATAGATATTTGATGGATCAAAAAAATGGAAAACACAGTTCGATTCCAAATCGCTTCCATGGTAAGGCTTTCCAGTTTTACAGTTTTCCGTTAAAAAATGAATTTGTAAATGTGTCAAAACGCTTTGCGCTTGTTGAGCAGAGCACTTGAGAACAACCTTAAGTACGTGAATAAAAGATTTTAACTATTTTGAAATAAATTTGTTTTTAAATTCTGCTGTCAGTCAATTATTTTAGCATTTAAGGAATTGAAATATTTTGCCCCTGAAAAGAGTAAACGGAAATGAATAAAGGCTGTTCTCAACTGCTCTGCTCAACAAGCGCAAAACGTTTTGACACATTTATAAATTCATTTTTTAATGGAAAGATATAAAATTGGAAAGCCTGACCATGGAAGCGATTTGGAATCGAGCTGTGTTTGCAAGTTTTTTATCAATAAATTACCTATTGAGTTATAAGCGATTTTGATCACGTGACAAACACGTTTTTATCCTTTTTTGAGTGGCTTTTCTCAATTCGCGCGGAAATTCGGTTCAAAATGCCCACTTTGACACCATTTTCTGAAAGATATATTGCGTTTCCAAAAAAAACCCAGCTCGATGACATAGTTTCTGGACAACAACAACTGCTAGTTTCATGCATTTCCGAATAAAAAAAGTTGGCCTTTAAGATTTGAGAACAGCCTTAATGGTTAAGGCGGAAGGCAAACAATAGAATGAACTACACATGGTGACGGAAAACCGTCTAAAAGGGAATGTTACTATATTTCTAAATATTTTACTATTACAAATTTGCAAAATGTACTTGTTTACGTATCATTTAAAAATATAATTTATGTAATTCTTTTTATTTCAAAATTTAAAAGTCAAATAAAACTGTATTTTAAAATAAACTAAAGTGAATAACTAAACTAATGTTGTATATTGTATCAATCTAAATCTGACTGGATATTTTTTTCCCTTCAAAATTTAATACTTATAATTTCTATATTACTATATACTAATATACTATATTACTACTATCAGTGGTGTCGCCAGGTTGGGGTTCAAATGTTCTGTATACCACTAATTTTGTAAAGTTCTGTTCACCTTATCTAATAGAAGAATTTTCTTCAATTAATAAAGGAAATGGAAACGTTACAATATTACTGGTATCCAGATCATTTGAAACCCCATCTGGCTACGCCACTGATTACTATTAGGTTGAGCAAAAAGTTCTGGTGAAATTTTTAATCTAATAGTTACCAGAGTTTGTATCGTATATAGGAGTATACTCCTACTAGTGATACAGTCTAGACGTGGCTCCATCTGGTTATGGCCTCTTTCGATCAAGAGCCGTCGATTTGAATACTTTAAGGGTGTTCTCAAATCGAAAAGGGCAACTTTCTGACATGAGTTTTAATTTATTTTTGTTCGAAAATGCATGAAACTAGTTGGTGTTGTTGTTCAGAAACAATGTCATTGAACTGTTTTTTCCATTTTATTGCAAACGCAATAGATCTTTCAGAAAATAATGTCAAAGCGGGCGTTTTGAACCGAATTTCCGCGCGAAGGAAGAAAGAGACTCAAAAGCGGGCGAAAAACGTGTTTGTCACGTAGTCAAAATTCCTTATAACTCAATAGGTAATTGATTGATAAAAAAAAGGGAAAAACAGTTCAATTCCAAATCGCTTCCATGGCCAGGCTTTCCAATTTCATACTTTCTCGTTAAAAAATGAATTTGTAAATGTATCAAAAGATTTTGCGCTTGCTGAGGAGAGCAGTTAAGAACAGCCTTAATGAAGATGAAGAAGCATGTCAGGAGTTTTTCGATTCCAAGTAGGCGCCATGGTACTTCCAGCAAATCCGGTAACTTTCAGAATGATGGCAGAAAGTCGTGGACTATGATAGTCTCTACTTTGAAGAATAATCCTTGCTGCTTTTGTTGTTAATTTGTGCATAACAACGCAACTTTCTCAAATTTCCCAGTACTTTTTGCTCAACCTAGTATTAACTGTTACAAATTTACAAAAAGTACTTGTCTAAATGTAATTTTAAATATAAATTTTGGGCATTTTTTTATTTCAAATTTAAAAATGTCAAATAAAACAGTATTTTGAAATAAGTAAAAGTGAATAACATAATAAATGTTTGTTATTGTAATCAGTCTAAATCAGATTGGCCAGTTTCTTTTTACTTTCAAAATTTAAAATTTCAGATAGAACAAGCATTTTAATAATTAGAGAGATCAATTAAATCAATGTTTTTATTGTGTCTTTCTCACCACTATTTAAAAAAAAAAAAAAAAAAAAAAAAAAAGAAAAAAAAAAACCCTCGTGATTTGTGCTTGTCAGCGGTTTAACACGTGAACCGCCATTAGGGGCATTTTGACCCCTGCCAAATTGATAATAGTCGATTCAAACAAGAATATTTTTCATAAGATATGTTAAATGTTTTCAGAGTAAAAATAGGCTAATTAAATAAGTTAAATAGTTTTAAATAAAAATTCTGGCATGAAATACTTTTTATAAAACTTAAGGCTGTTCTCAACTGCTCTGCTCAACAAGCGCAAAAGGTTTTGACACATTTACAAATTCATTTTTTAACGGAAAGATATAAAACTGGAAAGGCTGACCGTGGAAGCGATTTGGAATTGAACTGTGTTTTCCATTTTTTAATCAATCAATTACCTATTGAGTTATAAGCGATTTTGATCACGTAACAAATACGTTTATCATCCTGTTTTGAGTGTTTTTTCTCCCTTTCCACGGAAATTCGGTTCAAAACGCCCACTTTGACACTATTTTCTGATAGATCTATTGCGTTTGCAAAAAAAAAAAAAAAAAAAAAAAAAAACGGAAGAAACAGCTCAATGACATATTTTTTGAACAACAACACCGGCTAGTTTCAAGCATTTTCGAATAAAAATAAATTAAAACTTATGTCATAAAGTTGACCTTTTGGATTTGAGAAGAGACTTAAGTAAAATTGCCGGCTGTTTTAGTGTTAATGAACGAACTCCTTCGTAATAGCGACAACAAATATTAATTGTCCAATATTTAAGTGCGTTCGTAATTATATAAATACGCAGCACATATGGTCGTCTTCGGGTTCGTCCGTCTGTCCCCAAATAACAGAGCAAAAACTGCCCAACCGAATGGTTTGAAAGTTAATATTTTGTCGAGCCATTTCGAATTTTATGAAAATCGAATCAAAACTTAAAAAGATATTAATAAAAGTTTTCTTTATTCTACTAAATCCTATCATATGTTATGAATTCAATGATATCCCATGACAGGTAAGGATTCTAGGTTGCCATTGTGATGAGGTCCTATTTAAGATGGAGTCCTATTATTTCCATATTACTGAATTTAATGTATGGAATCCTAATAAATTTTGTATTCATACACATTTTTGCTTAAGAGTGCAATAGCTATTGCACCAAGATCGGAATATTTATAAAACTAGTTAAAGAAAGGACGCTTCCCATTTGCCACGTTTGACGTTCAATTTCAGATTCGTTTTTTAATTTTGACAATTTTTTTCCAAATTTTATATTTTCCAATCACTTAATCTATAACCCATAGATTATCAAACTTTGCTTTTCTCTATAACATTTTCGTCAGATATCATACTCTGACGAGGTTTTCTACAATCCGTTTTAGACTGGATTTTTAGCAAAGACATAATTCTACGGCATTCCTTCCGTCGGGATTATTAATTCTTTTCCATTAAGAGGCTTCCGTTTTCACAGTTTTTTCCACCACCACCTGAATACGAGGCTTGAGCGTAGGCTGATTTTTGTAAGCGTTTGTACGGTCCCCTGAATTTGTTTGTAGTTATTATTGTTTTTGCACCACTTTTACTGACAAACTATATTCGCCCTATTTAATCGCTGAAATTTTGAGATTGGATAATGTGAAATTGTTTGCGCAAAAATTCTGGTGCCCAATTGAAAAAAACACATTTGCACCAAAATAATAATAATAATAATAGTAGTTGATAGTGCTAATAAGGCGACATTAGTTTGTTAGCTCTTTCATGAGTAAAGTACTTCTATGTTGAAATGTTTCAATGACAGAAGTACACGGAAAAAACTGTTCTGTTGAAACAGCAAAATTTTGGTTAATATAGCTCCAATCAAATATTTTGGTTGAAATGATCAAATTTTGGTTAGAGCAACCAAATGATTTTGTTAATTCAACAAATCATTTGGTTAGTCCAACCAAAATTTGGTCATTCCAATCAAAATATTTGGTTGGGCCTACATTAACCAAAATTTAGTTGTTTCAACAAAACAGTTTTTTTCGTGTATAGTGTCTAGAAGATATACTGCGAAAATCGGCCAACCAAAAAGTGCTAAAAAATTGTATCCCATAAATGGTAAACGATACAGAACTATAAATGGCGATCACAGCGACATCTGGTAGTTCAACATTGTATATGGATTCAATTGAGAAAGCGTTTCGGCCTGTGAAGATCTAGCAGATGTCGCTGCGATCGATATTTGTCCTTCAGCATCGTTCAACATTTATGGGATACAATTTTTAAGGACTTTTTAAAGCATTAGTGGAATAGCCAGTTTTCACACTATATCTTCTAGACTCTGTAACAGAAGATTTATAAACATATTTATCCGAAAAAATAAAGTAAAATAGGTGAAATCTTTACTAATATACTTGATAAAAGGCAAATTTTCATTCCAAAATTCTGGTGGATATGTGGCATTTAGGGATTCAAATTAAGTGGTCAGAAAGTGAACCACCGCCCTCCAAGGAGTTCCGTGTTAAAATTTGCAACGGCATGATATATGAAAAAAAATCCATCCTGTTCATACATCTATAGGTATGCATAGTCACTAGTGTTTCTAGGTCCATTGTCACAAAAAGCGAGTCAGAAAGTTAAAAAAAGAGGGATAATGGCTTCTAAATCGGGAAATATATATAGGGGAGACTAGGGAGGGTTGACCCACTTTTTACAAAATGATTTTTTATTTTTTAAATATTGAACGTAGAATAAAGTTTTATATATCATTTTAGTCGTTATCAGTTCTCAAAATAAAATTGCTACATAAGTGTAACATATAAGAAATTTGAAAAATGATTGATTTTAGTCATGAAAAAATAATGGGTCAAGGCTCCCCAAATATGGGAGGCTTGACCCACTATATGGGAGGTTTGACCCACTTTGGTTTATGTTGCAATATTTGCGAAAAGAAATAAAATCAGTTTAAAAAAAGCAAAATAGTTTTATTCTACATGCTTTAATTATTATAAAAAAATATTTTTTTAAATATGATTCTTAAACAAACCTGTTAAGATGCAATCGCAAGTCAGAAGAGAAAAATTTTGTTTTGAATAGAATTGCGTCTGAGCAGGTATAATTGTACAGCAGAAAAAAGGAAATTTTAACATTTAAGGCAGTATATTCTGTTAGAGATAGGTTCCGTTTTCATAGAGTTTCATGTTATTATGTCCAGATTTAGGAGCCACTGTCCCGCTTTTTTTGTCTCTTTGTCCTATTTCTTGTGACACTCGACCAGACAACTCCAGTTGTCACATAGTTTGTCTTCATCTCACTGTATTCACCGTGGTGAAATTTGTCTACATACCTTCCTAAAGTTTTAAGTTCAATCCTATGTTCTTTTGCAGCCGTATGAGCACTTAACTTATCCTCATGATTTAAAACTTTAAAGGGCAAAGTACTTTCAGTACTAAAATTTTGAAATGAATGACTGGCACCGGAATTTATGAACAAATTTATTTGGAAATAAGAAAAAGGCTATACAACAAACATATTATGTCACAAACATATTAAATGGAAAAGATTTTAGCAAAATTCTGGTGCCATTGTGACGTTTCGGAATTAAAATTAAGTGGTTTTATAAACATACCATTGCGCCTGAAAGGGGTAAGACTGCTACTTTCATCCTTTTTAGTCCTTTCTAGTCTTCCCCACTGTTTCTATTTACCTACTGTAAGTAATATTTAAATGGAAAAAAGTTCTAACCAACTTTCCCATTTTCTAGCAATTTTTCACATCTTTCTTTAGTCAGTTTTGAACATTTTCTTTTCCATCACATCATTTTTTTGTAGTTTTACAGAATAAATTTACATTCTTCTATGTATATAACCATTAACTTTTCCTTATGTACAGTGTATAATAAAAAGATTTCCAAAACCACTTAATTAAGGGAGCCTTGGGCATCAGGTCAACCCTCCCTTACATTGACTGGGTTAAGCCTTCCTACACAGACCTTTTCTAAAGAATAGCACATTGTTCTGTTAAGCCTAACTTACTGTACAATCTTTATGCCTGGAATGAAAGCTCGATATTTCTGCATTACTTTAAACCTTACTTACTGAAATTTCTATGATATAATTTATCTGAAAAAAGCTTACAAAATATTTCTAAAAAACACAACTTTTAGGTTGAAAACGACCCCCAATTCATTTTTCCCACACCTATTTCGATTATCTCTATGAAACGAAGACTGTTGTTTGAGCGTTCAAGTAGCTTTGGTTGACACCTATTGATAAAACTCTGAAATTCTTTTAAATAAAAAAATTGATGGGTGGGTCAAGCCTCCCGTATGGTCAACCGTCCCTAGTCCCCTACAGTAAACCGTATGGAAACAGAAACTGTCTATAACGGAATCCTGTGTTAAACGTTAAAAATATCAAAATTTCATTGCCATTACGTTAGGGTTGGATTGATTTTTCATCGCCGATTATCTACTCTAGGGATATAGACCCGATGGCGAAGTGCCCTCCATGGCGGTCTTGCTAAGGGAACCTAATCCTTACTTACACTTGGAAATCCAAGGTTCGAAGAAAACCACGAAAACTCCGTACAGTTAGGCCGACGGGCGCGATTGGCTTCGAACCCAGCACCTCCCGTCTACCAGCTTCGAGAGCAGAACCTCTTGGCCACTGGTGGGGCTGTAATTACGTTAGGAATACCAAATTACACCTGCTACACTCTAAATATAAATGAGTCACTATTCACTCCAGAGGGGTGAATATTCAGTCTGTCGCAGAGTCAAAATATGCCCAACCTCTTTAGAGTGAGTATTCACTCTGAGAAAAAGTGGAATTGTTAACTCTCTGAAAGAGTGAATACTCACTCCAGGGAAGTGAATATCCACTCTAAACAGAAATGAATAATCAGTCTTTCAGAGGAGTGACTATTCACTCTTGCAAAAGGAGTGCGTTTTAGTAACAAATAAGCGTAATTTCTAAGGTTACATTATGAAATGGAGTTGTTGAAAATTAACAAGTTCCATATTTTGGTGCTTTTCATTGTTTTACTCCATACATTGTTCCAAAGTTGAAAGGAAATTTTTAAAAGTGTATAATGCCAGGCTTACATTCTCGTCAACGAAACACTCTCGTCAAACATTTCACTCTCGACAAATGAGTGAAATATTTCACTGATTTCTAAGGAGTGGAAAATTCCACCCTTTAAGGTTTTTATAAAATTCACCCCAAAAAGAGTGAAAAAGCCCTTCACTTTTTCAAAGAGTGAACTTTTCACTCCCCCCAATTTTAGAGTGTAAGAAGTAAACCTGTTTAAAACAATTTTTCACCTGTCTCTTGCGATTCCGTCTTAGTGATTTTATAACACAACAATCCTATACAGTAAAACCTGATGTGAAAGTGGAATCGCTAGGGACTGAAACAAAATTCCAATTTAGGAGGTATAATTGTATAGTATTCCTATCATAGGGGCTAGTGCCAAAACTAGCCTTTTTTGCACCCGGGGCAAAAATAGATTTGGCGCCCCCCCCCATTCCTCCGCAAAGTATATTTACAAAGCGAGTTTTACTAATTTTTTAACAGCCGACTTATTTTAAAATTTAAAATATGTAATCATAAAATATGTAATACTGAACTACGTAATCTGCTTTGTCAAACATTGATTCATTAAAATCTTTAGACGGAATCAAAAATAATAAAAAAAATTCCGCTTTATACAGGATCCTTATTCCATATCATCTTTAGATTCTTCTATGCTTTTGCATACGCCAGAGAGGACGATTTTAACAATACTGTGCTAAACATAGACGTGAGAAAAAACGGCACACAAGATCTTCATTTGGCACCCATTTGTTCTGGAGCCCGGGGCACACGACCCCTCTGCCCCCCTTAGTTTCGGCCCTGATACAGGCAATGGAACTTTTACTTTTAAAACAGAATTCTGTTATAAATAGTCTTCGTTGACACAGGATTTACTGACAAAACTACAGTAAAACTTGTGAAAACAGAATCGCTAGGAGCCGCAAACAATTCCGTTTCACACAAGTTTTTGTCTTAGGCAGGTAGATTTTATGGGGTCCCAGGACTCTTAAAATTGACAAAAAAAAAAAAAAAATAAGACCATTATCAACATTTAATATCTTAAGGGTGTTGTTCTCAAATCCTTAAGGGCAAATTTCTGACATAAGTATTAATTTATTTTCGTCCGAAAATGCATAAAACTAGCTGGTGTTGTTCAGAAACTATGTAATTGAGCTGTTTTTTCCATTTTTTTGCAAACGCAATAGATCTTTCAGAAAATAATGTCAAAGTGGTCGTTTTGAACCAAATTTCCGCGCGAAGAAATAAAGAGACTCAAGAACGGGTGAAAAACGTGTTTTTCACGTGATCAAAATTCCTTATAACTCAATAGGTAATGGATGGATAAAAAAATGAAAAAACAGTTCAATTCCAAATTGCTTTAATGGCCATGCTTTCCAATTTTATACCTTTCCGTTAAAAAATGAATTTGTAAATGTGTCAAAACGTTTTGTGCTTGTTGAGCAGAGCAGTTAAGAACAGCCTTAAAATGTATATGATTTTAAAACACAAATTTTATTGGGATAAATGATATAAGTATGTTGTTTCATTTTATGTATTTAAAAAATTGCAAAGTTGGAGAATTAGCATTTACAGGGGGCTCCAAAATACCAGCTATTTGACGAGCAGGAAATTGGTATAACAGCTTATGCGCACGATTACAAAATAAATATTGCAACTAGAATGTTAATTTTGGTGCCTACTTATACTTCAGATTATAACAATTACCCTGAACCTAAAAAAAAAAACACGGTCAAGTGCGAGTATCACTTGTGCTCAGTGGATTCCGTACAATAAATTTATGAATTATTAACTGTATTATTAAAAAAATCGTTACTAAAAGAAAAATAAGACTTTGTAAAAAACTATACAACGTAGGGTTTAGAATAGCTGTATATGTACAGAAAAGTATGAATGGATATACTGTAAAAGCTCAAAGAGATATGAAGCCTAAATAGTATCAAATACTGCTTATTCTGTGTAACTCTTATTTAAATCTTATCCTAATCTGTTTATGATGAACTTAACTTAATTCGGCACTGACAATGAAAGTAGTGCATATTTAAACTTCATTTGGCATTGCATAAAACTAAATTCAGCGTCGTAATAATCTTTCCTTTTTACAGTGTAGCTAAAACAAAACCCTTGTTCAAAGTTTAAAGTTGGTATTTTGCTATGTGAGCTTCGAAATTAGGTCGCAAAGTCGCAACGCCGACTTCGTCCGTACCGATCTACTCAATACAAACTAATTGCAAACCCCATAGAATTTTTGTGATTAATTCTAATTAAATTAGTCTTTTTTTAGCATTTTGACGTTTATTGCTTTTATACTGCTACTGGACATTATATTACACAAATGTATCATTAAAAGTTGTTATCGAGGCTTTAAAAGCCGATGGTGCATAGAGTACGCCGCCCCTGTCATTATGTATATCCAAACCGTCCGTGTCTTTAAGGGTTAATATCTCGGCTAATTACCACCGACTTTTTTCAAAAATCATTATCAACAATGCTTTTATACTTCTACTACGATAGGTACCTCCAGCGCTCCTCAACACCTTTGCTGAATGCCCGCAAATCGAAATTTGTGTGTAAGGGAAAATTGCGCTTTTCTCAAAAACCATGTGACCCAGGGTAATCGCTATAATTTTCCCGCAAGGTTTAAATTAACCTCTATTACTTCCAATTTTTTCATAATTTTAGTTGCAGTAGATTCGGAAATAGATAGAGGGGAACATATTTTTGCACTACATTTTCGACAATATCTCTGAAAATATAATACCTAAAATGAAATGAAATGTATTTTTGAGTTCAGCGTTACGAAAGCTTTCACACGATACACCACACGATATACAAAGAAAAGACTTTTTTCAAGTAACTTAATTAGCCCCTTTATATTTTTCCTAAAAATATTTGTAAATGTTTAATAATCTGTAAATATGTGGGTCAATAGTCTTTATTACTTCCCCCAATTTGAACTTTTCACGTTCCATAGTTTACGAGTAAATTGGCTGTGACAAACGGACAGACAGACACAGGAGTGATCTTATAATGGTTCCGTTTTTACTTTTTAAGTACGGAACCCTAAGGCTAATGTCAGACGAACGCCTTTTTGCACGCTTTTCCCCCCTACATATCATCCCTAAACAATGCTAGCGGCATTGTATAGGGATGATGGTGGGAAAAAAAAGCGGGCAAAAGGACGTTCGTCTGACACTAACCTAAAAATTTGAATTGAAAGAAATTTTATATTTTTAATACAAATTTGTATTTAGCTAACACAAAATTTTGAAAATTTCAACAGCATAACCACCTAAAAAAGTACTTTTTGAGCAATAAAAAGAAAATTTTAGGTTCAGTTTATACAGACTAACGTGAAACATATGTTTTGAAAATTTCATGAAAAAAATATTGAGAGGATTCTGAGATATCGTGCGCTTTATAACCAAAAACGTATTTGGAGAAAAATGACCTCAAAGTTTCTGAAACGCTGCTTCACCTATTGAGCGGGTATAAATCTAAAAGCCATAACTTCTGTTCTAATCAGAATTTCAAGGAATCAATTATATCAAAATGTTCAAAAAGATAGGAGTTCTATGTATAAAAAAGCTTCACCAGTGGCGAGGTTCTGCTCTCGAAGCTGGTAGACGTGAGGTGATAAGCTCGAACCCAATCGCACCCATCGGCCAAAACGTTTCGGAGTTTTCTTCGAAACCGTGGTTTCCCATGCGTAAATAAGGGTTAAGTTCCCTTAGAAAGACACCCACGGAGGGCACTCCCCTTAGGTCCTATATCCCTCGAGTTGATAATTGGCCGTCAAAAATCAACCCAACTCAATGTATAAAAAAAATTTAAATTGCGAAGATTCTGAAGCTTTAAGAGTCCTGAGACCCCTTAATATGTTTCTTTGGGAGGGACTATTAGATTTTCATTATAGACAGGTTCTATGTCTTTCCAGGTTTTCATGTATTAAATTCTACTCGATGCAGACTATCAAATAGGAAAAATGAAACTAACAAACACGAAAAGAAATTTAAAAGAATTTGTGCACCTTGAAAAATCAGGACTTTTGGTGTCCCGCTCAGTGGTTACGCGGGACAGATCTTGGAGCCTCGGAAAATTGGGACACCGGGCGACTCTAGTAGTGACCATATCGTCGGTATCATGTCAAACTATTCAATATGAAAACAGTGGGCTATTTTTTTAAAATTCAGATTTCTTGATTGGCACCACTTTTTTGAAATATTAAAATTCTCCTTATTTAATGATACATTAATTAAGGTGAAAACAAGGGGAATTTTACCATTTCAAGAAAAATGAAGAGAATTCAAGAAATCTGGATTTAAAAAGAGTATCCCACTGGCAACACTGTTTTCATATTGGATAGTTTGACGTGGTGCCGACGATAACTAAACCAGTACGAAGTTTGTTTATTTTTCTTGGAAAGTCTTTAGAATGTGCTTTAGCAGCTTACAAGGTGGGTTCACTCTGCTAATACTATTACTGATTAGGAAATGTGCAAAAATAACTGAAATTTAAAAAAATAACTGATAGAAAAATAACTGATTTTTGAAAGACTTCCTACACGTGACGACTAATTTTCTGTAACTAATCTTGAGATACAAAACCTTTTTTTTTTTTGGCCTCCGATATGGCAAAAAACCTTTAATTCTGAGATGCAGGGATCCCATTGAAATTTAAAAGAATTTGTGCACCTTGAAGAATCGGGATTTTTGGTGTCCCGCGCAGTGGTTACGCAGGACAGGTCTTGGATCTTCGGGAAATTGGGACACCGGGCAACACTATTGACACAATCGTGACCACATCGTCGGTATCCTGTCAAACTATTCAATATGAAAACTGTGGGCTACTCTTTTTAAATTCAGATTTTTTGATTGGCACCACTTTTTTGAAATAGTAAAATTCGCTTTATTTAATGACATATTAATTAAGGCGAAAACAAGGGAATTTTACCAATTCAAGAAATCTGGATTTAAAAAAAAGTATCCCACTGGCAACACCGTTTTCATATTGGATAGTCTGACATGGTACGGAGGATATCTAAATCAGTACAAAGTTTCTTTATTTTTCTTGGAAAGTCTTTTGCATATGCTTTAGCAGCTTACAAGGTGGGCACACTCTGCTAATACTATTACTGATTAGGAACTGTGCAAAAATAACTTTTCCATTAAGAGCAGCTTCGTTTTATCTTATTTTCCCGTGCTAGCAAGTTTACATTAATCAGTTGCTGTTAGCAACAGCAATTTCTTTACACCCAAGTTGCATAAAGTCTACAGGTTTTCCTGCGTTAAGATGCTACTTCAGTCAAACGAAAAGACCCGTTCGCCAATGCTAATCCTATGGAAGAAATTTATAAAGATATCTCTGTCGCATTTCAATATTTTTAAATGATTTCTTTTACATCGAATAGTTGAGATCGATCTGTACAAAGGCCGTTGTTTACTTTTTCAATTTTGTTTAGAGATATTTCTTATGAGGACTCTTTCATTTTCGAAACCGGTTTCGAAAGTAAAAGCATCCTCATAAAAAATATCTGCAATTAAAAACGGCCTGCATACAGATCGATCTCAACTATTCAATGCAAAAGAAATCATTTAAAAATATTGAAATGCGACCGAGATATCTTTATAAATTTCTTCCATAGGATTAGCATTAGAGAACGGGCCTTTTCACCTGACTGAAGTAGCCTCTTAAGTGAAAAGACCCGTTCGCTAAAGCTAACCCTATGGTGGTGATTTATAAAGATATCTCTGTGGCATTTCAATATTTTTAAATGATTTTTTTTTCTAAATTGGATAGCTGAGATAGATCTGTACAAAGGCCGTTTTTTACTTTTTTAGTTTTGATTGCAGATTTTTTTTATGAGGATGCTTTCACTTTCGAAACCGGTTCTGAAAATGAAAGTGTCCTCATTAAGACTAAAAAGACCGTGATGCGTCATTTTGACCCCTATCATATGAATATATTTCCGTTCGAACCAGAAATTTCTTTGTAAAATAAATTTCAAAGGCACAAAGAAGAAAAATGCTAAATAAATATGTTAAACAGATTTAAATAAAAATTCCGGTGTAAAATATTTTTATAAAACTTGAGTAAAATTTCTGGTCGTTTTAGTGTTAAAAATACCTGTAAACAAAATCGAAAAAGTAAAAAACGGCCATTGTACAGACTGATCTCAGCTCTGCAATGCACAAATAGTCATTTAAAAATATTGAAACGCAACCGAGATATCTTTATAAACTCATTTTTTTTTTATTTCATTGCCGTTAACAGCAGCAATTCCTTGATACCATTCTTTGCAACACCTAGAAAAGTTATTACTTATCCACATTTCTCTCCAAAATCATACGAAACATTTCCCAAGGAAATACTGGTGTTAGTTACTAATTGAGAAGACTGGACATTTTTATATCATTATTAAAACTTTTACTTTTTAAAAATTCGGATGGCTGCTAGTGGTTAATAAATTTCAGTACGCAGTACTTATAGGTATTAAAATTTGTGAGGTTTCACGATATTTCATTCTTCAAAGGTTTTTTCTTGTAATTCATTCAGTATCGTAGCGTCACGGAATGCTGCATCATTTTGCTACCAGTACTATTATATACTAAATTTGGCATTATCTAATTGTAAAAGATTCAAAGCTTAAATAAGGCAATATTTGTTATATAATAATACTGGTAGTAATGTGATGCAGAATCCCCCCCCCCCCAGGCCCCACCTCTGCGACGTTACGCTACTCAATTCACTCAATTATTTACATATTTCATTAGCATATTTAATGAAACTAATGTATTTTTACATTTTTTTTTTCGTTGTTCTTGTTGTTGAGTGAAATTTATTATTTCAATCTTTATATGCTTTTAACATTTTGTTTTGTAAAAGTCACACTTACCACGGTAGGAAAGAAATATTGCGTTAATATTGTTTGTCATGGTTGCTAGAGCCTCTGCTCCATGTGCACCAATTACCGAACTACCAACAATTACCAACAACAACTGTATAACTTTTCATCAGAGATCATACTCAGATACGGGACCATACCACGAAAAACGGACAAAATGTCCTGCACGTGACACTTACATAAATCCCTATAACTATTAACTTATAAGTTGTTCCAGTATAAACTATACATTAAAAACAACAAAACCTCCCAGATTTTCATATAAGTTGTTTTAATTTGGGAATGCAATAGCATTGTTAGCAACTTAACTGTTTTGCCCGAACTGAGTTTGGGCAAGTAAATTAACTTGCTTCGTTACTAAAAGCTTTTTGACACCACTTATTTTTACCTGTAATCTTCCCTTCATTCATTGACAGATTTTTCTCGATTATTTAAGGCAAATATTTTTGTACTTAAAAAGTGGTGTTGGCTCCAGTGTTGCCAGTGGCCAACTTTTTTAAAATTCAGATTTCTTGATTGACACCACTTTTCTGAAATGGTAAAATTCTCCTTGCTTTTTCCTTAATTAATATGTCATTAAATAAGGCGAATTTTAATATTTCAAAAAAGTGTTGCCAATCGAGAAATCTTAGTTTATGGTGTCAAAAAAAAAAAAAAAAAAAAAACAGGTAATAGTCCAGGCAATAGAGACCGTATAGGGACTCTACCTAGCAAAATTGATGTAGTTCTGGAAAAAGGCTTACTGTATATTTTTGGGGTTGCTGAATCCGAATTTTTAACTTTCCACTAAAATTTCTCCAGGCAACCCCCCCAAACTTTGGTAAAATGCCCCCCCCCCAAAAAAAGGTTTTTATTAAAAAAATCAATTTTTTATTGTTTTAGTGAAAAAATATCTAGAAATTCAGAGAGTAGACAAAATTTGCAACAAATAAGATATATGACATTATGACGTAGGATGAATGGGGAGGGGGGATCTGCCTCGGAACATGCGCCGCGGTGCTGTGTTGACTAAGTTGCGCAATTTCACTTAACCGCTCACATCGTTTACATTCGCCCTCCCATCTAACTTCCAAACTTTCCCTATAATATTTACTTTAAGTTTTTTGGGCTTCTAAATCCGAATTTTTAACTTCTCCCAAAATTCCCCCCCCCCCCGCAACCCCTCCAAAATAGTTTTTTTAAATTAAGTTTTTTATTGTTTTAGGGGAAAAGTATGTAGAAATTTAGAAAGTAGACAAAATTTGCAACAAATTGGATACATGACATTATGACGTAGGATGAACGGGGAGGGGCAGGCCTTCCTCTGAACATGCACTGCGGCGCTACGTGCACTATGTTATGCAAGTCCAGGCAATAGGGAGTTTTACCTGGCAAAATTAATACTAGTTCTGGATTTCGGCTCACTTTATGTTTTTTGGGTCGCTGAATCCGAATTTGTAACTTCCCACCAAAATTTCACCCGGCAACCACCCCAAAAAATTGATTTTTTGAAAAAATTTGGTTTTTGAGAACAGCGCGCGGGGAGCGTTCCGAGGCAGGCACCCCACCCCCCTCTCCCCGTTTATCCTGCGTGATAATGTCGTATATCCTATTTGTTGCAAATTTTGTCTATTTTCTCAATTTCTACATAGTTTTCCCTTAAAACAATAAAAATTTAATTTAAAAACAACTATTTTAGAGGGGTTGCAGGTGGGCGAATTTTGGGGGAAGTTAAATGTTCGGATTCAGTGACCCAAAAAACTTAAAGTAAACCTTATAGGGAAGTTCGGAGGGGAGACGGGAGGGTGATTGTAAACGGTGCGAGTGGTTAAGTGAAATTTCGCAACTTAGTCCACGCAGCACCGCGGCGCATGTTCCGAGCAGATCCCCCCATCCCCATTCATCCTACGTCATAATGTGATATATCTTATTTGTTGCAAATTTTGTCTACATTCTGAATTTCTAGATACTTTTCCCCTAAAACGATAAAAAAATTAATTTTTTTCATAAAAACCTTTTTTTTTTTGGGGGGGGGGGGGTTGCCGGGGACATTTTGGTGGGAAGTTACAAATTCGGATTCAGCGACCCAAAAACCTTAAAGTAAGTCTATTTCCAGAGCTACCATGAATTTTGCCAGGTAAAATCCCCTATTTCCTGGAATATAAGGGGTTAACCCTTTCAGGGGAAAAGTACTTCTATTCATAAAATACTGAAATGATTGAATGACACCGGAAATTACATAGAAATGTTGTGATGTAGTGGGCCAGAGCTTTTTGGTTCACTAAGCTCTTGTGAGATGATCGTTGAAAAATAATACATATTTCTTACCAAAGTCCTTTATTAGAACAACTAAAATAGATTTGAAAAATGTAATAACAAACTTTACCATTCATAGGTAGACACTCTCACTTTTTATTAACAGTTCTATACTTCTCATAGCCAACCTGAGTAAACGATTTTTACTCGCATCACTTCCGTTGGTAAAAAACGACCTAACTTCATCAGTGTCCCCAGTCTACTGTTCAGCCTGCTCACCAGCTCCTGCCTGAGCCTTTTCTTTCTTTCACTTTGGGGACGAGTTGCCACACATTGTCCAGTCCTCCCTATTTCTTGGAAAAGTGGAAATACTCTGTTGAGCAGATCCCAAGGGCAGAGGTATGCCTGCTATTTCCCCTGCTTGCCTTTACACAAAAGACTATTGTCCTCCACGGAAATGCCTGTTGCTTCCCCCGTCGAAAATTTGTGGAGAAGGTACGATATCACAACACCTCCCCCCAAAAGGGATTTCCACAGGAAATATTTGGCATGAACTCACGTAATAAGCCCTTTTAATATATTTCCCGAGAGGTCAAGCACACCATTAAATCAGCAATAAAATATCATTTAGACTTTTGACCCAAATATGAAAGTTCTACTTAAATTCAAGAATACGCACTTTCAGTTTCAAAGGACATACCAAAAATATGAAATTTTCAGAATTTTCCTTAAACATAGTTAATCAAAAGAATAAAAAGAATTTACATTTTTGATGCTAGAACAATTAATTTAAATTTAAAATATTTGAATATGATACTAACTCAAAAAAAAAAAAAAAACACTATAACACAATCTAGGTAACTAAATTTTTACATACAGCACAATATCTTAATAAAACGCCCCAATTACAAGTATTAAAATTTTGAACACTAAATTCCAAACAGAAAATCCAACTCTGATTCTGAATCTTCCTACTTAGACCATCTGCATTTCCATGTAATTTTTCTGGCTTATGTGTAATTTCAAAATTTAATGGCTGCAAAAATAGAGCCCAACTTGTCAAACGAGAGTTTGTACCAACCATTTTCTTTAAGTGCACTAATGGATTATGATCCGTTTGTATTTCAAATTTTTGCCCATGCAAATAATAATTTAACTTTTTTAATCCATATACTATAGCCGCTAATTCTCTTTCTATCGTGCTATAATTTTGCACGAGAAAATTTTTTGCTAAGATACAAAATTGGATGCTCTTCACCTGCAATAATTTGAGATAAAACAATTCCTGCCCCATACAACCTCTCATCTGTTTGCACAATGAATTTCTGCTTAAAATCAGGCGCATATAACACAGGACTTTTCATTAATTTTAACTTTAATTCTTCAAATGCATTGTTACACTTCTCGTCCCATATGATTTTTTCTTTTTTTATTTTCCCTATTAAAGCATCTGTTAACGGTACTACTATGGTAGCATAATTCTTTATGTACTTTGCGTAATATCCTACCATTCCCAGATATGCTCTTAGCTGTGTTTTCGTCGTCGGAATTGGAAAATCTTTAATAGTCTGCAATTTAGCTTTACTAGGAGACCTTTTTCCTGACCCAACTTCGTGTCCCAGAAATTTTACGTGATCTTGCGCAAATTGGCATTTGGATGGTTTCACCGTTAGATTTGCTTCTTTTAACCGCTTAAGAACCGCCTCCACATCTTTTAAATGCTGTTCCCAGGTCAAAGAATATATAGCTATATCATCGATATATGGAACCGCAAATGACTCTAACCCATATAAAACTATGGCAATCAATTTACAAAAATAATATGCTGAATTTAAAAGTCCAAATATCATGACTTTAGGTAAAAAAGTCCCAAATGGTGTTACAAAAGCCGCATATCTCTGAGCTTCTTCCGTGAGAAGAATCTGAAAATAACCTTTCGTCAGATCCATAACAGTAATAAAAGGCGCTGCACTCACTTTCTCAACGACCTCTTCAATTTTTGGCAAAGGGAAAAATTCAGTTCTGGTCTTTGCATTTAATTTCCTATAATCCACACAAGGGCGAGCGTCTTTACCCGCACTCTCAACCAAAATCATAGGCGAAGCATAATCTGATTGCCCGACTTCTATCACACCCAAATCTAAAAGCCTCCGAATCCCTTCACGCATAATCTCTAATTGCCTCGGCGACATACGATATGGTTTTGATCTTACCGGCACATCATCCGTTAAAACAATGTCCATTTTAACTAACGGGGTACTCCCAGGGTCCGTAGAAAAAACTTTCATATGACGCTCAATCATTGTCCTGAAATCTCCTATTTGCTCTGTATAAACGCGTTTTTCCAAATTACTTTCTTTTACTAATTCCCAAAAGTCTAATTGAGTGGGATCCGCAATGGAATAAGGAATTTCCGTTTGATCCTCAATTTCCTCACACTTCTCATCAATCAACAAATTTACAAATTCAGGTCTACTATAATATGGTTTAATTAAATTAACATGATAAATAGTAGACTTATTTCTCTTTTCCGGAATATCGATAGTATAATTAGTTTGAGATATTACACTAGTAATAGTTCCCGGTCCTATCCAATTAACCGCCATTTTATTTGGTTTCGAAGTAGCCAGAACTAACACTTTATCTCCAACATTAAATTTTCTATACACCGCATTCTTATCATACCATTGTTTTCGTTTCTCCTGACACTCTTTCATTCTTTTACACGCTAATTCTTGACAATGTTTCAATCTATTACTTAAGTTCAAAATATAGTCCACTACATTCTGATTTACCGTTTCCTTTTCCATCCAATTTTCATATACAAGAGTATGTGGCATTCGTAAATTCTTATCATGTACAAGCTCAGCAGGGCTAAATCTCGTGCTTTCATGACTTACAGTCCTCAAAGCAAATAAAGCCATTGGCAAGACTGCTTCCCAATCTTTTCCTGCCTCCAAACATAATGTCTTTATAACCTTTTTTAAACTACCATGCATCCGTTCAACGTTATTCGATTCTGGGTGGCAAACTGAACTATGTACATTGTACAACTTTAATACCGAACCTATCAAAAAATTCCGATGCCAACTCACTTGTAAATGACCTACCCAAATCACATTGTACCTCTTTTGGATAACCAGCCCTAGAAAATATTTGTATTAGCCCCTCAATCACTGACGGAGAAGTTAAATCTTCTACTGGAATCGCATCTGGATATTTTGACGCAACACAAATTGAAGTAATCAAGTATCTATTATTTTTCTCGCTTAAACTCAAAGGGCCTACACCATCAATATTTATCCTGCAGAAAACTTCTGAAATTATTGGCACGAGCTTCAAGGGAGCTTTCTTTTTATCTCTATTTTTACCAGCCTTTTGACACAGATCGCAAGTTCTTACAAATGCCTCAATTTCCTTGTAACAATTTTGCCAAAAATAGCATTTAATTACCCTATATTTTGTTTTAGTCGTCCCTAAATGTCCCGCAACTTCATCATGACACATTTTCATTATTTTCTCTCTAAATTCTAATGGCAAACATAATTGTAATTTCTCATCCCCACTATTTGAATGTAAAACTCCTACTAATTTATTTCCCATCATTTTAAATTCCCTTTCTTCTACATTATTCGCCTTTTACCATAATGTTTTTAAAGATAAGCACTGTTTCTGAGCTAAGTTGAAATCTTTCTCTGTAATTTTATTCAATCCCACATTATCTTTCACCTCCCATTTCGGTAATAACATAAGATCTTCGATTTGACTTTCATCCTGTCTATTCTCATCCATTTGAACTACCTGCGTTTCTTTGTTCTGTGAGCAATCCCCAATTTTATCTACCCTACCTGGTTGCTCTTCTAACTTTGCATGCTCGATAAACGACATTTCATTATCAGCATCCCGTTGCTCCATTCTTTTTTTTAAAGAATCCGTCCTACTACGGGTAATTACCATATTTATAGGAACACCATTTCCTTAATTTTGCTCAATAAGCTCCACAGTTTTATTACCTAAGAGTTATTAATACCTTGCTCCGACTCCAATGGTTTAATCGCCGCCTTAGTGGTGATGCAACCAAAATCCCCTTTTATAGTCACCCATGCTAATGGTAAACATTTACATTCATTATCAAGAGGTTGACGTATATCTCCAGTAAAATCTTCTGTTTTAACCCAATTTCTATCGCATAGATCAATCCCTGCTCCCGTGTCCCTTAAATAGTGTCTTTCAACCCCATTTATTAGAGCTTTTTTTAGATAAGGTTTAAAACAATCCCTTAAATCAATATCATTACCTAAAGGATTAACAGTATTGAACTGATTTTTCTTTTTTAACCATTCCGCACAATCTGGTTTTATGTGCCCTGGTTGATTACAAAAAAAAAAAAAAAAAAAAAAAAAAAAAAAAAAAAAAAAAAAAAAAAAACCACCTAATCTGCCTTTTCCTCTTAAAAGCCTGGTCTTGTTTAACTTTATCATTTTTAAAATTTTCCGTTTTTTTTCTCTAACTCCGATTTAGCTTTTACTTCACCCTTAATTTTCGGATTTAAATTGCTTATTTGCATCTCTGAATAACGTTTTTTTTCCCTAGATTTTTTTTCTGATTTCCTGAAACTACTTCTAATACTCTCATATTTGTCACATTTATCAGCGAGCTTCGAAGCCTCTTTCATTTCATCCCATTCATCCATAAATTTTTCTTTTACTTCAAAAGGAACGCGTTTTTTTATTTGCTCAGTGAGCATGAGTTCTTTTAAAGATTCAAAATCCTTTATTTCTAATGATTCCAACCAATTATCCAAATAACCCCTTAATTCATATACCAAGTCTACCCATAATGCTCCAGGTTTCCTTTGATGATTTTCAAACTCCTGCTTTAAAGCACCTGTTCCCAATCTAAAACGATTTAATAAAACTTTTTTCACATGTTGAAAATCATCTCCTAATTCTGCTGGTTGTTTCACTATAATTTCCGCGATATCTGATGGCAATAAGGGAATTAATTGGCTAACCATATCCTCTTGCGAAATTTTAGCTTTTTCCGCCTGTTTTTCAAAGATCATAAAGAAAAGAGTGATGTCAATTAATTTAGAATCAAAACGTGGAACTAATTCTTTCAAATTAATTTTTGGATTCCTATGCGAACCTACATTCATATCACTAGACGAAAGACTAACCCGTTTCCGAAGAATTTTGAATTCTTTATTTTTCTAACTCAAACTGTCTTGTTTTTTCACGCTCTTCGTCTTCCCGTTCAAAAATTAATTTTTCTTCAAGTTCTGCATCCTCTTTAAGAATACATTCCAAATTCGATTTAGCAAAACTCTCATTATAATCCGATGCTGCTAAAATAGCCTGAATTATAGTTTTTTTCTTATCAGTTGCCGACACGTTGGTCTCAAATTCCTCTGCCAGCAAAAGCAAGATATTTTTAGTATATTTCCCTAGAAATTCTTCCATGATTTTCCCCCAAAATATACTAATCACAAAAATACACAAATATATACAATTTGTAAAAAACAAAAAAAAAAAAAAAAAAAAACAAAAAAAAAAAAAAAAAAACAATAAGGAATAGGATTTTATCCTTTAGATATATTTCAATGCATAAAACAATAATACAATTTTCCTGCCGAAAATTTTCATGCACTTGTTATATCCTTTAAAACTGAGTAAATCCTCAAAATTATTTTGATACTCACAGTACTATATAAATACAATTTATATATAAACAATTAATCACGCTTTTTCCTACAGCATACCCATAAATTTTCAAATAACTTTATTGCTCTAATAAAGAAAAGCTGTATATGCCCCAGCTTTATAACTAAAAGATACATCCACAGCTATGATTAATTTTAATGATTAACATTCTTTTATTAATCAACCGTAATTTACTATCCCCAAGTAAATTATGAAATACATAAATTATTAAATTTTCAAAACCAAATGAATTACCGTACAGACCTTAAGGAACCCATTTAATTTAAAAATTCTAACTCAAAATTTCGATCCCAAATTAATAGCTACCCTAGACTTTTTATCTATTAAACATATACAAATTACCAAGAACAGAAATATACAATATTAAATCCTAACAGACCTCTCTGGAAAATTTCATAAAAGGGCTTACCTTCAAATGTAGACATTTCTCTACACTCCTCCAAGGCTTTCCTGCACTGTTTTTTCAGGTACTGTCGCATCTCCGGATCTAACTTGATTTCCGCCGGGAAATTTACACACAAGCTGCCTCCATGGATTCCTAAGGGCGATCGATGAATAGTCTTCTATCCACTGCACTGGACGTTTACTGAAGAAATTTTCTATATCGTCGGATCCTTAGTCCTTGTTACATACCAGCTAACATATTCGACACTCCAGATTTCACAGTTCCTCACCGGATACACTTGAAAATCTTTCTCGTCAAACAAAAGATTTCATCACCGACTGTCCTTGTTTCTAACACAGTTTCCTTCTGTACATCAAGTTCACGTGGGTTCAGTCTAATTTATGCTAGACCTAATTAATCCGTAAACTGCCACCATTTATAATACTATAGCTGTGATGTAGTGGGCCAGAGCTTTTTGGTTCACTAAGCTCTTGTGAGATGATCGTTGAAAAATAATACATATTTCTTACCAAAGTCCTTTATTAGAACAACTAAAATAGATTTGAAAAATGTAATAACAAACTTTACCATTCATAGGTAGACACTCTGACTTTTTATTAACAGTTCTATACCTCTCATAGCCAACCTGAGTAAACGATTTTTACTCGCATCTCTACCGTTGGTAAAAAAACGACCTGACTTCATCAGTGTCTCCAGTCTACTGTTCAGCCTGCTCACCAGCTCCTGCCTGAGCATTTTCTTTCTTTCCCTTTGGGGACGAGTTGCCACACATGGGTCCGCTAGGTGGGGAGGCCTACCAAATGGCTTAAGCACTCACTGTCCAGTCCTCCCTATTTCTTGGAAAAGTGGAAATACTCTGTTGAGCAGATCCCAAGGGCAGAGGTATGCCTGCTATTTCCCCTGCATGCCTTTACACAAAAGACTATTGTCCTCCACGGAAATGCCTGTTGCTTCCCCCGTCGAAAATTTGTGGAGAAGGTACGATATCACAATATATTTGAAAATAAGTAAAGACTTTTCTTCCGATACTTAATAAAAGGGAAATTTTCAATCCAAAATTTTGGTTTCAATGTCCCTTTTGGGGATTAAAATTAAGTGGTCCAAAAATGAGCCAGGCCCTTAAAGAGGTTAAAATAGCACTAATATGTTGAAAATCTGTTTTCACACATTTCACCATAATTTTCGTAACTAATCTTGAATATACAAAACCCTTTATTTTAGCCTCCAAATATGGTTAAAAAAAAAAAAAAAAAAAAAAAAAAAAAAACATTCTTCTTTCTGAGATACAGGGCTCCCACTGAATACCTATTTTTTTTTTTTTTTTTTTTTTTTTGCAATAATCTTCTTTTTAGATTTATTTGTCTTTTTAGAAAGCTGTCCCACATGTGACAACATAATTTTTGGTAACTAATCTTGAGTATACAAAACATTTTATTTTGGCTACCCGATATGGCAAAAAACATTATTTTTTCTGAGATGCAGAGATCTGAATACCTGTTTTTTTTTTCTTCTTTTTTTTTTTTTGCAATAATCTTCTTTTTTGAAAGACTTCCTACACGTGACGACTAATTTTCTGTAACTAATCTTGAGATACAAAACCTTTTTTTTTTTTTTTGGCCTCCGATATGGCAAAAAGCCTTTTTTTCTGAGATGCAGGGATCCCATTGAAATTTAAAAGAATTTGTGCACCTTGAATAATCGGGACTTTTGGTGTCCCGCGCAGTGGTTACGCAGGACAGATCTTGGAGCCTCGGAAAATTGGGACACCGGGCGAATCTAGTAGTGACCATATCGTCGGTATTATGTCAAACTATTCAATATGAAAACAGTGGGCTATTTTTTTAAAATTCAGATTTCTTGATTGGCTCCACTTTTTTGAAATATTAAAATTCTCCTTATTTAACCCTAGAACTACCGGAAATTTTACTCAAGTTTTATAAAAACATTCTACACCAGAATTTTTACTTAAAACTATTTAATTTGTTTATTTAACTTATTATTGTCTGATTTATACATTTAGTTTGTTTTGAAGAAATTTCTGGTTTGAATAAATATTTTGAATGTACATGTCGGGTCCAATGGACCCGTCTGGTAGACGGAAGGTTAATGATATATTAATTAAGGCGAAAACAAGGGGAATTTTACCATTTCAAGAAAAATGAAGAGAATTCAAGAAATCTGGATTTAAAAAGAGTATCCCACTGGCAACACTGTTTTCATATTGGATAGTTTGACGTGGTACCGACGATATCTAAACCAGTACGAAGTTTGTTTATTTTTCTTGGAAAGTCTTTAGAATGTGCTTTAGCAGCTTACAAAATGGTTCACTCTGCTAATACTATTACTGATTAGGAAATGTGCAAAAATAACTTTTCCATTACGGGCAGCTTCGTTTTATCTCATTTTCCCGTGCTAGCAAGTTCACATTTATCAGTTGCTGTTAGCAACAGCAATTTCTTTACACCCAAGTTGCATAAAGTCTACAGGGTTTCCTGCGTTAAGAGGCTACTTCAGTCAAGAGAAAAGACCCGTTCGCTAGTGCTATTCCTATGGAGGAAATTTATAAGGCTATCTCGGTTGCATTTCAATATTTTTAAATGATTTTTTTTAGTTAGATAGCTGAGATAGATCTGTACAAATGCCGTTTTTTACTTTTTCGGTTTTGATTGCAGATTTTTTTTATGAGGATGCTTTCACTTTCGAAACCGGTTCCGAAAATGAAAGTGTCCTCATTAACACTAAAAAGATCGTGATGCGTCATTTTGACCCCTACCATATGAATATATTTCGGTTCAAACCAGAAATTTCTTTGTAAAATAAATTTCAAAGGCACAAAAAAAAAAAAAAAATGTTAAATAAATATGTTAAACAGATTTAAATAGAAATTCCGGTGTAAAATATGTTTATAAAACTTGAGTAAAATTTCCGGTCGTTTTAGTGTTAAAAATACCTGTAAACAAAATCGAAAAAGTAAAAAACGGCCTTTGTACAGATTGATCTCAGCTGTTCAATGCATAAAGAGTCACTTAAAAATATTGAAATGCAACCGAGATATCTTTATACAATTCTCCCATTGGAATAGTATTAGCGACCGCTTCCTCTCTCATTATTTAACTGCTGTTAACAGCAGTAATTCCTTGACACCTTTCATCGCAGATCGTAAGATTGAACGCTTGTGCACTTTTCTCCCCAAAATGATACCAAACATTTCCCAAGGAAATACTGGTGTTATTTACTAATTGAGAAAACTGGACATTTTTATATCATTATTAAAACTTTTACTTTTTTAAAATACGGATGGCTGCTAGTGATTAATAAATTTCAGTACGCAGTACTTATATACATTAAAATTTGTGTGCTTTCATGATATTTCATTCTTCAAAGGGTTTTTTCCTTGTAATTCATTCAGTACGTAGCGTCAGGGAATGCTGCATCATTTTGCTACCAGTACTATTATGTACTAAATTTGGCATTATCTAATTGTAAAAGATTCAAAGCTTAAATAAGGCAATATTTGTTATATAATAATACTGGTAGTAATGTGATGCAGAATTCCCCCCCCCCCCCGCCCCACCTCTGCGACGTTACGCCACTGAATTCATTCAATTATTTACATATTTCCTTAGCATATTTAATGACACTAATGTATTTTTACATTTTTATTTTCGTTGTTCTTGTTGTTGAGTGAAATTTATTATTTCAATCTTTATATGCTTTTAACATTATGTTTTGTAAAAGTCACACTTACCACGGTAGGAAAGAAATATTGCGTTAATATTGTTTGTCATGGTTACTGAGAGCCTCTGCCCCATGTGCACCAATTACCGAACTACCAACAATTACCAACAACAACTGTATAACTTTTCATCAGAGATCATACTCAGATACGGGACCATACCACGAAAAACGGACAAAATGTCCTGCACGTGACACTTACATAAATCCCTATAACTATTAACTTATAAGTTGTTCCAGTATAAACTATACATTAAAAACAACAAAACCTCCCAGATTTTCATATACCGTAATTTTCGGTGTATAGCCCGCAAATCAAACAATTCAGTTTGGACCCAGAAATTTTATTCAGTATTTGAAGACCAATATTTACCGCGATCTAAAAAGTTACATTTTATTTTAAAAAATTTCTGGGTTGAAACACGATTGTTTGATCCGCGGGCTATACACCCGAAATTACGGTAAGTTGTTTTAATTTGGGAATGCAATAGCATTGTTAGCCACTTAACTGTTTTGCCCGAACTGAGTTTGGGCAAGTAAATTAACTTGCTTCGTTACTAAAAGCTCTTTGACACCACTTATTTTTACCTGTAATCTTCCCTTCATTCATTGACAGACTTTTCTCGATTATTTAAGGCAAATATTTTTGTACTTAAAAAGTGGTGTTGGCTCCAGTGTTGCCAGTGGGCAACTTTTTTAAAATTCAGATTTTTTGATTGACAGCACTTTTCTGAAATGGTAAAATTCTCCTTGCTCTTTCCTTAATTAATATGTCATTAAATAAGGCGAATTTTAATATTTCAAAAAAGTGCTGCCAATCGAGAAATCTTAGTTTATGGTGTCAAAAAAAAAAAAAAAAAAAAAAAAAAAAAAAAAAAAAAAAAAACAGTTAATAGTCCAGGCAATAGAGACCGTATAGGGACTCTACCTAGCAAAATTGATGTAGTTCTGGAAAAAGGCTTACTGTATGTTTTTGGGGTTGCTGAATCCGAATTTTTAACTTTCCACTAAAATTTCCCCAGGCAACCCCCCCAAACTTTGGTAAAATGCCCCCCCCCCAAAAAAAAGGTTTTTATTAAAAAAATCAATTTTTTATTGTTTTAGTGAAAAAATATCTAGAAATTCAGAGAGTAGACAAAATTTGCAACAAATAAGACATATGACCTTATGACTTAGGATGAATGGTGAGGGGGGATCTGCCTCGGAACATGCGCCGCGGTGCTGCGTTGACTAAGTTGCGCAATTTCACTTAACCGCTCACATCGTTTACATTCGCCCTCCCATCTCCCTTCCAAACTTTCCCTATAATGTTTACTTTAAGTTTTTTGGGTTTCTGAATCCGAATTTTTAACTTCCCCCAAAATCCCCCCCCCCCGCAACCCCTCCAAAATAGTTTTTTTTTTTAATTAAGTTTTTTTATTGTTTTAGGGGAAAAGTATGTAGAAATTTAGAAAGTAGACAAAATTTGCAACAAATTGGATACATGACATTATGACGTAGGATGAACGGGGAAGGGCAGGCCTGCCTCTGAACATGCACTGCGGCGCTACGTGCACTATGTTATGCAAGTCCAGGCAATAGGGGATTTTACCTGGCAAAATTAATACTAGTTCTGGATTTCGGCTCACTTTATGTTTTTTGGGTCGCTGAATCCGAATTTGTAACTTCCCACCAAAATTTCACCCGGCAACCACCCCAAAAAATTGATTTTTTGAACAAACTTGGTTTTGGAGAACAGCGCGCGGGGAGCGTTCCGAGGCAGGCACCATAGCCCCCTCTCCCCATTTATCCTGCGTGATAATGTCGTATATCCTATTTGTTGCAAATTTTGTCTATTTTCTCAATTTCTACATAGTTTTCCCTTAAAACAATAAAAATTTAATTTAAAAAAACTATTTTAGAGGGGTTGCAGTGGGGCGAATTTTGGGGGAAGTTAAATGTTCGGATTCAGCGACCCAAAAAACTTAAAGTAAACCTTATAGGGAAATTCGGAGGGGAGACGGGAGGGTGATTGTAAACGGTGCGAGTGGTTAAGTGAAATTGCGCAAATTAGTCCACGCAGCACCGCGGCGCATGTTCCGAGCAGATCCCCCCATCCCCATTCATCCTACGTCATAATCTCATATATCTTATTTGTTGCAAATTTTGTCTACATTCTGAATTTCTAGATACTTTTCCCCTAAAACGATAAAAAAATTAATTTTTTTAATAAAAACCTTTTTTTTTGGGGGGGGGGGGTTGCCGGGGGACATTTTGGTGGGAAGATACAAATTCGGATTCAGCGACCCAAAAACCTTAAAGTAAGCCTATTTCCAGAGCTACCATGAATTTTGCCAGGTGAAATCCCCTATTTCCTGGACTATCAGGGGTTAACCCTTTCAGGGGAAAAGTACTTCTATTCATAAAATACTGAAATGATTGAATGACACCGGAAATTACATAGAAATGTTGTGATGTAGTGAGCCAGAGCTTTTTGGTTCACTAAGCTCTTGTGAGATGATCGTTGAAAAATAATACATATTTCTTACCAAAGTCCTTTATTAGAACAACTAAAATAGATTTGAAAAATGTAATAACAAACTCTACCATTCATAGGTAGACACTCTCACTTTTTATAAACAGTTCTATATTTCTCATAGCCAACCTGAGTAAACGATTTTTACTCGCATCACTTCCGTTGGTAAAAAACGACCTGACTTCATCAGTGTCTCCAGTCTACTGTTCAGCCTGCTCACCAGCTCCTGCCTGAGCCTTTTCTTTCTTTCACTTTGGGGACGAGTTGCCACACATTGTCCAGTCCTCCCTATTTCTTGGAAAAGTGGAAATACTCTGTTGAGCAGATCCCAAGGGCAGAGGTATGCCTGCTATTTCCCCTGCATGCCTTTACACAAAAGACTATTGTCCTCCACGGAAATGCCTGTTGCTTCCCCCGTCGAAAATTTGTGGAGAAGGTACGATATCACAACACCTCCCCCCAAAAGGGATTTCCACAGGAAATATTTGGCATGAATTCACGTAATAAGCCCTTTTAATATATTTCCCGAGAGGTCAAGCACACCATTAAATCAGCAATAAAATATCATTTAGACTTTTGACCCAAATATGAAAGTTCTACTTAAATTCAAGAATACGCACTTTCAGTTTCAAAGGACATACCAAAAATATGAAATTTTCAGAATTTTCCTTAAACATAGTTAATCAAAAGAATAAAAAGAATTTACATTTTTGATGCTAGAACAATTAATTTAAATTTAAAATATTTGAATATGATACTAACTCAAAAAAAAAAACAACAACACTATAACACAATCTAGGTAACTAAATTTTTACATACAGCACAATATCTTAATAAAACGCCCTAATTACAAGTATTAAAATTTTGAACACTAAATTCCAAACAGAAAATCCAACTCTGATTCTAAATCTTCCTACTTAGACCATCTGCATTTCCATGTAATTTTTCTGATTTATGTGTAATTTCAAAATTTAATGGCTGCAAAAATAGAGCCCAACTTGTCAAACAAGAGTTTGTACCAACCATTTTCTTTAAGTACATTAATGGATTATGATCCGTTTGTATTTCAAATTTTTGCCCATGCAAATAATAATTTAACTTTTTTAATCCATATACTATAGCCGCTAATTTTCTTTCTATCGTGCTATAATTTTGCTCCGCACGAGAAAATTTTTTGCTAAGATACAAAATTGGATGCTCTTCACCTGCAATAATTTGAGATAAAACAATTCCTGCCCCATACAACCTCTCATCTGTTTGCACAATGAATTTCTGCTTAAAATCAGGCGCATATAACACAGGACTTTTCATTAATTTTAACTTTAATTCTTCAAATGCATTATTACACTTCTCGTCCCATATGATTTTTTCTTTTTTTATTTTCCCTTTTAAAGCATCTGTTAACGGTACTGCTATGGTAGCATAATTCTTTATGTACTTTGCGTAATATCCTACCATTCCCAGATATGCTCTTAGCTGTGTTTTCGTCGTCGGAATTGGAAAATCTTTAATAACCTGCAATTTAGCTTCACTAGGAGACCTTTTTCCTGACCCAACTTCGTGTCCCAGAAATTTTACGTGATCTTGCGCAATTTGGCATTTGGATGGTCTCACCGTTAGATTTGCTTTTTTAACCGCTTAAGAACCGCCTCCACATCTTTTAAATGCTGTTCCCAGGTCAAAGAATATATAGCTATATCATCGATATATGGAACCGCAAATGACTCTAACCCATATAAAACTATGGCAATCAATTTACAAAAATAATGTGCTGAATTTAAAAGTCCAAACATCATGACTTTAGGTAAAAAAGTCCCAAATGGTGTTACAAAAGCCGCATATCTCTGAGCTTCTTCCGTGAGAGGAATCTGAAAATAACCTTTCGTCAGATCCATAACAGTAATAAAAGGCGCTGCACTCACTTTATCAACGACCTCTTCAATGTTTGGCAAAGGGAAAAATTCAGTTCTGGTCTTTGCATTTAATTTCCTATAATCCACACAAGGGCGAGCGTCTTTACCCACACTCTCAACAAAATCATATGCGAAGCATAATCTGATTGCCCGACTTCAATCACACCCAAATCTAAAAGCCTCCGAATCTCTTCACGCATAATCTCTAATTGCCTCGGCGACATACGATATGGTTTTGATCTTACCGGCACATCATCCGTTAAAACAATGTCCATTTTAACTAACGGGGTACTCCCAGGGTCCGTAGAAAAAACTTTCATATGACGCTCAATCATTGTCCTGAAATCTCCTATTTGCTCTGTATAAACGCGTTTTTCCAAATTACTTTCTTTTACTAATTCCCAAAAGTCTAATTGAGTGGGATCCGCAATGGGATAAGGAATTTCCGTTTGATCCTCAATTTCCTCACACTTCTCATCAATCAACAAATTTACAAATTCAGGTCTACTATAATATGGTTTAATTAAATTAACATGATAAATAGTACACTTATTTCTCTTTTCCGGAATATCGATAGTATAATTAGTTTGAGATATTACACTAGTAATAGTTCCCGGTCCTATCCAATTAACCGCCATTTTATTTGGTTTCGAAGTAGCCAGAACTAACACTTTATCTCCAACATTAAATTTTCTATACACCGCATTCTTATCATACCATTGTTTTCGTTTCTCCTGACACTCTTTCATTCTTTTACACGCTAATTCTTGACAATGTTTCAATCTATTACTTAAGTTCAAAATATAGTCCACTACATTCTGATTTACCGTTTCCTTTTCCATCCAATTTTCATATACAAGAGTATGTGGCATTCGTAAATTCTTACCATGTACAAGCTCAGCAGGGCTAAATCTCGTGCTTTCATGACTTACAGTCCTCAAAGCAAATAAAGCCATTGGCAAGACTGCTTCCCAATCTTTTCCTGCCTCCAAACATAATGTCTTTATAACCTTTTTTAAACTGCCATGCATCCGTTCAACGTTATTCGATTCTGGGTGGCAAACTGAACTATGTACATTGTACAACTTTAATACCGAACCTATCAAAAAATTCCGATGCCAACTCACTTGTAAATGACCTACCCAAATCACATTGTACCTCTTTTGGATAACCAGTCCTAGAAAATATTTGTATTAGCCCCTCAATCACTGACGGAGAAGTTAAATCTTCTACTGGAATCGCATCTGGATATTTTGACGCAACACAAATTGAAGTAATCAAGTATCCATTATTTTTCTCGCTTAAACTCAAAGGTCCTACACCATCAATATTTATCCTGCAGGAAACTTCTGAAATTATTGGCACGAGCTTCAAGGGAGCTTTCTTTTTATCTCTATTTTTACCAGCCTTTTGACACAGATCGCAAGTTCTTACAAATGCCTCAATTTCCTTGTAACAATGTGGCCAAAAATAGCATTTAATTACCCTATCTTTTGTTTTAGTCGTCCCTAAATGTCCCGCAACTTCATAATGACACATTTTCATTATTTTCTCTCTAAATTCTAATGGCAAACATAATTGTAATTTCTCATCCCCACTATTTGAATGTGAAACTCTTATTAATTTATTTCCCATCATTTTAAATTCCTTTTCTTCTACATTATTCGCCTTTTACCATAATGTTTTTAAAGATAAGCACTGTTTCTGAGCTAAGTTGAAATCTTTCGCTGTAATTTTATTCAATCCCACATTATCTTTCACCTCCCATTTCGGTAATAACATAAGATCTTCTATTTGACTTTCATCCTGTCTATTCTCATCCATTTGAACTATCTGCGTTTCTTTGTTCTGTGAGCAATCCCCAATTTTATCTACCCTACCTGGTTGCTCTTCTAACTTTGCATGCTCGATAAACGATATTTCATTATCAGCATCCCGTTGCTCCATTCTTTTTTTTAAAGAATCCGTCCTACTACGGGTAATTACCATATTTATAGGAACATCATTTCCTCTATTTTGCTCAATAAGCTCCGCAGTTTTATTACCTAAGAGTTATTAATACCTTGCTCCGACTCCAATGGTTTAATCGCCGCCTTAGTGGTGATGCAACCAAAATCCCCTTTTATAGTCATCCATGCTAATGGTAAACATTTACATTCATTATCAAGAGGTTGACGTATATCTCCAGTAAAATCCTCTGTTTTAACCCAATTTCTATCGCATAGATCAATCCCTGCTCCCGTGTCCCTCAAATAGTGTCTTTCAACCCCATTTATTAGAGCTTTTTTTAGATAAGGTTTAAAACAATCCCTTAAATCAATATCATTACCTAAATGATTAACAGTATTGAACTGATTTTTCTTTTTTAACCATTCCGCACAATCTGGTTTTATGTGCCCTGGTTGATTACAAAAAAAAAAACACCTAATCTGCCTTTTCCTCTCAAAAGCCTGGTCTTGTTTAAATTTATCATTTTTATAATTTTCCGTCTTTTTCTCTAACTCCGATTTAGCTTTTACTTCACCCTTAATTTTCGGATTTAAATTGCTTATTTGCATCTCTGAATAACGTTTTTTTTCCCTAGATTTTTTTCTGATTTCCTGAAACTACTTCTAATACTCTCATATTTGTCACATTTATCAGCGAGCTTCGAAGCCTCTTTCATTTCATCCCATTCATCCATAAATTTTTCTTTTACTTCAAAAGGAACGCGTTTTTTTATTTGCTCAGTGAGCATGAGTTCTTTTAAAGATTCAAAATCCTTTATTTCTAATGATTCCAACCAATTATCCAAGTAACCCCTTAATTCATATACCAAGTCTACCCATAATGCTTCAGATTTCCTTTGATGATTTTCAAACTTCTGCTTTAAAGCACCTGTTCCCAATCTAAAACGATTTAATAAAACTTTTTTCACATGTTGAAAATCATCTCCTAATTCTGCTGGTTGTTTCACTATAATTTCCGCGATATCTGATGGCAATAAGGGAATTAATTGGCTAACCATATCCTCTTGCGAAATTTTAGCTTTTTCCGCCTGTTTTTCAAAGATCATAAAGAAAAGAGCGATGTCAACTAATTTAGAATCAAAACGTGGAACTAATTTTTCAAATTAATTTTTGGATTCCTATGCGAACCTACATTCATATCACTAGACGAAAGACTAACCCGTTTCCGAAGAATTTTGAATTCTTAATTTTTCTAACTCAAACTGTCTTGTTTTTTCACGCTCTTCGTCTTCCCGTTCAAAAATTAATTTTTCTTTACGTTCTGCATCCTCTTTAAGAATACATTCCAAATTCGATTTAGCGAAACTCTCATTATAATCCGATGCTGCTAAAATAGCCTGAATTATAGTTTTTTTCTTATCAGTTGCCGACACGTTGGTCTCAAATTCCTCTGCCAGCGAAAGCAAGATATTTTTAGTATATTTCCCTAGAAATTCTTCCATGATTTTCCCCCAAAATATACTAATAACAAAAATACTCAAATATATACAATTTGTAAAACACCAAAAACCAAAAAAAAAAAAAAAAACACAACAAGGAATAGGATTTTATCCTTTATATATATTTCAATGCATAAAACAATAATACAATTTTCCTGCCGAAAATTTTCATGCACTTGTTATATCCTTTAAAACTGAGTAAATCCTAAATATTATTTTGATACTCACAGTACTATATAAATACAATTTATATATAAACAATTAATCACGCTTTTTCCTACATCATACCCATCAATTTTCAAATAACTTTATTGCTGTAATAAAGAAAAGCTGTATATGCAGAGATCTGAATACCTGTTTTTTTTTTCTTCTTTTTTTTTTTTGCAATAATCTTCTTTTTTGAAAGACTTCCTACACGTGACGACTAATTTTCTGTAACTAATCTTGAGATACAAAACCTTTTTTTTTTTTTGGCCTCCGATATGGCAAAAAACCTTTAATTCTGAGATGCAGGGATCCCATTGAAATTTAAAAGAATTTGTGCACCTTGAAGAATCGGGATTTTTGGTGTCCCGCGCAGTGGTTACGCAGGACAGGTCTTGGATCTTCGGGAAATTGGGACACCGGGCAACACTATTGACACAATCGTGACCACATCGTCGGTATCCTGTCAAACTATTCAATATGAAAACTGTGGGCTACTCTTTTTAAATTCAGATTTTTTGATTGGCACCACTTTTTTGAAATAGTAAAATTCGCTTTATTTAATGACATATTAATTAAGGCGAAAACAAGGGAATTTTACCATTTCAAGAAAAATGAAGAGAATTCAAGAAATCTGGATTTAAAAAGAGTATCCCACTGGCAACACTGTTTTCATATTGGATAGTTTGACGTGGTGCCGACGATAACTAAACCAGTACGAAGTTTGTTTATTTTTCTTGGAAAGTCTTTAGAATGTGCTTTAGCAGCTTACAAGGTGGGTTCACTCTGCTAATACTATTACTGATTAGGAAATGTGCAAAAATAACTTTTCCATTACGGGCAGCTTCGTTTTATCTCATTTTCCCGTGCTAGCAAGTTCACATTTATCAGTTGCTGTTAGCAACAGCAATTTCTTTACACCCAAGTTGCATAAAGTCTACAGGTTTTCCTGCGTTAAGAGGCTACTTCAGTCAAGAGAAAAGACCCGTTCGCTAGTGCTATTCCTATGGAGGAAATTTATAAGGCTATCTCGGTTGCATTTCAATATTTTTAAATGATTTTTTTTAGTTGGATAGCTCAGATAGATCTGTACAAATGCCGTTTTTTACTTTTTCGATTTCGGTTGCAGATTTTTTTTATGAGGATGCTTTCACTTTCGAAACCGGTTCCGAAAATGAAAGTGTCCTCATTAACACTAAAAAGATCGTGATGCGTCATTTTGACCCCTACCATATGAATATATTTCGGTTCTAACCAGAAATTTCTTTGTAAAATAAATTTCAAAGGCACAAAAAGAAAAATGTTAAATAAATATGTTAAACAGATTTAAATAGAAATTCCGGTGTAAAATATGTTTATAAAACTTGAGTAAAATTTTCGGTCGTTTTAGTGTTAAAAATACCTGTAAACAAAATCGAAAAAGAAAAAAACGGCCTTTGTACAGACTGATTTCAGCTCTTCAATGCAAAAATAGTCATTTAAAAATATTGAAATGCAACCGAGATATCTTTATACACTCATTTTTCATTATTTAACACTAAAACGCCCAGAAATTTTACGCAAGTTTCATAAAAATATTTGGCAACAGAATTTTTATATAAAATTATTTGACTGATTCATTTAACGGAAATCTGCGTTGTTTAAATTTAACTTATTTTATGAAAGAACTTCTGGTCCCAGTTGACATTTAATCATACGGTTCTAGTGCTAATTGCTGTTAACAGCAGCAATTCCTTGATACCGTCTTTGCGACTCCGGGTGAAGTTATTACTTATCCATTTTTCTCTCCAAAATCATACGAAACATTTCCCAAGGAAATACTGGTGTTAGTTACTAATTGAGACGACTGGACATTTTTATATCATTATTAAAACTTTTACTTTTTTAAAATACGGATGGCTGCTAGTGGTTAATAAATTTCAGTACGCAGTACTTATAGGTATTAAAATTTGTGTGGTTTCATGAAATTTCATTCTTCAAGAGTTTTTTTCTTGTAATCCATTCAGTATCGTAGCGTCAGGGAATGCTGCATCATTTTACTACCAGTACTATTATATACTAAATTTGGCATTATCTAATTGTAAAAGGTTCAGAGCTTAAATAAGGCAATATTTGTTATATAATAATACTGGTAGTAATGTGATGCAGAATTCCCCCACCCCACCCCCACCCCCCCAGGCCCCACCTCTGCGACGTTACGCCACTCAATTCATTCAATTATTTACATATTTCATTAGCATATTTAATGAAACTAATGTATTTTTACATTTTTTTTTCGTTGTTCTTGTTGTTGAGTGAAATTTATTATTTCAATCTTTATATGCTTTTAACATTTTGTTTTGTAAAAGTCACACTTACCACGGTAGGAAAGAAATATTGCGTTAATATTATTTGTCATGGTTGCTAGAGCCTCTGCCCCATGTGCACCAATTACCGAACTACCAACAATTACCAACAACAACTGTATAACTTTTCATCAGAGATCATACTCAGATACGGGACCATACCACGAAAAACGGACAAAATGTCCTTCACGTGACACTTACATAAATCCCTATAACTATTAACTTATAAGTTGTTCCAGTATAAACTATACATTAAAAATAACATAACCTCCCAGATTTTCATATAAGTTGATTTAATTTGGGAATGCGATAACATTGTTAGCCACTTAACTGTTTTGCCCGAACTGAGTTTGGGCAAGAAAATTAACTTGCTTCGTTACTAAAAGCTTTTTGACACCACTTATGTTTACCTGTAATCTTCCCTTCATTCATTTACAGACTTTTCTACATTATTTAAGGCACATATTTTTGTACTTAAAAAGTGGTGTTGGCTCCAGTTTTGCTAGTGGGTAACTTTTTTAAAATTCAGATTTCTTGATTGACACCACTTTTCTGAAATGGAAAAATTCTCCTTTCTTTTTCCTTAATTAATATGTCATTAAATAAGGCGAATTTTAATATTTCAAAAAAGTGGTGCCAATCAAGAAATTTGAAATAGAAAAAGGAGCTCACTGGCAACACTGGTTGGCTTCCTGTTTTTAGTTTATGGTGTCAAAAAAAAAAAAAAAAAAAATGAAACAGTTAAGGGGTTAACCCTTTCAGGGGCAAAGTACTTCTATTCATAAAATACTGAAATGATTGAATGGCACCGGAAATTACAAAGAAATTTATTTGAAAATAAGTATAAAAGCTTTCCTTCCCATACTTAATAAAAGGGAAATTTTCAATCCAAAACTCTGGTGTCAATGTCCCATTTAGGGATTAAAATTAAGTGGTCCAAAAATTAACTACGCCCTTGAAGCAGCAATAATATGTTGAAAATCTGTTTTCACACATGTCAGCATAATTTTCGGTAACTAATCTTGAATATACAAAACCCTTTATTTTAGCCTCCAAAATGGTAAAAAAAAAAAAAAAAAAAAAAAAAAACATTCCCACTGAATACCTATTTTTTGCAATAATCTTCTTTTTAGATTTATTTGTCTTTTTAGAAAGCTGTCCCACATGTGACAACATAATTTTCGGTAACTAATCTTGAGAATACAAAACCTTTTATTTCGGCCGCCCGATATGGCAAAAAACATTATTTTTTCTGATATGCAGTGATCCCATTGAATATCTGTTTTAAATGCAATAATCTTCTTTTTAGATTTATCATCGTCGAAGCCTACTGCAAAGGTAATTTCTATTAAATATGTGTAAAAACTTTCCACGAAATATTTTTTTTTCCTGAGATGCAGGGCTCCCACTGAAGACCTGTTTTTTTGCAATAATCTTCTTTTTAGATTTATCTGTCTTTTTAGAAAGCTGTTCCACACGTGACAACATAATTTTCGGTAACTAATCTTGAGTATACAAAACCTTTTATTTTAGCCGCCCGATATGGCAAAAAACGTTCTTTTTTCTGAGATGCAGGGATCCCATTGAATACCTGTTTTAAATGCAATAATCTTCTTTTTAGATTTATCATCGTCAAAACCTACTGCAAAGGTTATTTCTATTAAATATGTGTAAAATCTTAGCACGAAAAAAAAAAATTTCCGAAATGCTGGTGCTCAAAAATGGGACTAGTGGGAGAGCGAATTTTTAATTTTCAAGGTGGCGACAGATCAGGGAGGAAAATCAGACAAAAAATGATGTCAAACCGGTATTTTCTTACGGAAAATTTCATCTTATTTCAACGCGTGAGTAAATAATACGAATTTTTCCATAACAAAATACTGATATTACCCTATTTGTTGATTGCTTTTTACCCTGATCTGTCACCACCCTGAGTTTATTTTTATATAATTTATTATCTACGTTTACAGACTCACTCTTTGATTTTTATTTTAAAATTGATTAAATGTGTTATGACACAAGGCGCTTACACTCCTTGAAATTTTCAAGGAGTCTCGAGGTCTGTAAAAATCTAGGCGTCAGCAGGCAGTTTCTCATCACTAAATTTTATTAGTTTTCTTTTCTTAAATTTTATTAGCATTCTTGCAAAAAATCTCGACGAAATATTTGACGAAAAATAATGAATAAAATTTAGTGATGAGAAACTGCGCGCTGGCGCCTAGATTTTTACATCCCTGTCTCGAAGTATTATTTAAGATAAGCAAGCAGGGTTGCCACAGGCGACTATTTTTTAATTGTATATCACACCATTTTTTTTGTAAACAAAAATTTTTCACATACATTTTGACAACATCTGCAAAAGAAACATACTACATACATACATACACAGTGGCACTACAATCCATGTAGGATTTTGACCTCCCTCAATATACCTCATCAGACCTTCCGATCTCTGGCCTTTAATTTATAATTTATAATTCGGTTTTGTGTTACATGTTTCTCTACCTCTTCTATCCATCTCTTCCTGGGTCTACCAATACTTTTTTCCCTAGTAATTTACCATTATATATCTTCTTTGTGCTTCTCCCATCCCTCATTGTGATTAGATGGCCTAACCATTGCATTCTTCTTATTTTAATAATATTTATTATATTTTTTTCGTTGGGTCGCACAGTGGGGCAAAATCCCAAAAAGCTGGCCAAAAGTCGAAAAATAAAGTTACTATTTAGGAAATTTTGACTATACAGATGGTTAGAATAATGTTTGGAGGGTCAGAATCTATATTTATAAAAAGGTTTTCGTTTTGCTTTGGCAACCTGTATCATTTCAAAAGTGACAGTTGGAGGATTACATAGCTGCCAACTTGTACGGATATTTCATACCACTAAAATTTAATGGAAAATTTTAGCTAATTGAATCACCGAAATTCAAGCAATTTTAACTTTTAAATAAGTAAAAAATTTCCATTAAGTTTTAGTGGAAAGAAAAATCCGTACAAGTTGGCAGCTATGGGATTATCATCTGAGGCAAACAAAAAGAGGAAAACAATGGTTCTTCTAAACGCGTGCTACATTTTCCCATATCATCCGATTTTAATGTTTTAAAATGGATTCACACGATGATAGCGTGTACGTTTTTTGCACATGTTACAAAAATTATATTAAGTACATAAAAATTAATAATTTCATGATTATTTTTGATAACTTTTTTTAAAAAAATATATTATTTTTTTGCTTTCAAACATCAAAAAGTTTAAAAGTTCCACGGTGTTCCGCAACGACAGATAATGGAAACAATAGCCTGATCTATTATCTAATGAATCATGAAAAAACCAGCTGTCGAAAACTGCCATTCTGCATTTCGTGCTGGTTTTTGCAACTACAATTTAAAATATCACTTTTTTAGTCGCTTCAAAAGCTATGACATTTATTACTTTTCACAGTAATTTGGCAGGCAAACATGTTTGAAATTTTTATATTATTCAGTTTTGTGATAGATTATTATGTATTATATTACAAATAAGTATTATAATCATTACCATAAGGAAATTTGATAAGCAAGATTAGTAACAAAAAAATGAAAAGAATTCTCTATCATCGATACAATATAAATATATTTTCTAATCTTTATAGCTAATAATTTTGTATATTCTACCGTAATTAGAAGAATTATCTTGTCTATTGCAATCTTTGCTAGATCACACTGCTGAACGTATTTTATTAATGCAAAAGGAAATTATTAAGAAATCTGACTTCCAAGAACATTAGCAATCTGAATTTGATTTTCAAGTGAGGATGTGACAGTACATCTGGTCAAAGTACTTTTAAAGAAAAATTTAGCGTTGATGATGGCAGAAATTAGGTTAAAATAGCTTTTTTCAGTTCTCTAGTGCCACTAGAACTTAAGTGTTGCGAATAATTCACAAATCTTTATCTGGAAAAATTCGAGATTTTCATCTCCTTAATTTTTTAGGCCCATCAGAATCCATTTTTTGCACCAAAATGCGGAAGCTACTGTCAGTGAAAGGGATTATATTACAGATAAAACAATAATTAAAATAAACAATAATTAAATAAATAACAATAATAAAATAACAATAATTTTAAAACAATCATTGATAGAAAATAAGTAGGCGTTAATTACACACTAGCTTTAACGATGATTGATTGTAAATTTTTACTGTCAGTAATTTGTCAACGTTGATACCTATATCAGGCAACTTCAAAACAGTTTAATAATCTTTATGACATTTTCAAACTAAAAGTGAATGAAAGTCATTTACAATTCGGGATGTCCACGTCACATGCCTGTATAAGATTTTTTTAGTGTAGATTGCATTTGGCATACAAGCCGGATATAAAGGAATGGCAAGTATGCACTCCTGACGAGATGAAAAAAATTAAAATTGCAAAACAAAATTTACAAAAAAGATTTTGTTTACAATTAGGACTTCTCGTCGATAAATCAAATCTCGGATGTGGAAGCACAAATGATTACAATACAGCTCGTAGATTTTTTGAAAACGCAACTATTTCTGCTTCCATAAGGAGCGTAGACGAAGATTTGATCAAACGATTCCACGTCATATTACAAGTAATTTCTTAACATTCATTTGACCAATTTCGTGAATTATTGCTCCCAAACAGCTTGAAAATTCGTCGAATTGTATTCCTAGTTCTATATGCCAACATCAGTGCACGAACTACTTATTCATGGCACAGAAATAATGGCTTCCTCATTATTGACCGTTGGGCAAATGTCGGAAGACGCTCAAGAATCATGCAACAAATTGATGAAAAGGTATCGAGAAGATTTCTCCCTAAAATGCAGTAGGACGTAAACAGTGGAAGATTTTTTTGCGGCTTTTAATGTTATCAGATCCCTTCATTTCATGCTTACATAAATTTCCATTGAAGAAACTAATATCCTTGCCCCTAGAGGCACAGAAACTTCTGTAAAGTATTTCGACAAAACCCTTCTGAAGAGTCTACTTAGTATACTACAGATGATTCAGAAGATGAATTTTAGAATATCCTTTCGTTTTATTTTAATAATATATAGACATTAAACCTTGTTTATTCTATTTTTCATTAATGTACTTAATTGTATTTAATAAATAAATATTCATTGTTTAATTTCGATTAAAAAGATCTTAGTTCCTTGAAAACAAATTGTAAAGTTTAGTCCTGAAACCTTTTAATTTCAAAACTCGAAATATTTTATTTAAATCTAATTCTCTTTAATTTAATTCGCCAATTTTAAAAAAATTTAATTTTTGAATCTTACTAAGCATCCTCAAAAGTACCTGTATACGAAATTTTAAAGAAATTGAATAACTTTCAAAGCATTTAAATATTAAGTCCGCAATATTGTATCCGTCATTTTGTGTCTTGGAATTATAATTTTAGAAACAAGATCAGAATCCTGAAAAATACCTGTGTACGAAATTTCGTGGCATTTCAATAACATTTTCATATTTTGGCCAGCTTTTCGGGATTTTGCCCCACTGTGGGTCGTTCGGAAGGTCGTGTCCGTTTGGGAAAGTCAATTCTTACCGGAAAGTTCTACCCGGCAGTTATTAGAAATTAGATATCGGAATCAATGTCTAATAATTAAATGATAGAATTTTCTGGTACGAATTAATTTTCCCAAACGGACACGACTTTCCGAACGACCCAATAACTCACTGTAAAAAAAAAAAACGAACTAAAATACGGAAATACTACTGGCAATCTTGACGCTAGTACTATTTCCGTATTTTAACGGAACTTTTTCCCGGTACATTGCAGAAAATTTTCCGGTTTTTTGGAATTTAACGGAAATTTTTCTGTGATGTACCGGGAAAAATTTCCGTTAAAATACGGAAATAGTACTGGCGTCTAGATTGCCAGTAGTATTTCCGTTTTTTTTTTTTTTTTTTTTTTTACAGAGAGCTGTTCAATCTCCATATTTGACCTGATACGCCATGTATTGCCTTCCTTAATAGGTCCAAAAGTTTGTCTTAGGATCTTTGTTTCCCGAGTAATAAGTAAATTTTCATCTTTTTGTGCAGTGGTCTAGGTCTCACTACCATAAATTACTACTGGCTTTATGACAGTTTTATAAATTTTACGTTTAGTTGTTCGGGATATTAGAGATGATTTTAGAATGTTTTGAAGAGAAAAATAGCATCTATTAGGTTGGCAACTAAGTTCCCGCAGTTTTTTTAAATAGAAGTTTTCTACCGGAATCAATGTTTTGTTTTTCGGATAGAGCTAATTTGTGTTAAAATTCAGATCGTAAAATGTAGTGTAAAGTTGGGAAAAATGAGCATTTTCGACACCTCCTCCTCTTTGCTTTTAATCAAGGCTGTTGGCCGCAAAAGCTGTTCGCAACATTTGTGCTGTGTATGGCCATAGCTGAAAGAACCGCTCATGATTGGTATGCCAAGTTCAAAAATGGAAATTTTGACATCAACGACGCACCTCGTTCTGGCCGTCCAGTTGAGTTCGATGAAGAGCGATTAAACCAACTTTTGCACGAAAATTCAAATCAAACGACAAGGGAACTCGCAGAGAAGAAGAAATTCTCCCACACTGCTATAGAGAAGCATCCTCACTCAATGGGAAAGGTTCAGAAGTGTGGAGCATGGGTTCCGCATGCTTTAAGTGACAACAACAAAAATCAGCGAGCCACAATCTCCGCTGGTTTGCTTGCTCATCACCGTTCAACTCATGGACACAAGCAACGATTTCTTTACCGAATCGTTACTGGCGACGAAAAATGGTGCCTGCACATTAATATGAAGCAGCGCAAGGAATGGCTTAGCCCCGGTAAATTACCGACACCGCGCGTGAAACAAAATCTTCATCTTCATCCATGTAAAACGATGTTGTGTGTATGGTGGGACTGGGAAGGGATTATCCATTACGAATTTCTTGAACGGAAACAAACGGTTAACCCTTTCCGGCACACTGTGCCCGGGTCGGGATACCTAAATTTAATTCCAAACTTACGAGCAGCACCAAGAATATTTTAGTAAAATTTTTCTTTTACAATGAATAGTTAAAATATCATGTATTTAATTTCTAAAAAAGTCGTTTTAAAATTCCGGTGTCAGTCAATTATTTTTTCATTTTGCAACAAAAATTGCCCGTGCCGGAAAGGGTTAACGTAGAACTCTGTGTTCAACAGATGGAACGACTCAACACGGCTGTTCAAGAGAAAAGACCTAATCGCAACATGGAGTTCTTTTGCTGCACGACAATGCCCGCCCTCATATCGCCAATATGACCAAGGAAGCCAAGCAAACGCATAGCTGGGAAGTACTGCCGCACCCATCGTACTATCCCGATTTGGCACGAACAGATTTCCACCTTTTTCGATCTCTTGCAAATGCTATGAGCAGAGTTTCGTTCAATACTATTGCAGAATTGAGAGCTTGGTTGGATGAATTTTTCGAGTCGAAACTGGGGGGATTTCTACCAACGAGGTATTGAAAATCTTGTTGAACGTTGGGAAGAAATTGCAAACAACAAGGAAGAATACATTGTTGATTAATTAGTTGTTAAATTTTATTGAAAAATAAACTTTTAAAAAATTTAAAAAAAGGGCGAGAACTTAGTTACCAACCCAGTTGGCATTCCATAGTTGACATTCCATTTTAACCTTTTCGACTCGGGAGTCTGTTATACAAATTTTATTCGGTTGACACCACTTCTTAAAAAGAAGTTTCCTTCAAGTACACAATTTCAAAAATGCTCTAATTGAATAAGGCAAATTTTACTTTCCTTTATCACTGGTACTAATATCAAATTTTGCAAAGAAAGATGATGTCCAGTCAGGCTGGACATACGAGTGAAAAGCGTTAATGATCTGAAATTTAGCATAAATTAACTCGATCAAAAACAAAATACAGATTACGACAAGAAAAATGTAATTTTAAAAAGGCGGGAACGTAGTTGCCAATCCAGTTGTCGTTCTATAGTTGACATTCCATTTTAATGAGATTAAATTTAACCCCATCAAAATAACATAATATAGAATCCTGTAGCAAAAATGTACGTAGAAAAACGGCGGGAACTCACTTGCCAACCCACTCTGAATTCTATAGTTGACATTACATTTTATTGATCTGAAATTTAACATAAATTAACTCCATCAAAAAAACAGAATATAGATTCTGGTAGAAAAAGTGTATTTAAACAAACTGCGGGAACTTAGTTGCCAACCCAATATTTTCTGCTGTATTAGTCTCTGCTTCCACCATATCATCACAGGTGATCATAGATCCTAAATGTTTAAATTCTGTTACATCATTAAATAGAGAAACATACTACAAAATTAATTTTCTTAAAATAGTGGTGCAAATAGAATATAAAAGTAGTCGCATGTGGCAGGCCCTGGATAAGAAAATTTCTGTTTATTATTTCATTCATATTTTTCTCAATCAATCGTTTACTTGTAGAAATTGTAACATTTTTGTACGATTTAATAAGACTAAATAGTCTGTTAAAAAATTGCGAATAACAATACGCAACCTGTACACAAGATCAGAAACATAAATTTAATTAGCAAATTTTAATCAATCTCAATTATGTTAATTTGATTTTTTTTTTCCTTTGTAGAGCGCTCGAAATGCCACTGAAGATTTAACATAATTTATGTGAAAAGATTAATAAAACTAATGCGAAAATTATTATTCTGTTATGACAGTTTCAATTCCAAAACAAAAAATAAAGTTATTAGAAGTTATTAGGTCATTAAGAGGCTACTTCAGTCAAGTGAAAAGACCCGTTCTCTATGCTAATCCTATGGAAGAAATTTATAAAGACATCTCGGTTGCATTTCAATATTTTTAAATGATTTTTTTTGCATTGTATAGCTGAGATCGATCTGTACAAAGGCCGTTTTTTTACTTTTTCGATTTTGATTGCATTTTTTTTTTATGAGGATGCTTTCAGTTTCGAAACCGGTTCCGAAAATGAAAGTGTCCTCATTAAAAATATCTGTAAACAAAATCAAACAATTAAAAAACAGTCTTTGTACAGATTGATCTCAGCTATCCAATACAAAAAAAAAAAAAGATCATTTAAAAATATTGAAATGCAACCGAGATGTCTTTATAAATTTCTTCAATAGGATTAGCATTAGCGAACAGGTCTTTTCACTTTACTGATGTATCCTCTTGAGGGGCAACTTTACTCACGTGAAAACACCCGCTCACTAACATCCTATGGTAAATATTTAAAAAAAATATCACGATTGTATTTCAATATTTTTAAAAGATATTTTTTGAATTGGGTAGCTGAGGTCTAACTCTACAAAGACATTTTTTTAACTTTTTTGATTTTGGCTGCAGGGTTTTTTTTTTTTTTTTTTTTTTTTTATGAGGACATTTTAACTTTCGAAACCGGTTCCAAAGGAGAAAGTATTCCCATAAAAAAAAAAAAAAAAAAAAAAAAAAAAACCCTTGCAAACAAAATCGAAAAAGTAAAAAAGGGTCTATGTAGAGATCCATCTCAGCCATCCAATGAAAAAAAAATCATTTAAAAATATTGAGATGCAAACGAGATGCTTTAAATAATTGTTCCATCGGATTAACTTTAACGAGCGGGTGTTTTCGCGTGAGTGAAGTAGCATCTTAACCCTTTGAGCTCTGGGGGTGAATTTTTTCAAAATGCCCAAATGTCACATTGGCACCATTATTATGTAAACAACAGATTAGGCTTATAATATACACGAAAAAATGCATTAATCTATTTTCAAATAAATTTGGTTGAATATTTCTGTGCCAATGTGACATTTGGAGATTAATATTAAGTGGAATATAAGAAATTCACCTATCAGAGCCCAAAGGGTTAAATCTGAAAAGTCGGATTACAAAAGGGCCAGATAAAAAACGAGGCAAACTTCCAACAATAAATTTTAATAGACATTTTCGTCTTATATATATTATGTATTCAAGAAAAATTACTGTCATGAATAGGGCAAAAATGTCTCTTCGATTTTACTGGCGGAAGTTAGCATAATTGGTAATCTGGCCCTTTTGTAAACGGACGTTTCATACTTAACCCGGGAATACTCGCGCATATCCAGGATGTGAACGATTAACACTTTCCCATCAATAAATTCTAACAAAAATCGTCCTTTTTTTTAATCGTTGACATTGCTCACAAATTATGCGCTAAAATAATTCGATGATTACTTTTCGAAAATTAGTGGTGAGAAATCTAATAACTGTGCGCACCCTGGGAATGACATACCTGCGCGAGCAATCCTGGGTTAAATATTTCTTTACGTGTGAAATGTCTGAAATATATACTGAAATACATTTCATTTGTGAAATAAACCTATGTTTATGATTATGTCTAAGTCATTTAAACAGTCTTCGAACAAAAATACATCAAAGAGGCAATAAAGATTTATACTAAATTTTATTAAAAAGTCAGAACACCTTAGGAAAGGAATTTTTCTTTTTGACACAATGTAGCAGTGGGAGAGGGGTGGGGTAAATCAGATCTTTCTTACCTAGCTATCTCGTTTTAACAATATTAAATATAATACTTTGTTTCTAACAAGTGTTATAAAACTAATAAACCCACCAAATTTTTATAAACTTTTAAAACTACCAACTTTTACGCTTTTTTGTCACAACTAAATTTTAATAAAAAATTTTGCCTTGTTTAATATCATAATTTGGAGGTTAAATAAGACAAATTTTAATTGTCATCTATAAAGTTCTCTATTTCAATTCACTATTCTCCCTGCAAATAGCTATAACATTTCTTACTGTGCATTTTTTAGAAATTTAGAAATTTAATTTATGCTATGCACAACGCATATGATGGCTAAAGTTTGCGAAGCTTTAATGATTTTTTTTAATTTTGAAACTATACAATTGACCATACTTTCCACCATTTCCTTAAACTTCCGTAAAATGTGAGTTAAGGCTCAACTATTCTCAACTGCTCTGTTCAACAAGCGCAAAACGTTTTGACACCTTTACAAATTCATATTTTAACGGAAAGATATAAAATTGGAAAGCCTGACCATGGAAGCGATTTGGAATCGAACTGTTTTTTCCATTTTTTGATCAATAAATTACCTATTGAGTTATAAGCGATTTTGATCACGTGACACGGCCTTTTTCTCCCCTTACTGACTGGATTTTCTTCTTTCGTTCGGAAGTTCAGTTCAAAATGCCAACTTTGACAGTATTTTCTGAAAGATCTATTGCGTTTACAAGAAAACGAAGAAAACAGTTCGATGACATAGTTTCTGAGTAACAACATCTTCTAGTTTCATGTGTTTCGGAACAAAAATGAATTAAAACTTATGTCAGAAAGTTGACCCTTTTGATTTGAGAACAGCCTTAAATTGACCCAGGTTAAACACCTTTCGAACCAGAAATTTACTAAAGAAATTAAATCAAATAGTTTTCATAGAGAAACATGATTTTAAATATATAATGATACATCAAATTAATTTTTTGGTTAGTAACGCGTTTAACCTGGGTCAACATAACTCACATTTTACGGAAGTTTAGTTGAATGTTGGCAAGCATGCAATTGACAAAACTAGTTTATCAGATGGTTCAACTGGATCAAGTGGCTTCGTCCACCCTGGCATTCCCAACTTAACACGTTCACGCCGGCGTGCACCATCGGTGAGTCACGCTTGACCGTCCCATCAGACGGCGTGCATCACCGGTGGGTCACGCGTGACTGTCGCATCGGGCGGCGTGCATCACCGGTGGGTCACACTCCACTGTTAAATAGAAGGCGTGCACTGCAGGTGGGTCACACTTGACTAGGCCTTAGACGGCGTGAACTATAGGTGGGTCACACATGAATATTCGAAAATACGCTAGTAAAAACAATTCAATACTATAAACCTTATACATTCACGATGGGAAACGAGAATTCTCGTTTTCATTCAAAAGATATCATTGACTAAGGGCGTGGCTTCTACCTTACAGTACAGAAAATGCATTTATATCATGTTGTCCATATTTCTTTAGATTTTAAGGCATTTTATATTAAATCCGTACATATACAGTCAATAAAATAATGTCTCTAAATAATTTGCTTACTCCTTACGAACTTTCAGACATTCACAATCAACTCTGCTTGTTATATTCGAGTTCACTTTAATAAATATGAGAGGGGCGTGTCATTACATACAGTGTCTGAATAAGCGAAAGTACCGCGCCGCCAGCTGAAGCAGAACATGAATTCGAGCGCCGCCTCACAGCGAAAAACATGAATATAGGCGCCGGCGTGAACGTGTTAATCAACATATGCTTGTTGAAAACGTTTGGTCTCCTCAGGCACTAGCAGAACTGGCCTAAAAGTGTTTGAGGAAAATATCGGCAAATTTTGGAAAGCATTTTCCTCAAAATCACAGCTGACGAGGTTGGCCCACCATACTTCTCAACGCCTATAGTGCCGTGTGTGAATTTTGACTTGAAAAAACCCCGAAGGTTGGCAGTATGCTTTTACTATGCTAAAGGTCCCATATAAGGTACTATGTACAGAGCTCCAACTGGTCCGTTTTTGAAAACCAGTATTTTTTCAGAAACATATTCGTGCTAGGTTTTTGCAACAATTGCAAGAAAGACGCGCTTACAGATAAGTTTTTACGAAATTATAAAGAAGATTTTTCTTTGAAAAAAAGTGGTGTCCAAATAACGGACCGAGTGGGAGACCTGTTTTAAGTATGTATTATGTATTATGTAGTACACCAATATACTGTGACATAGCTGCCAACTTTTACGCTGTTTTCCTACCACTATCTTTGATCAGAAAAAATTGTCTTATTTAATCCTATCTTTTCGATGATTAAATAAGACAAATTTATCTGTTAAAAAATAATGGTGGGGAAAAACGTAAAACTTGGAAGCTATGCTATGATATACAGGAAACCGATTTTACATAGGAAAGTATGTCCGCAAATGTACGCATGCGTATGTAGAGGTCGCTGTGTCTACCCACCGTTCCATCGCGACCCAATCATTGTTTTGGCTTTCCTAAAGCTACTGATTTTTCTTCTCCTATTTCTACTTATCATTTGGACTTCCACGAAGCCTTTTACATCTTTAAAAACTCCAAAAATCTTGTTAATGACCTTTATTCAACACCTTCATTACCTGATGCCTGAAAACTTCTCGTTTAACTTTGTTCTTCAAGGTTCTTTTAACCTTTATTTAGATGACGTTTGCGGACATACTTTCTTGTGTGTAATTGGTTTCCTGACTTATTCCCTACCTCCCCACAAAATTTGAGCGATAAGTTTTGGATGACCCTGTATATTTCATTAAATATAATATGACGTTAGGCACATGATTGAATGAAATATAGGGGAAAAAACATTGAGGAATGACGCTGTCATGAAAGCGCACTATATTTAATGCCATACAATTACTATAAATGTAATAGAATTCATTAGACACTGCCACCCACCAATATTTGTTCCTTTGAAAGGCGGCGGAAGATATATGTCCCACTTAATTTTAATTCCCAAATGCCATATTGGCACCAGAATTTTTGGAGAATTTTTTACTTTTATATCTTACATAAAAAAAAGAAGTTACTTATTTTCAATTAAGATTGTCTATAAATGCTGGTGTCCATCCATAATGTTAACTTTTTAGCAACAGAACCACCTTGAGCCTGAAAGGATTAAAATGAAAAGTTTGTATAGTGATATAAAAATGTCGAATCAAATTAATAAATAACACCAGAATTTCCTTAGAGAATGTTTCTTATGATGTTGGAATCTAAGATTTAAAGATGTTTTTGGTACCATGTTATCTTAACATATCAAGGCATTGCTACTGCAAATAGTGGCTAAGATGTGGAACGCAATTACCGCTGCCATCAGAATGCACAAGTCCAGAGGACGCGAGTATGACGTCATCGCTAATGGAACCACTTCTCGCTAGTGTTGAAATTCACACCGGGAAATTTTGAATAGCAATTTTCTTTTCTCTTTTTTTTTTGCGGAATATCTATCATCTTATAAAACAATAATAACTATTTAAACTTACTGGTAAGAATTTGGAATACCCCAATAAAAAATCAGACAGATGCGGCAACACTGTGGCACTCCGCAACTGGCTGAATTTTTATCTAGGGATTCCGAATTCTCACCAGTAATTTTAAATAGTTATTCTTATTTCATAAGATGATAGATATCCCACCAAATAAAAGAAAAGAAAATTGCTATTCAAAAGTTTCCGGTGTGAATTACAACACTAGTGAGAAGTCGGTCGATTTGTGATGACGTAACACTCGTGTCCTCTAGCCTTGAGTAGTTGGATGGCATCGAATTAGCACGGTAAAACATGTTAAAGCGGACCAGTTTATAACAGAATCCTACCATTAACCCTTTCCGGCACGGATCCAAAAGGGCAACTTTCTCACATAAGATTTAATCTATTTTTGTTCGAAAGTGCATGAGACTAGCTGGTGTTTTTGTTGTTGTTCAGAAACTGTGTAATTGAGTTGGTTTTCCCTTTTTTTTTTGCAAACGCAATAGATCTTTCAGAAAATAATGTCAAAGTGGGCGTTATGAACCGAATTTCTGCGCGAAGGAAGAAAGAGACTCAAGAGCGGGCGAAAAACTTGTTTGTCACGTGATCAAAATTCCTTATAACTGAATGGGTAATTCATTGATTAAAAAATGGAAAAAACAGTCCAATTCCAAATCGATTCCATATCCAGGATTTCCAATTTTAGATCTTCCGTTAAAAAATGAATTTGTAAATGTGTCAAAACGTTTTGCGCTTGTTGAGCAGAGTAGTTAAGAACAGCCTTAAGAAATGATGGACTGACACCAGAATTTATAAACGGATTTGCTTATTTTCATGTACGTTACAAAAGAGAAAATTTAATTAAGGGTGTTCTCAAATCCAAAAGGGCAACTTTCTGACAAATGTTTAAATTTATTTTTGTTTGAAAATGCATGAAACTAGCTGGTGCTGTTGTCCAGAAACTATGTAATTGAGCTGTTTTTTCCATTTTTTTGCAAACGCAACAGATCTTTCAGAAAATAATTTCAAAGAGGGCGTTTTGAGCTGAATTTCCGCGCAAAGGAAGAAAGAGTTTCAAGAGCGGGCGAGAAACGTGTTTGTCACATGATCAAAATTCCTTATAACTCAATAGGTAATTGATTTATCAAAAAATGGAGGAAACAGTTCAATTCCAAATAGCTTCCATGGCCAGGCTTTCCAATTTTATACCTTTCGGTCAAAAAATGAATTTGTAAATGTGTCAAAACGTTTTGCGCTTGTAGAGCAGAGCAGTTAAGAACAGCCTTAAATATTCTGGGGGCCAGTAAAATAAAAATTAGGTGTTCTTTTTTAAGGACACCGCCCGCGAAAGGGTTAACGGGAAAGAATAAACGGTTCCGATGGAAGAAAAATCAGAGAATTGTACTTGTTACGACGGAAACTAGAAAAAAACGGAATGTTACCCGTTCTTTGCAATTCTGTCTCCGCTGGTTTTACTTTATTTCTATGTACTAAACAGTTACAAATTTACAAAACATTTTTGTAAAAATGTCTTTTTAAATAGAAATTACGTACAAATTCATACTTTCAAAAATTAAACATTCAAATAAAAGAATGTTTCAAAATAAATTAACCCCTTGAGAAACGGTGGAATACATATATCCCACCGAAGTTTAATTAAGGCTGTTCTTAAATCCAAACGGGCAACTTTATGACATACGTTTTAATTTATTTTTGTTCGGAAATGCATGAAACTAGCAGATGATGTTGTTCAGAAGCCATGTAATCGCGCTGTGTTTTCCGTTTTTTTTCAAACGCGATAGATCTTTCAGAAAATATTGTCAAAGTGGGTGTTTTGAACCGAATTTCTGTGCGAAAGAAGAAACCACTCGAAGAAGAGTGAAAAAACGCGTTTTTCACGTGATCAAAATCGCTTATATTACAATAGTTAATTTATGGATTAAAAAATGGAAAACACAGTTCGATTCCAAATCGCTTCCATGGTCAGGCTTTCCAATTTCATATCTTTCCGTAAAATTTGTAAATGCGTCAAAACGTTTTGCGCTTGTTGAGCAGAGCAGTTAAGAACAGCCTTAAGATTTGCACCAGAAACTTTTCACTAAGTTTTGCTTTTATAACTTTGAGCGAAAACAGTTGAAAAATATTGCTTTTCTTTATTTAGAAATAAAAATTTTCCAAAATTCCGGTGGGAATTCAGCATTTCACAAACGCAATTGCTTGCCCCTCAAAGGGTTAAAGGAATTAGTTAATATCAATGCTTTTGTGTCTTTCCTAATAAGATTGGACAAAAACATATATATAATTGTCGATATTTGAATTCATTCACATCAAATCTAGAAATATTTGTGGTTAAAAAAATTTGATGTCCGTAATAAATTATAGAAAAAGACTGCCATCCTGGTACAATAATAGCTTATAACTCAAGATTTAATTCATTTATCGAAAAATGAAAAAAGTGTTCTATGACAAATCCCTTCAACAACCATACAAGGTACCATTCTTTTCTGTTTCAAAATGATCCAGAAAATGTGTTAGAAAATTTCACGTTGTTGAGGAAGGAAAAATATTTCTTGAGAACTCTTAACCCTTACACGGACAAATCAATCCTGTAGACAAAATGTTGAAATGATTGACTGCCACCAGAATATACGAACAAATTTATTTTAAAAAAAATCACGTATATTACTAAATCAAAATAGATATCCAAGAATTCTGGTATAATTCGGCAGTTGTGAATTAAAATTAAATGAGAAGTATATTCCCATGCACCGCCTGTGTAAGGGTTAAGCATATTATAAAGTTTTCGAATTGGCCATGATTTAAGTAAAACTGCGGTTAGTTCCAAGATTCAGGAAAAAATTACCTAATGATTATTTTGTCGAGCGAACTTTTTGTAAATTGACTGTATTTCTACCATTTTCTAGTCGAAAAAATTTACCAGCGTGGGATATTAACACATTCACTACGGGAACCGAGAATTCTCGTTTTCATTCAAAAAACATCATTGACTAAGGGCGTGGCTTCTACCTTACAGAAAATACATTTATATCATGTTTATATTTATCCATATCCATATTTTTTTTAGATTGTAAGATATTTTATATTAAATTCGTACATTTGAAAAATATTTACCGATGCACAAACTTGGGAAACCTATCTAGAGCACAAATTTACAAATGTCTTTCAGAACAGGGAGGCGCTCCTACTGTTTTAATATTTAGATTTGATAAAAATTGCCCATCGGCAATGAGTTAAAGTATACAGCTGGTAAATCTAAATTGGACATTATTATGACATATGATTGCATGTATGAAACAAAAAACCCGGGAAAATATAATAAGGCATTTTCATTTCTTGTACACTGTGAAAATCACAATTTCCAACTTTTACGCATTTTTATTATCACTAATTTATTTCATTAATGCTTTTCTTAGTAAATTCCAAATTCCGGAATTAATTAAGGCAAAAATTACTATTAAACTTTGTGGTAAACAGGAGCTTAAAAGTTTGACAGTTATGTGAAAGTACGCTGGAATTAGAATAAAGTTCTGCTTCTCGTCGGATAACACGATTTTACCAAAATGAGACCGCGATATTCTCTTCGGGTTGGGCCGGATTGTCTATTTTTTTTTTCATTGTGTGTCCGTTTCGGGTTACCACGATTATTTCAAAATAATGTATAGTATATTGCTTCAGATGCAAAAAACTATAAATTGGAATAAATAAGCAAATATATAAATAACTATATGTATATGTAGAATATATAGAACTTCAAAATCAAAAGACAACATTCAAGTTCGTGCAACAGAATCTGACCATTTCTTTGATTTAAAGATGACATGTAATTATTTAAAGCTCCTACAATGAATCCACGGTTACTTACTTATAGTTTTGCCAGTTGGGTGGATTTTTTTATTCAGATTATTTGAATGCTACCATTTTTTGAAAGATTAATATTGATCTTATTTAATCTGTTAATGCAAACACATACATACTATATACTTCTAAAAAAAGTGGTATCAATTAAGCAATCGGAACAGATGCGATATATTCCCGCGGCGGCTATCTTGGATTTTTCTTCTTGGCGTGAAAACCCTTTTTCCGACCAGTAGTAACTGTCGTCAAGTAGCGATTTATGCGCATGTTAGGCTTAACGAAAATAAAATGAAAATAATAAAATATAAACACAAATGAAAACAAAAATATAAACACATATCCTGAAAAGCACAGGAAACTCCTTAAAGCGGCAATTAGTAAATGCAAGTATGAACGCTGCGCGTTCATAAACCGAAAAAGAAATAACTGGATTCAGCAAACTAGTTGTGCAGCAATCTCAAAAGTGCACGAAACTCGTTAAAGCGGCAGTTAGTAAATGTATGTATGAACGCTACGCGTTTATAAACCCAAAAAAATCGCTGGGTTCAGCAAACTAGCTGTGCAGCAATCTCAAAATTGCAGGAAACTCGTAAGGCCCCCATGCATGAGAAATATACAATAAACGGCTAATATGAAACATAACAACAAAATATGCATAAAATTATTAACATACCTTAACAGACATCTCCTTTCTTGAAAGCTCAAGCACAAAATACTTGCTAGCATCACCTTCATTTCTCAAAATAGGTCTATGACTAGACACTCTAAACAAACCACCTTTTCTCTCCAAAATTTCCTGATATTTCTTAATTACATCAGCAACAGCTGGTAAACGGACTACAGAAGCCATAGTCAATAAAATAAATCCAATAAATTTAAGATAAAAATAAAAAGATAGAAAGACACAATCTGGTATCAAAGCACATGGGTAAAATCACAAGAGAAAAACAGCATCACGTACTCACAGCAGCTAAATCCAGGAGTGAAGTGATGCCAAAACACAATCTCGCGGGAAAACGGGGTTGCCAGAACACGTCACTCGTCGGAGTTGCCATATCGATGAAGATCGCCAACATTGCCAACAAAAAACCGCCAAGAAATCTCAAAAAATCCAAGATGGGAATATACATCATCTAAGACAAGCAATCTGAACTTGAGAAAACCCGCCCAACTGGTAGCATTGCATAAAGATATTATCAGGCACTGATTAACGCCGCCGGGACAAACTTCCACCAGTAAATTTTAATAGTTAGTTTCGTCTTATTTAAACTCTTCATTCGAGGAACATTTTGTTCATAAATAAGGCAAAATTTTCTGTCTTTTTTATTAGTTAAAGTTTACCCCGGCGGTAATCAGTAGCCAGGATAGAGATAAAATTGTGGTTACTTTGACAGATTTATAAAAAAGTGCTGAACGGTAAAACTTTTATCACTGGTCGAACGAAATCTTTGAAAATGAATAGCGTTTCTACCATTTTTTAGATAAATGGTAAAGTGAGTGCAAAATATAAAATCATTAAAATCATTATTTTATGGAAAATTTGATCATTGCTGGATTCTAAATTATCCAGCAGGTTAATCTAAGTTAGGTATTATATGACTTAAAATTGCATGTGTGAGAGAGACGAGAAATCCCAGAAAATATGATCACACATTATTTATTTTTTGGTCTCAGTGAAAGTATATTGGAACCAATTTTAATCAAATACGACCCGATCCGTGTTTCGGGTCGGGTTGATTATTCGCTACATTTCTTCGTTCGGGTTAGTCAAAATTTTCAAAAACATTTAGGGTATTGCTTCAGATAGAAAACTATAAAGAAGTATATCAGGTCATTGTGCCTAAATGAGTCACGATTCCCCATAGTTTTGTCGCATTTAGGGTATATTTGGCACTTTATTAAATATATAATTGATTAAGTAGGAATGATTGAATATGGTGCCTTTTAGTTTAAAATTCTTTTGTAGAAATTGAATCCTTATCTGTACTAAAAGCAAACTATATACGATTATCGTATTTAGGTCATTTTTGTCGCATTTACAGTAATTAAGGGGACAAGGGACCTTTAAACTCATTTATATATAGTTTTTAAATTGCACTTTAAATACTATTCAAGGTCACACTATATGAATTATGGCATATATTTATCACACAAAAAATTTAAAAAAAAAAACTTTTTTTGGCGAAAAATAAGAAATTTTCCTGAATATTTTACGCGTTATCAAGAACTTTCAAAATGTCCCAACCTCACTCTATATCAATTAAAATCCGTAATATTTTTTGTGCCAGTTTGACTTACATATACAAATGTAGCTGTGCATAGTTTTTTTAAACTAATTATAATTGGAAAAGTAGTTAAGTGCAGAAATACGATGCAACAATGCTGAAAATTTCATAAAATTTAGAAAATATTTTTTCTCTTACCTTTAAATTCAAATTTATAAAATTCGATTCACAGTTTTATTTGTATATGTAAATCAAACTGGCATAAAAAAAAAAAAAAAATGGGGATTTTAATTGATATGGAGTGAGGTTTGGACATTTTGAAAGTTCTTGATAACGCTTAAAATATTCAGGTTTATTCCATATTTTTCTCCCAAAATTTTTTTTTCATTTCTTTGGGGATAAATATATGCCATAATTCATTTAGTGTGTCCTTGAATAGTACAGTCATTTAGGGTAACTTTGAACCATGGGGTGTAACTTTGCACCACCTCCTAATTTTCAATATTTTTCACTCCAAAAGACTAAATAAGCTCCAGAACTGTCCTCTGTTGGCAAAGTTCTAAACCTGGGATTTCTACTCTTTATTTTAGAAAATAAATTAGCAACATGATACACAATTAAATGCATCATCTAACTATTTTTGTGAAGTACTGTTTTCAAGGTAATTTTGAATGCTCTTTTGAAGTTGTTGTAATCCAATTAACTTTTCATAGTTAGTAACAATATGATCATTTATCAGACCATATTATTGTCTAAATGTTGTAAATGTGATAATATTTTGTGATTATTTATTTATTAATAGTTAATAAAATGTAAATTAAGAAGGCACTAACATTTTACCACATTTTCAGGGTAACTGTTATAGGTGCATTGTCAAAAATTTCCCATATTTGCACGTATATTTTATATAAATTCCGAAAATGAACATTAGATATAACATGTAAATATTTTCACAAATATGTGTAAAATACATACAATTCATTTAAAGGCGTTTTTCGGGGCGGAGCTACTCAAATTTGACATTTCATACAATCGGCATTTTTTATTCTTATTTGAATAATACTAATACTAGTATGTTTTACTGTAACTATGGATATATTATTGAGATAAAACATTGAAAATTGTTTTCCACTGCATTTTTATGTTTTATATGAACAATAAACAGGGTTTTTTTTGTTTCTAAATGTTCATGGTTCCCTTCTTCCACTTTTCTTATGCTTGATATTTGTTGTAATATCATAAATTGTACAAATCTTGTTTTGTTGGGAAATGTAAATTCGGACTCTTTACATATCTTAAAACATTTTTGGGGGTTCAAAGTTGTCTTAACTATAATACTTTTTTTTATAATGAATTATTTTATATAATATTTATCAAATGGTGCAAAGTTACTCTAAATGGCCGGGTAACTTTGAACCAGGATAAAAATTCATTTTTTTTTAGCCTTTATCATTATTATTCCTTCATTTATGATAGTCATACAATAATTTAGGATCATTTCTTCTCTTTTATGCCCCTAGTTGCAACAATAGTATTAAAATAAGAGTGTGGCATATGAAAATAGAGAAAATGCGGATCAAAGTTACCTTGAATGACTGTACTTAAGGTGCAATTAAAAAATAATAATAAAAGGAATTTGAAGGTCCGTTGTCCCCTTAAAACCTAAATGAGACGTCCAAAGTACTTAAATGTGACAATGGATTTTATGCATCTCATTCCATCTTTAAATATTCTTTTCATCGCTATCAAATGTTGAAAAAATTAACTAAGTGTTGACATACGTAAAATTGAAAGTTGAAACACTTATTATTGAACTACTTAATTGATTAATAACTTAATTTTATAAGACCGTAATCCGTTTGGAACCAGCATCTCTTACACAAATTTTATTCGGTTGCACCACTTTTTTTTTTTTTAAACAGTTTACTTTACTAATTACAAAAATGCCTTAATTAAATAACACATATATATTTTTTATTTTTTACCGGTATCAAAAACAAACTCTGTATGTAGATTTTGAAGATGCATATGATGAAGATGAAGATGAAGATGCAGAAGAATATTTTGAAGATGCAGATGAACCCTTGGTCCCAAAGAGTTTCAATTATAAAAAAAATCCCTGCCGGCCCGGCCTACAGGCGGAAGTAGATTTCGAAGTTAAATATACTAATTTCACCAACAAAAACTAAATCATGATTAGAGATAAACCCGCTTTAACAATTTTATCTGGCCGCTTTTGAAGAGTTTTTATTTTATTTTTATATAATAGCTGGTTTTATCAGAATCATGTTAAGGCGGTATTGAAAAAAATTACTTTTCCATGCTCAACAACTCGAAATTTTATGGCACATTTTCAGATTCATTTTTAAAAGAAAAAATATGAAAGTTGCTGACGTGATTTTTGAAGAGATAGAGATTTATAAGCGACCTATGTTTTTATTTTTCGTTCAATTAATTAATACTTGATTTATAAACAATTATTTTCTCAGTAGGACAATATTTTTCGTTTCTAACACAATCGCTTCGGGAAATTCTGTTCAATGCCCACTTTGACATCATTTTTTGAAATATATTCTGCCTCTATCAAAAAATCGATCATTACGATACATTATATAGTTTCTGAATGAGAGAATCTGCCAATTGAATGCGTTTGAGAGCAAAAATGAATTTAAAAATGAGTCAGAAAATAAGCAGTTTGGATTTGAATATAGACTTAATAAGATGATTTTTTTCTTCAACCGCTATGTATTTTTAATTTGTTTTCGCTGTAAGAATTGGTCCTATCAAAAACTTGTCCATTTAAATGTTTTAGACAATATTAAGAAGATATGTAATAAATTCATGGGGATTTTATATCTTGTAAATTGACGGAGTTATGGATTTTTTTCTTCTTCACCCCCCTCCCCATTTTCGTTTTTTGTTTTTGTTTTTAATTTTTTTTTCTTGCGGTACGAATTGGTCCTATCAAAAACTTGTGAATATAAAATTTATAGATAATATTAAAGAGATTTATAATAAAATTAATTGGATTTGATATCTTAAGGATTGACGAAATTATGAATTTTTTTCTCCCCAAAACCCTATTTTTGCGCCCCTTCAACCCATTTTTAATTTTATCAAAAATCTGTGATACATAACTTTTTGGCCCTATTTTTAGAAGTAATAAAAACTTTAAACTTATTTGATATGTACAAAATTTAAGAAGTTAAGGGGTTTTTCGTTTTTCCCAAAACCTCTCCCTATTTCCATTTCCTTGGTCCGATTTTGCCCATTAACGAACTTGACCGAGATTTTATGCCCCTTGATTTTATGTATCAGTTTGGAAGAGATTTGTGCAGAATTATGAAAGTTATCGTGTCCAGAAGAAAGTGATATATATATTAAATAGATAGATAGATAAAGTTTTTTACTGAGAGTGGTTTTGGGTTCTACGGGTCATGATCGGTTTAGATCTGCAAAAAATTTTCAGAAAGTCCAACATGGGGAGAATGCAATAGGTAGTGTTTCATACAAAATCTACCTAAAAATAACTTTGGGATACATAATATTGAACATATTGTAATTAAATAATACATTCTTATACATTCATACTTTAAACACTTTTAACTTTAATCATGTAAAAGACAAGAAGTAACTAATGAAGGACCAACGCAACATAAATTTTACGAAAAATCATTGCTTATGACCGTATATTTTATATAGACATTCTGATTTTCTGTTTCCATTCAACTCAGTTTTCCTTTTGTCTTCCACTTAGACCTCAGTATTTTATATTATGAATGAAGGTTTGAATATCAGTGGCTCCCAAACTTTTTTTAACCACGCTCGACCTAAGCATTTCTAAAATTATGATGCCCTCCCCTCTATATATGGCATATACGAGGGTTGCTATTTATATTTCTGGCTTAGTAATGAAAAAACAAATATTTATGATCGACATTGGATTTATTGTTTTTCAAAGTATTCTCCATGAAGATCAGTACACTTTTGCATGCGTTTGGTACAATTTTTGAAGTACTGTTTCCACTCCGATGGAGGTAACGCCAAAACATGTGTTTTGAATGCATCAACCACTTCTTCTGGGTGTCAAAAATCGTTGTCCACGTAATTTATTTTTGATGTGTGGGAATAAAAAAGGTCATTGGGTGCCAAATCAGGGCTGGCCAATCACGGATAACCCATCAATTCGATATTTCGGCCTTCAGAAATTCCTTTGTTTGAGCCGATGTGTGAGACCTCGCATTGTCATGATGAAGAATTATTCGCCTGTTTTGCTTTTTTCGAGTTTCTCCGGAGACCTCTGGCAAACAAATGGTCGTGTACCATTCAGAATTGACTGTCCTGCGTCGCTCTAATGCTACTGTCGCCACGTGACTGGTAAGGCCGAAGAAACAGGCAACCATTTGCTTCGATGTGCTTCTTCCTCGAACAATTTTATTTGGATCTGTTTCATTTTGGAAGACCCATACAGTCGATTGCTGTTTTCTTTCTGGCTCATATGCATAGATCTATGATTCGTCACTTATGTAGGTGTTATACACCGCCTTTGATGAAACTTGAACGTATTTTCTTTTACATTTCCTTGCATAAATCGACACGAGCCTTCTTTTGAGCGTTTGTCAGATTATGCGGGATCCAACGAGAACATTTTTTTTTTTTACTCCCAAATGTTCATGTAATATCTTATTGATGCTTGTCATACTAATGTCCATTGATCCCCCAATCTCACGGTATTTTCTAACCTATAAACCACTCTTGAAACAGGAACTTTTGCTGCCATATTTAAAGTCGTCTGGTATCAACTTTGCTACCGAATATGTGTCTGGCAAATTAATTTTAGGTTGTCTGATAGCCAAAGAGTAATATTGTGTAATTTTTAAGCTTGCTAAAATGACGTGAAGATGACATATTTTTTTAAAACTTTAAAGCACTCTTGAAACATGCTCTTTTGTTGTCATATTTAAAGCCGTCTGGCATTAACTTTGCAACCGAATTTGTGTCTGGCAAATTAATTATAGGTTGTCTGATAACCAAAGAGTAACGTGTTGTAGTTTTTAAGCTTGTTAAAATGACGAGAAGATGCTATATATTTTTAAAACTATAAAAAACTCTTGAAACAGGCACTTTCGTTGCCGTATTTAAAGCCGTCTGGCATTAACTTTGAAACCGAATTTGTGTTTGGCAAATTAATTTTATGTTGTCTGTTAGCCAAAAGTTGCAATGTTATGTTGCAATTTTTAAACTTGCTAAAATGTCATGAAGATGCTATATATTTTTTAAACTATAAAACACTCTTGAAACAGGCACTTTTGTTGCCAGATTTAAAGCCGTCTGGCATTAACTTTGGAACCGAATTTGAGTCTGGCAGGTTGATACACTGTTAAAAATATCGTGAAACATTACCTCTGTTTTTAAAGTCTATCTGTATTCTGACCAATGAGAACGCTTCATAGGCGTTTATGTAGCGTTCTCATTGGTCAGAAAATAGAGAACCTTTAAGAACAGAGATAATTTTTCACGATATTTTTAACAGTGTAGACTGTCTGATCGCCAAAGAGTAATATGATGTAATTTTTAAGCTTGTTGAAATGACGCAAAGATGACATGTTTTTTTTTTACCTATAAATGTGGGTCTGGCAGGGTATTAGCAACGTTGGCAACGTCTGGAAAAAATGGATTAATATCACAAACAGTTATTTGAAACAGATGCTTTAAAAAAAAAATCATGCTAAAAGGACGTAATTTTGAAGTTTTTTCACCTGCATAACTCCTTCTCCCGCAGGTAAACGCAACCTCTCCCGCCAGTCAGACCGTCCGCATACATACTACATCATAAAACGGAAGAGCATATAGAAAAATGAGCCTTGCTAAAATGGCGTGTTTTTGAAGTTTTTTCACGTGCATTGCCCCTTCTCCCACAGATAAACACAACGTCTCCCGCCAGCCAAACCGTTCGCATACGTACTACACCATAAAACGGAAGAGAACGTAGAAAAATGAGCCTTGCTAAAATCAAGTGACGAAAACGTTGCTCGCTCTTTTGGACTACAAGTGTTTGGTACAGTTCTAATTAATGTGTTCATGAACTATTCAATTTAACACTAGAACCGCCGGCTATTTTACTCAAGTTTTTTTAAAATTGTTCACACCAGAATTGTATTCAAAACTATCTAACCTATTTCATTAGCCTATTTTTGTGCTGCATATATTTAACAAATCGTTTGAAGAAATGTCTGGTTCGAGACGACTATTATCAATTTGGCAGGGGTCAAAATGACCCCTAATGGCGATTCTAGTGTTAAAGTCATGTGCTAGAAATATTACCTCTATTTTAAATTAAAAATACATGAATTTTAAGAATTCCTGGGCGAACTTCTCACTGTTATAACAGTTTTAGTACTGTTTGTCTCATTTATATTGGTACTTAGAAACAATTATGAAATTTATCTACTTGTGCTCTAATATTTGCTATTCTTATAAAGGTAATCCTTATGGTGCCGAGCCACTTTGGGGTAATTCCCATTTTTCTGACCTTATAAATTTTCCTAATGCAATGGCTATGTGGTTTTCTTCCTTTAATGTTTTTAATCTGAAGTACCCGGAAAATGTACAGGCAACGATGAAATTTATTCAAAGGTGAGAATAGTAATTTTATAACTGGTTGTTTATATATATATATATATATATATATATATATATATATATATATATATATATATTGGCACATAATACAAGGCTATATTTTACTATCTCAAATTAATCCTCATTCTTTTTTAAATGTTATTTATATACTCATTTTTTATTTTATAATATTTGTTTTAAAATAGTTAATTTAATCAATGCCCTTTTATTTATTTATTTTATATTTACTCAGTACTTATTAAGTTTATTCCTATTTTTCATTGTACTTTAAGTAAATGTTAATTTAAGTCATTCCTTGATTTCTTCAATTAATTTCATTCTTTTTTAAATGTTATTTATATACTCATTTCTTATTTTATAACATTTGTTTTAAAATAGTTAATTCAGGGCTCCCAGATGGTCCGCCAACTGAATACCAATATTATTTTAGAAAAATTTTCTTTTTAGATTTTTCTTACAAACCGCCGAGGACCACCTTTGAAAGTTAATTCTAGAGCAAACCTACCATAAACTTTTCTGTTAAAATATATTGGTATTCAGTTGGCGGACCGTTTGGGAGCCCTGTTAATTTAATCAATGCCCTTTTATTTATTTATTTTTATATATTTATTTATTTTATATTTACTCAGAAGTACTTATTAAGTTTATTCCTATTTTTCATTCTACTTTAAGAAAATGTTAATTTAAGTCATTCCTTGATTTCTTCAATTAATATCATTCTTTTCTACGGGTATAGATGGCAGCACTAAACATTTTTGTTAAAAACATAGTTACAATATAGTTTTCCTTTTTCACACAAGATGGCAGCAATGTTTTGGTTTTCAGTGACTAACTGTTGGCCACTTGTTTTAATAGTCTTAACTCTGATTGCATCCTCACATGTTGTAATGTAGTGGGTGAATTTTCTGAAGTTTTGTATTCTAGTCTATAATTGAGGTATTGTCCTCTAATCATTTTTCAATTTTTAATATCCTGTGTGAGGTGTATCTTTCTTTAGATCTCTTTGTCTTTTATCATTTATTTTGTTTTATGATGCGCTATTAGGAACTAAATTTTGTCAATTTAGGCTTAAAACCGACAAAAGTGGGTGAAATTGAGCATCTTCACTATGAATTAAACCTACAAGCTCCTCTGATGATTCTGTGGATTATTCATAGCTTCTTATTCTACATACTGGTTTCCTATGTTCATATCTTATTCATCTTTAGAATTTTACCAATATATATATATATATATTATGTGTTTTTTGTTGTGTCATTTGTTTCTTGATGACTAAAGTCAGGCATTTGATCCTTTGTATCATTATCAGATCTTATCAGGAAATATCTACTGGTTAATTGAAGTGAGTCAGCATTGATAAGGGTTTTGGGATTGAGTTATTGTACTATAACTCATATTTGAATGAAACAACTTTTTAAGACAAAACAAATTTTGGTTATCTTCATAGTTTTGGTCAAAAACAAAGATGAAACTTTCTTTAAAAGGAAGGCCCCTAACCAGATGGGGGCAGGGTGGGCTGAGCCCCCACCCCCTAGCTTTCTCTAGAGCCTCTTCTAATCATTTTACTATTTTGTATTTCTTTAACAAAATGTATATTTTAACTAATCTGATAAAAACACTTTATTTGCAAGAAAAATATTTTAGATATTTCAACTGTCTTGAATTATTGAATGCAATGAAATATGCCAATAACATTTTTTATTCAGAAGCGTATTAGTTGTGTTGTATTATCTTCTTGTACAATTGTCGAAATGCAAGGTAAATAGAAATATTTCCTTCTCCTGAAGAAAAAAAAAAGTCCAGATGTATAAACCGGTCACCACATGTTTTAATACATCTTTTGAATCTTTTTAAGGACATTATGAAAGTGATAATCCACGCAGGGGAACGGAAATAGGTATTGTTCAAGCTGATCGGTAATTAGTGAAGCGGTGGGCAAACCGTTTTCAAAAAGCTATTAAAAAAAAAACACGTTTCTCAAAATTTTAATTGTTTGCTTGTTGACAACATGTGTCAGCTGACAGTAGATTTACTTAATAGTGAAATATCGCTTGGAAATGAGAAAGTTTGTAGAAAGAAATTACGAAAGAAAAAGATTGTTGATTTATACAAATAGAATAAGAAAAAAATTGTTTCAATGCCATTTATTCTTAATAGCCATGTGTGTCGTCAGAAGTGTATTAGAAAAGCGGGAGAGGGGTATGTACCTTTTTTGCTGTTGAACCCTTTTATATGTTTTTTTTTTTTTTTTTTTTTTTTTTTTTTTTTTTTTTTTATGTTTCATGGTTTTAAAAAACTATTTTTCTTCAATTTATCTTGTAATAATTAAACATTAAGTGAAAAAATATTAATGTTAAGTTTAATGTTCCGTTTATTATAAGGTTTATGACAACAATATCTTCATGTAAACAGTGGGTATTGTATTTAAATCTGCTTTCATGTTTGAATCCGCTACTTTCTGACACATTTGCGAAATAATTTTGATTGATAAAAGCATAAAATTTGCAGATATGGTTATTCAAGTTCAAAGAATTTTACTGCCTTTTACGTTTTATAAGCCTGTTTTCAAATCTAAACAAGCTACTTTCTGACATATTCTTGAAAAATTTTTATTGGTAAGTCATACAATTTGCAGGTAATCAGGCTCCAAAGAGTCAAATAGTGTTTTACGTTTTCCTATAACAGTAAATAATCTATCAGAGCATGAAAGCAAATTTGAAGCTTTAGGCTGTGTTGCCAAATTGGGGATTTTTTTGTCCCCAGATTGTTGATTGTCGGCGCTTTTTTGAAATAGAAATATTCGCCCTATTTAAAAATAGATTAAAAATTCTGAAAAATAAGCGAATTATACTATTATAAAAAAGTGGTGACAGTCAAATAATCTGAATTAAAAAAGTCCCCAATCTGGCAACACTGGCTTTAGGGCTGATTTTCATGTCATAAGCACGACGAAATGGTAGCCATCGTGCAGCAATTGACAATAACACAAGATATATGAAATTTATTGGAAAACGGAGAACGTTAATCGATTCTTAGGCGTGTGAATGTGAGAACCTGAAATTTTTAGACAAGTAGGAAAGCAAATTAATTCTTGAATGCGTGAGGAATATTTGCGTTGTTGAGGGAGAGAAAAGTATTTTCGAGACCCTCGCAAACGGGGGAAACGCGTAATCAGGGTTGCCACGCTTCAAGGAATTTCCAGACCAGGAAATTCTTCGGCACGAGTACTTTCTTACAGAAAATCTCTCTTTACATAAGGCGAAATTTCGTGCGCTTAATCCACATATATTTTTCTATAAAAAAATACTGATATATTGACTGGAAAATTCCCTGAAGTGTGGCAACCCTGGTAATAATTAATAATTGCCTACATTTATTGAAACTGTTCATTTGTTACGAAAATATTTGGCGTTCACATTATCGAAAATCAGCCACCGTGCTCCATTCCGAAATGAGATCGGACCATCGAATTTCAGGAAGCACATGTAAAACGTACGCTATAAACTTCTCAATTCCTTCCTCCCGCTCTAATAAAAGTATGGAAGAACATGGAGATAGAATTATATTAGTTTCTTCGAAAAAAAAAACCAGGTATGTCTTGAAAATATGTTATTAATATATCTGTACTAATAAAAGAAAGTTTCACTCCATCTGTGCGTCTTTGCGCAATGGCTAGCAAAATCTACGGGACGTACGAGGCCGAAAAGTTTGTATAGCTAGCCCAAAGTGTCTCCTGATGCAACTGAGACTCAGAATTTTAAATTTATAATAATTAGTTGAGTTTTTAATTAAATATCGCAACTTACTCTCATGAAAAACTCATCCATTTGGTCATCCCCAATCAAGGAAAGCTATTGCGCACGCGCACAAACCTATTTACGCATCGGAAGCTACTGAAGAACCGACTTTTGATTTTATTTGTGTTTTTAATAGCTTTGTTTTAAGCTAAATCGACCAAACCGCTCGGTACAGTTAAAATTGAAAGACGTATTCCAAAAGATCGTATGCTTTTACGTCTCAAATGCCGCAATCAATTAAAAAAAAAAGTCGCAGATGTCACAAAATGTCAAAAAGTAGCCCTTTGAAGAAAAATTTCAAAAAGGGTCATTTTTCCGAAAAACGTTTTCCCCCTTATTCAGTGATGGAACAGTGGCGCAGCAGTTGAGAGATTGTCACCACTAAATTTTTATAGTATTCTTCGCCTTCAAAAATCTCAGAAATTATGTCCTGAAGTTAGACGAAGAATACTATTAAAATTTTGCAGTGTCAATTTATTCTCTGCTGCTACACTGCTCCATCACAGCCCTTATTGCAACACCTTTCCAGACAGTGGCGTAGCCAGGGACGGGGAGGGGGCGAAATGCTCTGGATACCAGTAATATTTTAAAGTTTTCACCGCCTTTATTAATTGCAAAAAATTTGTCGATACGATAAGACGAACAGAACGTTACAAAATTAGTGGTATACAGAGCATTTGGACCCCCATCCTGGCTACGCCACTGCCTCCAGGGCGCAATTTTAGAGATTCCGACAAACCAAAAATATGTTCTTAAAGCTGACACCGTCTTATAATCGATGGTGTAATTGGTTTTTAAAAGTAAGAATTCTAACCCTTTCAAGTACGCCGGCGAACGTAGGTCACTTTGCGCCTCACGGAGACGATATTTTTTGTGCGCTAAAAGTAACTAAACGTCCGTATTTCAACACAGTCTTTTTAGAGCATCTCAATAGAACAGATTTACATCACCTACAAAAATTTTGAAATGTTCGGACGGGTAGAAATATTTTTTTACAAAATAAAATGTATGAAAATGTCGACGAAATCAGTAAAAACCTAAGTGTTTCGTTGCGGTTTCGCATGCTTTCGGCGCGCATATACTCCAAAAGTCAAATTTCACAGAAAATAAAATACCAAATAGCATATTACCTTCAATTTAACATTTTTTTCGAGATTTTTTTCATTCAAAAATATAAATTCAGACAAAATCGAGTTAAAGATATAAAATCACAGAAATTTGAGGTTCATTTAAATGATCATTCATCACGGGCCCGGGAAACGCAGGCCAGGTCAGATAGTATATTTACAATAAATGTTTCATATTTGAAAGGATATAATCATATGCTGAATTTAAAATTCAATTCTTTCAAAATCTTACTTGCTATTGCGAATGGTCAGTAGCAAATAAAATATAAATAAAATTATATTAATTCAAAATACAGAGGGTGTTTACATATCTTTGTAACGATTTGTTTTTCTCTCTGATGTAAAATTAAATGAAAAAATAACCCTATATGGCATCAGTTCGAAATAGGGTTTAATTTATCGTCTGCATTACTAAAAATTTCTTTGCTTTAAAATGTCGCTGGAAAATAAACAATGGATCGAAGCCTGTGTGTATGTCACAGAGGGTGTTCACACATTTCGTAACGATTTTGGAAAAAGAAATATATGAACAAAGATAAGAATTTTATTTTTAAATGTGTTCAATCTGATAATCGTTTTGTTGAACTATGTTATTATATTTTGTTTTATAAAATAAAAGAGCTTTTCTCATAATATCAATATTAATTTTGTTCCACTCCAAAGTTATTTCTAAAAAACTTGAAATGAAAGTAATATTGAAAAAATAGAAATAATTATAACATTTTGATATTCATTAAATCATGTCTGTAATATATTATTATTCAGTAGTTTATTATACGTCACTTTCCTCATATGCACTAAAATAAATTCATTTATTGTTAGAAATACAAAATCATATTCTGAATCTGATCTTAACCCTTAACTCTTTAATGGGCGCCGTTTTCAGTCTGCAAACGATTAATTTTATTTCCAAAACTGCCAAATGGCACTAGTAATTTTGTAATACAATTTTGATCTCATAATATACGTGAAGAAAAGCTTTTGATTATTTAATAATATATTTGTTCGTAAATTGCGGTGTGAATTAATTATTTGAACATTTCTGGGCAGAAATGCCTTGCCCCTGAAAAGGATAAAGACTGACGTTGCGTTTCCGCAACATTATATTTGTGATTTTTACACTGCTTTTGATACCAGTAAAAAAGAAAAGTAAAATTTTCCCTATTTAATTAACACATTTGAGTGATTCATAAAGTAAAAGTAAGTAGTTAACAAAAAGTGGTGGGAACTGAATAAAATTCCTGTAAACCAATATGGTCCTTAATGGGTTAAATAAGTTAAGTACTAACAAATTTCTGCCATTTTTGTATTTCTATTTTTCAAAGGTGTGTATTGTTGAGTTAAGAATTGTATTTAATTCACTGTTACAGTCTGGACAAATTCAGACTGTGGTTTGTAACAAATTTGAGAAGTGTTTGTTACCCTGTCTAGTTAAAATCAAGTGTCTCATAATTAGTATTTTACTTAGATGTTGGTAAATTTGACTATGCCTGTATATGAAGTTTTAAAAACATGACGTAATTGTTTTTTCAGAAATATTACGAAATATTCACAGTAAATAAAATAACACACTTATGTCATTTTTTAATGATAAATATAATTTTATTTTGTAAGCCGCATACAGTGTCGTAAATTAGTTGAGAAAGTTGCTAAATGTTCAAAAAAGTTATACACAAACCACCATATTTATGTAATGATAAAATATTTTTAAAATACTAAGTTAATACTAACAGGCTGTCCAAAAAAAGTGATATCAGTTTATTTTTGTAACTATATGAGATAGATAAATGATGTAAATTGCAAAAACGTGGATTGGTTTAAATATCTCCGAATGTAATGGAGTTGCACAGAGTCAAAAATTGACTTATTTCACTTGGATAGTTCGAAAAATGAAATCTGTTCAAGATTGGGGAATGTCTACAAGCTAAGATTTAATGTTCCATTGATTATTAACACATTAAAATATTAGATTTGTGGACGTTATCCTCCAGTCTTGATCGGATTTCATTCAAATTTCATGGCAAAGTGAGATGTCCTGATGTTTGGAGGTATTCAAACGCTGCCATCGAAATACTCAAGGCCAGAGGACACGAGTTGTGACGTCGATCATCACTAATCGACCGACTTCTCACTAGTGTTGGAATGCACACCGAAAATTTTTGAATAGCAATTTTATTTTATTTTATTTGTGGAATATCTATCATCTTATAAAACAATAATAACTATTTAAACTTACTGGTGTGTATTCGGAATCTTTAAATAAAAATTCAGCCAGATTCGGAACAGTGCTGCCAGATTGGGAACTTTTTTAATTCAGATTATTTGACTGTCACCGCTTTTTAAAAATAGTATAATGCGCTTATTTTTCAGAATTTTTAATCTATTTTTATATAGGATGAATATTTCTATTTAAAAAAAGCGGTGACAATCAACCATCTGGGGACAAAAAAGTCCCCAATCTGGCAACACTGATGCGGAATTCCACAGTGTTGCCGCATCTGGCTTATTTTTTATTGGGGGATTCCAAATTCTCACCAGTAAGTTTAAATAGTTATTATTGTTTTATAAGATGATAGATATTCCACAAATAAAATAAAAGAAGGCTGCTATTCAAAATTTTCCGGTGTGAATTCCAACACTAGTGAAAAGTCGGTCGATTAGTGATGACGTCACAACTCGTATCGTCTGGCCTTGAGTATTTCGATGGCAGTTATTCAAACCAAAGCTATTGGGTGTGAATAAGAGTGCAGCATTCATTATTTTTGTTTTCAAGGAACGTATAAAAATGAAACAATTCAAATTCTCCACCTTTCTATGAACATTTTTGCAATTTACACTATTTATCTGCTGCAAAGAATCTATCACACGTACGGAAATAAACCGTGTTAACACATTTTTTTTTTCTTTTTACACTCTGTGTATACTGTTCTGTAATCCTGTGCAGTCTTGAAATCATTATTTTATGCTGATTTAGAGTCCAGATAACTACTGTCATTTACGGTGATATATGTATATGACCGTAAATGACAAGAAAGCTATGGTCATTTACGCTTATTTACAATCTTGATATTACGGTCATTTACAAAGACAAACTGTACACTAAAAACACATGAAAACCCGATTTTAGCGGCTGACTCGTAGGTTTACCACTGTGCTTTCCTGCACCAAAAGGTATGAAAACATGGAGGGCTGGGAGCAGGAAAACACAATGGTAAACCTACGAGTCAGTCGCTAAAATTGGGTTTTCAGATGTTTTCCACCAAGTTATGACTTGGCAGACCAATTCCGTTTTAATATGCGAATCATGATTTAATTACTTCTAGAATTTCATCCGCGAACTCGATGAGGTGATTGTCTGTGCGGCCGTCTCCCGGTCTATAACAGTATAGTTATATAATAAATCTGGCAGTATTTAACTTTTGAACCTTATACGATTAAATAAGGACAAATTTATTGCATAATAATACTGGTAATAAAATGATGCAGAATCTTCTGTCTCTATACCCCTGAATGAATTAGAAGAAAGGAAAAAAACCCTCGAAGAATGAAGCTATCCTGGAAAAACACACTTTCTAATTACTTTAATTACTGTGTACAGCTCATATTCAAAATATTAGAATAATTCAGAAAAAGTAATAAGGAAATTTTTTTTTCATTTATTTATTTTTGATACTAAGTAAATGCAATTAAATTTCTTATAAATTAAATCTGGAATGGTTAGATAAGATTTTAACATTTACAAAATATAAAGTAGAGCACAATAAATTAGGTATACAGCTTTCTGAAACACATCAAAATATTAGAATAAAATTTAGATTGGTTCAAAATATTAGAATATTTTATTTTATGCAGCAATATTACCTTATGAATATGAAGTAAATGGTAGCTAATATTTTGTAGCATCCCCTTTAGCTTTCATAACAGCGTACAATCGATCTTGTATACTATATACAAAGTGTTTACAAACATTTCAATCAATATTAGTCCAAATAGACTTTATACGTGTCACTAACTCAGTTTTACTTGAAGGAGGATTTTCTTGGAGTTTCTTCTTCAATATACGCCATAAGTTTTCGATGGGATTAAGGCCTGGTGAGTTTGGTGGCCAAGGAAGTACCTTAATGTTGCGTTGGCGGAACCAATTCTTAGTTGACACTGAGGTATGTGGTGACGCTAAATATTGTTGAAAAATGAAATCATCTTCAAATAAATCTTCTGATGATGGAATGATATAATATTCCAAAATTTCTTGATATACCTGAGGGTTAACCTTTTCGTAGACGATGCATAACTTTCCACGTCCTTCTGCGTTCTTGCAACCTCAAACCATGACACTAGCAGCAAATTTTAAGGCATTCTTTATCAAATGCTTCTTGCTTCAATCTCCAAACTCGAATACCTTGATTATCATATGAAACACAAAACATACTTTCATCACTAAATAATATATTTTTCCAATCTTCTTCGCTCCATAAACGTCTTGATTGCCAACTCAATCTTTTACCCTTTTGCTTTGCAGTCATGAGAGGTTTTGTTTTCGGTACACGGGATTCAAACTAAAATTTATGGAGACGTCTTAATGTTGTCGATGTAGAAACTTCAACTCCTTCTTCATTCCATTTTCGGTGCAAGAATAGCACACTTTTAAAACGGTTTTTCTTAATTATACGCTTCAGTTTCCTGTCATCTCTAGCAGATGTTTATGGTTTTCGGCCGCTATTTTGGCGATTATTTTGAAATTTTCCAATTTTTTAATATTGTGTTAGTATTTTACTAACGCTTGATTGCGAACAATGTAAATAATTTGCTATATAACATTGATTTTTGCCGTGCCGATACAAATCAACCATACAAAGTTTAATAGATTCAGGAATATCACTCACACAACCGATTTTGACGAAAAAGCAAACTGAATAAAGAACTGCAAAAAGAATACTGATTTTAAATAAAATCGTCCGAATTTAGTCAATGATGGCATCAATTATGAATTGGTGATAATTAAAGGAGAATTAATGTGAAATATTCTAATATTTTGAACCACTTGAATAAATATTTTAATATTTTGTCTTTTCAAAATAATTTTTTTTCAATTAATTTTTTCAAAAAATTGATATTAATTTTAAGATAATAAATAAGTTTAACCAACAATAAGTTTTTAATGTAAATATCGTTTGCATGTTTGCATTAAAAGACATTAAATTATAAAACGCTATTTTCAATTTGTAAATAAAAAGTAATTATTCTAATAATTTGAGTATGAGCTGTACTAAAATTTGTTAATTGCTATTACCCACCAGTATTCAGAAAAGGTAAAAGTTTTAATATTGGTATAAACATGCTAAATCTTTTCAATTAATAAATAACACCAGTATTTCATTGAGAAATGTTTCTTTTGGTCTTGGGGGTTAAAGCGGATGTGCATCTTTTACTCGTAAGAAGAGAAGAAAAGGTGTCAATGTAATTGCTGCTATAGCGGCAGGTAAGTAATGTTAACATATTAAAGCAGGAAAACCTGGAAGACGGAAGCTGTCTTAAATGGAAAATTAGTAATTATCAAGACGAAAGGAACATCATAGAATTATATACTTGCTAAGATGGAAACGATTATAAAAAGGAAATTTCTTAGAAGTTCCTTTGATTAAATCTTGACAGCTGTTTTACTGTATTTCTAAAAAAAAAATTTTGCTAAATATTTACCAAATGTGTATGTAAAGATATCGATTTAACCCGTTAACGGTCGCATTAAACTATGGTTTAAAAATTCAAATTGTTTATTGGCCCCACTTTTTTGAAAAAGAGATATTCCCCTTATTTAATGACAGATAAAATGATACTATAATAAAGCCAATTACACTATTTTATAAAGCTGGTGGGAATCAAACAATCTGAATAAAAGATACAGCCCGTGAACATCCGTGACCAACGACAGAAAAGGCCAGTTCATGAATTTAATGACATTTTGCCAAGAAAATTTTGTAAATTTGTAACAGTAAAATATTTAGAAATATGGTAGATCCATAGCCGATACAGAATCGCAAAGCACGGACAACATTCCGCTTTAGACGGATTTCCGTCTTACCAGTTATAACTCCTAACGGTTTTCCATCCGTCTTAAACATTAATTATTTTCCGTTTAAAATCCTTTGAGCTCTGATGGGTGAATTTCTTCCCACTTAATTTTAATCTCCAAATGTCACATTTGCACCGGAATATTCTACGAAATTTAATTGAAAATAGATCAATGCATTTTTTCGTGTACATTATAAGCCGGATCTTTAGTTTACAAAGTACTGGCGCCAGTGTGGACATTTTGAAGAAATTCACCCCCAGAGCTCAAAGGGTTAAGGCAGATTTCCATTATAATGTGTTTCCGCTTTCACAGTCTCACGATTTTTACATTTCATAGCCGCTCATTAGAAGCAGCAACGACTTGATATCTCTTCCATTATCAGATGCTTATTGTGGATAAATTTCAGATTTGAACATCATAAGAAACATTTTCAAAGGAAATACTGGTGTGAATTATTAATTTAAATGATTTGACATGTTTGTATTATTAAAAAAAAATTTCCCCTAAAAAAAAAAAAAAAAGGTATTGGTCTTTGGCAGTAGTTAATAAATGTTAGAACGTTAATAGTAATTAAGGTTAGTTGGGGTAACTGGACCCACGAGGTAACTGGGCCATAGGCTATTTTATAAAAAACCGTTAATGTATTTTAAGTTTTATAAAACAACGTGTGTCAACTCAATCATAACTCTCTCTTTGCTGTGATAAGTTGTCGAAAATTTATGTTTCTTTTTTTAAAAACAACGTCAATTTGATTGAAATTCCTCGGCTTTTTATTAAAATACTGTAAGCACTTTTATTAAACAATCATTTTTTTTTAAAGATTAGGCATATAACTACGTTAATATTATGAGGTGTCTATACATATTTACTTCATGTTTCAAATGTAAGCCCGGTGTCCCAGTTACCCCATAAATTTTTCAAGAATGGGGTAACTGGGACATGTATCCGGGTTAACTGGACCATGCGGGATCCAGATACTCCAATTGTTATAAATAATTTTTCTGAGTTTCTCTTACAACGAGAAGTAAATTTCTCCCTTGTTTTTTGCTCACAACAAAGAAAATTATAGAATACCTTATTAAAATTCCGTGGTAAAATTAAAAAAGCAAATTGGGTGATATCAAACCAAATTTCTTGACCCCTTGAGAGGCGGTGATGCCATTATGGCATCCCATAATGTTAATTCCTAATTGCCACATTGGCACAGGAATTTTGTAATGGAAATTTCACCTTTATTAAGTACGCGAAAATATACTTTTACTTGTTTTCAAATAGATTATCTTGTAAATACTGGTGTCTATAAATTATTTCAACATTTTACAAATGCAAATACCTTGCCCCTGAAAGCGAGATAGCCAAACCTTGAAATTGTACGATTGATACAGATAAAGTACTTAAGTACTTACGTAGCCGTTTGTTCATAGATTTACCTTGCTATTTTTTCCTAAAAATACCCATGTGACTTTTATACTTATTACCTACACTAAAGTACACAAGTACTTACTTAATTTTTATGTTTTTCGTATAAATAAATCTAATACTTTCTCTTTTAGTGCTTTTTTAGACACATTGACAGCAAAGGTTTCCCTTACTTTATTGAACACCCCCCCCCCCCCCCCCCCACGCTCTTTAGTTGATATATAATTTACATGATCTGCCTGGTTTAAATTTTTTTAAGTTGTTTACGCTTTTTCAAACAGGACCTGATATCCCATATTAAGAAAAATAAACGCGTGTGGAACATAGATCCTCTTGGTCCACTTACTCCATTTTTATGGGGCAACTGGACCCATGAGGAAAGAACGATGAAATATGCATATTTTTATATTTTTAAATATTAAAATGTAATTTTGAGCATTTCTCTCTGATAGAGGAAACCTAACTGAACACAATTACAGAAGTTCAGACTTTAATTCAAATGAACATTAGCTTTTTGAAGTTGAATTGTCAGAAGCTCCAGAGTCACATTGTAAAATCATAGCCCAGTTACCCCAACTAACCTTACAGGTTTCGTACACATTCAGGGGATGTTAGGTGTTATAGTATCAGAAACTTCGTAAAGTACAGGTCACTGTATCTGAAGACAATTTTTTTTTCATTAAATAAGACAAATATAACTGTACGAAAATTCTGGTAAAACGCCCTTGAAGCGTACGAACCCTGTAATTATAGGCATTGAAAATCGTGTGGTTTCTTGATAGCTTCATTCTTCGAGGTTTTTTTTTTTTTTTTTTTTTTTTTTTTTTTTTTTTTTTTTTGTATATAATCATTCAAATATTTCCGTAATATCATATTATATTTAAAGAACTATAGATCATAGTATCTTTATACTACGTAGTACATAATAGCCATAGCTGCCAACTTTTACGCTTTCTTCCTACCACTAAAATTTTCTAGGAAATACTGCCTTGTTTAATCTACAAAATCTAACGATTAAACAAGGCGAAAATCTTTACAAAATTTTAGTGGTAGCAAAAAAGCGTAAAAGTTGGCAGCTATGTAATAACTTGTACTTATTATATTAGTAGCATGTACAGGGTGTCCAGCGAATAAGACCCTGATTTCAGAATTAAATATCTCAAAAAAAAAATGATTAACAGAGTTATGCGGTAAATGATTTGTTTATTAGCTAAGCTGTAAAAATGTTATACGGAAGTTCAAAATTTAGTTTAAAAAAACCTTAACAGATGGAGCTGTTATCGCAATGCCTATAAATTGTGCTTCGAAGTCCAGAGCACTAACGTCTCATTCCTAGATGGTTCTCTATGGAAGAACGAAAATTGGGAAAGTCATTTTTTCGTTGGGGTGATGTGCAGAAAGGGAGACATCTGGTCACAAAATTATTGCATCAGCTTTAATTTTAGAAAATTTCAATTAATAGAATTTTCAATAAAAAGTTTAGAAATCATTATATAAGAACTTATTGAAATATGTTATTTGGGTGATGTGCAGAGCGGAGCCATGTGTTGACAGAATTGAGATTTGTTTCAAGTTCTGTTGTAAGCTATTTTGGTCTAGATACCAGTACCACTATGGTATGCTTTTCTCTCCTAATTGGTAGATCGTGGAATCGAATCCAAGCAGAGGAGGATTTGAAAAAACTGGAAATCTTTACATTTTACTATTTATTTAAGTTGTGAAAAAAAGTTTGAATAAAAAAATTCCAAAGTTTCTAGTTTTAAAATTTAATTAAGCTAAAAGAAACCTTAAAAAAAAATCATTGAACATTTAGAATAATTGTTCATAAATCCTTTTTTTTTATTGTAGAGAATAGTTTGAATGAAAAAATACAAAGTTTCTATTTAAAAAAAACTTAATTAAGTTAAAAAATACCACTTTAATTTTAAAAACTCCTTTTCATTTTTTTTTTTTTTTTTTAAATTGACCACAGAAGTATGGTGCAGCTTCTAGCGATATGATCTGAAGTTTTGAAAAGGAGTGCAGCCTCCAAAATATTTTTGCGTTGACGCTGATGATATGACTTATCATCAATTCCTTTTAAAAATGAAATAATTTAATGCTTAATTTTTGTCCCCAAAACTTTGTTTACAAAGAAAAGAAATATATGTGTTGTGCTAAAACCAAAATATTATGCCGTGATTTAAAAATATAAATGAAAAGTGCAAAATTACTTTTTTATTTATAATAATTCAGGTATAAACAATAATACCAAAATATGCAAGCAATGATACCGCAAAAATTAAACAATAATACCCTGATTTAAAAATATAAAAAAATAAATAAAGAGTATAAAATTATTTTTCTAAATGTATGCATTTTGATTTAAATAACTATATGGCATTAAAAATTGAATGTAATAAAATACTTTAATATGGTCTAATATGATAATTTTTTAATTTTTTATTGAAAATTCTATTAATTGAAATTCTCTAAAATTAAAGCTGATGCAATAATTCTGTGACCAGATGTCTCCACTCCTACACAACACCCCAATCGAAAAAGTGGACTTTCCTCATTTTCGTTCTTTTATAGGGAGCCGTGTAGGAATGAGACACTAGTGCTCTAGACTTCGAAGCACAATTTATAGGCATTACGATTACATCGCCATCTGTTAACGGTTTTTGCAACTAAATTTTGAAATTTCTGTATAACATTTTTACAGATTAGCTAATAAACAAACCGTTTACCGCATAATTCTACTGATTTTTGTTTTTGAGATATTTAATTTTGAAATCAGGGTCTTATTCGCTGGACATCCTGTACATACTCTGTATTATGTATAATACAGATTACATAGTACATAGTACGTTACATATTACTTAGGGAATTATATGGTTCAAACCTTCGTATAGTAAAAGCATAGATAACCATCGAGGTTTTCTTTAAGTCAAAAAACATAAATGCACAATAAATTTTTAACCCATTTCAGATGTAAAGTTTTCTTCGTTTTACATATAGCAGAACGAAATGCTCTTTCAACATATAATGAAATGAATAGTTGAAAATTGTAAAACATCAGTAACCAGGCAAATGATAAAATTTTTAATAGTGGTTTATATTCAATTTTGAAATTTTTAATGATAATTTACTGAAAACATCAACAACAACAAAAAAAACTTTTTATTTTCATTTTAGTTATAAACTTTACATGTATTACTTTTATTTTTTGCCTACAATGTTACTTTTCAAAAAAAGAAAAAAAAAGATTTGACAATGAAAGGATGAGAAACAAATGTGGAATAGCCCTCCTAAAAAACCAATTTTACCCACTTTGGGAACAACTGCCTAACATTCGAATAACAAAATTGAATTATATCTGTAAGAATAATGATTTGAATGAGTTGTAAATTTATGAACCAACGTTTTCAACGACGTTCATTCATCATATGAAAATGAAAAATAGAAAAATATTCTTATGAACATTATTATGTAGGTCATAAGAATTCGTTACTAATTTGCATAGTTAAAAGTGTGTTATTCAATGCGTAAAATGCCTGGAATATGTTTAAGCCCACTTCATTTATCGCATTGTAAAACTAATTTTTGAATCGGCAGAATTTTTGAGAAGATATACACTGGTGTCCAAAATTAAGTACCAGTCACTAAATGCTAATTTTTAAGTAATCTAATACTCAAAAGGAAATAATATAATTCGAATAATTACTATCGCTACAGCACAGCTACTCCATATAGTGTATCATTCATGTCACACATGTTCACAAGTGTCACAGTCACTACGGTGAAACAAAGAATCGGAAAATCCACACGCCTCATTATTAGTCTCAAATGATCACTATATGTGACTCCACCGAGACGTCAATGTGACTGCTGCTTTGTGACGAGTCACCAGGTGACGTTACCATGTAGTTACATTGTGACTCTCATGTGAGTGTCATTTTTAGACTCAATTTCAAAGTCATCGTGAACGTTGCATTATGATAAGTCATCAAATAATATCACATTACAGTCACATGGGGATTTTCACAAACTATCACAATGGTGACTTCACAAGCTCTGTCACATGAAAGTCATCATGTGTCTATAATGTGACATTATTTGGTAACTTATCACAATGCAGCGTTCACGATGATTTTCGAAATTGAGTCTACAGATGACAGTCACATGAGAGTCACAGTGTAACCACGTTGTAAAGTCACACAAAGCAGCAGTCAAAGGGACGTCTCAGTGAAGTCACATATAGCGATCATTTGAGACGCATAATGAGATGTATCGAATTTCCTGTTTTTTGCTTCACCGTAGTGACTGTG